>CM038557.1:14372068-14985068 GCA_021527575.1 Ensete glaucum | reverse complement strand
ATGTTTCCACCTCCTTGCCTAACTCCAAGAAGCATTAGCAATAGTGGCCTCGGACATACACTCTCGAGAAAGTTAAGCTCAAATTTGCTAATGAGTCGATCAAAAGAACTAATAAAGAGTGGCTTCATATTAATGTACCTTTCTCGTGCTAGGTCTCTTAATATAGTCAAGAAGGTGTAACACATCAGAGTGTCTAAAGTACCATATAATGATATTTGGGCACGAAAAATAGTGATGTACTCTAGCGGGTCGATACTGTTGTCAAAGGCCTCCGATGATGAGAGGCAAGAGTTGGCTACAATCGGCTCCTTTTAGATGTCCTTAGTGAATGGCGATCGACCTGAGGTGGGGTTGGCCGACCCTTCCTCTTTGGATTGTCAAAATTATCATTGTGACTCCTACAAGTTTGTTATAGTTAGATCCTCAAGGAATCATCCATCAAATCTACTGACTGGTTCTGAAATTCAGGTGGAGCAGAGTGATAGTGTGGTTGTCTATTAAACTCTATGGTTGGGGACCGAGGTGTTCTCTCGATCAACAATTTGACGGGCCTTAGGTGCTCTTGAAATGTTGGTATTATATCAGGCAAGGTGCTAGTTATAGGTATCTTGCAAGCCAATCACGTGAGTGATGACACATGTAACATGTTGCATGATCTTTTTGCTTGTTACTATTATTAATATTTTTTAATATTGTATTGTCTATTTTGAATATATATATATTGTGATGTCCTTTGATCTATATAATAGGAATTGAATCATGATGAGATCACGATAATGAGATTGATTCACCTATAAACATAGACCCTAAATAATCTCGTTTATAGGTTACTCGAGAGAGACATCAAGATAACCAGATATATTAGTGTACTATATTTCTATCCATGTGATGGAGGTGGTTGGTCTCATAGCCACTCATGTGGGAACACTAAGATATAATACAGGTGCTCATTAAAGAATGAGTTCACTGATTAATCTGCTTATGAAATGTTAGATAGTTGATAATACCTAACACTATATAGTGATTCCATAGTCACAATTATGCATCTGGTCCTTAGGCTTAGGCTTGAGACACCAAGTATGTCTTATTTGAGTACTCCTTTATTTGATACTAAACTTATATATCTGGAGGTTCTAGATCTGGTATAGCTGGTTATCGGGATTGGTAGCTAACCTTATAAAGGTAATTAAGTATTAATAGAAGATCATCCACTCTTTGTGTCACGAGAGGAATATCTCATATATTCTTGCTCGAAAAAATCTCTGGCTATGGTTATTTGGATTGAGAGAGGAGTTCTCCGGGAGAATTTGATTAAAAGATTTGAATGGATTCATATATGGCCTGACAGTACCATACCAATATACAGTCTTTGGAATATTAGATAAATGAGGGACTATAGATACACAGTAACTAATAACAGACAGATCTAATGGATTTGATCTCCTGTACCATTTGGAGATATGGCGTAGTGACCTAGTACTTCCATAGTCGATGAGTTGAGTGAATTATTATTATAGAATAATAATTCATTGAGTCAGAAGGAGTTCTGATGGGTGAAACTCACATTCAGCTCGGTATTGGCCTAGAGGGTCACACAAATATAGCAACAAATAAAGGATTAGATATGAGTTACCAAATTACTCCTTGTCTCATTGAATGAGACCCAATATTGATGAACTCCTTACATAAGGCATAATTAGAGGTCAATTGAGATTATTGGATAAAAATCTAATAATCCAAGAAGTAAGGATAATTGGATAGGGATCTAATACCTACTATGATTCATTAAGTTTTTGGTGGCTCTTTATAAATAGGAGGTAGGGGCAACAAACAAGGGGATAGGCTGCACCTTTGGCCACCCCCTCCTATTCTCCTACCTCTCTCATTTTCTCAGCCGACTAGCCTCTCCTTACTGCGAGAAGGCAGTGAAGAAAATATGAGATCTTATTCTACGTCCGTTGTGAGAAGATGCGTAAGAGTTGCGAGTTGTTAGCTGTGATTAGAAGAGCATCACTGCAATGATCCACCGTATGGATACCGCTAGAGAGGAGGACATCTAACATCCTTCATCCTCTCCAATTGGATCTGAAAATTTTAGGATTAGTTGCAGTTTTGGGTTTAACGATTTTTCGCACATCAATCATTGCACGACAACATGATAAACATAATATACCTGTTTTGTTTTATTTTATTTTATTTTTTCATTGTGTATATGATGCTCTCATGTGGTTTCCCAATATGGGGGACCTTGACGAGCATCGGTGCTAGTGGTAATTGAGCTAATAACCATAATTAAGATGGCAGAGTCACTTGTTGGGCTAGTTGGGGCAAGTGTTCCATGCATCACGCCCATTAACATCTATTCTTGTTAGGTGAGGTTTAGAAACACCTCAATAGGGATGAGCAGTTGACTCAAGATCACCCTCTAGTCATTAAATGGATGCCAATATCACATTGACATTTGTGCTGAGGTAGATCCATCCACATATAAAAATATTAGCTACTGCCCTTTGAATGAAAATATTGAGTCGAGGGCAGAGCATCCTCACTCGATTGTTTGTTGGAAAGGTTAGTGAGCATATATTCCTACGACATCAAACCCTCCTTCTAACACCAAAAATATTAGAGAAAAAAATTGTCAATGTCTTTGTTGGAAGGGTTAGTTAGCATACATTCCTGGACTCATATATGTAGAGTTTTCAGAGTGCCTTTGAAGTGAAAATACTAAGCTCTCGAAGTACTATCTATACAAAGATCGAGGTCAGGAGATGCTTCTCAATTCAATCCCTCCAGTGCCTAAGTTAGCAACTCGATGTATGTAAGTACAAATGTGAGTGGTAAAAAAAGATCATCATTAAGAAATGTAAGTTTATCCCTTTTTTATAATATTAAAGAGAGTATTCATACTTAATCATAAAAATTAACAAGGAAGCTTGTGATTACCTGATTTGGATCTTCCTCATGTGGGTAGGCGAGTGGAGGGATGACTATTGTCTTTTTGTTCCTCTCTAGACAACACGTGATGGTTACATGTCGAATGTAAATTAGTCGATAGTGTATACTCTATCAATTTATTTCATATATAAAATTCTGATATATATATATATATATATATATATATATATATATTGAATAGTTGAATCTTCTATTTTGTTATTGCTTATATATATGTCATATTAAAATATACAACTCTACGATGATATATATATTGGAATTCGCAACATATTTATGGACTACAAAATCTATACATATTAGGAGAGAGAAAGAGAGGAGATCACGGACGAGAGAGAGGATAAATAAAAATATAAAATATGTTTGACGATAAAAAGAAATGCGAAACATTCTGCTATAAAGTTATACCGATAGGATAAAAATCTTCCTAGCAGGACCATTGTAGTAGTGGTCAAAACCTTTACTACTTCCCTTATATGATTTAGTAGGACTCTTCGTACTCTAATATAATTTTATTTTTTTTAAGAGGAAAACTAGGATATCTTCAAGATTTATGTATGAGATTTTAAAGAATCAATTTTTGATAAATGAATTTGATAATCATCCTCGCATCAATATTTTAGGTGCGAATATTTATCATTTCGAACATTAAATTCATCCTCGATAAGTGAATATTATATGTTACGATTTTATGTGTTAAGATTTTTCTAATAAAATTATAAGTGAATATTATATGTCACTATGAAGTTACTATCTTTGGTTCTTAAGATGTAATAAGTGAAAGATTATTAAATCATGCTAGGGTTAGGACTTAGATCTTTTGGTTGTCGCTGACGCGAACAAGATTCTTTCGTCGATAAGATTTTTTTTTTTCTTTTCCTTCTTTTGAAAAAATAAGTGAAAACACTCGTGTACTCGATTCATCTTTTTGTTGATCAACAAATGGCATCAATTTAAATATACAATACAGATGATTTGAATCAATACAACCACATAGATCTCAGCTGTCCCATCCCCACCTCGATTAGTCTTCATGGACGAAGAAAAAGCAGGGAACACGATGGACCCACCACCCCCGGCGCCGTCTCCGGGGCCCACGTAGGAGACAGCGGGACAGCCGTGCCGGTGAGTCGCTCAGCCGCTGTCCGTCGTTCTCACCGTCGCTCTCCGCTGACCGGTGCACGTCTCTCTCTCTCTCTCTCTCTCTCTCTCTCTCTCTCTCTCTCTCTCTCTCTCTACTGTGGTACTGTACAAAGAGTGGATGCGCCGATTACACCCCTTCACGACATCAGGAAAGGAAGGAAACGTAGGATCATCAAAGAAGCAGACATCTTCGGCGAAATCCACACACAAACTACAGCATATTATTCGTTGTTGTTGAATGTTAGCTGAAGTATGACTTGCTGTTGGCCATCAAGTTGGTTCTCTCTCTCTCGCTCTCTCTCTCTCTCTCTCTCTCTCTCTCTCTCTCTGTGTTAATATATACATCGGCAAGCAGCAAAAGCTGGTATTCCCTTTCGGTAGATCAGTCTTCTTTTCGCGTACCGTGCTAACATCCACAATGTGAAGGCAACAATATAAAGAGTTACGTTGTTGGAGTCTATTATTGTCCTTTGATTAGTTGTGCAGATATAATATATTCCTCCTTCATACAACCACCAGATCACACAAGCTTGTCCTTCAGTAATTGTATGTGGATTCGGATTAGGTAATAGATCACTGTTCTACTATACACACACATATATAGAGAGAGGGAGAGAGAGTATAAGCGAAAAAGAGAGAGAAGGATGGGAGGAGACAGTGCAGCACGATTTCTATTAATTCCGTCCGTCTCGAGTGGCGGTTTTGAGTAAGTCGGGGGAGGTGACAGCAAACCCGAAGTGAACAGAAGGGCACACAAAGCATCCAAAGCTGGCATAAAGAACACGAGGAAGCCAACAAAAAGCAAGCAAGCATGCAGCCCATATCAGTCGCCCATTCGTCCGGCCGCGGCGAGTGATGCCAAAAGGTGTAGAAGAGGCCAACAAAAGACGGAGAAGGTCTCCAGCCTTTACTCTTTTCTCTTCCAAAGGCTTCTTCCCGCTGCAACAACCATAGTTCAGCCTATTGACTCGATAGGGAATTGTGCTGTGGCTCTTCTCCCTTCGCTCTTTTTGCCTTGCTTTTCTTCTTCTTCTTCTTCTTCTTCTTGTTAGCTTGAAGAGTGTTGATGGAGAAGGAGGAGGGTCTCATGGACATGCTGGGCTCAGAGGAGGGAAAGGATCGCCTGTTCTCTCCACCCTCTTGTCTCTCATCGCCCTCCTCCTCCTCCTCCTGCTACTCCTCTACAACGTCAGCACAGCTGTTATGGTTTGGTGGGAAGGAGGAAGATGATGTTGCAGTACTTTATGGGGTTCCACAGATATCAACCGACACTCCTCTGTCTTCCACCTCCTCTTCTCCACGTTCCACCACCATCAGTACTTCCAAGTCTCCAAATAAGGTGAGCCTGACTTCCTCTGCCTATTTATACTTGAAGGATAACAAACGGTTCTGTGACATGCATCCTTTCTATGGGTCACCAAGACGAAAGCGGGAAGAGGGCGAAGAACAACAAGTGTGACAGCCACCAAAGTCACCACTACCAAGAAGCCCAAGACAGCAGGCTCAACCTGTTCAGGCTCGATCATGGTATACTAATTGTTTGTCCCCTTGATATGATTGCTTTGGTCGCGAAGCAGTATTATGTGGCAATTAACGACTATCTCTGTGAGGAGAGCAGGTGAGGAAAGACAAGTTAGGGGAAAGAATCATGGCACTGCAGCAGCTGGTCTCTCCATTCGGCAAGGTAGCCTAATTGATGGCTTCATCAAAGTACACTGGTCTTAATTAGGTCTCCGATCTGATTTGATTTTGTGGACATGGCAGTCTGATACGGCTTCGGTTCTGCATGAAGCCCTGGGGTACATCCGATTCCTGCACGACCAAGTCCAGGTTTGTGCGTGTTCATGTACAACCTTCCCTCTTTCTTTCTATTCTTATTCTCCCTCTGACACATCTTCTGAACTTGTGCTCGTTCAATTCTTGCAGGTTCTGAGTTCTCCATACCTGCAACGCCTGCCGTCCTCTGCTCACCTGCATGTAACGCGAATCATGCATGCACACACGCTCACGCATACACACACACTCTCTCTCTCAGTATCTGTGATCTCTGACGTATGTTGTGAGTTTAAGTTGCTGACGATCCTGTGATCTTGGAAATGAAGGACGGGAGAGAGAAGAATGATCTGAGGAGCCGGGGGCTGTGCCTGGTCCCGGTGGCGAGCACGGACCACGTGGCGAGGAGCAACGGTGCCGATCTGTGGTCGCCGGCCGCCCATGGGAAGTAGTAGTAGCAGCAGCAGAGACGCTCCTCCTCCTCTTCCTGGAGTCAGAAGGCCAAAGCCTCGTTTCTCGAACCTCTCCTGTTTTGACAACTCCCTGTCGAGCTGCTCATTCCATTGCACTTGTCAGTTGTAGAGAAAAAGTATATCGATCACGCTACGACGGCTAATTTAATCATATATTACATACTGCATATTAGAGTTTAATATAATTTGGAATCTTTTCTGAACCCATCAAAAATTTTGATTATTTATTTCATGCTTAAATTGACGATATCAATTCTGATTATGGATGTGAGTTCCAGTTTAAACAGTAATGCATAAAAACTTATCTGCATTCGAACAAATTAATAAGAGTTTTAGATATTTATTCATCTTTTTTTTCTTATTTTTATGAGTAGTAATAATTAATCATCGATCAGACCGGATGAAATAATGGTAAGCACGAGCAAAAAGAAAAGAGGGCTAATTACTAATTAGCTATCTTTCATATTTTGATCCATATATTTTTAAAATTTATATTAAAATTTTTATATATTAGATCCTATAGTATTTTCATCAATAAAATCGATAACATACGAAAAAATATTTTAATATAATTTAAAAAAATAATATTAAGGACAAAATGAGGTGAGATTAGATGGGCTGGAAACTTGAAGACAAAAGCCACGAGATTGAACGTTTCTCCTCCAATTTTCAAACATGACAATGCTGGAAAAGAGAGATGGGCTGGAAATTGTACGATTGATCGGCACATCATTCATTTCATTAAGCTGAAAACAGAGAGATGCAATAATTTCGTGCTTTTGTATCGCTTGTCCAAGTAACTGTCTTAGACGTCATAACTTTGACATGTAAAGAGGTGACAGTACCACCACCCCCTTCAATTTAATATGCGCCAATTGTTGTGTCAGCAACAACAACAACTTGATTTGATGTTGTCATGCTCGCATACCAACAACGATTAGAGAGACCGGCGATTCGATTCGGCGTATTCAATCTCTCCGTCAAAATCTTGTGATCTATTTTTACCATCGATGTATATTTTAAAAAATATTAATTCAAGAGGAAGAATATTAAAAAGATTCTATTACATCTTATATCGTGATACTTTTTATTTTCCTCATTCTCTTGCTTGCACCAGCTTAGTTCGTCATCGTTGATAGTTAAAATAACACTCTCATGACCAAATGTTCGATGGTTACTACATCTTCTCCTCTGCTCGTGGAAACCTAAGCCATGGAAGAAGGTTCAAGCTCTCAATAAGAGATGGAAACATGTCTCCAATGGTGCATACTCTAATATGTAATTTTCGTTGAGAAATATGGCATCACCGGCGTAATAAATAGCTCGTCGATCCAGGAACAAAGGGATCTGTGAATGAGCCCAACCCAACAAGAAACTTTGGATTTGGGTCTCGATTGGCTCATGTGTTATCGTTGTCACTCGACGTCGAGATAGGGCGCGGGACCCGTGTGTCCGGTGCGTAAGGATTAAGCAGTGCGCGGGGCCCACCACGACTTGCTGATTAGGTGGCCCACGAAAGGGCCTCACGAAAGCGACGTGTGGCCGGACGGCAACGTCATGCCTATTTTGTTGGCGTGTGAGCGAGGCGCGCGGGGGCCCACCATGCCTTGTCGGTTAGGTAGGGCCACGAAAGGCCTCGCGGAAGCGACGTATGGCCGGACGGCACGTCATGCCTATTTTTGGCAACGCGAGCACTAGGAGGCGCGCGGGGCCCACCGTGCTTCGTTCATTAGGTGGGCCGAATAAGGCGTCGCCACGTGCCGTGTCGTCGGATGGATGGCACCGTCGCCCGCCATGTGGTTTCGTCCTGATTAGGTGGCGCTGGTCCCCGTGTCGACGACGAGGCGGGACGCGGACCCAACCGTGCCGTTTCCCGGGGTTTCCGTGGTGCGACGGCGCCCAGCCACGTCAAACCGCGCGGCTGTGTCAGCTCGCACGTGAACCGTGGGACCGACCTCGGTCAAATTTCTCGGACGTGGGGCTCACCTCGGAAAGTTTTCACGGCGCCGAACCGTGGGCCCATCTTGAGCATGCCGTCGCGCATGTTTACATCGAGCCTGGGACCCACGCGAACGGAAACATAAAAAGGAGACGTCAACCCTTTCGCCGGTACACCCTCCGTTTCGACGTGCGGTTACCTTTACACGCACATTACGAAACATTTTTTTGCAATGATAGAAAGCCACAAATTTCCTAATCTCGTTCGGATACATTTAAAGTCAAACGGCAGGATTATTTTCTTTCCATCACCAACAATGCAGCAAACACATTGTTGGTCAACGAGCGCGTTGACAAAGCTCATCATTTTCTTAGTCCCCAACCCCCCGAACTCGCCTTTTTTTTCCGGCACAACTCCACTCGAGCTTGCTTGTCTTCAAGGTTTTTGGCTTGTTTACGATAAGCTCGATACCACATGCTCTTCTTAATCGTCAACTCCTTCGACCTAAATCACGTCACTGCGACCAATTGACTGTTGTTTATGCCTTGTGGTATCCATGCAAGTTGTAACGTTTCATCCCAATGATGAAATTTTCCCGCTAAATACCCGTCACGTCATCTTCCATCCAATCTCCTTATTCAATTTTGACACGGACTCTTGGTCAACTATATGATTCCCAACCTTAGGCCAACTCTTCCACTGTTCCTCTATCAATGACATGTAAATTCGACAGATAAAAATATTTACTTGGTCTTGAAACAGGAATTATATACTCGAGAAAAATATTTACTTGTATAATTCGATGGCTAACATTCTCATAGAAAAAGCAATCTCGTTCCTGGGGAATAGTTGAATGCCAAGGCGGTGGTGACTGCCACTTCATTGTGATCCTGTCTGATCTTAATTTATATACATTAAAAGGAAATAAAAATATAACGTTCTTGTTCACTTGACAACGCATATTATTATCGTTGGTATCTTTCTTAGTTGCGGATCCATAACCTTTTCAACTCCTCATGGCTTTGTATGTGAATGTACAGAATGTGTATGAATGACACAGTCTTCTCTCTCCCGTTTCTGGCGACATGTCAACTCCTACATCCTGATGGAAGTGCGGTTCACACAACTTCATTTTATTTGTCATGTAAAAGGAAAAGGTATATAAAGGAAAGAAATGCTTATTTGTTTACAGAGTAGTAGAGGAAATGCCTCTGTTCGAATGGGGGATTACATTCTGAAGTAACATGTAAATAACTTTATTGAACTCCTGCTCAGCGGAGTTCGGTAACTCCAGAAAAATTGGTATTACGAGGGAACATTGTATATGTTCATCTGTTTCCACATCAAATCTGTATAAATAGTTGTGAGAGATGACCTCACATTTAGACATGTAGATTAACCTTGTCTTGGGGCTCCAGTTCTTCTCCATGATGCTCGTGTACCTTTTCCCAGTCTGGGTGGCAATCCGTTCTGCAGATTTTGAAGAACATGCAGCTCATGATGACATCAAGAACAACAAGGAGCGCGTGAAAGTACGTGATCGAGAACGCCTCCCAGAAAAGAGATGAATTCAGCTCCCCTGAGAGGTTGTATTGCCTCACCACCCTGTACTGAAACAAGGCTTCGACGGCAGCCATTCCCAGGTTGGCAGGCAAGGCCAGGCCTAGTGCGGTCATGACCCTGCCCCTGATGAGCAGGCAGGCCTTGAGGACCGGGAGGTAGCCGCCGCAGTTGTCCGTCGCAGACACCACGATCGCCAGGTTGCAGATCACCGTTGTGTTGGCAACGACGACGGAGTACAGAACGGCGCCAGCAGCCGAGAGGCAAAGGACGACGTTGCTCGTCGCGAGGCCGAGAACGTCCACTGCATTGAAGACCAGGAAGAGCAAGGCGAAGGTGCTGGCGTTGGCGGACAGAACAACGAAGGAGTTGAAGAGGTGCGTCGGTAGGATCGAGCGGTAGAGGGGGAGGAACGAAGACAACGGAGGGGGGCCTCGTTTACGCCGAGGATCTCGACCCTCGCAGACGACATGAACGACGGACGCCTTGGCTAGCAGCAGGAACGTGAGCACCAGCGGCAGCGTGGAGACGAAGGTGAAAACAGTTTGCGCGAGCTTGACGTTGAGGAGGGAGAAGAATCCCGCGGAGGCAGGAAACCTCGCGGCCTGGAACAGCGACCACAGCCGGAGCGAGATGGTTTCGAGGAGCGGCGGAGTCGCGAAAGGGATCACCGCCTGGGACAGGAGGACGGAAGCGGAGACGGGGAAGACAAGAAGAGCAGCAATGGAGGTAAAAGACTGGTAGCCGTCGAAGAAGGCATTGATGGACCTTCTCACGATCCACACGGCCATTCCCATGGCTATGCGTCGAAGGTGTTCGAGAATGGTGCGTGGGGGGGGAGGGGGGGGGGGCGATGGCGTGGTTTATGAAACGAAGCCAAGGACGGTCCTCATGGGGTCTATGGTTGGGTAAGCGGAGTCTCTTGGATGCGGTGGTGCTGTGGGGATAAATGATGGGCCAACTACTGAGCCACCAAACTCGTAGTTGGGTGTTGCAGGCGACGCATTGTTTTCACCGGCAGATGTTTGGATACTTTGTGTCAGTGGTTGTTTTAGCTCTAATACTTAGGGTTTTGGCCTGTAGCCACGCATGATGATGAAAACGAGGTGGCTGTCAGTAGTCTACGTTTCCTTCCCATTCTTTTGGTACTATGCTATCAGGAGGTGGAAGGCATGGACGCATGACATGAGGACACTTCCTTTTCTTCTGATATCTACCCCTTGTTGTCTAATGGAAACTGAGGCCATGAGTTTTGTTTTGTGTTTTTTTTTTTTTTTTTAGCTCCCAGTTGAAGTTGTGATCATTGTCAGAGGAAGAACACACTGCACAAGGTATTAATTAACTACTGAGTTCGGAACATTGTACTAGTTTAGGATCAAGTGCTGGTTTCGTTCGATACACCATTCCTGAATTGCTAGTGAAGCAAATATATCAAGAGCAGGACGGAGGATGTGAAGGGTTTTGAAAAGTAGGTGATACGTAACAAGCAGAAAGGATTTGATGGGTATGCTGGTTTCGCTGGGCAATGTATTTTTTTGAGATGGTAGGTGATTTGTCTCAATACATCTGCCGACACTAGCAAACCCAGTGTTCAGAGCATCATATGATTACCAGCTCGTCAAGAACAATATAGCATGGATTTGAGGACACTAATCCCATTGTGAGTTAATCTATCTGTAATTTGCGGAAACAGCGGCAGCAGGGCTGCAAAAAGAACTTTTGTCTCGAGTGATGCCGATGTAATGTGGTTGCTGGAGCTAACAAAGGTGTAAAGTGATCTCTAAGAAACTGAGACTTCGATTCAACTCAGCAACTTTTCCATGTATGTATTTATTTTTTTTATGAGTCCTTAGTAATTAGATTTAGATCGCACGCAAAGGTAAATAAATGATGGATCCATTTCTGCACTAACTACACTTTTATTCCTGTGTTAGGCTCTCAGCTATGATCAATGGCTAGTGAGTGAGCTCTGGGAACTAATCGATGGCATGTACAGTATTGAGTCTATTGACCACTGCATCATCTGATTGATGACCACTTTGGTTTGCTTTCTAAGGAACTCAAAGTTGCAAGGATCAGATTTAAATGTCTTAGGTAAGAGGTCAGCTCATTTGGTAGGGAGAAGGGTCCCTTGTTACTAAAAATTCAGAAATATAATAGCACAAATCGCTTTCTTCGATCATAAAAAAATCCTTCATTAGTAGATCGTTTAATAACCTCATCTCAAGTGGCCAATAATTCAGCAACTGCTAAACACTTCATCTGTTAGTTTTTTTTATTTTCTGGACTTCTGAGTTCTGACTCTGAAGATTCAGCTAAAATTATATCCAACCAAACAGCAGGCAGAATCCCTGAATGATGATGCAACTGCAACCCTTGCTGCTGCTAAAATAACATGGCAAATTAGTTCTATCAGATGTTTCCAGGAAATTTTTTGTATCAGTTGTCCTGTCAGTATGACTGCAAGTAAGGCTATAAAGCACCTTTTTTGCAATTGCACTCTCTTAATCACTCTTCTTTCTAAAGTTTAGTTTATTTATATAATCATTGAGATTTTTTACATATTTTTAAGATAACATGTCCACTAATCTCTGTTGCTATTGATCGAGACAAAGTGATCATCATGTGGTTAGCAACCTGCTTACTTAAAAGCTTAGCTAGCAAGGCAGGCAAACTTCTTTCTTCTTCTCAATGGATCAGGCACATTTATATAATATACATTTGATTTGGATTAATTTCACCATTTTCCATGCTTTCTAGTCATTATTAAGAGCATAAATGAATATTAATAACTCTCCAAGAATCCTATTAGCAGTAGGTAGGCAAATCATCCATTGCTATTTAGAGACTGCAACAAAGCTTCAATATATGGCTCTCTGCATCTTCTTGAAGACATTATTATATACAATTCCACCTGCTGAACACTATGCAGGAACAAGATTTGCAGCGAGATATGTCCAAAGGAATCCATTGGAAATGCCATCGAAGTGTGATAAACTAATGAGGAAACTCAAATTGCATCCTATGGTGAAGTCCCCAGAGCATATCACCAAGAGCTGAAGCATTTCTTCTGCCGACACTCATGATTGCAGCAGATATGCTGATTGAGATGGTAGCTTGAAACCACCCAACTTTGGTCTTCAGCCACAACCTCTCTTGGCTTGAGCTGGACTGCAGAAGCATCGTCTTCCATGGTTCTTTCCATTGAAGTGATTTAGTTCCCATGTCTAATAAATTCTGGATGTGTGATAAAGATTGAAAACATTGTAGATTTTGACTCAAGCACCTCTGATAGTTTGGCCCCCATTATATATGAAATTGATGTATTTGCAGCTCTACAGCTGAAGCATTTCTTTCATTAACTCCTTCAAGAACTTACGTAAGGAGGGTTGAGAAACACACTTATTGTCCAATGTCTTATCTAACATAATAAAACCTTTGCTTCCCCCTTCAATTCTGGGAAGAAGCATTCATGAGCTTTTTGCCGTTTCTAGAGTCGGGAATATGGTTTGATTTTGTACTCAATTTATCAATTCAATTCTTATAGGATAATTTATGGGCTCACCACATCCCAAAGGTTGCTTTAGCTACTCCAAGCCATGCCAACATCTCGAACCATACCAGCCACTCGAGATCTCAAGAACAACGTCGTCACCCGGAGCCATACCAACCGCTTGGGATCCTAATAACGACACCAACATTCCAGCCATACCAATCGCCCGAGATCATAGGAATGGCGTCACCCAGTAGCAACATCTAGCGCTTGACATCCGCGTCTCACTCGACGTACAATCGAATCGATCGAGGTTATAGCCACCATTAAGAAACCACGCACGGTCACTCCCTTATCCGCAAGTACAAAAGCCGACCTCATGACCAGTCGTAGGGGTCAGACCTTTGACTCAAAAGGCTCTCTTAACCACTTCACACTCTGACTTGATTATTGAAGGGGGCCACATCGGGCACACCCCCCGACCTAGGCCTTTGTGCAGGATAGGACGAGAGCTGGGATAAATACACTGTGGGAGCATCACCCTCTCTCCAATCGATGTGAATGACCTTGCGCACTCGGACCGAATCAAGCCGTGTTGATTCCTTAGCCACAGCATAAAATTCTCTAATATTTTTAGCGCTAGAAGGAGCGCTCGATATCGCAAGAGCACCCATAGCTGAACAATCCTAAGGAGCATCTCGGTGAAGATGTCAGGGCCACCCAACAAGCTCTCGAGACTAGGGGGCAGCCTCATTTCCACCCTCCTGGGGAAGGGAGCTCCTCAATGCTCACCCTGGGCCGCTATTGAAGGTTGTTTAACTACCCGGGGCTTTATCCCCCAACTCTCGATGCTAGAGCACCGACCGTCTCCACTGAAGCCTTTCTTGGACTCACTTATCAAGTCCAGGCCCTAGTCGAGATGATCCAAACTATCATCCCTCACATCCCACAACTAGCACAGCAATCGGTCCCCCTATGATAGGCTTCTCTAGTAGCACAACATCACTTCCTTGCCCCGCCGGAGACACCCTGACCACGCAACAACCAAACACCGGAAGCCCTCGCCCTCCCCCCGAGGTCCGTTTAGGTGTCCCTGATTAGACTACCGACTGTCAGGCTCCCCTCTCTAGAATGCCCATGACCAACTTGCCCGAGCTAGACACCCTCTCATCCGACTCAATCGATTCCCTCAAGGGTGCAGTTGCGTCAAGTCAAGCGATGCCTAGACAAGTTTCAGAAGGAGTTTGTCAAATCAAAGGAAGAACTTGGGGAAGACATATATGCGAATTCTCCCTTCATTCAAGAAATCCAAGACAAACTCATTTCACATAATTTTTGCCTCATAGTGCTAGAGGCCTATGGTCGTGGCTCGGACTAGGCAGAGCACATCAGTGCATTCCGAGCCCAAATGGCTCTCTATGGTACCTCTGACACCTTTATGTGTCGGGCGTTCCCTACCATGTTGTAAGGACCCACCCAAATATGGGACAGCCAGTTGGGGCCATCCTCGATCTCATGTTTTGATCAGCTCATAGAGGAGTTCGAGCTGAATTCCCAGGCAAGTGCTTGCCCCAAGCCAACCACAGCATTATTTCTCTAGTTAAGCCAAAAGAACGACAAACCCCTAGCTTAGTTTGTCATGCATTTTGCAACTGAGATCCAGAGGATACTCGACACACACCCCTCATTGGTGATGCAAGCCTTCTGGATGGGATTGGGATCGTCCAAATTTTCCTAGTCATTGGTTGAGCGGTCACCTTCAATGGTGCAATAGATGAATCATTACGTTGTCGTCGAGGCACTCGTAGTAAGAAAATGCAAGGACCAAAAGCAGCCTGCATGGAACAATCCCAAGGATAGCCCTCGGGACCACAAAGAAGAAGAATTGATAGACCCAAGTCATCTCTCTCGAGGCCTCCCCCAACTCCCCTCAATTCGACCCGGACAGATGTCTTCGTCTAAATCAGGGAGAAAGTCCTCCTCAGGGCTCCTAAGCCGATGAAAGCTCGATGGGAGGAGTGCGATCAATCAAGATATTATCGGTTCCACCGTGATTACTATCATGACACAAAATAGTGCCATGACCTAAAAACCCATATTGAAGATCTCATTTGCCGAGGGCATCTCAGGCGCTATGTTAAGAAGCCATGAGAATCCTCTCCCTACCCTTAAGGCCCGATTGAGAAGCAAATCAATGTTATCATTAATGGCCTAACCTCTGGATGTGATAGCTCCTCGGCGTGAAAGGCCTATGTCCAGGCCATAGTAAAAATGCAACCTAGACAGGAGGTTTACCCCAAGATTACTTTTTAGTCAGGGGAAAAGGAATATCCCGACCAAGATGATGCCCTAGTGATCTCGAGAAGAATTGCCAACACCCAAGTGAAGAGAATCATGATGGACACCGGGAACTTAGCTGACATCCTATATTACGATGCCTTCCAAAAGCTTAGCCTGACAGAAAAAGACCTCATCCCCATGACTTATGCACTGATCAGGTTAACTGGAGACTCCACCTTCCCCCTCGATATCACTACCCTCCTAGTCACCATTGGAGAAGAGCCAAGGTCGAAGACTGTGATAGTCTCATTTATTGTGGTTGGGCTACCTTCAACATACAATGCTATCCTCGGTCACCCGACCCTCAACAAGTTAAGAGCAGTTGTTTCCATATATCACCGCATAATGAAGTTTCCAACTCGACAAAAGTCGAAGATGCAAGGAGCGATCTATGGGAATCCATATAATGTTACTTAACTATGACCTCCTTGCTTGAAAACTTCAAGCCTGAGCCATCCGTGACTGATCCCTGAGAGTCTATTAAAGCTTCGCCCTAACCTGAGCCTACTAAACAAGTCATGGAGGTTCCCCTTGACAAAGGCCGACTAGACAAATATATAAAGATCAGCTAAGCACTGCTTGAAGGCAAACAGATCATGCTCATTGAGTTCTTAAGGCTAAACGTGAACGTCTTTGCCTGATCCCCGAGAGACATGTTGAAGGTCCATTTAGAAGTGGCGTAGTATCACTTGAACATCTCACGTGAGATACACCCAATAAAGTAGAAGCCTCGAAAATTCATGCTTGACTGATAAAAGGCAATTGCCGCCGAGGTAGATTAGTCAATAGAGGCAAGCTTCATCACTGAGGTCAAATATCCCTCCTGGCTGGCCAATGTAGTACTTGTCAAGAAATCTAATGAAAGCTGGAGAATGTGTGTTGGCTACACTAATCTAAATCGAGCTTGCCCTAATGACTGTTATCTCCTCCCGAGGATTGACCAGTTGGTAGATCCCACCTCAGGTCATAAACTACTCATGTTCATGGACGCTTTCTCGGGCTACAACCAAATCCAAATTGCTCCCAAAGATCGAGAAAGTATAGCTTTCACCACTCATCGAGGGATTTTTTGCCATAAGGTGATGCCCTTCGTCTGAAGAATGCCATGGAAACCAATCAAAGAATGGTCAACCAGATGTTTAAGTCCCAGATCGGGAGGAACATGGAGATTTAAACAACATGATCATCAAGAGCAAGCACAGTATCACCCACATCACAGACTTGGCAAAGACTTTCTAGATGCTCAGAAAATTTCGAATGTGACTTAACCCCACCAAGTGCATCTTTGAAGTCAATTCATACAAATTCCTCAGTTTTATCATTCACTAGCGAGGAATTGATGCAAATCCCAAGAAGGTTCGGGCCATAACCGAGATGCAATCACCTCAGTCAGTGAAAGAAGTACAACACCTCATTGGAAGGTTGGCCGTGTTAAGCCGATTTGTCTCATGGGTAGGAGATAGGAGTCTGCTCTTTTTTCAGGTATTTAAATGCACCAGAGATTTTCAGTGGACCCTTGACTGCAAAGAAGCTTTCCGAAAGCTCTGGTCGTACTTTGCTCATCTGCCTCAGCTCGTCTCAGTCATCCTAGGTGAACCCCTCAGATTTTACCTCGCAACCTCTGAACATTTGATCAGCTTGGTCCTCATTAAAGAAGAGAGAAGCAACAACCCATCTACTACACTAGTCACATTATGAATGGGCTTGAGGAGTATTACCCCTCGATTGAGAAGCTGGCATTGGCCTTGGTATAGGCGGCAAGAAAGTTGTTTTCATACTTTCAAACCCATACAATAAGGGTGGTGACTAACCAACCGCTTCACCAGATCCTCTCCAAACTCGACGTATTAGGGAGAATGCTCAAGTGGTCGGTTAAGGTCGGAGAATTCGACATTCAGTACATCTCGTGAACTGCTATCAAAGCCCAAGCTATTGTCGACTTCATCTTAGCAGACAATTCCCGATCAGAAAAAACCTAAACCTTATACATCTATGGGTCGACCAATTTCGAAAGAGGAGGAGCAGGTCTTGTCTTGAGGGGGGCAACTAGCCAGCTGAACAAACATGCCCTTTGTCTTGAGTTTAAGGCCACCAACAATGAAGCCAAGTATGAAGCACTATTGTTCAAGTTATGCCTAGCCACCGAGCTCCACTAGAGGCGATCGAAGCCTTCACCGACTCACAACCAGTCGCAGGCTAGGTCAATGGAGACTATAAAGCCCAAGAAAAAGTAACTATAACCAAATACCTAGCATAAGCATGATGACTCATCGGTCATTTTCAACACTTTTCAATCACTAGAGTACATCAGGTGAAGAACATGCAAGCGAATGCACTGATAAAGCTTACCTCGGTGTGTGGCTCAGGGGAATGCTCCCTAGTAGTCGAGATACTTTTCAACCCGATAATTGCCACCACCAAAGCAGCCACCACGGAAATCACACCAACATGGATGGATGAGATTCTTCGATATAAAAGGGATGAAACACTACCCTCGGATCGAGCAGCCTCCCGGTGGCTTAAACAAAACGTATGCCTGGTACTACAAGGTCAACGTGCGACTCTAGTGAAGATCATTTAGCCAACCTTTACTTGGTTGTCTGACTCTAACGGAGATTGAAATAGTCATGACTGAGGTCCATGAAGGCATATACTGAGAGCACATCGAGGATAGGACCTTGGCTCTTAAAATCCTCTGGCAATGATACTATTGGTTGGCCATGCACCGAGATGCCACAACATACATCCAGAGATGCCCGCAATGTTAGAAACATGCCCAGGTACAACATCAGCCAACAGTGCCCTTGACCCTAACTGACTCTGCATGACTTTTTGTGCAATGGGGAATATACCTTCTCGATCCTTTTTCCCCCACCTCGAGACAATATAAATTTTTGACAGTTTGGGTCAACTACTTCACCAAGTGTGTTGAAGCAAAGCCCATATCGTCTATCACAAAAAATAGGTCGAGGGGTTTGTATGAAAGAATATCATCATAAGATTCGGCATCCCGAGGACCATCATCACGGACAATGGGACCTAATTCAATAACCTGAAGTTCAAGTCATTCTGTCAAAGCTAGGGGATCCAGTTAAGGTTTAGCTATGTGTCCCACCCTCAAACCAACGACCTCGCCAAGGTAACAAATCAGGCAATACTAGAAGGACTAAAGAGGAGGGTCATTAGAGCTCGGGGCACATGGGTGGAAGAGCTCCAGAGCATCCTATGGGTATCCAAAACTATTGAAATAGAAAGTAAGAATGAAAAGCCCAATTAAGTTAATTGATTCGTCATCTATTTATATAGGTAAAGAAGAGGATTTCCCTCAACTAATCTATGAGATTTCCTTATTCAGTTGGGGAATCATATCTAAATCATATATAGACCATATCTATTATTATATCTAATCCTATTTGTTATCATGCCCCCGCAAGATTGAGCTCCTGTCAAGGAGTCAATCTTGGACTGATGTAATGAAAAGAGTTTGCAATGAATGGAGCAGAAGCTAGTGTGGCACAAGACAAGCACAGTAGTGGATGGAGCAGAAGCTATTACTGGACAGCGAAAACAAATATAGAGGTGCCAGACTTGGAGATCAAGACCAGGAGGTCTCAACAGATGCAGCAACCAAGAGAGGTCGCAGTTGACGGGGCAAGGCCACGTGGTTGTGCACAGCAAGGGTGCCTCGTAGGAGGAGAGCAACGACGAATCCTGCTTCCATAGAGGAGGAGGAGTCCTCGACAGAGATCACGTGCAATAGACTGGATGGGCACTAATTAGATCAGCTCTATGAATGGACCTTGGTGGCAAGAAGAGGAGGTATGACGACTGCAGTAAAAGAAGTAGATGTTGCTTTGTTTCTGTTGCACTGCGGAAGAAGAAGATGTTGGTGACACCGAAGGGACATGAGCGGTTGAGAGCAACAGCCACCACAGCAGTGGCAGTGGAGGGAGATATGGGCTATGACTATAAAGGATCATCCTTTAGGGGTCATAGAGAATCGTCCTCCGAGCGCGTAAGTGAGAAGGTGTGATTGGACAACGAATAAAGAAGAGGTAATCTCTCTTAGAGAGAGAGGGGTTATGATACTAATGTTGAAATAGAAAATAATAATGAAAAGCCCAATTAAGTTTATTGATTCTTCATCTATTTATATAGGTAAATAGGATGATTTTCCTTAACTAATTTATGAGATTTCCTCATTCAGTAGGAAAAATCATATCTAAATCATATCTAGACCATATCTATTATTATATCTAAATCCTATCTACTATTAAGAACCACACCAAAGACTTTAATAAGAGAATCGTCCTTCATCCTCATATTCCGCACCGAGGCATTCCTGCCACCCAAGATAGTTTTTCCTACCCTTCAGGTCGAAAGCTTCAAAGAGGAAGCATCGAAAAGAGGACTATATGAAAACCTCAACTTCCTTGAAGAATGCAGAGCCCGAGGCACACCTTTGGACCCTGGCATACAGAAAAGCCATGATAAAGCTCTACAATCGGAAGGTGCGACCTCGAGTAATCAAAGATGGTGACCTAGTCCTGCGAAAGACCGAGATCAGTGATCCGATCTGCGCTAGGGGCAAGTTGGCCCCAAACTGGGAGGGCCCATACCGAGTCATCGGTACCATCCAAGGCGAAACTTATCGATTAGTCACAATGGATGAAAAGCCATTATAAGGACATGACACATGTCAAACCTAAAAAAGTTTTATGTTTGAGAAAAGTTTTTGCATCCCAAGTCATTCGTCAAAAAAAGGAGCTATTATCATTCATTAACAAAGAGGAATACATTGGTTGGGTGACTGAATAGAAGCAAAGCAAAAGATATGCCCGACAAACAAAAGCAAAAATAAAGATCGAAGTACAAGAGCTCAGTTCTCGAGAGGCAGACCTTCGTCAAAGGGTTGCTCCTCCTCCATTAGAACATTCACATCCTCAAGCAGGTTGGCAAATGGATCCTCTTCAATTGCCAAGTCGGGGTATTTGGCCTGAAAGTGGACCAAGGCCACTTGGTACCCATACTCGTAGATTACCTGATCGATCCTCTATATCCCCAAGTGAAACCTAAGAGACTCCTTGTAATCAACAATCACCTTTGCATGTGCCAATTGAAGCTTGACAATCAGGGCCTCAGTGTCTCGAGATATCTTCAGCAGCTCGTCCTCCATCAAGCATACCCAACCATGAAGTTTCTTTAGTTGGTGGCGGTTGTCAGTTGATTCCTTCTTAAGTTCATCGGGTCATTGCTCGGCCTCCCTAAGATCAGTTTTTAGCTAATCGACTTTAGCCTGAAGGTCGATAGCCTACTTCTCGATAATTGCCACCACTTTCAGCACGAAACTTGCCTTCAGCTCTTAGACCTTGGTGCACAGGGTGGAGATCTTGTCACCCATCACACTGATGACCCAACCCGCATCATGGACATGGTCGATCAAAGTTATCGCGTAATGATGATTCTGCCAAAGAAAGAAAATTGGTTAATAACCATGATAAAAGGTTAGTTGCCAAGAAAGAAACATTAGAGGTGAGAGATGCCCTTACCCAAACCAGCGAATTGGTTACACGGTCGATCAACACTTTAGACGGGGACCCATAAAGTTGATGCACCAAGTTCCAATTCAGGACACCCCGCCTGAACTCCGTAGCACTGGCTCCATTAGCCCAAAAGCAGCTCGAGTTCTGTAGCATCAGCCATCGGGCCTATAGAGGGGCATCCAGTTCCCCTTTCAGTAGGTTAGACATCCGAAGAGTGTGGAATGCATCACTCATGGCCTGGGCTTGAGTTTGGCACAAGTCCCTTATCAACTTTAGGCATCAGGGCCTCCCAACCATGGCTTCGCCCCTGATCGCCCTGACCGACTCCTTCCCTCGAGGATTGTGTGCTCGTGCATAGCGCTATTCAAGAACAGCCTCCCTGGTAGCCTCGCGAACAGTCATGCTATGCAGTTGCTTTTGAGTTCCCAACTTTGTCCTCTTCCTGGGGTGCACAACTTCTCCGTTAGTAGGGTGCTTCTCAGTGACACCAGTAGGACCCTCCCATGTTGGGGGCGAAGCCGAGCGTCCAATAGGTACACACAACATACCCTTGAGGACTCTCAAGTACACACAACAAGAGAGCATGAGTTAACCAAAGCATACTTAAGATAAAAACATAAGAGCATGAGCATAACATAAATTTGCCATACCCCGAGGGGCTAGGTTGAGACCCCCCTCAACTAGCCAAGCCTCAGTTGTATCCCTAATGGTCCAAGATGAAGATAGAATGCCCCTGAGCCTCCTAACCAACTCGGACTCCTCGTCAGAAAGATACGGGGGCATGTTATTCATAGTGCAGGCGCACCACTCGAGTTGGAAGCCCCATCCCTGATTACTAACCCGAAAGCCACTTCAAGCGATCATATAGTAGTTGCCCTGCCCCTTGCACAGGTAAAACCATACCATGAACAAGTTGTGGGTTGAAACGATCCCTACCCATCGACATTCCCTGTGAATCTCAATCATATAGTGTCACGAGTTGGGAGCCATTTGGGAAGGTGAGATACACCATCACTCGAGGCATGCCTCGATTATAAGTGGAGCAAGAACTGCAACCCTGCCTCAAGGGTGTCAATTGACAGCTCGAACCTGTTTGGAAATGGATCATATAGGCATTGCCCAGGCAACTGAGCATGAAGTTAATACTCACTCGGGATGCTGTAACGCTCCTAAACCACCACCAACAGTTCATCAGGCACGACTAAGTCGAAGTCATGACACGACCTCATGATCCCCAAGGCCTTATAGGCCTTCACATCTGTAGGGGATATGCTGCCTGAGGATGAACTCAGGACCTCCACCTCAAGACTACCTGAGGGACTCCCTATGACCCGAGAAGAGGGACTCAAAGAAGACAAGGAAGAAGAAGAGAAAGAGGAGGAAGACATCCCAACCAAATTAGGAAATGACTAAGGGGCAAGGAAGCTGGGGGATCGAGGAGGTAAGAGGATCTGAGGAGCAGAAAGAGTGTGTGGTAAGTCCTCCCCTAAGAAGCAAAGGGAGTTTATAAAGAATCATCTTCGAGCCGCGTGACCATTCGCCTTCCCGAGGCAAGAAAATACTCAGTACACTATCATGGTCACCTGGGGAAGCCAACATCCATGTTAAAGGTGCACCTCATTTCTTCCTACCAGTGGCTTTTATGACTTCCCACCTAAAGACACATGATGCACAATGTTGCACGCCACATGCCCAACAAGATCTTGGTGTCAGAACTCAATTGTTGGCACGTCCCATCGAAAACGATCGCTAGCAATGGAGGATGTGCATCAAGGTAACAACAAGATGTGCGACAATAAGCAATTAAGCTCTATGACAAAATATTACGTTAAGGTAATAAACACATCCAATGCCTCTTTTGCTAATTTATTCAGTCTTTGCTCGAGTTCAGTATCTTTACTAGTCTATTTAGTCTTTACCCGAGTTCAGTATCTCTACCAATCCTTTCAGTCTTTGCCCGAGTTTAGTACCTCAGCTAGTCTATTTAGTCTTTACCTGAGTTCAGTACCTCGGTCAGTCCATTCAGTCTTTGCCCGAGTTCAGAATCTTGGCCAGTCTATTTAGTTTTTACCTGAGTTTAGTACCTTGACCAATTCATTCAGTCCTTGCCCGAGTTCAATACCTCGTCTAGTTCATTCAGTCTTTGCCGGAGTTCAGTATCTCAGCTAGTTTGTTTAGTTTTTGCTCGAGTTCTGTATCTCAGTCAGTTCATTCAGCCTTTGCTTAAGTTCGGTATCTCGGCTAGTCCATACAGCCTTTGCCCGAGTTCAGCATCTTGGCTAGTCTATTCAGTTTTTGCCTTAGTTCAGTATCTTGATTAATCTATTCAGTCTTTGCTCAAGTTCAGCATCTCGGCCAATTTATCCAGTCTTTGCTCGAGTTTAGTATCTCAACCATTTTGTTCAATCATTGCCGAGTTAGTATCTCGACCGGTCTATTTAGTTTTTGCCTGAGTTCAATACCTTGGCCATTCCATTCAGTCTTTACTCGAGTTCAATATGTCGGCCAATCCATACAGCATTTGCTCGAGTTCAGTACCTCGGCCAGTCTATTTAGTTTCTGCCTAAGTTCAGTATCTTGGCTAGTCTGTTCAGTTTTTGCCCGAGTTTAGTATCTTGATTGATCCATTCAGTCTTTGCTCGAGTTCAGTATCTTGTCTAGTCCATACATCCTTTGCAAGAGTTTAGCATCTAGGGCAATCTATTCAGTTTTTGCCCGAGTTCAGTATTTCGGTCAATCTGTTCAGTCTTTACCTAAGTTCAACATCTCAACCAGTCTATTTAGTTTTTGCTTAAGTTCAGTATCTCAGCCAATCTGTTCAATCTTTTCCTGAGTTTGATATCTCGGCCAGTCTATATAACTTTTGCCCGAGTTCAGCATCTCGACTAGTATATTCAATTTTTGCTCGAGTTCAGTATATGGTCTATTCAATTTTGATTGTGATTGGAGGAGCATCGTTGCACGATCCATCATGTGAATAAAGAGGATGACATTTGACATCTTTCATCCTCTCTATCTGTATCTAGATTTTCATGGACATACAATCTCCCTAGGTAATCAATCTCTTACGTATGGTGACTTGATACACATGGTTAACCTGTTTTGTTTTTATTTTTTTTGTTTCGCATATGATGCTTTGATGATTTCCCAACACGTTGGGCACATCCCTCGACCTAGGTCTTTGTGCAAGACGGGACCGAGCATCACCCTCTCTTCGATCGACGTGAATGACCTTACACACTCAAGCAAAATCAAACCATACTAACTTCTCAGTCACCACCTAACTAAGGTTTCCCAATAAATTCTTTATTGTTAGATCTTCAAAATGTGCCTGCTTGAGTACTGGTTTTTAGGAGAATGGTTTACGATTAGGTGCGTTATGGCTTCAAACTCTCAGCATTGAGGAATGACTCCATTTGTGTACAATGATAATATGCTAATTTGCATTAGCATAACCAAAACTTCTTGTGCTAATTTTAAGAAAATCTTCAAAATTAATGAAACATCAAGTGATTAAAATATCAGTTTTCAAAAACCTGATATCTCCTTTGCTAAACAGAGTTGGAAGTAAAAATAAACATATCATATAGGAAGAAAGATCAAATATCTTTGCATTCTAAACCAAAATGGCTTCTTTCCCAATTTGAGAATGAATGTATTGATATGATTGAAATTTAGCTTAGTGGATGGAAGAGATGTCACCTTCCAGAAGTGTCTGTCACCTTTCTTTTAAGTCTCTATGAACAGGGCCATAGAGACTTGAATTCTGCTGGAACTAAAGAATTAGTCCAATATCTTAATAACTTGGTGTATTCCTTGTGGAACAAAATTATAAATTTTAATTCGATATCCAAATTAAAGATGTTATCTATAACGAGAAGAAAAAAAAAAAACACTATAATTGTCTTAAAGAAGCAACGTTACATGTCACCGAGTCCCTCACCTTTTAGAAAGATACTTGTGACTGAAATAACAAATAATTCACTTGGTTTTTTTCTATATAGAAGGATTGCGGAAATCGATCTCTCTGTTGTATCAAAATTGGGAATTTTATTAGGAAAAATGATAGGAATTTTATTAGGAAAAATGAGTGCATGGTGGGGGATGGTTGAAGGAAGTTTCTTATTTGAAGGCATTAGGAATGATATGGTACTTGCAACATCAAGCTTCAATGTGAAGCTTGTGGTAGAGGGAAGTTTCCATCATACTTGATTGTGCTACAGCCATTTTTAGTTTTGAGTGGCATTTGGAGCTTCAGCTCAGTGGCAGCATTAATTTGGCAGAAACTTCCCAAAGATTGGCACAAGCTAAATTTAGATTAATTTGGAGTTCTTGTACAATACATAGTGATTTTTTTTAAAGTGTTGAGTTTGATTAAGACCCAGTGGTTTTGGGGAAGATGATGCTTAGGGTTTGCATTCAATTAGCTATCAAAGAGGAAACCTATAAGCTGAATTGGATCAAGATCAATTGAGGTTCTTTTATTCTGATGATGCTCAAAACAATTGGTTGCTAGTCCTGAAGATTTCTATCAAGCTGTTGTGGAAGAATCCAATTCAAGCCTTGATCAAGGATGGATCATTATCAAGGATTACTGAAACTAAACACACACAATTTTCAGGTTCAATCAAGATGTATGAACAATGAAAAAAATTAGCATTGAAGATAAAAGAACAATTAAGTTCCACAAGAAGATCAAGTGTGTCAAATCAAGGATCTCCATTGCATACATTCTTTCATTGGCAAATTCCATTGTATTAGGATTAGGAAGGATTCCACCATGGATCTCATGGATTGTTGGAATCAATTGAAATTGTTCCCAATAGTTCACAGTTGTGTGGCCATGTTTAGAACAAAATCTAATGGACTATCTGTTAATTTAAGTTGAAACAAATCCAAAAATTTAACTGGTTTAACTTGAGGATCAGCTCTAATATATCTAATTTGATTCTAATCCTTAACATACCTAAGTTGAGGAATATCACATAGAATTAAGTTATGATATTTAAATTCTACATGTCATTCAATTCCTTTCTTGGAAGTTCTTGTCGAAAGAACATAGTTTTCGAAGAAATTATGTGAACATGTATTAAAGGTATATTGACCTATCAAAGATTTAGAGTTGAGTTTAGTTTCAAAACAGTCACAAGATTTAGAGTTGATCGAGATTCTTATATAATAATAGTATCAGAGCTATAATGTCCGACAAAAATTCCTATGATACTATAATTTTTCAAAAGTTTTTGTTGATGAAATTTTTAAAAAAAATCCTCAATTATTTCAAAAAAAAATTGTTCTTAATTTTTAGGTTCTTCAATTGCTATAATTATAAAATCAAAGTCAAATGTGATGAGATTGGAAGAGAGATGAAGTTGCAAATCTTTATTTAATTCATCGATACGATCAATGCACAACGTACTCATATACCATGAATACATCTAATTCATTACATTAAATATAAATTTGTTCCCTCTGACGACCCTTTCCCTCGATTTGGATTCTTTGGTGAAGAGACGACCTCTCTTCCTCTACTCACTCGAGATGGTCCTGCGGCCGCAGCGACATGAACATTGCAGCGTACCTCCTAAGGCGGCGCTCGCTGTCGTGCTGCTGCGGCGGCGACCTCGCCGTGCCTCCGGTCCTTGACTTGTAGCGGCGCCAGGCGAGCTGTATGTTAACCGCCGCCCACGTCCGCCAATTGGATGAGTAGAACCGGGCTGTCCTCTTGAGCCTCTCGTTGGCGAACTTGTACCGGAAGTGCTCGGTGATGTAGCGGAGGTCCGGCGCCTCCAGGCTGAAGGCCTCCGTGGGATGGACGCACTCGAAGGTGGCGGAGGAGGCAGGCAGCCGGTCGACAAACGGCCGTCGCAAGCACCATGACAGGAGCTCGTCCCCAAGGAAGCTGCCCGGCCCCAGCGTGCAGGTGGCCACCATGCCTTTGCTCAGGCACTGGCTGCTCTTCAGGTGGCCTCGGACGACGAACACCATGCGCTGCACCGGGTCTCCTTCTCTGATCACCTGGCCACCACAACACCACCACCCTTAGCAAAGTCCCAAGCATCCTGACAAGATTAGATGATTCTCGTGTCGGCTTCTATACCTTCTCGCCCTTGGAGAAGACGAGGGGTTTGACCCTCTCACAGATGTTGTCGAGGATGAGATCGTCCAAGTTGTGGAACAAAGGCACCTGATACAACAGCCAATCTTTCAGGCTCGTTCTGTCTTGCTACAGATTGAGATGGTCTTGATATGTTCCATTACAGATGACAGCTTACCTGCTTTATGAGATCAAGGCAGAGATGTCGCTTGATGTCGCGGCGTAGTCCTTCAGGGAAATCCTTGACCATCTCCGTCTCTTCCTCCCCTCTCATTGCAGCCCACCGTTGGCGCTCGTACTGACGCACTCGCTGTCTCAGTCTCGACGGCAGTTGTCTCCTTTTCATCCACCATTCCATGTCTCGCGACCGCAGCTGCATCTTTCTCTTCCTCGCCATGACAGAGTGCAAGAATACCTATTGACATGAGAAACACACATTACCGATATGCCTGATGAGAACGAAGACTGACAACGTTGCTACGTACGTACCTGAATGTTACCGATCAACAGAGTGAAGAGCATTAGGCCACTTAGCACCACGATTATGCTGAATATGACTTCGATCCAGTGACTCGTAGGCTCAAGATCATTGCCGAAAGTGCTGCGGCAGAGAACAAGGCGTTCGATTAAACGAGGCTCTCTCTCGTGCAGCTTCTGCTTTGCAGCAGCATATAATTCAACATTTTTTTTTTTTTTACCTCAGAGTCATGAGGCCCCAGAAGATGGGATAGAGGATCTTGACAACAAGTGAATTGCTGGAAACAACAGGAAGAGCCCAGTTGTAGATTCCGTAAGGAAATGGCCCGTCGCCATTTAAGCATACCGGTGTGTTTTGCATCCCAATAGACGCTGCCAAGTCGCCGTCGCAACTCATATTGTTCATGCTCGATGCCAAGGGGAGGTGGTAGCAGACCTCCTTGGAGCAGGCCAGTGACACAAGATCGCAGTTGTTGTTCTTCTCACATTGCTGCTGAAGACAAGCGGCGACCCGCTGGATCGCAAGAACATACCAGCATCCACCAGCTACCTGAAAGCCACAGATATGAAGGGCGCATCAAATTGTTGCTGACATATTCAAGTTCATCTTCTGCATGCTGTTCCTTTTGTGCAGGTCGTAGTAAATACTATTGTGCTGCAGGTGAAGGATATCTAGTTTAGATCATTCGACTTCTTCCATATTCATCTTGTGACTTCCTCTGCTTGATGCCTCTGTGATCTTTCTTGCAAGGTTTCTGATGACTTGATTAGCTCAAGACCTCCACAACCGCTGTTCTAATCATCAACCAAAAAAAAAAAGATTGCTGCATGGTATGAGTGAGTTTAAGATACTGTCAACAATGTTGTGATCATGATTTAATCCTGCATGATTTGAAAGGGGACCAAATAAACTATACTGTCGCAGTGGGACGGTGTCGGTATCATGACTGAGACTGGTACAGTGCCAAGCAGTACCGATGCGGGGGTACCATAGGACATGGCGTTAGATCAAAACAATAGTTGATCTCTGTAATAACGATGTCACAGAAAACAAAAGGACAAAATTGCAATCTCCATTTGTGACAGATCACCTCGTGTGATGTTCTCTTTGTTGCATCACCGCAGGATACGAAAGGTATGTTGGTGAATGCCCAAAGGCTCAGAGAACTCAATATCTCAAAGCTTATTCAAATAAGATCATTTTGGCGAGCACCAAGATCTTGATCTGAAACAGAAGGAGCACTTACATGGGAGGCGATGAAGTAAGCAATGAGGTTGAGGCCGAAGCCCCACCAGATTGTGCCGAAGATGTAACCGGTGACCTTCTGCATCCTCCTCATCACGCAGATGCTGTGATACACCTTGGGCAGGAACTGGAACACGAAGATTAGGAGAAAGACGGTCATTATGAGCTTTATCTCCTCCTCTCTGATCAATTTTGGCAAGATCAGCCAAAACACAACCTGCACACAGTTTCAGTCTTTCAGAAGATAAAGACGAATTACTTTCCCACATCTGACAGATCAATGATCACAAGTTCTAACTGGTATTAGTCCAAGAACTGCTCAGAGACCATGAAACAGGACGTATATACTATAACATATACTTAAAATGGCTTTGGGATTAACACTTCCTAGTCGTCGGGAGACGTTGATGCTTCCTGATGAAAGCAAAGCAACCTACAGTTTTAGGATCCTGAGTCACTGTGTGAATGAAAGCAAAGCTTTCTATTGGGGCACTGACCTGAGGCACCGGGAGGATGACGAAGACGTCGAACCAGAAGCCCCCGAGAGACCTCATGTAATGGGCGGCGACCATCCGGGCATCCCACACCAGCTTCCCACACCCGACCACCAGCGACTCCCTCGACACGTACGCCACCCGGAACTGCAGCCACACATGCACCAGGTGCACGGCGTCGGCCGCAGTGCGCAGCACCGTCACGATCACCGCCAGCCCGCCGTCCATGTACAGGCACGGATCGCCACGCCGACCGATGGACAGCGCGTAGAAGAACAGGGGGTCCACCGCCACCGCTACCGCCCGCGCCAGCAGTATCACCCGGTTCCACCTCCGCACCTTCTCGCTCCTGGGGTCCAGCACTGATCCGCCCAGCAGCGACGCCGACTTGCTCAACCGAAGGTTCTGCAGCACGTTAGTCTGGCTCGGACGGATCGGGATCAGCGAGGATCCCGCGCTGGCCTCCCACTCCGGCGAGTGGACGCGGTCGCAGGTGGTGGAGTGGAAGGCCGGCACGCCCGGCTGGGTGCAAGCGTAGCATTCCGCGGCCGCCATCGAGGGCGGCGTTCGGCCGCCGCTCTCATTGTCATCATCCCCATCGGCATCCGACGACACGACCTCTTTCCGTGGCCATACCAGTCCGGCCGACCTGAGAAGTATCACAAAAATTAGGACATGCCTCCCGCCACATAATTGCCGTGAGGTGTCTGTCATAAGCATGTAAGATGAACCAATGGAGCGTGCAACCAAATAGAGCTAACCATGAGAGGAAAGAGCGGAGCTTAACGAGAAGCGGAGACATCTTCCATGAATGACGGCAACCATGAGAGAAGAAGAAAGAGCGGAAGGAGTTCTACAGGAGTGCGGCCATGCTTCCTCGATGTGTCGATGCGTTGTGAAGGAAATAGAGGTGGAGGACCGAAGGAGCTAGCAGAGGAAGCGTTGGAGGAAGACGTGAAAGTGAGCGATGCGGTGACTGCGATCGAACTCCTGGGCGGTGACGCGAAGGCGGCTGGGTCGAAGATATTCTGTCAGACTCTAGACACGATACAGCGCTCTAAAGTCTGCTCGAACGGATCAACGACAGGTGGCCAGTCAATTTATGATCGATGATCCTAAATCCTGGCTGGGCTTTTTGAATACGAGAGCTGCACCCATTGGCCAACAAGGGCTGTCGAGAGCGGCATGGCGTGACTCCTGCCGTACCACCTCAACCAGGCCACGGATAGAAAGCTTCCATCTCGCTCGGTGGGTCCTTCCTTTTTAGACCAATGATCGTTCAAAAACTACAGTCACCTGTCTGAGGCATAACATGCATACCGCTGCACACACGGCCGAAGCTATAGGAATCGTGCGGACGCAGCCAAAGCAGGGCCGGTGATGACAGCAACAACACGCGGATCGCGGTGGCCATGCAGCAAGAAAGACGACGACGAAGACAAAGACAACTCTATCCTCTTTATAACAAGGAGGACTTATTGGCACCATACACGGCCACGTCTTCGTTCGATCGATTCTTGATAGGTGCCTCGAGTCGCCTTATATAAATTTTGACTCATTTCTAGAAGTCAAACTCGGCATAATTTTACTTCCAACAACGTAAAAGCCATCAACCCTGTAGCTCAAATTCCAAGAAATGATGGATATCAATTGTCTTGTCAAATAATGCCAAAGTGTTACCTTTCTTAACCCTATCAAGAGGAGGAGAACAATTGTGGTCTATGTGCTACGATGCAAGTAGAGATGCCCAACATGTCGATTGAGACACCATCCGCAGCAATCATAGCAAGAGGTACATGTATACTTGTTAGGGCTTGATCTTGTGTTTTATACGAGGCAAGGTCATCTTCAAGATGAAGACTAAACGATGATTCTATTGAGAGAGAGAGTATGATAAGTTGGTTTCAGAAATTTCTCTTTCCATCTGATTGACCATGTCGACCAAGGTTAAAGCCTCACTCAGGTACCGATCCCTGATAGTTATTTATTTTTTTATTTATTAAAAATTTATGTAAGTTTTTTGTTACGTTAACCACTTATGTCCTTTTTTTAAAAAAATTGATCTTGTCGGACAAATCAAAATTTAATTTTATCAAATCCTATAAAATCAAGTTTTGGTATTCCCAATAAAAATGTTTTGATATCCGATTAATAAGTAATTTAAGAGGATTCAACTAGTTTTCTTAAAAATTGTATATAAATTTCTACACTAAAACTTTAATTAACTATCTTATATAATTATATTTATATAAATATTATATAACTTGTAAAATATTGTTAAATTAATGAGGATCATATAAAAGAATATATATTTATGGTAAATTTCTATATTAAATAGTTATTTATTATTTTACTATTAAAAATTTGAAAAATATATAAAAGAGTATATTTTTCTTATTTATTAAAATATTTAAATAATATTTATATGTAAATATTAATTATATCTGATTCAGTATTATAAATTTGAACTAAAATGATATTAATATTAATATTTTAATATGATTAAATATTTTATTTTTGTAAGAATAAATATTCTAATGTACTCTTTGGAAGTATTAATTATAAGAGGTAATATATAATTAGCCCACCGTATTACTAAAACTAATTTGGTTATGTGCCAAATTATAGTAAACATAATTTTACCAGTTGAGTAGTAGTTTGCAATATAAAGGCCCAACCTATTAGATGAAGTAGAAAAAAAGCTTCTATAGAGGAAATAAAAGACACTCATCTTGATCAGTGATATTTCATATCAGCATTCGTACTTAAACTAAATAAATAGAATATGGGATGATTTATTTTTAATATCTCTTTTTTTTAGCTTTGCTCTTAATTTTTATTTAAGAAATTAAGGAAGCAGATTGTAGACCTGAAGATGATTAAATTGAAGAACATAAGCACAATTTAACTAGAAATAACATCTTTAGTGGTTACATGTATTTTTCTGAATTGGTAATAATATAATTTCATATATTTGATTAGAGTCAAATAGTAACTAAGGTTAAAATCTATCATAAATATACATTATAATATGATAATAAAAATTATTGGTGTCAAGATGTAAATAGCGAGAAAGCAAGAATTAGTCAGCCAATAGTTGACCTTCAAAGATTATTACAAAAATCCAACCAGAATTGGAGTCCTTTAAAATGCATTCTGGTCATAATTAGGCACTTGTTAATGGAACAATACTCAAGAGAGATCTCTTAGCATAAAAAACATGGCATGAATTTATCATATTTCTGGCCCACATTACCATTCATAATCTTCTTTCTTGATCATTTAAGGAGATGATTGAGTAATGCAAAACATAAAAAGATTATTTCTTTACATAAGAAAACATCATATAAAGGTTTACCTTTGGCTAATTTTTTGGTCCGTAAAGTATCATATTTCTTGCACATAAATTTGCTACACATCGTCTCAGTATTTATTTTCTTTAATTATCGAAGAACATATGAAATCTTAGTCGGCGTAGAATAAAATTTAATGACTTATTATACAACTTAGATATTATCTAAAATATAATAAGAACAGATTCATGTAAACCATTCGTTGGGACACTAGAATTTGTTGATAATGTAGTTTTCATATATTAGTTTTTTTTTTCTTTTTCATATTGACTACAATGGTTATGCATACTTTTAAGTAAAGGATATACAATCTTGAATTATCGCCAAAACAACAAGCATATTGACCACAGTGGTTGCGTAATGCAATTGGGTTTCTGATGCCATTCCACTAAAAAATTACCACAAAATTATTGCATTCCTTATGATAATTTTGCTACATGTCACCTCGATATAGAGTTTGATGATTCATGATTTTACTCAAATAATACCTAACATGGAGCTCAATAATGAGAAAAGAGGATGAAATATGTTACAGTGGTTGCGTAATGAAATGGGACTCTTCGATACCCTTAAAGGAGGATGAACAAGCTTGAATTATTGGGCAAACAACAAGCAGCAACAGGTGGGGTTTGAGCTGACAGGTTGACGTTCCAACCTCTAAGAATACAAGGTTGAAATGTCTCGGACAAAACACTTCTTTGTCTCTCTAGTCTGTGATCCAACCCATATATTTAATGCAGGGATTAGAATTGAAGGCCTGCATGCACAACGTTCATGTCGTTTTAAGATCGGATAACCACGAATAATTATCATCAGATCGAATAAAAATAAATATGGAACCATTTGATACAGTAGATTAGCACAAAGTTCACTGCTAATGAAAGCAATATCATGAGATAGAAGCTAATATTGTTGTTTATTGTTGTTTAGGTGGCGATTTCTTAGTTTCGATCTGTATTCTTTACATGAAAAAGTATCTCAGAAACAACAATGGCTGATATGTTCTTTCCCAATTTGCATTTGTTCTCGTTCAAAAAAAATTTCAAAACTCTTTTCTTATAGTTTGATTTTTCTTTTTGATCTTTTCTGTGTACAAAGCAAAACATATATACAACCAAAAAAAAATTGATTCAATTAATGCTATATTATATTGATTGAGAATCCCTTAATTATGATACTTGTATATTTTCTTATTTTGATATTAATTGATTTGATACTGACGTGATATCAATTTATGTTTTAATTATGAGTATGAGATTCAAAATTCTTTAATCATGATATCAGATGTTCTACCCTCCCCTCGAGCTGGCTTAAAGATGTCAATTATTCTCAACTTTTTATTTAGATTCTTACGAAAAGAATAAAATTATTTCTAGTCGCTTCTCCGTAAGTATATAAAGTAGGGAAATTTTTTTCATTTATAAAATATTTTATTCTATCATGACCACTGGACTATGAGTAATCTTCAAAATAATTCCCAATTTGCATTTATTCATGTTCAAAAAAAATTTATTCTTCAAATTTTTTTCATTTATAAAACATCGATCTACTTTAACATATTTTATTCAATCATGATGCACTGGACTACGAGTAATCTCCAAAATAGTTCCCAATTTGCATTTGTGCATGTTCAAAAAAAAATTTTCAATTTTTTTAGATTCTGGAATTATTTTTTGAAGCTAGAAAATAGTTTTGTGGAGACAAGTGTTGTGCAAGAACAAGAGAGTTTGCTTCCACCAGAGCTCAATTAGCTGATGTCAATGCAAATTAGAATTACAATTAGAATTATTAACCAAAGAGTAAGAGGTTTTCTCCAAAGTTTTAGGTAAGGAAGTGGTTTCTGATCATATTATATGATGGCATCTAATCTCCTCCAATTGATTGATCTTGCTAAATGATGTGATTCCTCATTCCCTCAGGAGTTTGGATGTTCTGATGAGCACTAAGAATAGAATAAATATGACAACTTTTAATTCCTACTTTGGTATTTCTGATATATCATTTCCATAGGGAAGAAGGATTTCGCTGAGAGACATAGTGAGCAAAAACAAATGCAATTTATGGCTTTGTTTGGAGTGTTATGTACATCATATATAGCAACCAAAAAGAACATGTCCGATTCATTTAAAGCAATCATGCAAACATGTCGACCCAACAAGGATCCCAAGTTTTTTTTTTATAAATAAAAATGACAACAGAAGATAGATATAAATATGAAATGATAGCTTTGTATTCTTTATATATTCTAATCAGCATCATCTATAGCAATCAAAAAGAACATAATTCATTTAAAGCAATCATATGAACATGTCCAGCAAACATGGATCCTAAATTTTTGTTTTTAAGTAAAAACAATAATAAAAGATTCGAATGAATGATTCGAATGTATGATTTAAATATATAACTGAAGGAAATCTCTCCTTTAAAACTTATAAATAATCATTATCTCAATGAATGGTATCATTTCTTTCATAATATATTCTTCAATTCTTTATGATATTAGACTTTCTCTTTTTCGCTATCCTGTTGATCTGTTGGCGACTAATTTACCTCTGTCTTGCTATAGTGATCTCGCTTCCTTATTGTTATTTCCTCGTAACTTATTAATCTACAAGCGAAGGTGGACAATACTCTTCCTATTAATATTTTTGCCTCACGATCGTGTAAAGATAGGGCTTACATCTTTACTTTCTAGGCCACAGTGACCTACTACATATTGACTCTTTAGCGATTGATCTCACCACTTCCTGGTTGACAACTCCATAGACTAATCCACCTCTAATAGTCATAGCAACCGACAATGCCTGTCGATTTATAATTAAGAGAGATTTGGGAGCATTGACTCCTTAGATCTACACTGTTAGTAGCTTCACATATTTAATCTTCTCTATTATATCAAATCGTTCTTGTGCACTTCTCAAATCTGATATCTTCTATTAAATTATATCAAACTCTATGCATTTCTTAGATCTTTATGCATCTAAATTAGATCATTAGTTGGTTTTAGATTTTCTTATTGGATCATAATGTCTTTTCAATATGTCTTCTTCCTCCTTTCCTACAAGACTTATATCTATCAATATAGCAACTCTAATTATGTATCTTGATAAGCACAATTTATCAATCTCCTCTTGGGATATGATCTATTAAGCTAAATTAATAGCTTTCTTAGTTGTCTACCATGAAAGATCCAAATATTAAGAAAACTCATCTCAATGGCAAATCCTAATCATAAGTTAGTTATGACAAGATCATTTTATTCTATAAGTTAGTTAGCTCTCAGCACCACCAATCTCTTACATATCATCCTACTAATCACTAATCGCATGCTAAATCATTTATTTAGTTTTATTATAGATCACTTAGGTTTACAAGTCATCTACTGACTGATGAAATAAGTTATTGCGAGATAAATATAAGGAATTATATGCCAAGTTGATTTATCATAAAATGTGTTTGAAACAAAAAGAAAAAAAGATGAGATTAATATAATAAAAAATCCAAAGAAAAGAATAATCAATATAATAAAAACCGAACAAGATACCTCCAACAACACATGAGTAACACACAGTCACCATCCTCCATTATACTATCATCTCTTCAATTATAATTTTAACTTAAACCCAAATAACTTAGGAAATAACTTTAATAATAATCATTATAATTATTAACAGTTCTAATAATAATAATAATAATAATTAACAAAAAATCATCGATCAAGTGTATGATAAAATTAGATACATAACAATAGTCATGCATTTTACATTATTAAGGTTTCGCATTAGCCCACTTAGGATTCTAGTTGGGCTTCCCATGGCCCAATACACCATCCGTCAACATATAGTTCACTGATGGCAATTAACCATAATTATATATATATATTAAAATATTCAGCTTGTAACCGTTTGATATCCTTGATCACAGAACTGAAGTAGTGGATAATGATCACATCTCGATCGTCCATTGATCTAATCATCGCATCTCCACCGCTCATGTTTTAAAGGTCGAGCAATGGTTGGTCTCGAACATTCTTCGGTGTCGCCTCGCCATTCTCGATCTATCCACCAATGGATTTGCCACGTGTCGGTCTCTCACCCACCAATTCGGATCCACTTAGCCCACATAACATCGCCCCCGTAATCGGATCCCAATTGACAAGCAGCGGACGGGGCGAGAGAGGAGGAGAAAGAGAAGACGATGGCGGCAGCTGCTACGCTGCATCCCAACACTGCCCTGACGCAGAATTCGCTCTCCTTCCGGAGTCAGAGCCGGCACTCCTTTCTTGCTGGCCTCCCGAAGAATCTGTTCTTGGATCGGAAACCAAGTCGGAGCGGAAGAAAGGGCGCGGCCGGCTTGGTGGTCGCTGCGGCCGGCGAAAACGGCGGTGGCTCCGGGAGGTTCTATTTCAACTTCACCGGCTTTCCCTTCCCGCTCGGTCCCTTCCTCAACCGGCGCACCATAAGGACTGAGGTGAGTCTCTTGTGCTCTCATGTACACTCCTCTGTATGATGAGATTGGACTCTTGGATGAAATATGTGGAGGACTATGTGTTGACTTTGACTCTCTGGGTCTGTGTTAAATACCATGTCATCTTTGGATCTTCGACCCACTCACCATTTTGAAGAATCAAGACAACAATATGTAAGATAACGCCTAATTCAATGCCCATGCTTCAGCATGAGTAAGGTGGATGACTTCTTGGATTGAACCCCTCACTGAGGTCCATAAATTTGCTATCTATTGTATCACTGGTGTGCCGAATCAAGACAAAGTTCTACTATGGCTAATGTAAGGTGGTATGTTTTTCACCATCTCTAATCATTTGGTAACAGGTTCTGGACCATGTAGAGAACCTATTTTTCTCCAATATTGGGCTTGCAAATAATCCCAAGTTATCGAACTCAATAACAATTGGGTCCTGTAATGTTTAGTTTCAAGGATCTCAGCCCGAATGGATTGGAGAAGATTCTCCAATTTCCTAATATTATAATGATCCCACTAAATCATGTCTAACAGGAGAAAGCTTGGACTGAGTAAACTTGATAGTATGGTTACAACACTTGTGGAACTTAAGTGTTTAGATTTGATCTAAGATGACAGCATGCAGTAATTCTGCATTACCTAATTTTCATCACTGTGAAACGTTGTATCTTACATCTTACCTAGGAAGAAAGGAGCAAATGTGCATGTCCAATTCAATTGTATTTCTAGAGGTGACACTGAAGAAAAGAGTTGCTTCAGAGATTATAGTCACACTTCTCAAACTCTTTTAATTATGCGTGATCTATTCAATTACAAATTCCATTCTCCACCTAAAAATTAGCTAAACAGTAAAATATGAACCACATTAGCTGCCTCTTCTGTTGTGAGAGTTATAGAGAGAGAAGAAAGCTAGAATGCCATGTGTGCTGACACCACATGTCTTCTTGTGTATAAACATTTGTTTGTTACACACCATTTTTCTCTTCCTCCTTCAAAAAACACTCATTCAATGAACCTTCAACTTTTACATTCACAGTGCCCCATTTACTCTAATGCTTGCATGCCATTTTTGAGTTATTACAGGTTAGGTTTGTGTTTCTAACTGCTCTGTTTGCACACCTATTATTCAATTACAATCACATCCTTGTAATGAAAGAAAAATGAAGAGAAGGATGATAAACTCATTTCATACTCTAATCAAGATGCATTTGTCTTCTTAATGTAGATTAGCACCTATATATTTGTGCTTCATAAGTATATATGTATCTCTATATATACTAATGGTTTCTATAAGAGTTATGCTTCTTGGAGGAATATGACTTTATTATGTTTTATTTTCCAAGGCTGTCAAAAACTGTATATGGCTCTTTGAACAAGAGCAAGCACTGGGTTTCAGCAGTGTCTCAACAAACATTAGGATGACTGTCATCAAATTGAAGTCTGGAGGACTATGGGTTCATGCACCTATTGCGCCAACTAAGGAATGCATTGAGGTTTGTGCATCATACGACACTCCTCAATCTTTTATTATTTTCGTTGCTGTAATTTCTTTTTAGGTTCAGTTTTGCTCTGAAATCAAAGTTAACAATGTTAGGCAATGTCTATCTATCTGTGTTCACCAGATCAAATACTTATTTCCCAGAGTTTCAATTGCTAACCATAGTTTTAATAGATTATTTATTATGTTATTTTATTACACATGGGTTAGCTAGTGAACTTAACATAGATTTTCTATTTCATTTTTTGCAATTACAGCTCCTAAAAGAATTGAATGCTCCTGTGGAATACATTGTGCTCCCAACTTTTGCTTATGAACATAAAATCTTTGTGGGTCCATTTTCAAGGAAGTTCCCACGTGCACAAGTGTGGGTGGCTCCTAGGCAATGGAGTTGGCCAATTAATTTGCCACTTGAATTTTTTGGAATTTTCCGTGCCAGAGCTTTGAGAGATGAGGATACTTCTACTCCATGGGCTGATGAGATCGAACAAAAGATTCTTAGCTCACCTGAAGTAGGTAAAGTCACTATCTTAAGTACTTTACCATACAGACCTGCATTTCTTTTTTTTTAGTATCACTTAATCTGAAAATATATGTTAACTACTAAATCTTGTGATCTTAGGATTCTCGCTAATTTTTAGATATCTTATTGTATCCAAGTATTTGTATATCTTATATAATAGTTTATGCTGGCCATTATTATTATACTCTACTTTCTTGATCAGAATAATATTTAGACTGTTTCTTCTGATCATATGGTTTTGCTTCTTATAGGTATTGGTCCCTATGTAGAGGTGGCATTTTATCATAGACGTTCACGAACTTTGCTAGTGACAGATGCTGTCATTTATGTCCCAAGGCAGCCACCAGCATGTATTAGCAAAGACTCTTTGTTAGCATCTGCTAAAAATGGTTTGGCAGTCAAGATCCTCAGCAAAGGAAAAGAAGTTCCTGATGAACCGGTTGTTGATAACAAGTTAAACCGCCAAAAAGGTCAGTACTCATAACACAAAGATAAATGATGTAACTGATTTGTGGAACAAGGGAGAGGAAGTAGGAACCAAAGGGATGATGAAGAAAACAAAGCTTGTCATTATTACCTTAAGCCACTAAACTAAAACTCTAAGAAAAAAAAGCTTCAAGATTCATCTTTTGACAACGGAATGGTTAGAGTGAACTTGTCATTATATAGTCCTTCGATAAGGGAACAAAGTAATAAACAAAAAAGGTAGAAAAGTAAAACAAATTCTCAAAATATTCTCATTTTTCATATGGTAACAAATTGAATAAGCAAATCCAAATTTATATGTTTGAAGAAGTTATTTTCTAATATTTGATCATCTTCTTTGGAGAGAACTTTTTTATGGTCTTAGATCGAGTTTTTTTTTTTGTTCTTGTCAAATCCTGAATTTTTTTTTTAAGATCATATATTCTACACATTTAAAGTCAAAATAAAATTACTTTATTCATAATTATAAACACTTTTTACAATTCATTTATTCATCAAACTACAACTGAAAAATATTTATTGAAGAACATGATAATTATCAAAATGTCTCTACCTAACGGTAGAGGAAAGTCGGCTCTCCACTGGATCCCGATTTAGCGCTAATGGGTGGTTGCTCTGAAAATTAAAAACAATAAAATTCAGCAACACTGAGTAGGAACCCCAAAAATCAACTCAAAATGAATATATAATCAAAATAAATCATCCCATTGGCGTATATCAAACACCCGAAGGAGCACTCCCCCAACAGCGGATGGAGAGGCTTTATCCTATAGGATGAGTTTGTGTTCTCCCAACTGCGGATGGAGATAAACTCATATCGCACTCCCAACCGCGGATGGAGTGGTGTCCCTCACCCGTTAAAGCGGGGACACGTTCCTCCCAACTACGGATGGAGGAACCGTCTAGCTGTCACGTCTGACGGCTCGCTAATCCTTAAAGGGAATCACCCTACCTGCCCTCGGCAGGAAATAACATCATCTCATATTGGTCATATCGGGATAAAAAAAAACATCAAAATGTCTTTTCCAATATCGTTCATGCCAAGTACTACAATTTAGCCCTTAATTGACTTGAACCCTAGTTCAATCGGTCTAATTGAACTCGATTTAACTAGAACTTAGTTGAATCGTTCTCTAATCCTCATTTACTGGTCTGGAATCACCCTAGACTAGTATAAGTTAGACTAGTTTAGGTTCAATCTAAGTTAAACAGATTTGAATTAGTCAATTAATTTCGGAATCACCCTGAATTAATCTAATTAATTAAATCTAGTTCGATTCAATCAATGGTTGGGCTCAAATCTAATAAATATATAATACTGGGCTATTTCAAATCAATTTTTATATAGTTTCACGAACAACATATTTTCACTAAAGATTGTATATAAAGAAAAACACTAAAGATAAAATTAGGAGATAAGGCTAAATACAATGAAATAATTTCTTAGATTTAATAAGAATTAAAAATCATATTTTCAAATCTAAACAAACTTAACATTGCATCATAACACATTGTACATAAAAGAATGTCTAAAAATATTTTAATATAACATTAAAGTTTTATTCTAGATAAGACCAAATCTCAACAAACTTAACTTTTCATCGTAACATATTACACATAAAAAAATGTCCAAAAATATTTTAATCTAACATGAAAATTTTATTCCAGATAAAACTAAAAGATAAATTGTAGTATCAAAAATATCATGCATTACTATATAGAATATGTGAAATTTTAACATGCTTAACTTCAAATATAAAAATCTTAAGAAGATGATCGAAAAATATCTCAAAAACTAGAAATGTCATGTTTTTAATTCAACAATAAAAATTTCCAGGATGAATATTTTTTAATATAAAAAATTTAACATTTAACGAAAACAAAAGAAAACTTTTATTTTTCTAAAGAAAGGTAGGGAAACCTACCTCTCCTCCGCAGGATGCAACTCCTCGTTCCTTCCGCTGCTGAGCTCGGCTAGGTGAGGAGCGAAGGAGAGGAATCCCTCCCCTTAGATAGGAGGAGGTGAGCCTTTCATTAAAGGAAATTTTTCTTTAAATTTTTCTTTAAAGTTTTTTAATTGATTCCAAAATTTAAAGGAAATTTTTCTTTAGATTTTTGTTAACAAATATAACCTACTCCTATTTATAATGGTTAATATTCATTTCCTAATTTAAAATGGCAAACAATGAAATACGAAATAACATTTCCTAAATCATAACGGTAAATAAGGAAGTGCATAATTAGTGCTTAATCAAAATTTTGATTGATTACAGTTCTTCTCTCACATTATAGTCATTGACCATCTACATAATTATGCTTTTTTGCTATAAAATGTGGTTTCTGTGATAATGCTTCTCATTTTATATACACATTGCTTCTTCTCGGATAGATTTGTTGCTATTTGTTGATTCTATGTTGAACTATATATTCTTGATATAACAAAGGTTTCAGATCTTCTTAAAATAAAAGATATATGAGAAGAGCAACCCACAAATAAATGATGGGACCCATTTTCATATTCCTGAAATGGAATGTTAATTCAATGTCAAACTAATTGTGCCTTTCTTTTGATAAAGCAGAATAATTAGTGAACATTAGTAGCTGATGCATTAGAGTGTATGCTTTCTACAATATTTGATAGTGGATGGAATGCAAGACTGTAGGAGCAGCCATTTGGAGAGCGGTTCTAGCTAGCAAATTATATTAAAGTTGTGATTTACATGCATAATGTTGCAGTCATTGAATTTAATATAACAAGCAGAGATTTCTAAATGCTATTATTCATGTGGGCTGCATGATGGATCCAATATTTTTGCACTTGATGTAGTTATGTTGTGTTTAATCCTTATATTTTTTTAGGTGATTTTGAGTTTTAGTAACCTTTATCATGAATTCGTTCTGTCAGGTTGGGAACGGATGGTGTTGCAAATTTTGTTTTTAGGACCTTCAAATTTGTTGGAACCCACTGCCAGCTTTGCTCAGATGTCGCAGAAATTGATTGTTTCACCTATTGTCAAGACTTTGGTATTCAGCAAAGTACCAGAAAAGGTATGTTCTGGCAACTAGATGGGTTATCTCTAAAATCTCTAGGCATCAGTCAATCTCTTAGGCTGGCATGTGATCTGGCATCATTCAATTTGACAAATTAATCTAGGCCTACTCGGACACCTAATCACCTTATAGATTGCATAATGCTGCAGAGGGTAGCAGCTATCAGTTCTTCATGGAAAATACTTCACTATTAGTGAGATCTCCACCTTTAATTACTGTCATCTGTTGTGGTCCTTTGAAATAGACAAAGAGCCATGACCTGCTACTGGAAATAAACAGTGAGTACTGTGTCTCTCTCTGTTTTTGGCTTGAGAAGCATCTGTTTTTAGCAGCCTCTCCGTTTCCCCTATACAATTATACATAAAATAATTTTTAAACTGCAATTAATGAATCTATTTTAATGCTATTGTATATTTTCTCTTCAACAAGCTTTCATCTATAGTGTCATCCTGTTTCCTGTGCATAATTTTCAGGTAAGAGACTGGGTTGATAGGATTGCTAAAGACTGGCCATTCAGGCAGATAATTCCTGCCCATTTTGCTGCTCCAATAAATGCCAGTAGGTCAGATTTTTTGGCAGCCTTTGGTTTTCTAGATGAGTTCCTGGGTGATCGCTTCATCACGAGGCCTTCACTGTCGCTTCTCTTTGCATCGGTTATGGGAAAGGCAGCTAGTTACTTTCCACCGGATGATATGAAGACCTTGTCATCCCTTGATCAGTTCTTGGTCTCGGTTGGTGCTGTGAAGAAGACTGTTTCTGGAAGGAAACAGTAACAGTAGGAAAAACTTGTACATTCCCATTGTGACCCCTCAACCCTTCAGTATAGCCAACTGTTTCTTTAGAGTGCCAGATCATACAATTACCTTAGCAAGATGAAAAGAAGAAGAAGAAAGAAAAAAAAAAGAAATGAAAGCTGCTTAAATAAAATTTTGTCGTCAGCAGCGAAATGCTACTACTATTGTAACGTCCACTGTTTTTTTTTCCTGAATATAATGGTGTTTAAATTAAAGAACTACCATCTTGTGTGTAATTCCATCAAAAATATGATATAGTATGTAACTAACTATTGTTTCCATGTATACCATACTAATAATGCTGACATATATTGTTGATCTTGTTCTATACTTGCATCAAAATAAAAATTATATGTAGCATATTTTGTAGTAAATTATATTTTCTAGGTGCAAATTTTCTTCATATCCAAATCCCTACCGGTTGATGAATAGAAGTTTAAATTTTACATCTTGAGATTGATGATTCTTGGAACTCTTTGTGGCATCATCACTGAGCAGATATGATAAATGTGGGACTGTGTGCTAATGTGATCTTAGTGACATGCTGTGTGATCCTGCTTTTTCATTACATGGAATTTTCTTTGTTATCACAAGGATGTGCAGCACCTGATTCACAATTTTCCAGTAACAGGAAGAAAAATTTTACATAAACCTGTCTCTGGAACAAGATTTAAAATGGTTTCATCATCAATATACAGGAAATGCTTATGATACCAGTCTTTGTATACATCTGTGGGTTGAGAAGAACAACAGGCCATTAAGGAAGCACATTTGTTGATAGGAGATGTATCAAAGGGGAATTATTGATGCAGTTAGAGGCTTTGGTGAATGTTGAGGATAAATATACAAGCAGAGAAATGCTTGAACATTGGCACTGGCATATCCACATTATCAAAGGGAGAGGGTTTTTAGAGAGAGAGAGAGAGAGAGAGAGAGAGAGAGAGAGGTTGATTATTGGCACCCTTTGATCAAATTTCCAAACCCATGATTAGTAATAACTCTCATAACTCCTGAGATTTATTTTGTTCTTGACTATTTGGATTGTCTTTCAAGTGTATATATAGAGTTCACACTTATATTACAGACATACATAAAAAGATATATATATTACATAACCTTAATTTTTTTGATAAACAAATATTAAAGAAATTTAATTATCTTGATTTATTTATTGTGTGTAAGCAGTTCTGCTTTTTTTTTTGGTCACTTCAGTTTTAGCAACAGAGTTGATGTAAGACATGCCAGAATCTTACAGTTGAAGATGCATACAGACATATCTGTCATCAGGATGAACATTGAACAAAGAAATGGTATAATTCTATAAGGTGGACGTATATTGTTACAGCTTTTCTATGCAACCTGCTCGTAACATGTTTTCTTCCTACCCAATGCAGCATTTATTGGTGAAAGAAGAACTGAAGATGAAACACATCCATCAAACGTGTGAGAACAATGAAGGTGGAGCTCAGGGAGGGCACGGTCCGCCGTTGCTGCTGGAGCCATTGGTGCAGCCGGAGGAAGTAGAAGATCCATTGGGGCCTTTTGGTAGGGACTGGAACATGATGTCCAGATTCACCATCTTCCCAAATCGCATTAGGCTCCGTGCTTCCACCACCGGGGATTGGAAGCTGAAGAGCAGCAAGATGAAGGCCATGGCTGTCACTTTGAGCAGGAGAATCCTCACACAACTCGTTGCCATTGCTGATGTTTCTAGGAAGACCAAAGATCATATAGGTGGACGAGGAAATCTGATACATAGATGAATGGAGAAGCAAAATGTATATATATATAGAGAGACTGCCTCTGGCCTCTGTGCAGGTCAAATCTCTTGAAGTATTTGACCGGGAATGAAATCTCCGGCAGACGTTAAGGAAACATCAAGGCAATTAACTCTTTGACTCCTCTGAATTGGATACGTCTTCTCCCCCTTCCACTGGGTTTGGAGTTGCTGCACTAAGAATGGAAGTCAATTCAGCTTTCCAGGTTGATTTTTTGGAGCTGCACTGTTGTTTCCTATGACCGACCATCTTCGACAATTTGATATGTGATGCAAGCATCGGATCATGGAAAAATTCTCTTACACCACCGATTTCTAGTAGATACTTACTTGGTAGACCATAGTAGAGCTGAATGTTTATGATTCATAATAAACTTTTTGAGTGTGCATCAGCAAAACTTAATATGTTTTATGCATTGGAAAGGTCATCTCTTTTTTATTTTACACAGGTTTGTATCCTTAGGGAACCAAATGCAAACATCGATGGAGATTTAAACCACATATAATCTTGTCACTTTCCAGTTTAATAAGGGGTCTTGCTTTTGGTGGCAACATATTATTGATCCCTTTTGTGGTTTTGATATATCCCAGATAATAGATAGGAACATAAATTAAAACATTCTGAAGCTACGAAGGTAGTCATTATTAAATCGTTAACATCACATAAAAACATTCCTACTAGAGTAGCTGTTAATATTTGTGACAACACATAATGGACTCAACCATTATTACTATAAGATAAGCCATAAGATGTTGTCTTCAATCTCCATGAGTGGTAGATCAGAGGTGTATGTAGTAAAGAAGTGAGAACAAATCCCACTTTAGGGTGACCTAAAATTACTTTCTACTTTGATCACAAAAACCAGAAGTTAGCTTCTGAGTCAACTCAAAGAATATATGGTATTGACAAGTGGAAAAACAAGATGGCTGGGAGACTGGTCATGAAGTCCAAGAACACCACAACAATTTCTTGGTAAAAGTCTTTTGAGTTTGAATGGTGTGAGATGGCTGAAGCCATACAAATCCAGATGAAGAAACTTTCCCAAGATAAGTTGCTAAGATCCACAATAGCTGATTGGAGAGTGCAACACAAGCCAACACCAATGTGGACTTTTTGCTGTGGTTGACCTCCAATCCAAGTTGTATGCTGGAAGATTTTTCTGAGAAAGCTTCCTTTACATTACTTACTGGGAGTCATGGCCATCACCAGAATCCCTTCTTCTAAAGTCTCGGTGGTTGTTGTTGGTGCTGTTCAAACTTCTAAAGGCTTCTGTATATATAATAAGTAGATTTATTGTTCTCCAATTACTACTATATAACACTTAACCAAATGTTAAAATTTGAAGATTTCAGCTGGTAAAAACTTCTTAAATTATGTTGATAATAAGATTTTAGGATCAAATCTCATCTTCATCATTTATTATTTATTTTTTTTTACAAAAAAATAATATCTTAGTTATGATCAATTTGATAGCAAAAAAAAAAAAAAAAAAGTTAGGATCATTTTGACTGAACTCCTTTGGGTTCCATTAGGTCTGCAGCTCAAGTGGATTGGCCTAAACCCAAATCTGATCTCAACTCGAAAAAAGAAATTGGGCCTAATTTTAGGGTTTTCGAAGTTTGAACGATGTCAAATTAGACATGTAGAAGTCAACCTCAAATTGACCAAAACCTATCTGTATATATAATAATTCCTAGATCAAGAGAATAAGAGTAAAACAGAGCTTCCAATGTATGGAATTGGCATAACATTTGTAGGATTGTTATCCGTGAGCCTCATGCATTAGTTGTGTCACAAGAGAACACATGAATGCATTTGATATCAAGGACGGTCTGGGTTTGTTTGGGAGATGACTTTTAATTAAGGCGTCGGTGCATTGACTTCTCCACGGCCCTTCCGATTTAATGAAACCGTGAACCTCTTTTGAGCTGTGTTCTTTTACGATTTATACGATTGAGATCCAAGTTGGAACCCTCAAAATAATCTTTCTGAGTTCATTATGTAAATATTGTTCTTCTGTTATTTAGATGATCAAACTTTTTTTTTTTTGCTTGGAGAGTAGTAGCATTTGTGCAACAAATCAACCTTCTCTTTATTCAACTCCCTCTCTCTCTCTCTCTCTCTCTCTCTCTATATATATATATATATATATATATATATATATATATATATATAAAGAAAAGCAAACCTCAAGTAGGAATGCCACACCCAAAGCAACAAGAACTAGTGATGACTGAAAGATGGAACACAGCAATTAAGAGTAGAAGACATCCTCCGTTGCGATTCCTTTCCACTCCCCAAAAGCAAGAACAGCACTCAGTCTCTTCTTATACAGCACACACTTCAGGAAACACGATGGAGAGAAGGGACCGGAGAGGACGCACGAAGACCTCCCTCTCACACTCGGTAGACCGCAGCCGGGGCAAGAGGTCAGTGGTGAAGAGGATTTGGCCCCGCCGGCACGAGCCACTTCTCGACGCCGTATCTCGGATCGATCTCCTCCCTGACTGCCGGCGGCGATGGCGAAGACTGAATGCACCGAGACGGCAGCCTGTGGGTTGAAGAGGAAGAGCTCACAACTCGGTCGCAGAAGTAGGCCCCCCTGGGGAGACGAGTACCTGACACTGGTGAGAGGAAGAAGGCAACCAAGATGAGAGCCCAGAGCGCGAGGTAGGGAAAGCAAGGAAGCTTCATGGTTCTCTCGATGGCAGGAGTGCATGAAGAAGTGAGAGCTGCTGAGCTATACAAAGAGAAGCGTAGGAAAGATGGGGGGGGGGGAAGAGGGAAAAAAGAGGAGGCGGTGGGGTTTAAACGCAAGGCAAGAGACCCATGAACGACATGGCCACCTTAGTAAATGCACGCAAGGGAAGGAAGGTGTGGAGACGTTGGTGGTAACTCTTTGCTGTGCTTCCCCAAGTAGCCATGCATGCAACTGCTTCCTACGTCCTACGTGTGTATATATATATATATATATATATATATATATATATATATATATCAATCAACCAAGCAACCTCGTCTTTTGTCTAAACTGGATTTTACGCATGGAGTGTGTGTGTGTGTGTGGTCATGATGGGGTCCAACTAACCTCATAGGGAGATGAGTCCCGTGGCTCTGTAAAGGCAGAAGAGACTAAGCCTAGAAGAGATGATGGTGGAGGGTGTGACTCTCGTAATGGAGAGCCAAGCCAGCGTAGGGAGAAACCGTAAAGTTGGTCACCGTGGGTTTGGGCATTCCAACCCACTCGGATTTTTTCATAAGAGTCATCAAACTATGAGTGGCTTTCAGGGCTAATTAGGATTAAATCTAACTCTATTTATATTAACATTTTTTATTTTATCAACTCGTTAGAATAGAAAGTAATGACCGAAGTTTATGATACATTACATCGATGATGTATCGATATGCATCAATATCGATACAAATAATAATAAAAAAACATGATATTTATCAAGCAACTCGTCGTTAATTTTTCTCTTCATTCACGGTAGTCAACCACGACTCCCAACTGCATTTGTCCATCGAGACATTAAAATTATCTTTTTATTTATTATTTTTATATTTATCAATAAAATCTATGATATTAGAATAAATAAGAATAAATACTTTACTTTTATGAAAATTTAAATATAAAACTTTTAAATCTACTAACCAAAATACTAAGAAGATCTAACTGGAATATGTAATTAGCTAGGAATCAGACAAACAACAACGTAAATATAAATCTAACAAATCCAGCCTGATCAGTGAGAGAGATTTCAAAGCTCATTCCGATTGACTCAATAACAAAAATGTTTGAGATGACAAAAATATGAACAAGATATGCCAAGCAAATGCATGCGAGGCAACCTACCAGATTAAAGAGCCTCTCACATCATATCATGGATTAAGTGCCAAAATCCACATCTATAGTTTGATATAGGAGCCTTCCACTCCAGAAGAAGACTGCAGCTACTGCATAAAAAGAATCCACAATGGCACCAACAATTAGCTCAAAACTTATATTAGTTGCAGCAAAAGGGTTTCTAAGCAACATTTGGATGAAGCAAACCGACACCTTTGAAGGGAAACCTACATTTTATCTTAAGATGTCAGATTGGTGGCTAATACAAGGAAACAAATCATGTAGCATGCTCAAAATAATACATCCAACTTTTCACGAATGCAACTCTGCTGCTGAGGGACTGAGCAAAATGTCACTGAATTGATGAGATGGAATCAGAACACGATCAGAGTAGCACCTATACCCGCCCAGCGACCTGATCGAGATCCCGCTGTCCTTGAGAAGTGATCTTCCTTCCGCTGCTTAAGAAACAGTGATTGAATTAGCATTGATGTCATATAAAAAAAACACTATGTTGCTGAAACAAATGAACCAACAAACTCTATTATACTAGGTTTAACTAAGCAGGCTGTTACATCGCATCATCATTTTCTTGAATTTCAACTTGAAATGTCCTTACAGAAGAGTAGGGGATCCAGACACCATGTTTACAAATGCTGCAACTATCAGATGCAGGTAATATAAGCAAGAAAAAGTATGTACAGAGACATGACAAGTAGTCTAAATAAGAATTCAATTTCATTGAAATACCATGATGAAAGATCAAACTAAACATGCTTTCATCTTTCACTTACCGGTTACATAATGATACTCAAGAAATATCATCTTAATAAATAATAACAAAAAAGTGCATGATCAAAGGAACCAGCAACTCCAGTCAGAGGTGAGAACAATAGATGAATGAAATGCTTACCCTTTTGGGTCGATTTCGATGATATTCATTGTTTCCAACTGTTGCAAAATGTGGCGAGCAATTGCCCCACTGCTCTTACAGAAATGTGGTGGGCGACTTCCATTCCTCTTGCGGCCTCCATAGATCTTCTGAAAGCCACCTACACCAATTCCCTGCCTCAAATATATTTTTCTTGCCATTGAAGCTGCGATAGTAGTTAAACAGATAGATACATCAGAACCATATGAGAAATGATGTGCCAAACAACTAATCACAACGGTGGCCACTACTTTGAATGCCAAATTATCATCTGTGAGATATTACCAGCTCTGATGTAGTACCAATCAGGGTCATAAGGAGCAAGTTCCTTAAACCTTCCAGTCTTCACAATGTCTGTCCACTCGGGAAGCTCCATCTATCCATTGAAGTGGTGAGACAAGTAGAATCAGAACAATGTTGTAGAAGTGTTGACCCAAAGTGAAAGAAAATAAAAGTTTCCACTGACACAAAACATGCAAGTACAACTGATATCGACACATGTGATTCGTCCTAAAACTTGAATTTGGCACAATTGATTATCCTAGAATTATTCAAACTCAATCTTCCTACCAATGGCAGAACATTCACTTGAAAAACCCAAAATCAAGACCATCTAATAAAAAAAACTAATAGCACATTACTTGTATAAGGGTTTCTGGGATCTCAATATAAAACAAAAGGGTAAGTCCATAATAATTGCAAAAAAATGTAGGACTTGTCTTAAACCCTTCACTAATTAATTACCTAAGCAGCTGCAACTGGTTCAAGGCACTGGCTGGGCCAGCTATGCACACAGCCACCGACAACAAGAGTACATAAAAAATGAAAAGATTAATAAACCATATCCTTGGCAAGCCATACAGATGCACCTAACACAACCCAATCTTGTGATAATCACACACCATATAGCCAAGCAAGCTTTATATTTTATTAGACACCTTGACAAATCATCATTAGATCTTTGCCTTGTTATGGGTAAAAAAGAGAATAAAAAGCAAAAAAAAAAGAGAGAACTAATTGAATCCTATATCGTATAATTATCATAGAAACTACACTTTGCCTAATTATCATCAAACCTTGTAACACCCACTATTATCATCCTAAATTTACTTGGATCAATTAATAGAATCCAAACAAAACCACAACTTACAAACTTTCCTTATTCTTCTATCAATCTCAAAAACAAAATTATAGTCATGCACCTCCAGAGTGGGAGCTACTCTTCAACATATTACTTTCATAGAACATGAAATGAGATAAAAACAGGCATTCTGAGATGTCCAATTCCATCTTCCTTCTAAACATAGTATTGCAACAATTTTCAGATGTTTACTTGCCTCATCATGCTCCAAAGAAATTTTCTGAGTTCTATGAAAAAGGGAAAGAGTTTTCACATGCAAATAATTTGTACCTCAAGCATGGTCAGGACAAATCTAAAACTAGAACTTAAAATTACAAACAAACTTCCAATTTCCTACTCGGTGAGCAACTACTAAAGATATCAAACTTCATATTGCTTCATCACATTTTGTCCAATTTTCTTGGGTACATCAATCCTATATGGCTAATAGCACACTGTACAAGGTTCAGAAAGACCATGGTTTACCATTGATAGATACTGCAAAAACTAGATCTTAAGATTACAAACAAACTTCCAATTTCCTACTTGGCTCGCAACTATTAAAAATAACAAACTTCATATTGCTTCATCACATGATCATTACTATACAGCTAATAGCACACTCTACACAATTCAGAAAGACCATGGAACACTATTGATAAATACTGCAAAGTCAAGCATTTCTTACTCGTATTTCATAACTTATTTTCCTAAATACAATATATCAACATGACTTATACTCAACAGCCTTTAACATGTAAGGCATAAAAGAGAGGAAATAAAAGCTAATGAGAAAAGGAGGTACAATTTTTTACTGACGAAGCACAAAATGGGAATTTATTCACCCATAAAAAAGTTTCCCTCAACACTCAAAATATGATGACGGTACAAGATGATGAATCCACGTCAAACATTCTGAAAGACACAAAGCGTAAACATAGATAATAATTCCTCCTATCTCTTAGCCTAAACAATTACTTCTTGGAAATAGAATTTCCAACGACACTTAAAATTTTCTTTATTTGGCAATAAGTGACCAACATAATATACATGGTATTTCTCGGAAAATTCAATATGGCAAATTGTGCCGACGAGTGTCATTAGCTTTCATTGCCTCTACGATCGGTCAAGTACAACATGAAACTGAAGCTCAAAACAAGAGAAGGCGGGTAACCAGTTGCATTCAATCAGAAACAGATTGCATAGAGTTACTACAAGATCGCTCTACCTAAGATATCGTTCAATGTCAATAAGTGTTTGATTGGTACACTCTGATTGATCCTAAGAAACCCTGATGCTCAAGAAACTCACTATGATTTATCAGAAGCGTCCCCCAGGATATATACATCTCCTAAATCACTTATTTAATTGGATCTTCTTTTTTTTTGTTTAAGACGAGAAGATGGATCGAACCTTGCCGGATCTCTTGAGATGGGCGGAGTACGCTTTGACGAACTCGTGGGGTGAGACATCCTTCACGGTCTTGGCCACGGCATTCTCCACGGTTGCCATCAGAACCGCCGCTGCTGCTTCGGACGCAAGCGAGAGAAGAGACGGCGATCCGCGTGAGGTAGGGTTTTGAGAACGGAGCTTAGCACCCAATTTATAGGAAGGGACGGGATGCGGGGCCCCGCTTAATCTTCCCTGGCCCGGCTTGGGCTTGATCTGGAATTGGCCCATTTGGGCAAAAAGCCCTATTTACTAACTACTGGAGGCCCATTACTTACCTGTTCACCAATCTGCGTTGCTATTGTTGTGGGGGTCCACGTGGGACCCTTCTGCAACCATAGTTGTCTGTGCAAAAAAAAAAAAAAGGACGCCCATGTAATTAATTACCTATTTTAACGTTTTGTTTTTTTCAACTTACCTAGAAAAACCCTCAATAATTGGTTTCAATTAGACAGCGCCGCTTTATTGAATATAACCAACGGGAATTGTTTTTCTTGGAAAAGCATAATATTGCTTTTGGATTTGAAATGTATGAAATCTACTATTTTATCATGATAAAAATATTATCATAATAAAAGCATAATGTACTCATATTAAAATGAGTTTTGCAAATGAACATATAGTGCATTAAGTCATCCTCTTATTCTTTTGAGTTCACAATGAGTTTAAAGAACAATAATTATGTTGAATATTCAAATCAACTCTCATTACATAAATAAATTTGGAAAAAAATATTTATTGAAAATAGAGTAATTTAACATAGAATTTTGTTTTATTTAATTCGTGTTTTGCTTTTCTTTGGTTTGTTTCATATCCTATGAATTGTTTGGTCCGTTTCCTATGAATTGCGGGGCAACCTTAGTCGCCGGTTTCGTAACGACTTAGGGAACACCGCCCAACCGCACTTGTCCCGCTCGTTTGAGGTGTGCCACGTCATCATGTCGTGCCATGAGCCGTGCCTTTGGTTCCTTATCCGACTCTTCCCGTCGATCTCTCATACTCCGCTTCGTTCCGGCGCTGTGGAGGTCCGAAAAGGCACCGGCGCGGCGCCGGAGAAGGCGAGGCTTCAGCAGTGTTGCTTTCTATTGTTCCCTTCAGCGTGCCGTTCTTCTTGGGTTCTTGCTTCTTCCCAATCGATACCACAGCCATGGCGAGATGTGCTTGGGGTTTAGGAGAAGTCCCTCCCCTCTGTGATTTATCCCGTCTGACAGACTCGAGAACCCTCCGTTCCCTCACCTTCGTTCCTGCCTCAAAGGTCGGTCATCCACACGCGAATTAGTGGTTTCAAGTTAGTAATTCTTCTGCTTTAGAGTCCAATTAATTCGGGGGTTTGTACCCTCCTTTGCAGATTAGAGTGAGCCGGTACCTGCAGTGCTCCAAAAGAGATCCGTCGTTGTATAGTGCCCTTTCCTTCTCAGATTTTTGTGCCGTGGTTTCTATATCAACCTTTAATCTTTGATTGCAATCAACTTTGTTGTGCAAATCATATTTATGTAGCTAGGGAGGCTAATTTATTTGTTAGATTATGGTAGGTATAAGTTCTCTTGAAAATTTTCCTCCAAGAACGTATTCGTTGAATCTACTATAATATTTTACATTGGCATGGCTTACAGAAAATTGATGAAGGCCAACAAAAGGGAGCACCATTTGTGGATGAAGAGAGATTCAACTGGATCTGGACAAAAGGCTCTCAATCTTGTTCGTACTGTAAGATGTTGCCTCTTCAGGTGTAACCTTTATTACATTTACTTTTGTTTTAATATTACGCAGTTGAAGGTTATGGTATTTTATTAGAAGGTTTTATTGTAATGTTTTCATTATTATTTCGGTTTATATCTTTTCTTATGTGAATATTTCAATAATCAATCAGTGAAAAGTGTTGGTCAATCATTTCAAAACAGAGACATGGGTGTTGTAATCTATTATATTTTTCCAAAATTGCTGGTGTTGATGCTACACTAGCTGAAAACATTTGATAACTGGAACCAAGTTTGTATCCAACTGTTTTATGAAGGACAAACTCTGGTGTATAATTCTACACTATCTATGTTATGAAATAGTTTCCTTCATCCCTAATTGTTTTATTATACTAGGAAACATAATGTAATAGCTTTTTCAGATGCTTGTTGCCTTAGTTTCTCAGAGGCGCATGGTATTATGCTCTATGGCATCATATATGAATGCCATAATTGTAATTACATAATTAAATATTGGATGCCCATGTAGTCTTCGGCTTGTACATCCTTTGAGCATGTTAAAGTTTGGATTTGCCCCCATATTGATGTTTTACGCTATTTACTTACTTTTCTAACTAGCTACATGGGACTGTCTACTTGGGTCCTTGTTCAATGCTTAGCAATGTCAGTTGCCATCTGTTATCATCCAATGTCTATCATGTCCATGTCCTTTCTAATATTTTCTAAGTAAGCCTTCTTTCATTTAACTCTTTCCCTCCTAAAAACGTTATCTTAAATCTAATTGATTCTTTTTACCATCTGTCTTAGGAATATCAAACCAGCCTACTCAAATGGAAACAAATTAGTAACTAAAACTTTTAATCTGGATTTTTTTATTTCTAAATGAAATGTTGGTTCCCTCTCTCTTCCTCATTTTCCTCACTGATATATCTTATTTTCTCTTTTTCTTCAGTTTTTGTTGAATATGAAATGGTAGAAACATGATATACTCTTTATGGATCTGGATCTTTAGGGTTAAGATCATTGGTTTTTGAGGTTTGTCTTTTGTATTTGGCACATTTGATTGAGATTTTTTTATAAAGTTCTCAATTTTGGGTATCGGTCCAGTGCTGGTCCATGGTCGAACTGGTAGGGTTCTGTTTTGTTCCTGCATACCGAGCATGATATGTTGGAACGTATCATGGTACTGTTGTGGAGGGCGAGAGACGTGGGGAGGAAGATTTAAAAATTAGCTTATTGACCATATTTTACAGGTTGAGAAACTTCCTAATGAGAAAGAAGTTATTTATGGTGCAATGGACAAGTGGGCTGCTTGGGAAACTGAATTCCCTGTTATTGCTGCAGCAAAAGCATTGGAAATTTTGCGAAAACGAAGGAAGTGGCTCCGAATAATTCAGGTTTGGCTTACTGATGTTTTTCTACCTTAACTTATTGCAGTCATTTATAGATTCAAAATTGATATAAGTAATTACATCAAATGTAGCTTATCTAAATATGGAACTTGATCAGTGAGATTTCAGCTTGTTAGGTTTGATTCTTCCTAATGTGCACATGAAATCCAAAGAGGTCTTACAACATGCTTTAGCAGTTTCAGCACGAACAATTTCTTATTGGATTCCCTAACTGGATTATTTTGAAGATCCTTCTGATCTATCATTCCTTAAAGATATCCAAAAAAATGGGGATCAAAAGTATGGGACTTCTTTTAATTCCACCTCCATCTAAATTCTTTGGGCTTGCACTGTTGAAATTTTTTTCTTGTTTGTAACAGGATAGTAGAGGAACAATCTCCATGCCACTTTTTCTTCTTTTTTGCTTTCTTCTCTCTTAGTTCTTTCCTTTTTTTTTCCTTTTGTTTGTCCTATTTTTTTCTAGATTTTCAATTAAACATCATGTTGGTCACTTGGGACTTTTATATGGTACCTATAGTGACTTATCTAACTTTCATGATTCATACTATTTGACCTCTAATGATGGCATATTAAAAAATATGACATTGGCTGGTCTGTTCTCAAATCAGGTTACCAAGTGGTTGTTAAGCAAAGGCCAAGTACTTACAATGGGAACATATGACACATTACTTCTGGCATTTGATATGGATGGAAGGGTGGATGAAGCTGCATCCTTTTGGAATGTCATTCTACAAACTCATACTCGTTCAGTATCCAAAAAGTTGTTTTCAAGGATTATTGCCTTGTATGACCATCATCACCACCCTGAGAAGATTTTGGAGGTAAGCAACATTTTCATTTGAACCTTGTAATAACAGCCAATTGTTCCGTTCTTTGCTGCAAATATTGTTTTTCAGCTAGCTCTTATGATCATTTGTTTGATGAACGGCAGTAAAGTTGCACAGTATGACCTTCAAAAATATCTTTTTGTTTTTTTGGCTGCAACTCAACATTTTTTATGAATATTGAAGTTTGTCAAAGACTGCGTGACCCTTTTACATCGAGCAGGGTTTGTCAAGTTTTCGCAGCTTAAGGTTTGATATTTTCTGATTACTAATTTCAGGTTTTCGCAGACATGGAGGAATTAGGAGTGACTCCTGATGAAGATACTGTTACGAGGATAGGAAGAGCATTCGGGATATTGGGCCAAGAGGACAAATCGGATCTGTTATTAAAAAAATACAAGAACAAATGGAAGTACCTCCACTTCAATGGTGAGTGTGTTAGAGTTAGTGCAACAAAACATTGTGCCGAGCAATCAAAGTCATGCACAGAATTTAAAACCAACAGCACCCCGAGATAAACATGGCAAATTGCGGATTGGTGAGCCCAAGTTCAGAATGGGGTTGATTGCCCCACAGTTTAGATATTGAGGATAGAATGAAGGCTTTAAGCATACAAATATAGATTATAAATCTGCATTTCTTGCCTTGTAATCCTACGATTGATGGATGCCAATGTTCGACAACAAGATACTCCTATAAGAATTGTGATGACAAGTTTATGATGTATCTTCTGACTCGATGAAGGCCTTAAATGCGGGATTGTCTCCTTCTTTGAACAATAAGTTTGTACCAGTAGATGGACTACAAAATTTCAAACCCTAAAGGTCCTCAGTCATTGTGAATTCTACAGTTGCTGTGGGCAAAATCTATGTTCTATGATATCCTTTTGTTTCGCTTGATTCGTGTTATGACCTTTCTCATTGTCCTCTACCCAAATGCTTGGCCTTTCTCAATGCCATCTCGTCCTCTTTCAACAATGCACACAGTATCTAGAGTTGAGGACTTGATCCATGGTGGAGTGATGATGGAGAAGTCTCATTTTTATGCTGTCCTCTCGCTCATTTCCATCATTCTTGCCATCATCAACTCTTCCTTTTTACTAGTTTTAGACTGTCTGACACTGTTTGCAGGAGTTAAAAACATTTCTATGAGTTAAAATTATTGAGAGTAAGCTGTTTTAATAGAGAAATAGGATCAAAATATAAGAAATAGCAGGAACTCAAACGCCAATAGTAACAAGAGGAATGAATAAAAGAAAGCTTCATTAATTAAAGACACTGAGAACCCTAAAACTTGTTGATCATATTATTTGCTACGCATCAGAGATTAATCTGCCTCCATGAGCTCTTAAAGAGTCACAATAGTCTACAACTCAGACTCATCAAAAACTTAATATAATCAAATTCAACCTCTAAATCATACTCGAGTATTCAAATCCTAATCTAAATCAACATGATAAATTTTACATAAATAAATTCTCTTGTTAATATCATTAGTTTTTATGATTGAAAAATATCATGTTTAAATGGGCTAATTCCTGAAAAAAAATATCATGTTTAAATAAATTCTCAGTTTCATGAGATGCTTATTTTTCATATTTCTCAAATGATGTTTTTATCTTTTTTATAATCATCGAATTACCACTAACATGACCTAACATAATTTTTCTAAACCGGTCCATAGGGTGAACCGACTCCAATGCTCCATGTATAGGACTTTAGTTATAGTATTTTTTAACATGCTATAGTATTTGTGATATCTCCACCAAAAATATTATAAGACTATACAAAAAACTCTGTAACTGAAATAAATGGACTCAAAACCTAATAGAAATCAACCCATATAAAAAAAATAAATATATTCTTATTAATATAGGATTGAGAAGGAATAGACTTTCATGTTAGCTATAACACTGTGGAATAGGTTTATAATTTTTTAAAATATATTACAAATATATTCAAAAATATTCTATGAATCAATCCACTAAAAAGAAGTGCTACTCTTATTAATTTAGGATTGAGAAGGAATAGACTTTTCGTCACAATTGACCCTTTTTAATCGAATAAAAGAAGGAAAATATAATACAAGAAACCTGAACGATTTGAATATAACCATCCCGCTCGCTCCGTCATCCCCTACATTGACTGTATTCGACAAGAAAAGAAGACATCATCACCATGCAACTGCAGCTCTTCTTCATTCTTGGCAGCCATATGAATCAAACTGCACTGAGTGTTCTTGAAAACTCTTAACCATTTTTGTTCTAATATATATCAGGCAAATGGAAGCAAAAATGATGATGCTCCACGAGTGACACTTCTACTGCTGCCACCACAAACACCACAGCGTTGATCAGTAAATGAAGGGACAGAAACTAATATCATGTCTTCTCGATCGTAGAGATAAAGCTGAGGCTGATCCTTCTGTGGTGCACAGGAAGAAAGATAAAATAATGTGAAAAGATAGCCGAATGGATCGACATGTTCCCGGCAGCTGGTTGGACTCGGTGAAATCTGCGGAATAGCTCCCAAGAAGGAGATCCTGAGGAGAGCACCTTTTGCAGTCACGCTCACCCATCCAAGCATGAGTGTTCTTCTTCTTTAGCTTGAAGGAGACCCCCCCTTCCCCTTTCCAAGGTTTTGATGTCACTCCATGGAGAATCTAAAGATCGAGAAGCATGAGTGGGCAGCAGGTCAGGGTTTCTACTGTGAACAAAGTACATTTCCCAAAGATTTGGGTGCAATTTCTCGACACTGCTTGTTTCAATCTGATGCCAATATGCCATGCTTTTCCTCGATGGAAAATGTTGGGGGAGCCAAAGGATCTTGTTCAACCCTGAGTGAGTGTGACGGTCAGATCAATGAACATTCTGTAAGTTCAAGTTCCAAAAGGAAGGTTCATGGAGGCAGCAAACCCCTCCATGATAAGTCTCAGGTGGTTTCCTCCAGCTTTGAGCAGCTTGCGGCCTGTACAGATGGGGGGATTATACCAAATGATGATGGAGTTGGAGCCTCTCAAGCTTGCACAAAATCTATCTTTCGCTTGGATTGCAAGCATATTTATAATCTTCAGGAGCAAAGAGATGATGAAATTCCGATTGGTGATCTCCAGCAAAGCACCTCATCCTCCTCCATTACCCCCATCAACCACTCATCTTCTCCGTTTCAACATGTCATTGACAAACACACGACTCAGATGCCGAAGAAGAAGAAGCGTAGAAGGGTAATCTCAGACCTGTCACCATGGTACAAAGAGGTGACGGGGGCTGCTCGACAGCATAATAGTATGAGGTAGTCATCAGTGGCATTCAATATTGGGGCATGAACTGTGTGTCATTGTGCATCATTAATAACAACAACTTCATGCTATTCGGTGTCTTTAATTGTTAGTAAGTGAAGAATTTTTTTCACTCTCTGCAGCAACACAGAATTAGATTGGGAACGAACTACTAACCGCCTTACGGAGAAGGTCTGTGCGCGGTTTATAGCGTGTGTGTGTGTGTGTGGCATTATATGCTTGTGACATATCTTTTGATTTGCTCTATGACTTGTAATTTGGAAGGTATGGACTTTGTTTTGATCCACAGATTGTTGCTGAATGTTTAATAAGAAGCAGCCAGTCAACTGCCCGATCATGGAGAAGGCTGATTTGGACTACTCAGCTGATGCAGCGTCTCTTTCCTCCTCTGCCACGCATATCTCTTACTGCTAATGCCGCCACTACATATGAAAACATTGCTTATACTGCTGCTAAGTTAGCACTAACAGATGCATGCAGTCATATCTGCAGCACTGAAGCAAATCTAGTCCAGCATTTGACAGGGGGAGATATGTAAGCTTTGCCCATGTAATCACAACTTTGATAGAGAGCATTACTGCATGTTTTATAAGTGCTTCTACATTGTGATACAAACTCAGACGGCATAGCACATCTGTGCTCTGCAATCTGCATTATCTTCGACTGTAGAGTCAGTATTTATGGAATTTTTCATGGTCATTATTCAGGTTCACATGTTTTGGATGCTTGTTAATTTTGACATGTACCTTAGAAAATTTATCCATCTTTGTAAGAATTCTAATTTTCTTAATAAAACATTTTTTTTCCAGGATATCTAAAGAAATTAACACGTCTGAGAAGGATGGAGATTGTTCTTTCTCAAATATACTGGAAAATTGCCTTCAGAGATTCAGGAAGCTCGAGACTGGTTTTCTGAGGTACAGACAATGTTCAAGTCTACTCGGAGATTTCCTTGCTTTTTCTCTCCTTTACAAGTGTTCTCATTCCTTGGAATGCAAATTAATAGTATATACTATGTAATTTGTCTTTTTTTTTTCCTTTTTGTGAATAGCGTATTATTATCTCTTATTATTTTAGACTATTTTACATGCTTATATGGTTTAGTGCAGTTTCCCTCCCTTGTTGAACATGGTGAAATTCCTTGTTTTTATAGAAGATTCTTCATAGAATAAAATTTCATGTTTGACTTGCTCCCTAAAAGACAAATGCCAAATATCTGGCTAGCACTGATCCAGTTTATTGATTCATATAAAGAAAATCTTCAAATTGATAATTCATTATACAATTCTGAGATTGACATAGAAATCTCTTAGAACCTTCTTCTTCTTGGTATCTTCTTTCCTTCTTTTGTGATCTGAAAGAAAAAAAAAAAAAAAACTTTTGCTTCCATTGTTAGTAAGATGCAGATGTGTTCATTTTTCATTTGCTTTAGTGCTACTTACGAAAAATGTAAAAACATCCCTTTAGATTTTGCTTGAAATCCTTTGTACAGAAGTGGCAATTCATGGATTGACCAGCCAACCAGACATGAACCTGGTATGAAACTAGTAGGTCCCAGTTCAGTTTATCTTGGTCTGGTCATTAACAAGTTCATGTGATTAGCCTGAGCATCAAATGGGAATGGTTTAGATTCAGGAATGACCGAAATTGACTTGATCAACAATCAACTTGAATATGGGAACATGTCATGTTCCAGGAACTGTTAATTGCAATCATGATCTGGTCATATAAATGGGTAAAAGGGAGCCATCCAGAAGTTGATGTGTTGTGTGTTTGGTTCAAATCCAGAACTCTGGTTACTGCTTTCTGATACGAAGCTCAATAGGATAACTTGATTGCTTTGGATTCGGCCTAAGTCCAAGGAGTATATGGTCTATTTGTTTGATACGGAATGGATGGAAGAAGCTTAAGTATGAAGCTACAACTTCTGATGGATATATCCAAAATGTCTAACTGCATAACTTTTAGTTTATGTGTTTTAACTATCTCTACGGAGTTCTTTATTCAACCCTAAATGCATCTCATTTGCAATTTGCATTTATTCTTTTCTGAGAAGCATCTAGAAAATTTTAGACACAAGTCATTGCAAATGCACTCATCAGAAGAGTATACATACAACTGGGTAAATGGTGAGAGAGAAAGTTACACATGGATACATGAGCTTTCTATGGTTTGAAAGTTATAATTGTGCATCAAAATCCCTAGATGAAAGAACCTGAGAAGTGAAGAAGTTAGAATACAGTGATGAAAGAAGGATATCCAGAGGCAACTCCAGCAATTGCAAGTATCAAGGCTCGCAACTTGTCTTCAGTACTTTTCTTTATATTTTGTGTGTGAAATTTGCAACAAAATTAGATTCTTGGCATTGTTCTGAGACGAGTACTTTACAGCATATCAATCTACAACATATGGTCGACAACTGGGGTCGCTCTTCCACTGACAATTGCACACGGTGGAGCCAATTGGGATAACTGACGATTAAATATTTCATGCTGTACCTGGATTTGCTTTTGCAGAAACATTTCAAACTATAAACTAATAACATGTTAGAGCCACATTTAATGGTGCTAATTAATAGGGATTTGACAAAAGCTTGAATAACAAAAAAAGATCGTAATGAGTGTTCAGAGAGACAATGTCTCGGGAAAAGGCACGAATAGTAAGACCCAGAATTGTCAGCAAGGTTGCAAGGAAATCAATGAAATTTGCATGGCAATTTTAGATAGGCTGTAGTCATTGAAAACAAAGCAGAATACCTCAGCTATTCACTTCCATAAATGCGCACTTCAGTGGTGACATATTGTTGAGACTTCTCAAACATATCAGTATCCATGTTCTGGATTGATAACAATGATCATGTACGAACCCCAAGACAAATACCGGAAAATGTTCCTATGCAAGCTTTGTCTAGTTATGCTGTTCAAGATTTAAGCTATATATATGGCTGCAGTTACCATCATGATGCATTTATTTGACATGTATGATTGTACAAATAAAAAAAGGGCCTCTGAGGGCATTACCTAAATGAACTATGGTTATCTTTACTCCTTGTGGATGCATGATACCCACAGATGGTCAATTTGCGGTTTCTTATATATGTAGAATATACACTAGATGTCATTTTTATGGGAACACAGTGAGAAGTATTGATATCACTGTAAAGGATGTAGTAGATGAAGTTAATGAAGCCTTTTATCTGACTTCTTTATCATTCATTCTTTCATTCTTTTTTATTCTTCTAATCAATCTCTTGTCTTAGATGGGAAAAAGGATATTCAACATTGGATTTGAGAATGGAATGCCATGACTTGGAGAAGTACACCACCATCATCCGGTTTGCAAGGTTCCATGTCCTAGCTGAGACTGATGGATTGGAGAACTCAATCCAAACTGCAAACTGTGAAGTATTTCTCCAGAGACATGTGACAGCTCTCCGGACCCCTGAAAAGCTTCCTAAGTGCCTCAGCTATCTCTCTCTCTAAATCACCAGTTACTCACTAGCCTTTTGTTTTAACTTGATCACCTGCAGCATCTTCCTACATGAACACAGCAAAATGAGAAAAGGAAGGAATGTAGCTGCAAATGCAATAGATGGAAAAAGGTGATGCAAATATGGTGTGGGTGTGTCTGTCTTCTGAAATGGGCATCATGAGATGCTTTACCTTTGTTTTTCCACAAGCAAAGATTTTTGTATATATGAAAAAGTATAAATGGTCTATCATATCATTTTGAAATCTTTGAGGTGAAAAGTAAATTATCTCACATATCCTCTAGTGAAATCAGATCATGCCTTCTCTCCTCCTCAGCATATTATTGCTTTTCTTTGTACTTTTCAAGTGAACATAGCATTTAATATTTTGTGGCACAAAGATGGTACTTAAGCATGATGATTAAACTCACTGGCATTACAATGCTGAATGATATGACAATACGACTTAATTTGCATTCATGAAAACCATCTATTATCCCATAATTCAAGGAATATTTTTCTTCCAGCAGGACAAGGATTACAACAGAGAGTAGGCCTAATGATAAGAGTTTGCCCACTGCTGCTCGAGTATCATGGATTTCTCTTGCAGGAGAAAAAGTTGCATCGCTTTCCTCAGATCATAGAATTGACAGTTTGCTTATTTATATTCTCTAATAACAAGATTATGAGCATTATATTTTGCATAGCAACATCCTGCATGCTGCAGAAAACCTTTGTGTTTATTTATACTTGTCTATTTGGAAAACATAACTGGGGGCACTGGGAATCCCATTCGGGGGAAAGTAAAGAGGAAAAGAGAGAGAAAGAAAGGAAAACAAAGATTATAAAAGAAACATTAACAAAGAAGAGAAAAATAAAAGTAAAATTACACTTGCATTTCAAAAGATCAACATCCAAATAAAATTAACATCATATGATCCTCCTGTTACTGGAATTGAAATGGCATTGCAATACTCATGCTCACAAGTCTCTGGTTTTCAGTGTATTGAAATGCCTACTATCTGCTGCTGTTTACAAGATATGGTGGGAGGGAAACTCCAGAATTTTCAGAATAAAGCTTCCCTGTTGAGACTTTGGTGTTTCAATTTAAAGAGTTAGATAATATAAACAATAAATCCAGCTTCAGGCTGGAGAAAACAGTAAGTTATTACAGCGGAAAGAGATTAGAATTCCACAACCATCCTCCTTAAGATTCTAAATATAATTTTCAAAAGAACAGCCAAAAGAAGGAACCCAAGAAAGACAAGGAGTGATTACTTCCATCAGCTGATAGAAGTATTTATCTTCATCAATGGAGGCATTCAAGAGATCGTATTAACTCAAATCCAAGTGTTTTATCTTAGGAGGAGGGGCTTTTTTCTTGGGATGAATCAAAGCCTGTTTGCTGGACATCAACCACTTCCTTTTTAATCAAATAGTCTCTTGTGAGAATCTTACTGTCCATGGCTAGCCAGCTAAAAGCTTTAACTTCTTCTCCTCGAGCTGCTGAGGAATGAAGTCAGAAGCAGACTTCTATCATACCAAAATTTAGACTGATCGAGCAAAAAATAAAGGGAAATCATGATAAGATGGAATGAAGAAATAAAACAATTTCTATTTCCTCTTAAAGAATCAAAATTCTATTACGATTTTAGAGTTTTAGAAAAGAACCCATTCAGGTTATTATACAAAATATTTGCTATTATTGAGGAAAATACGAAATATCAAATAATATTCTCCATCCATTATTGTAAACCACCATCATAAATGAGGTTATATAAAAGGGAACAATAGATACTTGATTCGATATAGACAAAAAGAATTTGGACTCAACATAACAAAAAAAAAAAAAAAAACCAATGGAGCCCTTATGACAAATTTATTAAGTCAAATTTAAGGAAAAATAGCTTCATAAAAAAAAAAAAAAAGAGTGAAGAAAGGGCGCAACCTTGTCTTAAACAAACATCATTATTAATCAAAATATTAGACATTCCAAAGAAATCACCACATTCCTTTTAACATTCTTTAATATCTAAATATGTTTTCATGTGCAACAACATAATAGATTTCATAATGATTTGATTTCCTTATCTCTTTACCTCCCTTTAACACATGAGTGTAGGCAATAGAAGGATTTGGAAAGGCAAAAAAAAAAAAAAAGTAGTAACATATTAAATCTCCAAGATTAATGGTCTCAACCATGAGTTCCATAAAAGTGAGACTCATATTGAAATAAAATGATATGTTATATATGAATAATTTTACGAATAAAACTGACAAACATTTATCTTATTGTTATATCTTATTATATCCAAAACACTCTAAATATCATAAACCACAGCGTGTACAAATCTAATCAATGGTTCTGCGTCTGCCTGTTTGCTGGTTTCTCACCGGCTTAGCGCCCGAACCTTAACTTAAATATCACCCAATCGATTTAGTATTTATAGTCACCTCGTTTTTACCTTCTACATAATTGTTCAATTTTGATGTGTGTTTGATAAAAGTACATGACGGCAGGTAAAGATTTGGGTATGTAAATGAGTATGAAACAGAACCAAAAGATCACCAAATCGGTCTAATATTTTGGAAGTTTATGAATGGTACTTACTCATTTTCTTACCGTCTCTATAACTGGTTAAATTTGATGTGACCATGCAGGTAGATGTTGGGTACGACAGGGGTGTGGCCACGTATATCCAACTTGGAGTGCTTCGACCACCGTCCTTTGCGCTCGCATAGAGATAAAGAGAAAACAAGTACAATGGTCTTCGTAGCGATTCCAAGGTGAGACTACAATTAGGGCTCTGAGAATTCCTCTTCGGTCTCCTGATCTCCCCTGATTTCTAGCGTTTCCGTCGCGATTTCGATCGGCTTGGGTTCGAGGGGAAGCCCTCTGTGTTGACGATCTCCGCCTAGGATCGGCGGGACGATATGAGAGCGTCGGAGGAACTCCTGGCCGGGATCTCCCTCGTCGCCGCGCCTGCGGAGTCTGCGGATGAGTCTCCGGTGGGTTCGTCGTCTGGGAGCGCACCGATCTCGTCCTCGTGGATCGTCGGTTGCCACGGGCTCCCGTACAACCTCGCGTTGATCGTTCCGTCGGCCCTCTTCGTCGTCTATCTCGCTTCCAAGGCACGGAAGAGCATTGCCAAGCTCACATATGGCCATTCTTACGTCATGATGGCCTATTACGCCCTCCTATGGGTCGTCACCGCTCTCAATCTCTTATGGTGCCTCGTGCAGGTGAGGCAATCCCACTGTTAAGAGCCTTTGGGTGTTATAAATGTTATTTCAGCCAGTTCCTGTTATTTTGTTGATAATATGGAATGTCGTTAGATATTTATTGCCCATTATTACAATTTTTATTTTAGTGAATAATTTGTAGATGTGATTTTCAATATAGAAAAAAGATATTAATGCTTGATACTTTACTAATAGTTACTTGGTTGTTGCATCTACTTATTGTAAATTAGCTGTACTTATGTGTATTCATTGCTAAATTTATCTGTATTGTATAGGAGAAGTTTGATGTACATGAGCTTAGGAGGATATTGTAGTCAACATCTTTATGTTAAAAAAAAGTCCAATTTTTGGCATAAACAAACTCTTCTCTCAATCTACAAATATTACTTGTTTTTCTGGTTCCTTGTGCATATGAGGTATCTTATAAGGTTTTAGTTGCTATTGTAATACTTTTTCCATGGAGTGAGAGTTAAAATTACTATTTATTTTCTAATAAAGAAGTTGGTTCATAGATTTGGAAAACTCGGGGACTTGTACAATGGGCTATCAAGAACTCCATGCTTATTGTAATGTCACGGGCTTAGTTGATTTTTCCTAAGTTGTACGGAACCCGTGTGTGTCCGTCCGTAAAGGGTCAATTTCCTTGAAGCCTCTTATGGTTTCTTAAGGACCTGCAAAGGAGAAGATGACTTAGAGGTGGATATTGGTATCAGATAAATGATGTTCATGAACTGGAGACAACCATGATTACTGAATATTGGTATCCAGATTCATCATGGTGGACAGTTGTCTCTGTTTAATTTTTTTTACATTTAATTTCTGCGACAATTATGTTGTTGTAGTATCTTTTAGGTGGAATTACGTCCATGAGCTGGCTCATGTATATATGCTCCGGACTAGATTGCTACTAGTAATCCAATCGAGTTGTGTGTTTTGATTTCTTTTCTAATCCCAACTATTGGGGTGTCACAGTCTCTCTCATTCAAATGATGGCCATTGTCATCAGTGAATGAATATGTAGGAACAGAATCCACTTTGTGGTTCTGTATAGAGTTGAACTTAGATGGGTTACATTATTGCTCATATATATATGTTCTTGCTTGTCTTAAGATCAAGAAAAACCACATTTTAGATGCCAACTTGGTTTAAAATAGGCTTAAACCAAGAGTCAATACAGTTTTTGATACGAATCTGATACATGGCCTACAATAGGCATGACTCCTCATCTGTCAGAAGGGCTGTTCTCAACTATGTTCAACCATTAAAATAATACTATTGGAGGCTGCTGACATATAGCATTAAGCTCCCGATAAAGATTTGGCAGGTGTTGTCAAAGCCTCAGATGACTCACTATTAAATTGATGATCAAGGCAAAATTGAAAGTGTTGTTTGACTCTTGGAGGGTCCAATTACGACTTCCCCTGCATTTGTTTTATCTGTTATTTTTAATTATTTTTTTAAATATCATCTAATATCTTTTTGACATTTTACTCATAGTTTAATTTTGTGTAACTTATTTGCTTATACTTAATACCAAGGATTGTCATATCGGTCCGTACCGGCATACCGAGCTCAGCTCGGTATAATTTAAAAAAAGAAAAGGGGTGGCATTGCCTCATTCCTTCTCCCCACACAGGGAAATGTTTCTTCTCCCTGCGCGGGGAGAAGAAATCGCCGGCAGGCGATGGATCGCACGACGGATCGAGCGAAGAAATCTCTAGGTTCTCTTCTTCTCCCTCTTCTTCTTTCTTCCTTCCTCACTGATATTGCTCAAAATAAGCCGATGATAGTCGAAATCGATCGTTATCACCCGCCAGCAGCCAGCGATGGTCGAAATCGATTGTTACCGGTCGATTTTGCGTGGTAACGGGTGGAAACAACCGCTACCTGGCGGTACCGCCCGGTATAGGCGATATCGCCCGATATGGAGAACCTTGCTTAATACTAAACTTATTTGTGATATATTATATTATAATCACAAATTTAAATTAGCTTATATTTTTATGTGTTGCGTATTGTATGACATGTAGTTGAGTGTATAATGTACAATTGTATATATCATATATTATAATATATACAAGTATATCTGATGTTGTATATACATGCAAAATAGACATACGCTTTCCCTTTCCCTTTCCCTCGACCTCCCCCTCTCGTTGTTTGGATGCCCAGCTTCCCTCAGTTACCACATGAGTTCTTTTTAATGTTTGTACATGGCCAGGTAGGTAGACAACACATGTGGTTTACTATTATCAACTTTAGCTTAAGCATTATGGTTAGTGGTTGATCTCACATTGGATGTGGGTAAAATTAAGATTGACTTATAAGTAGGGTTTGATGAGTTTACTATTATCAACTTCAGCTTAAGCATTATGGCTAGTGGTTTAGGCTAGCTAGCTCATCAAGTGTAGGTTGTGACGTGACAGGTGATGATTGAAGCAGGTCTTACAATTCCTTGTATGTCTAGGCTGTCAGTGTCACAACATAACATTGTACTTCAACAGAACTAATATTTGGTTTAATTCTCAATTACTTATTGATTATTTTTTAGCTATAGTAATTGCTAACAGTGCCATAGAACTAGAAGTATTGTGATACTACATTAAGCTACAGGAACTCTGACATCTATTTCCTATGGTCATTAAAGTTGAACTGCATAAGCTTTATATAGCTAACCTTGATGCTCCATGGTTCAAATTCAATCATCACCCCATGGTATATGACATGGAAGACTATTTACCATTTCTATGCAGAAATGATATCTTAAGTAGGGGATGTTTCAGCCATTAAAGCAAAACAGTTTAGAAAATATTTTATAATGTAATGGTTCTCTATCCTTTCTCAATTAAAAAGTAATTAACAGAAGGGTTTTTTTCATCAATTTTCAGATGCACTGGATTAATTAGGTTGAGAGTTGACTGAATTGAACTGTTATTGATTTTATCCTAATAACTAAGTTTATAGTGATCTTCTCTAAATTGATTCAATGCCTTGGTTCATTGGGTCACAACCCTTATCTTTTGAGAATGCCAGCCAATAGCTTGCCGTGATGGTGTCTGTCAAGTAGAGAAGAGGACATGGAGGATAGGAGCAACCTGCAAAGAAGAGATGTACTTTTTAAATTTTGAGACCCTCTTTATATGTTTTCCTTTTTTTTTCGCACCATTAGCACACCAAAGCATGCTTACTATCTGCATAGCTTGCACATCAGTATATGTCATTCTAATGGTTGGCCACATGATTCCTGCTGATGAAATTAATATCCTTGTTTTGTGGCTAACTTGGAGCCTGTTTCCAGCAAGATGGTGCCATATTTACTCTACATTAGGTTCTGCGGGATGCTAGTTTTCGTTATAGCTTTCTTTTCACAATCTTCTTATTTCTTTTATTTTTTTTCCCTTTCCATAATGTATATAACTATAATTTATCTCAATGTTAGCTCATCTGTTCATTTGGAGTGCAGGCATGGGAATGTACTGCTGCTAAGGAATTATCTTGGAACATGTTGTCATTGTTTACAGAATCTGGGATGTTGCTTTTAGAAGTTAGCTTGCTGGCCTTTCTACTCCAAGGAAATCATGCAGGTGGATTGGAAGTTCTAACACGTACTTTTGTTATCTCAGGAGTAATTGTTGCTGCTGATACATTACTGAAGGTAATTAATGTTGCTATACCTAAGCATTAATGTTTTGGAACGATTTGCTCCCACAGTTCATTTTGCATTTCTTGACAACCTTTTTGGTCTATGTTGGAAAAAAATAGTTTTCTTGTTTGTGGTTTCAAGATATTTTATTTGAAAGGAGCTTCAAGTAATAATTAATGTTTGCTGGTGTTAGTAAAGAATGATATTGGACAACCTCAAAAGGTGTTATGGCTCAAGGGAATTGGATATGAAAAGGCAATTACAAAGCAAAGAAAATTACTTGGTGAAAGCATATTTGATTCTTACAAAAAAAAGGTTTCACTGATGAAAAATACAAGTTCTGACATATACAAAAACTTGACAAAAGAACATGGACCATTGATTTCAACACTTTCAATATCCATTGTTTATTGAAGTATATTTGTTTGCTTCCAATATAATAGGAAACATCATCACTGGCACTTTTGACCTCAGATGGGTTGTTTAAGGTTAAAGGAAGGTGTTGGGTAGCAAAGATATTATGTGGGTGTTAGTATTATTCATGTGAAGGTTTGAACAATGGGAATGTATTATTGATTTTTTTGTGGTTTTAAGGCTTTAGTATGTATAAGGTAAGAAAAAGAGGGAACTGAGGAAATGGGTGATACCTCAAGCTCGTACAAAGTCCTTTGAATTTAGTTTTAGGATAATAAGATGATCTTACACCAGTCATTTTAATTATGTAAATAGAATACTTCATCAATCATTCAATTACGTCATCATTTATGATCCTTTTCCCATTATATAGACCACTAAGTATAAGGAAATCTAAACTAGAGAAAGAAATTCTAAGTTCATCAATCAAGGACTAATTAGATCAATGATCTCAATTACAAATTCTGAATAATCCGTAGTTCCCTTTTTGCTTCAAGAGATGATCTTTTTAATGAGCAAGATCTGTGAATGGGTTGTTGGTTGGAGCATCTTTAGTCAATCGTATTTATCCAATCATCTTTCATCTATTTAAGTTTATCATCTTTTATCTTTTATCTTTAGTCAATCATCTTTTAACAACACAATTGAAATGATGACCATTGACATGAACAACAATCATTCGCAAAATTACTTCAAACTTGTACTGTTGTACACAAAATATCAAGAGTTACTATATTCATACAAGTAAAGAAGATCAAAGTATAAACATAGTTTCTGTATACAACGTTGTCAAGAAGTTATGATCATGGTATATGTGTCTAGTCTTGTATCTCACCACTGCATACGACGATGTAGTGAAGGAGACCAATTAGATTATAGCCAATTGATACAGCTTCACGGCCTAGTACTTTTGTATGTAATGTAATCTATATACACGCATTCCCATATGTTATGGAGGGTAGGTCTTGGTAATCACGAAATGATGCCTTTATTTATATGGGTAAATGTCAAACATTGACCCTCACCAGACACACATTACTAGGAATCTTTTGCACTAGGTTTGCGCTTTTAAGTATGTACGATAGCTCTACATGGGATTTAATTGCATTAATGTATGTGTGTAAATTGTATATGCTTGTGCATATTCATGCATGCATCAATTCATGTGTCCTTGTCATTTTGCATGTGTATGGATATGTATGTCATATGTAATTTCTACATATGATCGTGAATGCTTGGATGTTCATAAGCATGCATATATGATGTGTGTACTTAGTACTTACTATGGCCAATATCAATACCAAATTGAGATTTTAAACCTTGATCCATGCATCATTAGGTTAAGTCAGCCTGTATAAATGGCAGATGGTTGCAGGTTGCTTAACTAACCTTACATGGAGTAGGAAGTTCATGTCTCTGGCGATTATTAAACTATCAAGGCATATGAATTTTCACTAGTATTTCTTCCTATTGTGGATAGGCTGTCATTATGGATGGTCCTACTACATAAAAGTTTTAACCCAAAGTGTCATATGTTTGTCAGGCCATCTATATATTTGGTTTTGGAGTTCCATTATTTGCAGACAAGAACAAAACAGCAAATGGTGGAAGATGGGGATTGTGGATTATCCACAAGATGTTGCTTACTGCTGTCTATAGTTTCATTTTTTTCATGCACCACTCAAAGTGGAGAGAAAGGTTACCAGGTAATCCTCATATTTATTCTTTTTATTTTCTAGTTTATTGTTGCTTGTCAATTCGTTTGCATTTCTTCAAAAAAATTTACCTTTGCCCATTAACAGCAAGACCGGCATTCTACAAATACGTTTGTGCAATGTTGTTGTTAAATACAATGTCTCTATTTGGCTGTCTGCTTGCTGGAAATGGAGCTGGATTCGGGATTTGGTATCAATCATATGCTTTTTGAAACCGTAGCTATGGTAGTTTGTTTTTTTTCTTTGTGTAAAAGACTAATCCTCTTTTTTTGTTACAGGCTGTTCAATCTGACAATGATATGCTACCACTCTCTATATCTTCCACTTCTATATGTGGTCTTCCTAGCAGATTTTTTCCAGGTCTGGTTCCATGTTTTCCTCGCTAGAATATCCTTGGATTGTGTAAAAAGGCCCATATTTCTAAATGACACTATGCATCACAAATCCCCCTCTGGTGGTTTTTTTGCATACAGGAAGAAGATATGCGTTTGGAGAACGTGTACTACTCGGAAATGAAAGATGCCGGTTTCTTTGATGACGATTGGGAATAGGAACATCAGCTTTATAGGTTATATGGCCACTCACCTGTACCTTTGTAAATAAATGCATCACAGGATCTCCGTGTTTAGGAATACAGATTTAGCTTTTCTATCAATTCCAAGCATTGTTATCACAATATTTCATTTTTGACACAAAACATTAGTAGGACGATCAGCCTTGTGCTGCCTTGATATTGTGCTATTCTATGATTCCTACAGGATAAGTTGCCCAGCTTGCAATTTAGAATTCTTCTCGCTTTTGATGATTGGAAATCTCTGCTTGTAGGCTGCCGTGATTGATCGTGTCATACTGCCATCAAACTCTACAGTAATCTCCATCGTAAATGATGGCTTCTTCGCTTGAATCTGGTATCACTTTTTGATCGCCCATCGACCTTTCCTAGGGTTTGTTAGCCGTTTCTATTACCAGAATTATTAAGAGATGGTTTCTGATCTTTTCTTCTACTGCTGCTTGTATAGCTGATCATTATTTTAATCCTCTTCCATGATAATCTTTTGTCGTTGACTTAAAACGAAATTAATGAATATTATGTTGATGTTAAAAAAGGTATAAATTTTTTTTTTCAAAAATCTGACCTTTTCACTGCTTGTATCATTTTTATTTTATTCTCACATAACATAATGTATCTTATTTTTTAAAAGATAATATTATCTTTGTTTTATATCATTGTAGTCATCTCGTCATAGTTGTCCCATCATCTTGCAATTGGGGTCACCCTCCATCACTAAGGCCTCTTTGTTGTAGTTGTCATCGCCATCATGAGGCCTTGCCTGAGCCCACATTGTTTAGGTATGTGCCTCGATGAAGGGGAAGCAAGGCAACATAACGATAGTTGTGGACTAGTGCGAGAGCGAAGGTGGCAAACGAGAGTGTCGACGACGATGATGATGTCACCCACTTTGTTACTTATGGTTGTCGTCGAACTCGCAACACCTTCCTTCGTCAATGGACCGTTTGTTATTTTGTTCATTGCCAAACCCGTAATACCTTCCTTCATCAACGGACTGTTTGTTATTTTATTTGCTTGTACATATATTTAGGAACAGTTTACAAGACTATAGAATGAATGCTTATCTAAAATTATCTCAAAATGGCTCATTTTTTTGTATGTCATGATTTGTTTCTATTAGTTGTAGTACAAAGAAAAACGTAAGCCATCTCAGCACCCCTACGGTGGCACTTAGAGGGACGGGAGTTTAGAGTAGTATTGGGCGTTGAATGGATTCATTGCACGTTAAGCCTACAAGAACTTGCCGATACACCCAACACTCAATGAGCAATCATTTATAAACTTGTGACTATTCGTTTGCCTTCTAAATTATTTGTTTTCTTCTTCCTCTTTTTTCTCCCTTCCACACCAACTATTTATTGAATTGCTTGTAAAGTTAATCTCTTCGCAACACATTAGGACTTGTTAGCCACTTGCTTTTGAACTAATCGATTTGCTTTTTTATAGGTTATTCAAGACTTGAGTGAGGTTGCAATTGCACTAACCCTTTGTGGACGGATAACACAAGGGTGCTTTATAACTTAGGCAATCCTAACTAAGTCAGTGACATTAACGTAAGTATACCTCACAACTTAGGCAATTCTAGTGAAGTTTGTGATATTGTCATAAAGATGTCTTATGACTTAGACAATTTCAACTAAATTTATGACATTATGGTATCAAAGCGGACAAGCAATTCGAGCAAATGATAAAAGTTTCATAATCTCTTTATAGCGAAGTATCATGATAAATCGAGCAAGACGAGGTAACTTGGACCATTATCCTACGTATCTACAGGTGGGCTGCAAGTGCAAACTCGCTCTCAAGCTATTGGAGCAACTTAAGAGAAGCACAGCTACGAACAAGATGGGTGACAAGTTGGCTATTCTCCGTGAGCGAATGAAGCACAATTTGGAGTGCTAATCGGAAAAAGAAGTCATAAAGAGAGGCTTACAGCTATGGAAACCCATCTTAATATTCTTGAAGCGAGCCTAGAGGAACTCTACTAGGGCCGATAAAGACTTCTTGGAGTAAAGTACTCATAAGAGGAAGTGAAATCTCAAGTCGAGTCCCTAGTAAATCGATTGACTAAAGACACTAAAGACTCTATATAACATTTACATAAAATCATGTCAGAACTAATGTCCAGGATTATATTACTCATAATAGCTCTTAATGCGGGAGGGAGCAACACCAACGTTGCTTTACCATAAAACTTAAGGGCACCTGAGCCACACTATTATAGGAGGGATACGAAGGAGCTCGAGAATTTTTCGTTCGACATAGAATAGTACTTCCGGGCTACGAGGTCCAATTCTGAAGAAACCAAGTTTTGATAGCAACCATATATCTAAATGGGGATGTAAAACTTTAGTAACGAATACAATGGGAAGAGATCCAACAAGGACAGTTTGGGTAGACACATGGGAGGACTTGAAGCGGGAGTTGAGAACTTAATTGCTATATGAGAATACAGAGTTCATCGCGAGAAGGAAGTCGAGACAACTCCACCAAAGTACTTTCATTTAAGGCTATGTAAAATAATTTTTTGCACTAATGTTGGACATAAAAAATATGTTTGAGAAGGACAAATTGTTCAACATTTTCGATGGTCTAAAGTCGTGGGCACAATAGGAACTACATCAAAGGAATGCTACTGATATAGTCGAGGCAATCACAATTACAGAAAGACTCACTGATTTTGCTCCTCGAATGTCTCAGTGAAGAAGAAATAATCTTTAAAAAATCGCTTATCTAAGTACTCTTGAGGAAGGGAGTCCCGAAGCAAGCAAAAGAAAAGAAGTTCCTATAAATGATCGAGCTTAAAAGGCAAGGCTTTAAAACCTGACGGATGCTTCTTATTGGAGGAATGCACATGATGAAGGAGTGGCCACAAAAGAAAGCACTTAATGCATTGATAATCCATCCCCCCTAGATCAGATAAGGGCAAAGTTATCAACCTATGTGATAGTGGACATGGGGGCTACCATAATTTTATTGTCGACCAAGAAGCAAGACGACTTGGGTTGAACTTGGAGAAGAACCTAAGTCAGATGAAGGTTATGGACTCGGAGGCTAAGCATATATCTAGACTAGCAAAATGAGTCTTTATTAAGTTCGATACGTGGAGCGTAAGTACAAAGATGACGGATTAACTGGAATTGAATCTAGCGCTCCTACCTTATGATAGCCAACCAAGCATTGCTCTAGTATCTTCTCTTAGATACTTAACTCCAACTCCTGACACTTGAAACTGGAATTCTACTTTCATTTCGAACTGTCGACTCAAATGCTCAGTTACAAGTTGAATCTTCTACAATAGTCGAAATATAGTGGGGTATTTAATAAAGATTCTATACCATATGCTCGATAGACAATTAAAAGATTTGACTGTATCAGCATCTTCAGTTGCAGAATCAGTAGAGTCAATCAAGTTCGTCAGCTGCGAGTGCTAGTAATTCTGCTATAGGAAGTAAGTCAACCGCAAGTACTATAATCGGGTCAACTTGTTCTTGCGCGAGTTAAAAGTCGTAATGCGATGCAAGTGGAGTTCCCAGTTTATTAAGTAAGTCTGTGAGTGACTGTTGCACGTAAGGAGTTTAGAGTTGTTCTGTTAATACAGAAGGTAGAGGAGTTCCAGATTCAAGTATGTTTCCAGAAACAAGCAAAGGCAGGAGGGCTACGGCTGTCGATAAAGATTTATATATATATATATATATATATATATATATATATAAATTTAAACAAGGCAGGCAGGGCTAGGTCAAATTGTTCTCTCTCCACGGCAAAGATTTATTTCTCTACTTGAATCATCACTTGTAGCTGACTTTAGCACTTACTTTCCAACTGCTTCTAATTCTAAATAGGATTCAACTCGAACAAGAAGAACTCGTATTTCATCTTGAACTCCACTTTCATAACAAAACTCTTTTGCAACGAAGAATTCATTTCAATTTCAGAGTGCAGAATCAGAAGATGGAGTTGCAATTGACTTTCTTGACCTAGACTTTGATTCTACTGCTGGATTTTAATCTATTGCTTCTTCTTCTTATTCTTCTTCTTCTTCTTCCGGAGTTGACTTTCTTTCTTCGTCACCTACTTCTTCTCCTGCTTCTGTTGATTCTCTCAGATACTTAACTCGAACTGGAATTGATCTTGCAGATGCAGACAATGAAACTTGCAGTTATTCATTGAATTTAATATCTCTTCTATTGAGCATCAGTGATTGAACTTGCAGCTCCCGTTAGTGCAAAGACTTCTCCAACTTTCCCTGGCGCACTCAAGTTTTGCTCTCGACTCTAACTTATCAGCTGATGACTTCAAAAGTAATTATTGAAATGAAATGGAGTTCATGCATAATATGAAATTGAGTATTGAAAATGAAGTACTAAATTGGTGTTTATGTCATTCATACACTCCTTATGCATGATTAAATTGGTGTTTACGTTGTTCATACACTCCTTATTCGTGATGGGCAGTAATGACCCCCATGTTATTTCTATTTCTCAAGAAGGAACTAAGGAATTATGATAAATATCTACTCTACAATTGAAAAATAGGGTGTGAAAAAGGCGAACTAATTTTTGTGGCTATAGTGAAGTTAGAACCACTTAATGTGGAGGCCACTTATGAACCTACCGTGGCGACAAACGTGTTGAAGGAGTTCATTGATGTTATATCATCCGGGTTGTCAAAAACTCTACCGCCATATAAAGGCATGGATCATTGCATCGAGCTAGAGCCAAGAGTGAAGCCTCTAATGAGACCATCATACTGTATGACCCCTCTAGAGTTGGTAGAGCTAAGGAAGTAATTAGATGAACTACCAAGTGGTGGTCTCATCCACAATTCTAAAGCACCATATTCGGAGCTCTAATCCTCTTTCAAAAGAAACAAGATAGGAGCCACCGATTATGCATCAGAAAGATGATTAGAGCTCATCTAGTTACTAAATTACCATAGTATGTTCGAAGTCCATAAAAATGCTTTAGACATCGCTATTTGGTTTACTTGGAAAAGGCGACCAGAAAGATGAAGAAGTAGGTAGATTTGGGAAGACAACCACAGTAATTTAAAGTCGGCGACTTGGAGTTTGTGAAGTTCCAACCAACATAACTCTAGTTCTTTAGGTATAAAGTACATAAGGGACTAGTGCACAAGTATGAAGAACCTTCATAATTATCAATAGGGTAGACAATATCTCCTACAAGTTACAGCTACCAATATGACTCAAAATTCATAATATTTTTTATGCAGGCAACTTGAAAGCCTACCACTCAGATCCATAAGATATTTTTCGAAGTGTTTCAACTCGACTACCTCCCACCAAAACCTTATAGAAAAACAAGTAGAAATTATTTTAGTGAATCACAAGACAAAGCTGATTGGGAGAAAGCTTTCCCGAACAGAAGTCTATTGGGAGCATGAAGATGCCCTATGACACAAAGAAGTAATCATCAAAACCTACCAACATGTATAGACGAGGGCACTGATAGTTTTAGTAGGGGAGATTGTCATAGACGATCGTTGCGACCCCAAAACACCTTCATCAATGAATCATTTCACTTTTGTTTAGTTGTACACATGTTTAGGCATCATGTTTTATCTTGTTTTGTGTGTTTTGCTTAAAAATTATAAGCAAGAATAGTTTGCAAGGTTGTAAAGTGATTACTCATCAAAATGGATAAAACTACACTAAAATGGCTTAGTTTTCATATGTTATGACCTATTTTCTATTAGTTGTAGTGTAAAAAAAAAAAAACATCAACCATTATAAACACCTCAGAAGCCCCAAGGTGGCACATGAAGATATCGAAGTTTAAGATAGTGTTGGGTGTTGATTGAATTCACAAGTTTACATATTAAATCTATGAGAACTTGCCAACGTACCCAACACCCGGTGAATAGACGTGTACAGACTTATGATGGTCCATTTGACTTCTAAAGTTCTTGTTTTCTTCTTTCTATTTTCCTCTCTTGCATACTAAGTGTTCTCTGAGTTACTTGTAAAGTTGTTCTCTTCGCGAAACGTTGGAACTGAGAAAGGTTGTAACACAATGGTACCTTACAACTTAGGCAATCTCATCTAAGTCTATGACATTAATGCAAGGGTGTCTCATAACTTAGGCAATTCCAGTTATGTCTATGACATCATCGTAAGGGTGCCTTATGAATTATATAATTCTAGTTAAATCTGTCACAACTCAATGAACATAGTGAAAATGACTACGAGAGCCTCATAGTGGCGGAGGTGGCTTGCAACACGACATAAAGAGACTATCATAATAGGGTTAAAGTGACCACGATAAAACAAGATGACAATCGACTACATAGTGGGTGAAGGTGGTGACAATGGAATAAAGGTAAGGTTCGAAAGGTGAGGACTGCTACACGAAGGCAATGGTAATCTGAAAAATAAAGGGTAATCTCTAGAAGAATAAAAAATTTGAGTTTTTTAAAGAAATTTACTCAAAATAATATCATTCATGAATAATAATCTTTATCACTACAAATAATTATTCTATGCTACATATATTAAAACATCTCACAACAATTTCATTCTAGATTTCTACATAAATCAATTAAAAAGATATAAATCAATTTAATTCTATAGGGATACTCATTTTCAGAAAATGAAATTCATGATGAATGTTATTTTAATGCCTATAAGAAATGTTTGTTGCCAACAAAAAGCAATTAGAGAATATAAATCTGCAACGCTCAGAAAAAAGAAAAAAAAAGGCCCACATAGAGTGGATAACAATCTTTATCACTCAATTAAATATATTACATCGTATATATGTTTAACATAGCTGTTAAAAGAAAATTTAGTAAGAGAATCTGAATCACCAGATCAACATTTTAGGTGTGCTGTTATCAAATTTTATTAGAGATATCTAACAACTTTTGTCTGTTAATAAAGTAATATAAATGCTGTAAAAAATAATAATACATACATTATTATGTTGTTAAAATATAATATCCTGGCCCATGCAGGTCTCGAACCTGCGACCTTCGCGTTATTAGCACGACGCTCTAACCAACTGAGCTAATAGGCCATCTTAAAATATTTTTATAAACAGATCATATGAACTAAAATAAAACAAATTTAGAACTTACCAATTTCTCTAATTTTAAGCAAACATTAAACTTTCCAATAATAAATAATACAAATATCAAAGAGAATCATTCATGCCTTAGTAGATAATGATATCATGAAGTTAGGATATGATTATACCATAAAATACAATCCAATCTCAAAATAAGCAACTTTATTGTACGAGAGTGAAAATTATACTTTCTAGATAATAGGAAAAAAAAGACATAGCTTTCTTAGAAGATTAAAGAAAATTAACTTCGAAAAGAAATTAGGAAACAAAACAAGATTTTTAACATATCAAAACAATTTCAATAGTAGTCTACGTCTCGTGTTCCGATCAACTAACAATAAAATGTATCATTAAACAACTAAAGCAAACAAATAATGAAAAAGAACTCTCTGAATTTGATGCTAGACTCACATTTCAATTAAGGATTTCGATTTATTTCCTAATACCAGTTTTGATAAATGGTAGGACCAACATGACACCAGTTTACTAGATTCTATAAGGTCCTATACCATCAAGTACCATAAAAAAATTGAATACTGACTGGTGTCAACATATATGGCCAGGTACCAGTATTTGGTCAGACCAGTAAATTTCTAATCTAACATAAATCCAAAATCCTTTTCATTAAACAAGTAATGCACAATTGACAAATTTATAGACAAGATTCACTTTAGTCATCTTAAATTCTATAAGATTACTTAAATATGAATAATTTCACCACATAACAAGCAAAGTCAAATAAGAGAAGAAAATTACATCATATCCATAATTCATGAGATAGATGCAATAACAGGTACATGCCAAATATAACACCCATTGTATACCAGACGAATATAATATAGGTACATAACACCAAGGGTGGTCGTACCACGACATACCGTTCAATACGAGCGATACATACCGATACGATAAATTATGTAATATATAGGCGATACATATTGATCTGTTGGTATGCTCCACCATACCATGTGTCAGTATGCTAATTCGTACCATACCGACGGTCGATCAGTATACCAATATCTTAGTATAAGAGTTTACTTTATGAGACTGAATTATAAATGGTTACTATTATCAAGGCAATTTAATTTGTAGACAACAATAAAAAGAGAAAATAGTAGTGACATAGAAGACAAAAAATCAACTTAGGAAACAAAACAACATTTTTAACATGTCAAAACCATTTCAATAATGGTTTACATCTGATTACCTAATGATCAAATCTATCTATTTTATCTTCTTATTTTGAAATTTCTGATCATATTTATTGATCCCAGACATATTTTTCTTAATTGATATGATCCCTGGTACAATCTTGTGAACAATAACTACTTAATATGTTTAAAATTGCAATTCGACTATATTGTATGCATATGTTTCACAAAATTCATTTTAGATTTTTCTAATGTGTTGCTATTTATGGGGTTTTTATTTTTCGTTTGGTAAATAATATATTTTTTTATCAGAAAAATCCAATCTGACCAATTTTATTGATCCTAGTCTTTGTTCTTTTCTTATTTGGTCATGATCCTAATACATTCTTGTGAACAACAGCTGCTTAATTTTCTTTTAGCGTATAATTTTCTTTCACAAATTTCACTTTAGATTTTTGTAATCTTTAGCTATTAATGGATGTTTATCTTATTATTTTCTAAAAGAATTACATATATATATACACACACACACACATATAAACTTCAAACATTCAACCTTTATGTTATTAGCAGTTTAGCACAATGCTCTGACTACTCAGTTTATATAAAAAGAACAAATACTATTAGTGTTGAAAAATGACCTATGAATGGGATTTTTCTACAGGAGTTATTTTCTACATTTAAGTTCAAACTTTAGAACTTCTAGTGAAATATGAATGTGCAGGGTACCAGTCCAGGCAAACACCAAACAAAATCATTCAAGTATTAATGATATCATGATTACAATTGCATAATAATGGAATGAACTTTAAGGGAGCCAATATTATAAAGATGATGGTTACCGATCACAAGGCAATCAGCCAGTAGGCTGTACTAAAAGGGAAATAAGGCAAGAATCAAAGAAACCAAGGAAGCAACATTTTTTACATGTCAGAATAATTTCACTAATGGTCTATATCTGAGCAACTAAGGAAAAAATGCACCCTCAATTAAGTAAACAAAATAAACAATGAAAAGAATCACGGACATATGATGTTGTTCATATTTTGATCAATAGTTTAAATCTAATACAATACCATTTTCAGGAATCACTAATCATATATGTATCGGAATCTGCCATTAGTCAAACCAGTAAATAATAGTCAATAAAACAGATCCAACTAGTCTTTGAGACCTTGATTTTACTAATGCTTGGTTACTTCTACTCTTAACATATATAAAGAAAATTCTTCGCTTTAGTCATCCTAAACTCAACAATATTACTTAAATATTAAATAGATTCATTATTTCACAAGTAAAATAAAAAAAGAAGATAATAAAGATGTAGTTTCCAACATGTAAATGCCAAATATACTGCTCATTATATATGGACAAACATAGTTTCTGAAAGCATTTCATGCAACCCAAAGACTGCAAATACTATATATACAGCACACCCATGTGTGGTCCCAACATATGTAAAATGTAGCAATCCACCTGCAAATATTAGCAATTATTTCTCTCCACGATTTACAATTATAAAAGCATGGTTAAATTATGAGATTTCTTCAATTGATTTCATTATTATGGCAAAAAATTTTGATATCATGACAACAAGATATGGATAACACAAACAAGCAAGCTGACATCATCAATCATGTAAAAATAGCAGTTCATGACATGGTATGTTTTATTTAATTCTCTATTCCATTTTCTACAATTTAGATACATTGTAATCATCATACAAATCCATGAGAAGCTTAACCATTACAAGAAACATTAACAAGTAGTCCACTGCCAAATCTACAGCCAAATTGCCAATAAATTATATGCTTTGAAGGCATATAAAACGTCATACATGCATGCAATACATTGAACATATATGTATTAGTGAAATAATTGTCCTCACATGTTTTTAAGTATCTCGCCAAGAAGCATCTCAGAAGTGTCAAGATATAGACATGACATGTATTTGGAAATGTTCATGACCAGTATACTCGAAATTCCAGGAGTCATTCATTTTCCAACATTATTAGTTTGATCACCAATACCCTCTTTAGAATCTCAGTTTGCTCACATCACATTCAAGGACAACAATCTGGCTTGATTTCACTAATGGGTACGGATAAGTTGTCCAGTCAATTAGCACTATTATAAGTTATATTCCTATTATTCAGTCAAAGGTTCAAGACACAGAAAGTCTCTCTACTTGCATAGAATAGAACAGCACATACTGACTCTTCTCGGACCATATATTGGTGAGAGCCCTGTATTTGAGATCATTTTCTGTTGGTATGGTTAAGCTGTGCTTTTAGAAATTGTTTATTTATATGATAATCAAAATTCCCTCTTCCGTTTTCGCTTCTTATTTTATTGCTAAATCCTTCAACTGTAGCTGTTTAGGAGAGCTTGTCAATTTGGTCAGTAATTCTGATTTTCTAAAACATCTATTTTTCTCATATTCTAGATATGTGATTATTCTTTCTTCTTTGGTTTTTGAAGTAAGTGGTGCTCTGAAGCTGAGGTGCATCCACTACAGATCCATTGACCATCTATTGAGGAGGAAGTCATTTTAAAAATACTAATGGCAGGTCAACGAGCATTTGAATTGGGCAGTTAGAAAGACAACAAGGTTGATGATCCAGTCAATCTATAGCCAAGAGAGACCACAAATGTCACCAACATTATGAAAGAAGAAGCCATGGCCAAATCCCAGTGATTGACAGTCTTCAGAGAAAAATAAAAAAGGCACTTGCTTTATCCCGTTCTAGAGAAATGCTCATTTTATACTCCATCGAAATGATCGAAGCTGAAGAAAGTCACTATGATAATTTTTTACTTTCTCAATCCAGGCGATAATAGAAATAGCAAATTCACAAAGATGATGTTTGGGGCTTCCCCGAATAGTAGGAAACTTAGGTATAACTACAATTTATTGTATCTGAACAAGACCTACAAAGATTTGCTCAAGTGGTCCAGATAATTACAAGAACCAGATCACTAAGGGGAGAAGAACAAGTCTGAACTAAAAACTCGCAGGAGATTTCTATGGTCTGTAGCATCTGATGGAACTATAGAGACTAAAAAGGAGGGCAGGGAGAAAAGATCTACCGAGTCGAGAATCCACATCCGCTCGCCGTTCGTCATTGATCTGAGAGCTCCAGAAGCCATTACATTTCTCCATGGATGCAAAACATTTGACCATCCAGATCGCCAGAGGTCAGGGTTTCGTCTCCTTTCTCTAAGGCATCGCGATTAGGTGCAAAAAGTTACCGAGTGCGTCTCCATTGTCTAAGGCATCGCGTTTTGGTGCAAAGCATTACGACTCCACTGGGGATCGAACCCAGAATCTCTGGTTCCGTAGACCAGCGCCTTATCCATTGGGCCATGGAGTCATTATGTTTATTTATATTTATTTAATGTTTTCTCAGATATCTAGAAGTTTTAACTATAAACTATAAAAATTAGATTTAAGTTTTATCCGTGGGACATTAGTAATATTTTTGACTATAGTAAAAATAAGACCATATTGCCTTCTAATTGTCCCAACCATGATAGGAAGCATCATATCTATTTTAGAGAAACTTACATGTATTGTCATTAGTAAAAGCTCCAAGAGCCTAAAACCAAGTAAGATATGTATTATGAAATTGTATGAATAAGATAAGATCTTCTATAATATCAATATCAAGAGAAGATTTAAAGATAAGATATCCTAATTATTAGACATGACAAAATCAATAAATATTAGTAAAGTGACCCTTAATATTTATATTAATGTAGGTCCATCAATTATTAAGAGATATATTGTATATATACCAAGGATATTCATCCTTACATATTGATCGCATCAATCAATTAGGTCACAAAAAATTTTCTAGAGCATTTTTTTTTAGACATGATGCAATAATGGATGAGGAAAAGGTCCAACTTAGCTTAAATCAGTGATAAAAATACTCATAAGATACTTATAAATTAATCTTAATTTTATTTATTTTTGACGTTGGACTAATCAAGATATTACAATAACAACGATCAATAGTTTCAAAATAGTTTTGATATCTTATTATATACGTTTTAAAAAACTTGGTAAATATAAAATTAAATATGAACAAGATAAATTTGGTGCCTGCTACTTTCGACTGTAGGAATTTCATATTTTATTTTATTATTCTATATTGAAAATCTAGGTAATTGTTGACCTCACATGTTTTTTTTTTAACCAATGTAACACGATTCATCTATCAATATAACTAGTGAATATTATTCATTTCATAAAAGATGATTTAGGAACTATTTAAGTCTAATTTGTTACATTTTGGAGTTGATTCTCCAGATGAGTATAAATGAATATAAAGTTTGTGTAGCTTAACTAAATTTTTGAACATAGTAGGCAAATATGATAGAAATAATTATTCAATTGGTTTTATCTTTTTTAGTAGTGATTCCATTGGTTTCTTTTTTTTCATTTTCAGTGATTTTAGAGGTTTTTACTCGGAAAATTTGGTATTACAAACATCGCCGATCTCTTCTAACAGTCATTTGACGAGGGGATCCCACTGCTCTCGAGATTCGTGCTTCTCGAAATCCAAGGGCGGAAAGGTCCCTATCTGCTTGAATCTTTAGTCTTTGACGTTGGCCTCGCCATGAGCGTACGTGGTGAGCAAAGACACGTTAAGAACACCAGACATCAATGCGATCCACTCAAACGACGTAACGTGGCCGAAGCACACTGTTTAAGGGACAGGGGGACCCTTCGTCGTGACCGGAAGAGTTGACGAATGGTCCGTGGAAGGTTTCCGGGGTGACGTGGACTCTCATAGTCGTCCCACTCTAAACGGCAGTGTCCATGATGTTTTGGTCGGTTCCACAAGCAATTCTTGAGAGGTCGCATCAGCCGCGAGTACTTTTCAAGGGTGACCCGGTTAGGTTTTGCAGGCGGATTACCCATCTAATATACGTGACTTGACCCACAGATGGGTCCACATGAACCCAACAATTATGGTACGGGGAATAGTCTTAGAAGACAGGGCTCCACGTGACAGAGATGTTGTGGTGGCCCAGTCGCGTTTTTGCGAGGCGAAGCCTGTTCTCTGTCGCCCTCGCAACAGGTAGGCAGCCGCATCGGCCGCGGTTTGATGCTCCGCAGGAACTCTACAACCCCATGTTCCACACGCCTGCTTGCTCGCCACGTATGTCGTTTGGAGCAGGCCTCGTCGACCCACCCCCAGATCTCACACCCTCCTCTTCCTCTACAAATAGGCCACCCACCCTTGCCTTCTCGCTCTCGATCACTCTCCCTCTCTTCTCCACGTTCGAAATTTTAGGGTTTATCGCGGGTTTCTTGATCTGTTTCTTGTTCCCAACTACCTTTTCTGCCTAACCGTTGATTCTTTTCTCCCATTTCTTTCTCCGTCGCGATCAATTCCTCTTGTCCCCAAACCCTAGATCTCGCTGTTCTTGGGTTAGACATTCTTCTCCCGATTTCAAGCATTTAAGAACCGGATTGCTGCCCCGGCGACCACCTGTGTCCCCCACCTGCTTCAGGAAGTCCTTAGCGCTTTATGTAGTGGATCTTGGTACAAATGATACTGCAATCTAGGGTTTCCCTAAAGAATCCTTGTTGAAACCCCATCCCAGGATCGCGCACACTTTTGCCCTTTGAGCTTACGAGGTCCAGCGGATCGACAGAGAGCGGTGGTGATTGGCGAAGCCCCTGATTCTGGCGCCGATTTTGGCGCCGATAATATGATCAGTTGAACATGAGCGATGGTGGCAAGGAGAGTGAAAGCGATCAGCAGAGCAGCTTGAAGAAGAGTCTACCGTCATCGGCAACCGACGAGTTCGGCCGTGCCGTTGTGAAGATTGCCGTTGCCCAGATTTGTGAGACCGTCGGGTTTCAGGGATCGCATTACTCTGCCATCGACGCCCTCACAGAGGTCACGATCCGGTACATATGTGATCTAGGCAAAAGTGCTAGTTTCTATGCTCATTTGGCTGGTAGAACGAGTTGCAATGTTTTTGATATCATCCAGAGCTTAGAAGATTTAAGTTCGCAAGCAGGTTTTTCTGGCGCATCTGATGTTCACCATTGCTTAGTTGGTTCAGGTGTTGTTCGAGAGATCACTCATTTTGTTAGCACAAAAGAGGAAGTCCCGTTTGCTCAGCCCATTCCTAGATTCCCTATTCCTCGTGTACCTAAGGCTACACCTAGCTTTGCTCAGGTCAACAAAGAACCACCGGGAAAGCACATACCTGGTTGGCTTCCAAGGCTCCCTGATCCTCATACCTATGTCCACACGCCTGTTTGGAACAAGAGGACCACTGATGCCAAAACAGACAAGGTCGAACAAGCAAGGCAGCGGAGGAAGGCAGAAAGGTCTTTGTTAAGCTTACAGAAGCGACTTGCCTCCAGTGAAGCAGCTGGGTTCCAACCAACTGGTGATGGTGATGTTGGGAAGGGGAAGCAGGTGGTCGGTAGCAACCCATTTCTGGCCCCACCTTTACCATATAAAGAAAAAGCAGTATCTGAAAATGCTCGTCTACATGAGGCAGATGCTGGCAAGAGATTATCGGTGCTTGAGACTTTTGCCCCTGTCTTTGAGGCTGCAAAGGTGGGTTCTCTTGACTTTACTGCTAGTGACAAGAAGGTTGTTCTTAGAAGCAGGCCTACAGTGCATTTCAAGATTGGAGTTGACAAGAAATCTATAGCTGCATCATTATCTTCTAATGCTTTGGATACAAAAAAAGACTCATGGCCTTTGAGGGATGATGAGAAGGATGACAAGAAGAGGAGAGCAGAAATGATACTTAGAGAAGCTATGGAGAAGCCACATGATCTTGCTCAGCTGTAAAGCTCATTTAAACAGGCTTGCAGTGAGGAATTGTAACAGTATTTCTTGGCATATCAAATTTGGTGGAAATTCTGTTCACAATTGTTGAGCTATGTGAAAAACCTTAGGTATGAAACATATGTCATCTGAAAGTCCATTTCTTGAATTTTTTTTTTTTTTGCTTTTTTCTTTGCAAGAGTAAAGAGCAAACATTCAGTACGGTCAGTGTTGTGAATGCTTGAGTTTTGTTTGGTTCAAAGCAATTCGAAGTGGATCAGCTCCCCCTTGAGCCATCTATGGTTTGTTTGAAGAAACTTGCATCGGTAGGTTACCTTTTTATGGGGTGAATATCAAGCAACTTGTCAACCTGTTTATTGGAGAAAATGGCCGTTACCAGCCAGAAATATATAATAAGTGTTTTAGAACTTTAGGATGCATCTAGATTGTAACTTAGTGTATTTCTTAATATATCTATATTTTTTGAAACTGAAAAAACATAAGTTTTTTTTTTTAGAAAGTTTGTTTGATGGTGTCAACTTATACTATTTTTGAAATAAAAAATGAGTGATGTCTGGTAGATACTTAATTAGAAGATATATGCATATTTTGTTAATATAATGTTAATATCATTATTGTTAACTAACAGTTGGAAGTACATAATTGAAACTCATGCACCTTCATGATTTTCCTTTTTTTCCATATTTGGGAAAGTTAGATGGTCACTCGCTCAACTCTCTGCTTTAAAGAGTTCAAAAGTAGAACAATTTTACTCCTGAAGTTTTGCACAATGTTATTTAATTTTAAAAAATACAATTTGTGTAAGTTTAGCAAACAGGGCCTTTGCAGGTTTTTGTAACTTCCTGCTTTAAAGGTAGAAGAACACAGAACATAAGTAAAGCCAACTGCTACCTTATGAAAATAACTAGTAGTGACCTCAAGTACTGACCTTCAAAATCTATTTAAAGTGAAATTATGTTTAAAATAATCTGGTTTGTACTGCATCAATCGTGTTCCATGTGGCAAAAACCATAGTGACTCTCTTCTTGTCCTAGTTTGCATACGCTTGGTTGTGGCTGATACATACAAAGGGTGTTGTAGCTTCGAAATGACTCATTTTAGTATTTTTGTATACTCTTATGCAACTTATGAAGTTCCAACAAAATATCTGTGTGTTGATTAAAAAGTTATGGGTCCTTTTCCAATGTTCTAGTTTAAAGCCATAAAGTGTTTCTGTTCATACTATAATGGAACATTGGTTTCTCTGTTTATTACTCTCTATTTTATTCACTAGTCTCTTGAAGCATGTAGGCTATCAGACACACTTCCATCGTCCATATTTGGCTCTAATTGGATTATTCCATACTATTTACAAGGTAAATCTATTTAAATGGTGAATTGAAGGAATTTCCTCTGGTAAATCTCTCTTCCATTTATCATAATGTATACGAGGTAGTATGTCCTATTTTATTTTTATTTTTTAAAAAATTGTTACGGGACACCTAAGATGAGTTGAACATATATATGTGATGCAATATATGCTGTCCATTATGAGCAATGCATGCCAAGATTGTTACTATGTCTGGGCACAGAATTGTTACTGACAATACTTCATTGGCACGGGATATTGCAGTAGCATGGACACACAGTTCCTTGTTTGTGGCAATGAATACTGTATGATACATTCCAGCATTGCTGTAGCAAAGGAGGTACCAATAGCTCCCAAATGTATCAGTTCCCTTCCCTCATAGTATGACTCTTTCTCATGCTTGACATATTTATGACCGGGGTCATTAAGCCTCATGTAGTCATTATGGTATTTGGTTAAGAACTCAAATTTGTAGGTTATGTAAAGTCCCTTTAAACTTTAATCTGATCTGTGTATCCTCTGAGGTTTGATCTTTCTATACTTAATGTTGAATTCATCATCCATGTTTGTGTGTGGTTCTCATGTAGCTGGTCGACGTATCACAGGTGGTACTTTGTATATGATTACTTAACATGGTATATTTTATATTGTTTGGTGCAAATTCATCTTCTTCCATGTAGGTTTTGCATGCTTGGGATAGGATGATTGAGGGTCTCCGACTTTTTTAATTCGAGTGTTATTGAAATTTGAGCTAGGTTTTCTGTTAAAATTGTTTTTGAGTTTCAAATATTTTCGTGGAGTAGTCTTTGATAAATCTTTTGCTTGAGTGATAAATGTCATTGTATTATATTTGGTTTCTTTGTGAAAAAATAATTTTGTGTTCTACCATGTTAAATTGTTCTTGTTTATGCTTTTATTAATGTACATTATTTGTTCATAATTTTTTTCTTGTTACTTGTCATATTTGATTGCTTCTGTTGACAAAGCTGGTTCAGCATCTTATATTTGTGTCATTTTGTAGGATTTCATGTGCATATTGATAATATCATATGCACTTATACTTGCTCTAAAATACTAGCAAATGTTTTGGACAGTAATATTTTCTGTTGTTTCTTATTTTGTATATTTCTTCCTATTTTAATGTTTTTGTATAATAATGTGATTACATGTGCTTAATCTAGGTTAGAATTACAGCAAGACAATAGTTACCCTTAATTATCATAAGTTGGATACCTGACCATAATAAGCAAGTCAATGTTACTTGCATCTTTTTTTCTGTATATTGGTAGTTGATAAGTTCATGAATTGTAGGTGTTTAAATTGACAGATAATTGTTCTTTTTTTTATTACTGCCCCTATTTCTTTGTCCTTTTTTAATATAGTTAAGCATTTGGTTCTATTTAGTCTTCTCCTTGTTGGCATAAAGAGAGTTGAGGCTTGAGCCCTTGTTTATTATGGATATGCTTGAAGTGGGATTTTTGAACTGATGACTTGAAAGAGGATTTTGTATGTTTTCGATTGTAATTATAGCCAGGTTTCCTTGGAAATTATAAGGATATGCCATATTAGGTTTCAAATGTATCTTATTCAGAGTAATCCCATTTGTCTTCTAAAATTGCATCAGTTTTGCAGTATGCAGTTTAGTGATGCAGATTGTGAACAGAACAACTAGGCTTTTCCACTGACATTTGGTGGATACAGGTTAAGCTTGCTTCACAAGGTGAGGCGTCACAGAGACATAACAGCTTTGGCCTCTTTTCCTTCAAGTCATGCCTTCATGCATGAGATTGGTAGAAAAAAGAAAAAGAAAAACCAACAAATTGACCTAATTAACCATTTTATTTATCAGGTTTGTCCACTTCCTCTTTGCTGGTGTAGTAAATTTGAAAACTCTATCAAGTCAGGAAGAAAGCGAGATAAGCATAGTCTTTATTTTTCCTGGATCAAAATCTTCCTCCTACAGAATGGAGATTATCAGTTGAAATAGTATGTCTTGGCTGAGATTTTAAGCCATTTTTTAAAATATTGCATTATTTTAGACTAGCATTTCTTAATTTCCTACAGAAATTGCTCTTAGACGAAGACATTTCTGTGGACGCTGCAGCTGATAGCATTATCTGATCTTGCATTTGGAGATCTCTCCCTTTAGGATGCTGATAAGTTGGATGTGTGAAGCTTGTCACAGGGGTCAAATGGTACTTTTTTAAAGCATTGCAAGTTAATTATGTCTGACCTCCATTTGCCTCTGGCACTTTTGTCAGAGGCACTGCCCAGGGCTGAGTTTCTGGGCATATAAGAGCGCAGCTGCTCAGAAGGGAGCCTGCAAAGTTATCCTGTCTGTTAAGTCTTGCTTTGTCCTTTCAAGTGGTAAAGAGTAATAAGATTTTACACAATGTGAATATTTCTCATTTTGAGTTATGCAACAAGAGCAAGTAGTTTTAACATGTTATGAAGAAAGACAAATTGTTGTATCTTATAGGTGCTTGTGCAATGAGGTAGAATAATGATAAATACGCTGGTTTGTTAAATTGTCATAGTTATGTTTGTTTTTCTTTCAGCTGTGATGCTTTCTATTGTTTCCTCTACTTCTGTTTGTGTGACTATTTTATCTACCATTTTTCACGAAAACACAGTAGTCATTGAAAGCCTAAATCTTTACAAGAAAATGGATTGTAATTCTCTGTTAAACAATGGATGTGAGAACATTTTTTGCATGCTCTAATAAAAAGCTAGTGTTGAACTGCACATGATATATTGTGTGTTTGTTTAGAACTCATGATATTTTAAAATCGTTTCTGCCTAATTTCTTACAGTATGAATTTATATTAGACCTATGCCTAGGTTTTCTGCTTAAGCCTTTTAATCAGGTTATCATCTATGATTGATCGGGCATATTGAGATATTGGTAACATCTCTAGGAAAGGCTCTTGATATCTCCTTGATAATGAGGTATATCTTTGAATATAGCGCCCACTTTGAGGATGGTGTCTGAATTGAATGTCATGTTTATGTTTTTCAGTTATGAAATAACTGCATGAGTGCCATCAAAATCCAATGGTATATGTATCGCATTTCAAACATTTTTGTACTTAATTAGGTAATGTGTTGCTGAATGCAGCTGGTTTGTCCAATGATGTCTACTTATTCTTCATACAAACATCGGTATCATATGATAATATTCTTTTTATATTCGAATGCTTGCTATAGCAGTTGTCTACTTTTTCCATTGTTTAATTATGTCTACTTATTCTTCATACAAACATTGGTATCATATGATAATATTCTTTCTATATTGGAATGCTTGTTGTAGCAGTTGTCTACTTTTTCCATTGTTTCTCTAGGAACATGAATTAATGGTAACTTTGTTAATTACGACTCTAATTGAGATGATGGAGAAAGAAATATCCTGCTGGTTCTTGAGATAGTGTTAGATGATTGATTCTTTGAAAGCTGCTTCAAATCTGCTCAGGACAGCTATCTGTTTGAGGTAACATGCTGATAGAAACCAGAGGCGCTCCTGCTGTGTAGGGTCTCATCGAGCTTCTGGTGGTTTTTTTTTTTTGGCATCTTTGTGCTTGTGCTGTCCTTCTATTGTCCGTATACAATCAACTTTGACACATACCGTATCCGACTGTTGAAGAAGTTGGATGGCCATTCTCACTGATTGACTGTTTCAGTATTGGTTTCCTGTTGTTCCAGTATGCAAGTGAATAGAAGGGAAAGAGAAGATCGACTTGAATGAGATCAAAGTGGTCTTAAGAAAAGATTTTGAGAATCCATGTTGCATTTGCTGATAGTTGTACCATGAAATGAGCAGTAAAATTGATAACAGATCATTGCAATCTGCGTATCTCGCATATGCGCTCACCCCATGGAGAGTTTCATCAATCTGGTTTTTGAATATTAATGTTCGTTATTCAGCAACATTGCCACTGGTAACTGATCTCCGAAACTACTCCATTTCTCTATTTACTGCATCTTATTTCTACCTGATTAAAGTGTGAGCATTGTTGCAGGTCCCGTCAATGGGACAGCTTGGATCTGCTCTGTTCCGAGTATATCAAACACTGTCTGCAGTATAATTTTGCAATCATGTCTGGTAAGCAATAGGATTAATGTAATGCTTATTATTAACAAATGCATCAAAGAGATTTTTTAAACAGCAGTTTTGTCTGCGTGGTGAAACATATATTGGATCACTAAATTTTTACTAAGTCGTTTTGCTGCAGCAATTGCTTGAGGGCGGGCCTTCACTGATGCTTGGGCCTATTGAGTTGGAATTTTGCTATTTCATATTTTCACCCCTTTATCTTTAATAAAAAAATTTCTCTTTCAGTACATTGTTACGGTTGCATGGAGAGGCTTGCCGCTAATACTTTTTCTAAAGATTAAAATGTAATTAATTCTATGTAGAAACATGATCATAATTTTTTATTTCTAAATATAATAAATTATTTAATGAACTTCTCATAAATATAATTTTTACTTAAAGATTTAAAAATTTAATTTGAGATGTTGTCCATATATCTTGCAGTCACACAAATTTCTCATAACTGTCGTCCAAGCTCTCATCTTCGTCGTTGCCTTTGGCCTCACTCTCGATAGTCTTGTTCCGCTTTCATTGAGGTCAATAAGAAGCAAAGGACATAGTGATGTGAGCGTGATCGGCGGGGGCTCAGTTGGGAGATTAGATGGTGCCGTCCCACTCGGGTGAGTGATGAGATGGTGGGGTCATTTGGTTGAGGGGTTGGGGGTTTGGGAGTTTTGAGGACGAGAGAAGGGAAGTCTCATCATGTCCACCTCCATGGGTTGATGATTGAGGAGGGAGGCAATGGGACCTCACAGTGGCGACGATGAATGAACCCTGCAACGGGGCCTCACGATGAGACGGAGATGACGACGGGCAATGGACGATGACAAGAGGTATTTACGAGATTATAAGAAGTAGAAAAAGTATTTTTTTTAAAAAAAAATAATAAAATTGTGGATACTTTCAGGAAAAGTCCAAAATAGAGGAGCTTTTTTTATTAAAACTAAACATTTTAATTAATTTTGGCACGTTTAAATTGAAATTATATATCAATTAAAAATGAAGGCTTGAGTATCATAAGAATAACTTGTTATCAAATACGAAGCCATTGTATAAGGCGTATATTATTATTATTATTATTATTTAGTTTTAGAATTTTATTTACTTTTAGTTTTATCACATTGTTACTTAAAATAATATTTATTTTATTCTATAACATGTCATTATAACAATGGGTTTATTTAAAACTTAGCTCTTTTTGACTTATTTAATACTTCTATTACTAGTATTGGTATATTATACTTTGGCTTATAATAAATGATATATTTTTTTAACTTTTAAATTTTTTTTTAATATTATTCTTATTATTTGGAACCCGTTTAAGTTTATGAGTTGAATCGAAAACAAAACGAGAGAAGATGCGTGGACATAATATTAAAAAAAATGCGAGGGGGTTTTTTGTTTCAGGAAATTGGTCCAATATTTAATTATGACAACAACTTTTGGAGAAATCATGAAAAAATGGATTCTTCTGGATCGTTGTCTGAAGCATCCGTGCGTTTCCTCCAACTTTGTGACGGTGAAACTTCAAGAAAAAACATTCTTCCCGTGTGCTTCCACCCTGCGATCATCGTACGAACCGTGAGCTGGATTTGACTCCTCCACTTTAATTCGGCAAAAGCGGTGCAGCGTACTTCACACTGATTCCTTGGCAGTCCCTCCCCATGGCCAGCACGAAAGACCGAGCTGTGTTGTCATGTCATCGTCCTCTGAGCTCATTGCCGACGGTAGAATAACACCGCAGCAAATAAAGTAGCACTCTCCAATTCGTCGCTCCTTAATGGCGATGGTCGGGTTAAGCTGCGAGACCGCAACCAGAACCCCAGAGAGAGAGAGAAGCATGGATGCATGTCCCAGCTGTCACAGATAAGGTCGGGAGTTCAGGGATGGTAGCCCAGTGCATCGGTCCTTGCTCATCAGGATGCAGCTGTCAACATCTTCGCCGTGGCAGCCCCCCTGACGGCGAGTCTTATCCCGGACTGGCCGTGGAGGAGGAGCGTCATTTAACGCAGAAACACTCCAAGGCTGCTGCTGCGTGTTATGTTATTATCCATGGGAGGAAGCTGTGCTTCGGTAGTAGTAGTAGTAGTAGTACTCCAACAGGTCCACCTGCTTGAGCTGCCGTCCATGAAAGCTTCACTGTTTTGGTCAACATAGGGAGATGTAGCTGATCACCAACACCAGTAAATCTGCAGACCGGAGTAACCCGAGTGAGCTTAATCGAGTCAAAGGGATGATATGTCTCACTCCTCCAGCATTAAACTAGTTTATGAAATAAAAAGATCAATATGATTCATCACCCATCAAACAATATGATTCTTTAGCGTGATACTCTATGCGTACAACAGACTGATATCTATTATGGCTTCTTTTTTTTTTTTGTATTTATGATAAGAAATATAAAGATTCATTCTCTCTCATACAAAATCTTTATGATGCTATACAATATCATAATCATAAAATAATCATTGTGAACCTCATAGCATTATGTTTTTATATTTACAACAAATATGAAGAAAACACCCAGCTTTGAACTTCTAGCTTAAAAATTTATATGGACAAATTTCAATTTTTCTTGATCATCTTTTTTTTATTTTTCAAAAATCACTTAAAATTTTGATGACATAATATTTTACTATTTATAATCTTTTCAATTTTAATTTTATCTTTTTTTTTTTCCTTCCTCACAACCCTCGCCTATACACCTTACTACTGTCGACTCTCCCATCGATTGTTATTCTCAATCATTGTCTTTAGCCTACCACCATCATTCCTTATTACCGATCATTATCATAACTTATCCTCCATCGTTATATGTCGTTTGTGTATATTGCTTGTCTCCAACCATTCTCTATCATCAATTGTCACTCTTAGCCTGCCCACTTATCAGACTGTGCATCCTACAAGCATTCCCCACCACTTAACTCCCCTAGCCCATGCTCCTTGTCATCGATGCTCCTCCCTCTATTGCCATTGGTTCTGCTAACTACTGCTTACCTCATTCAATGTGGAGGACTAAGAGAAAATAAGGAAAGAAAAAGAGATTTTAGGAGTGAAAATATTATTTTAAAATTAAGTTAAAATTGAGGGCATATACATCTATTTACAAAATGATAATTTAGGAATATTCAAAGTTATTAATATGAAATTATAAACAACTAAATTGAGGTTATAAATAGAAATATCCTTATTTTATTTCTATAATCTTCTTTCAGTTTTTAAAAGATGAGATCACTCTTAACCTCTATATTGTCGACCACCACCTTTGTCCTATTGTAGCCTCCATCCTATCATAGCCAATCTGTCCTTTGTTTGTTGCCCTTGAGTGTACCGTCTCCCTAGCCTTTGCTCTCACTCTCATCCATCGTTACCAAAGTATCACCAATGACCCACTGTCACCAGGGACAATGTCACCTTTTGGCCCTTGCAATACTTATGGTTCAATGACAAGAGGTCGTCGCGAAGGCGGCTGGCTAGCAACTCGACTTTGATACTAGTGATGGGGACTCGCACAAGAACAATATACATATGAAACATAATGCTACTTCTCTAATGCTGAAAAAGAGAGACATTGGCCTGAGGGTGATGACATACTCAAAGGAGTTTGACTATTTTAGGAGAGGTAACAAAAAGAGAGGAGAAAGAGAGAGATAATTTGGAGGGAAGTGAGGTCGATGAAGGTAGAAATAAAGAAGAGGAGAGGGGAGAGGCAGGAAGGAAGTGAAGGTGGATAAGATGAGGGACCAAATAGACATTGTGTGTTATAAGCAAAGTTATAAATAAGATATTCAATGTAATACTCATACATGTTCATGTATTTCGGATTTGTTCATGCATTACAAAACATGTCAGAGGATTATAGTAGACTTGATAGCCCCAGTTTGGTTGGCTTTTATAATTATTTTAGATATATAAATGTAGGTTATGTACATTCATCGTGCAAAGGCAAAATTGATAAACCATATAAGCAAGCACTTAAGGGGTTTTCTAGCTCCATAAATTGGTGCAGAGTGTTAGTCAATATAGCACCTAGGACCTACCTGGGTGGCACATATCCTAATGGGTCTTTCAGGTAGTAGAATTGGTTTGATATCTTATTTTGAAGTAATATCATGTGTACTATTATGGGAACTTTTGACAATAGTGACCACCTTAGACCCTTTGTCACATAACTATTCAAAGCTTGTGATATCTATGTTTATAGTTTCTATTGTCTATCAAGTGTTTACTGAAATAGTTAATTCTTGAATCTCGAGTTAAATGATTCATCTAACCCATCTTCTCTTTTTCAGGTCCGTAAGAGATCATAAGAGGTTTCAGGGAGGCTAACCATTTATGGATGAACATGCAATGGTACCACATTACTTAGACAAAACTAGTTAAGCCTGTGACAAATGATATTAGAGTAGAATAAGAACAATTAGCAATACTTGGTATGTAAATGTGGGGGACCTAACAGGGCATACTGATGGCAATCAGCATATACAACCATTTGAGGGAAACAAATATTGAAATGTAGGGAAGGAAATATGTCGCTCAGAGGAGTGAGCATTTGAGATTGACATGCAAATGAATGACTAACACTTTATGTGAGATGTACGATGAGGACAAGGGAGCTAAGAAGAATGTATAGTGCATAAAAAGTTGAGATAGTTGAGTTTGAAGTATGGCTCAAGACAAACAACCAAACTAGATAGTACTTAATACAAGTGAGGAATTTAATAAAGGATGAGAACATATAATGAGGGATGAGTTGCTCGACAATCAAAAGAATTGTGCAAAGCTTATAGAGGTGAGCAAAATTATTAATTTGAATAATTTGATACTCATGCAAGGGCTTATAAGCGGATATGGACTATCCATGGACATCCCAAGGTGGTGATCGAAACTTGATGCTATGGAGTATTAAAACTTTATCTTCAACATGTGAATGATATATCCGTAGAAGGCTAAAGTGTACATCAAATTCAGCATATTGCTAGGCCTTGAGGGGCACAACGAGGGCTCTATTGATGAAGAGTCAAAATCAAGTAAGTACATTCACGGAAATGAAATAGTACATAATTTATTCAACAAGGTGGAGTAGTCAAAGGGGATGATGGTCTCCAAAACTTCTTCAGAGAAGGATGTGAAAATAAGAGTTGCTTCAATTAGATAGATATCCAAGAGCACCTTGTAGACAAAGAAAGACTTGAGCGGAAATAGACTCGTATATAGCAGCTTTCGTCAACAAAGAAAGGAACCTTTCCACTATGGGGTTGATTTTCGGGGTGTTACGCCGAGATCGAATCTAAGTTATGATTATTTGATTTATATACTAAACTACCTTATCTGATTCTTCTATTCCTAGTTCTCTAAAGAGAGAATTATGTGTAACAGATCATACATATTGAGGAGTATCTCGAGGTAACAACTCCATAAAGCTCATCGGATCGAGCGAGTGATAATGAATCATCCCATAATCTCACACGAGATAACACATTTATGAATACATTACTAAATCAAGTAGGGGGACGATCCAAGGCAACACCAAACAAAGACATACTTAGAGTCAATATAAAAACTAGACTCAACAAAAGGTTGACCCATGGAATAGTGGGTGTAGGGCAAGGGCCATCATCAACTTAATGTAAATCGAGAAGTGGAAAACTTAGATGGAACTTAATAAAATACATAAGCCATATGAAAGAGTTCAACATAGAAAATGAAACATGGAGCAGAGACACAAATTTATCTTAGCAAAATATTTGACGAACTAAAGTGACTCATCTTATGGAGGTAAAGTTGGGGTTAAAAGGTCTTGGCATAAGGCAAGAGGACACAGAGGTAGGTACTCCTAAAGATATGTCGTAGTATTGTAATTCGAGTGGTTGCGAAGGAAGCGATGCGAGGGCTTAGGATCTAGACAATGATGTTTCAACTTCAATGAAGTTAATAGACTTTGAGAACTTTCAGACAATAAACTATCCTAGAGCTGTGCTTCATTCGGACGTGACCCAAGAGCACGTGAACAGATGTTGATTGCCAAAGGAGTGAATAAAATCGGAGGAAGCAGAGACCCTATAATATGTTAGCAGAGACCATATATGGGGAGATCATAGTTTGAGTTTATCTCACAAAGATTAGTATGTCATGGAGATATCACTAGGAGACGACATAGTGCAATAGATCATGGTGGAATAATTCAAGGCAATGCGTCACACATGGGAGAGGTCCCACGAGGGGCTTAGTCATATAAAGGTATGATCGAGAGCTATTGGAAGCTCCACTTTAGTGAATAATATGACACTAAAAAGGAGTATGAATTCAAAGAATAAATACCCTGATAGCACAGAGGCGGGTCTTCTGTGCGTGTATCAAATTTTGTATCAGATGAAAGCCTTTATTATCGACATATAGGAGCTATCTATCACCGAGGAAGAATTTCGAGTATATGTATAAGTCAGTCTCGGGGGAGGGGGGGGACGCTTGATTATAGAAATGTATGATAAGAGCAATTACAGAGTTAGACTACTCTAGAACTCAAACTTGTTTAAGGGAGCATGCTAAGTCAGAAGACATGATATTGTAAACGAATATTTCTACTAAGGATGCAATAGAGAATAGATTTGATGCGAGCCTTGTAACATGATGGCGGAGCTCATTCATGAGAGTTATAGTTTGTCATTTCATTAAATAAGGAAAACTATTTAAACATAGAAGTATTGAAATAAGTGGTTGAAATGGTCGAAGAAATAACAATGAGTCAAGAGAGGCTTAACTACCCAAAATCAAGAATCGATTAGAATGGGGGTAGACTCAAAAAAGTGCAATAGTGTCACAGGCAGATCAACCAATCGTGAAGAAATGGACGTAGATGCGAGACGATGGATAGTAGGACCATAGGCATGACAACGCTATGATACCATAGAGACATGACTTCCATGTAGTTATCGATTTTTTATTCTCATGGATGGAGAGTGTTTGGTCGTGGAAGGGGTCGAAAAGGTAGAGAATATAGAGACAAACTCTAAGTGCCAAGATAAGGTTAAGAGGTAAAGGCTATGGAACTTCGTAAGATTGGTTTTAACGAGCTTCTTATTAAGATAGTTAAAAGTAGAAGACATTGGGTCGATACAAGAATGCTCAACCATGGAACGAAACAAGCAATATGTAGTATTATACCTTTTCAACTTAGGAGAGTAAGTGACAAAAATGATGAAGAAGATAGTATAATCCCTGAGGTGACTAAAATTATTGGAGACTTTCTCCAAGTCGAGGTAAAATTTTACTCTTTTTGGATAAAACTTCTTACATTCTAGAAGGTAATGACAACAAGAAGACAAATCATAATAGCTAACTCGATGTGTTGAGTACAATCCTCAAGGATGCAAGCGAAGTTGAATAACTATTGTTTTCTTAACTCTAAAAGAATGGATACAATTGAATATCATAGTTCTTTTATTAATCTAGCAAGACATCTCTACATAGGTTCTAAGACCCTTGGAAGAAACTTAGTAGAAGATAATAGTTATTAAATCCTTACCAATATTGATCAGTGCTATTAAGAGTAGGCTGTTTGTTTTATTTTTTTAACAGAATATCAATAAAAAATGAAAGGAATATGAATCTACTTGGAGGTAATAATTAAGTGGAAGAAGAGTCAATAGACAAATTTTATAAAGGAAAGACTTAAAAAACTTCAGTCTATAGGACGATACTTGTTAAAGTTCCAATAAGTGTTTACTTAATTTAAATGACTTAAGACGTTTGATAAACTAGTGCATAATAATGAATGTCTTTTCCTTTATTTGAATGATCTACAAGAACCAATAAAGATAAGCACAAGTCGACCGACCCCATATGATAGTTAGAGTCATTGCAAGTAGAAGCAATATGGTAGATAAAAGTTATACTACTCAATAATAATGGCAGAGAGCAGTTGGGAGCTGAGAAGTATGTTGCAACTAAAGTAGGAGATTGAAGATCCAATAAAGGCAAGAAGATGTAGCGTTTGTAAAGGCTTCATGAGGATATTAAAGGAATAAGTAAAGGATAATGTTATGAACAAAGTTGTAAATAGGGTGTTTAATATAATACTCGTGTATATCTTTTGATTTTGTTCATGCTTTTCATATCGTGTTGAGGGCTTGTAGTAGGCTTGGTAACCCAATTTTGATGGACTTTTGTAGATGTTTAAGGCTTGTAAACGCATATTGTATGTAGTTATCATATAAAGGAAAAGCTACTTAGAAATATACTATTAAAGCAACCATTAAAGAGGTATTCTACCTACTTAGAGTGGTGTAGAATATCAGTCACCATAACACCCAAGAGCTACTCAGGTGGCACATGACTCAATGGACCTTTGGGGTATTATCTAGGATTGGTTCGCTATCTTATTTCACAATAATATTATATATGCACTTGCAGGAACTTTTAGCCATGATTGACTACTTTGAACCCTTTATCGCATAATCATTGAAAACTTACAAAGTCAAATTTGTAATTTACATTATCTATCAAGTGTTTATTGAAATGACTATTTATGAAATCCTGAGTTTAACACTTCCTCTAACTCGAATTATCTTTTGCACGTCTTAAAGGGATTATAAGAGGTTTCAAGGAAATTGACTTTTTGAGGATGAACATATAATATTACCTCATAATTTAGATAAAATAAACTAAATCAGTGACAAAGATTATTAGGATGAGTTGGAAGAATGGTAAGGCAAAGAGGAAATGAGATGGGGTTACAATATGGCGAACGTGGTTGAGTCTACTAGGTGATGGGAAGTCATAGAGATTGAGGATTAAGATATTCACATCTTTTAAAAAAATAAGAGATATCATAATAAAGCAAAGAGTGAATGTTATAGAAAAAAAAAGGAAAAAAAGTAACTTTTATAGAGAATCAATTTATATCATATTTACTAATTACAAATTATTAAAAGATTTGTATACAAATATAAAATCTTCAACAATAACAAATTTTGGAATCAAATAAAAAATACTGTCAAACTTTTCAAAAAGAACTCATAACCATGGCTTCCAATCATACCGCATGATTCTTCTTATGGTCATGTTCACATGGTATACTTTGATTAGTTGCTGAGGTGTTCCAAGTGCTAATAATTAATTTAGAAGCCAATAACTATTTTCATGACATTGTCCTGATTTTTTTCCCTCGAAAAAAATATTTTTTTATTGATGGCACGGTTATTAAAGAAATGTGATGTATGAAGGAGGTCCCTTTTTGGAGTAAAAGGGGGGAAATGGGGTGTTATTTTGGAAACGATCACATGATGAGCTCATCAGAAATAATAGAAGCGTTGCTTTCTTCCAAAAGCAGGAGTCGGGGATGCTGCTGCTGCCGCTGCCGCTGCTGCATGGCCCAACCACGGTCACAATCATCAACAACACGCCTCATCAATGCAAATAATACCCACCCACCCACCAAACCCCCACGCACCACCATCAAACGCGGCGGCCACTGTTGTTGTACTACATCCCAGCTTCCCCCCTCCTGCATCATCCATCGTCTGCAACGCCATCCCAGCCACCACCACCGCCTCCCGTCATATCATGTCACGGCCCTCCCTTTCACGGCTCCGAGTTCCGGCCCCGCCCCGCGGGACCGCCACCTATCCATGTCCGCCTCGTGTCGCTCACCCGCTGCCAAATCCAAGGCCGGGAGCAGGCCCCGGCGCCGTGTAAAACTGGGAGCGGGTCGGATGAGTTGTGTTAACCCCCCCCCCCGCCTCAAACGAGCCTCGTGGGCGTAGTCACGTGTTATAACCTCTCAGCTGCTCCGTCAAGGAGTGGAGCGCGTCGGTGACGGCGGAGAGGACGGGGCGACCGCGTGCAGCGTGCCGTACGCCGACGGCGCGCGAACCATCACGAGCGGGACAGTTGTGGGGGCGCATCGGATACCGTGCCCAGGTCGGCCCCTGCCTCCGCCGCTGCCTCTTAAACTTTAGCTGCTCCTTGCGCCGGCGCATCGTGAGGCGCCGGCGCCCACCGCCGTGGGCCCCACTCCCCTCTGCCATCTCCGCCGTCTCGCGTCCATCTTTACAGTTACGCCTTCGGCGGAGAAGCCGCAGCAAGAGATCTCTGCACACCCGTTTGCTCATTGCCGTCTGAGTGGTTCCCGTGTGATTGGTCACAAGGCTGGGCCCGAAGTGGGGCACACGTAGTTTCCGATTCATAAGAAAGGCTACTGTTCGGGTTATCGAATGCATGTATTAAGACAGCATGCTAAATTGCTCTGTATTCTATTTTGTATACAACACCCTGAGCGGTTAGTGAGTGGGTAGAGTTCACCGGGAGTGACAAACAGCACGGGCTTTCCCGTTGATGTGTCGACGCGTGTCCTTCCCGCGGGCGCCTGCAATCCAGAACCTCCGTTCTCCGCCACCGCGGAACCGTCCATCACTCCGGTGAACGTGACGCTCGGTGCTCCGATCCCGTCACTGGCAAAAAGACTACAAGACCCTCGCTCCCAACTGATGTTATGGCTGCCGACTCTTGGGCAAAAGCGTATTTCTACGCAGAATCTGGAGGCAGATACGCACATAACATTGCGTAGCCCTAAGGCTTTTAACTGCAGGTGAGTGGGGAATGAAAAAAATTAAGAATCCCGAGTTATTTTTTTTTTTGAAACGGAGAGTCCCTTCGAGTCCCAACTGCTATATAACCGCTCGCTCTGACGCCATTCTTCCCTCGCATCCCCGTATCTCGCTCTCCTCCTCATTCCACGCACATCTCCCCAGTCCCTCGAATATCTCACCTTTCTCGCTTTGCTGATCCGCCTTCGTCAATGGGTTCCTCCCAGGTGGTGGACTCTGCTTTCTGCCTGTTCCTTCTGCCGAATGCGTCGGCCCTGCCTCCGATCGCGGCCGCTATCGTCTTCGCCATCTCCGTCCTCTGGCTCCACCCCGGCGGCCTCGCTTGGGCACTCTCCAGATCCCGCCGATCTATCCCCGGACCCCCGGGCATGGTCCTCGGCCTCTCCGGCTCCGCCGCGCACCGGGTCCTCGCTAGGCTCGCCGAGTCGCTCAAAGCCTCCGACTTGATGGCCTTCTCCTTCGGCTTCACGCGCTTCGTCGTGTCCTCCCACCCCGACACAGCCCGGGAGATCCTCAACAGCTCGGCCTTCGCCGACCGCCCTGTCAAGGAATCAGCCTACGAGCTCCTCTTCCACCGGGCAATGGGCTTCGCGCCTTTTGGCGAGTACTGGCGCAATCTTAGGAGGATCTCCGCCACCTATCTGTTCAGTCCGACGAGGATCGCCGCCTTCGGGGAACATAGGAAGGCCATCGGTCAGCAAATGATCCAAGACGTAATGGCAAGCATGGAGACGAATGGGGATGTGGGGATAAAGAAAGTTCTCCACTTTGGGTCTCTGAACAACGTGATGATGAGTGTTTTTGGCAAAAGATTCGATTTCGGGAAGGCACAAGGCATGGAGTTGGAAAGGCTGGTGACGGAAGGGTATGAGCTACTTGGTGCGTTCAACTGGAGCGACCACTTCCCTCTATTGAGGTGGGTGGATCCTCAAGATATCAGGAAGAGGTGCAGGAGATTGGTGGCCAGGGTGAACGTGTTTGTGGGCAGCATCATTGAGGAGCACAGGCGAAGGAGGTTTGGTGGAGATTTAACGAACGAGGCCGGGGACTTCGTAGATGTGTTGCTAGATTTGGAGAAGGAAGAGAGGCTCTCTGATTCCGATATGGTTGCTGTTCTGTGGGTGAGCGCGCCTTTTTCCATAGTTTTCCTCCTTGTTTCCAATACTAACGTCACGTTTCATTCTTCCTTGTCCGATACTTTTTCTCTTCTCAAGTCTGACGTTGCAGTGTGTTTTTTTGGACTGTAGTTGTCTTTTATGCTTGCCATGGCTGTTGTTACTCCCCGAGTACTCCGCTCATGTTTTACAAAGTGAAGGACGCAGAATGCTGTTTCTTTCTTTCTTTCTTTCAGATATGTTAGTGCCAATATCCGATCTTCATCTTCTCCTCAGGAAATGATCTTTAGAGGAACGGACACTGTTGCCGTACTTATGGAATGGATCATGGCCAGGATGGTGCTGCACCAGGAGATACAGTCGACAGCACAATCGGAGATCGATGCTGTCGTCGGATCGTCGCGGCTTGTCGCGGATGCCGACATCGCCAACCTTCCTTACCTTCGATCCATCGTAAAAGAGTCGCTTCGGATGCACCCACCCGGCCCCCTTCTCTCCTGGGCTCGCCTCGCCGTCCATGACGTTCATGTCGGTCCCAGCTTCGTGCCCGCAGGGACCACGGCCATGGTGAACATGTGGGCGATAACCCACGACGGGCGTATCTGGGCGGACCCTGACGACTTCAAACCCGAGCGCTTCATGGAGGAGAACGTGAGCGTTCTGGGTTCCGACCTGAGACTGGCGCCCTTCGGTTCAGGGCGGAGGGTGTGCCCTGGTAAAGCACTGGCGTTGGCCACTGTTCACCTCTGGTTGGCTCAGCTGCTGCAGTGCTTCAAATGGGTTCCCGTGGGGGCTGGTGTGGACTTGGCCGAGTCCTTAAAGATGTCCCTCGAGTTGCAGACTCCTTTAGTCTGTAGGGCCTTCCCCAGACGCTGAAGAAGCTTGAAGCCCCCCTCGGCTTGCATTTCTAATTAGTTATGATATTGATGTCACCTTGGGTGCTTGGGTGTTCTTTATCTCCAGGTTTTTGTACCTTTGTAGGTTTCACTGTTGGTCACAGTTTAGGCTCCTGTCCTCCCCCATCGAGTTCCAGTTTTATTTTGCTGTTTAGCAGAGTACAGAGCTTCGATGTTTAATGTGGAAATGGAGTTTCTCCTCGACCCTGTTTTGTCTCGTTCTCATTATTCTTTGATTCACTGACAATTAGATGACATTATTAGGGTAAGCGTTCTCACGTTTCATCACAGGTAATCAGAACACAAAACTTTCGACTTGCCCTACCTACTTTGAGCTACATTTACAGCTCTGTCGAACTCTGTGAATTGCAGCAACTTACGAATGGCATATGGACATATGAATTCTTCTTTGTGAATGAATACACAAAGAATGTGCCTTTCAGTGCCACTAATATGTTTTGTGTTTGAGCTTCCATGGATGGAGCAAGAAAGGCAATTACACTCTTGCTGTTCTTCCCAGCGGAAAGTTTTGTTGTATATTTGTCTCTAACTCATTCATCATCACCATTTGCTTTATATCTCAGTATTCTTTATCTTTAAGCCAATCTTTCATGTAAATATTGGGTTCTTCCCATGCATTAGATTCAGAAAATACGTGCGACCATCATATCTATCTAAAGATTACTCCCAAATCTATTGTTTTTGGCAGTTAATATGTCTTTCTGTGAATCAGACTATACTCACCCCATTGTTCAAAGAACAACCTTAAGGTCACGCCAAGGCTCGCCATCCAAATGTCAAAAAACTTTACTTGCACTGTGATGTACAGTGGACCAAGAAAGAACGTTTGCACCATTTCTTCCCGAGAAAGAACTTTTGCACCATTTCTTCCCGAGAAAGAACTTTTGCAGGTCTTGAGAAACGAAAGAAGCTTTCCAATCTTTCTTTGGCTTTAACTGCATCTTGAACAAGAAGAAGAGATAAGGGCGTTAAAGCCTTCAATCTAGCTTTTGAACAAGGATTAAGTGATAAGGATAGTTAAAGCATTCCATTGACCTTAGCCTTCTATCAAGCTTTTGAACAAGAAAGAAGAAAAGATAATGGCAGTTAAGAGATGAGGAGCGCTCTATCCTTATTTTCTCATAATCATGCAGGTAATAATAGCAAATACCTTCCGATATCCGCACCCGTGAGCATAATTAACACCTCTAATGGTTGTTGATTTTAAAAGGTTTTCACAATGCGTGTTAAATCTTTGTTTGATACATCCCTCTAACCCATCTATTTATTAAAATAAAAAATATTAACGGAAAGTAATGATCATAGATGATTCATGATCTGTAGGATATGAAACATTCAATTGCATAAGAATTCCCTATAAAGCGACAAGATCTATGGCTGGAGATCTTTTCTTCTCTCAAAAATACTTCTCACATTCCTTTCTTATTTTTTGCTTCAACTACTCAAATCGAAAGTGAAAGAAGTCCTCTCATCCCACGCGTTTGCACGCAAGTCCGTCCTTTTGGATCGTATCTTAGGGCGTCTTCTTGAAATCATGACAAGGAGATAAAAAACGATTCCAGATTTTTTTTCAAACTTTTTTATTTATTTAAATTATTCTCAGATCAATGACAAAGAGAAGAGACGAGAGAAGAGAAACGCGATAGAATTTTTTTTCTCTCTCTTTCATCCTCACATAAAAAAAAAAACATAGAACTCCTTAGAAATATAGTGTTTGCCTGCATAAATTGAATCGTTCCCTAAACCACTAATAAATGACCGGTCTAAACAGTGAATTGAGCTGCTGAAGAATCTGTTTTCTTGTTTTCCCGATTCAATTTGAGTCAACTTCCTGATAAGAATCCAGTTTTTGGGTTTGATTGCTTATAAAGGTGAAATAAAACAAATAGTTGAGGAGGATGGCAGAAGAAACGATAACAAAGGATCTGAAGTTTTCTCCTTTGTCATGCTTATGATAAAGAAGATTAAAAATGAAGACAACATTATAGTTTTTTAAGATTTAGTCTAATTAGCGATCAATTCAGTCTTAGAGTTTTATAACTATTTTATGCACCTCCCTGATTGCTATTCAATGTTGCAGCACCAATAATGATAGGAGGAGCGACAAGCGGTCACACCACATTTTTGTGTAGTTAGAATTACAAAGATTGCTCATAATGGTGTCAAATGAAATATTGATGTCACTTTGATCCTAACTCCATGAGTGAAAGCTTGTGATCAAGAGAAGAACCCAAGGCACGAAGATCTATAATTTTGGGCTTTAAAAGCATCAAGATTACTTTGTCTCTGTAGTTTAATATCATTGAGACAAACATAAAACAGGCTCCAAAAAGTCATCAAAATATATAGAAAGAGAGAGATAAAGCCAACAACTTCAACGAGGTTCTCAGTTTCTCTTTCCAAACATCATCAATACGGATGTAGAGTCCGCAAGGCTTTGACGAGTCTATGATTTGACAAAAGTACAAGGATAGTAACATCAGATCAAAGGCCATGCTACTGTCAAGTGAGGGTAGAGATGCTAAGTCTTATTGAGATTGCTATCTTGTAGTATTCGAATCGCAGTCTACCTCTCAATGAATACAATTATTCACTTGTGTGATGTGTCACAACACACTGTATATGAATCTAGTTTGAGGAAGTCTGAGGACAAGAGAAAATATTGAGCCAGATATGTTCTGTGAACTCGAGATAGATAGATATTAACTTTGGCAGGAAGCTTCTCCAGCAAACCTTATACTTGTTTAACATTTCACATCACCACCAGTTTGGACATTGTTTTCGTATCCATGTAAAGTGTCTATACTAGATTTCTGGAAGATGATGAGAAATAGTGTCAACTAGATATGATGCAAACATAAAGAACGATCGAAGATAATAAAGTCACCAACTTTGATGGATGCCATGCACTGAACATAATGCTGGCCCTATGTTTAACGAGGGAGAAAGCTGAAACCTGAAGAAGCCCATTGGAAAAAGCAACAGTAGGACTATATTTCCACCTTTCCTCTTCCATGATAAATGCCTAAAAGATTCATGGATACTACAATGATGAAGTAGAACATGATTCAGTATGAACGAGAACTAGTGAAGCCTGGATAAACTATTGTCATATAACCAAAGCTAGCTTGATGATAGTGTGGCTGACTTGAGAAGAGAAAGTATTGGACAAGGAAGAATGAAACGTGACGTCAGTATTGGAAACAACAAGGAAAATTATGGAAAAGGCGCGCTCACCACCATATCGGAATCAGAAAGCCTCTCTTCCTTCTCTAAATATAGCAACACATCTACAAAGTCGCCGACCTCGTTCCTTCAATCTCCACCGAACCTCCTTCGCCTGTGCTCCTCAATGATGCTGCCGACGAACACGTTCACCCACCTCAATAGAGGGAAATGCTCGCTCCAGTTGAACGCACCAAGTAGCTCATAACCTTCCGTGACCAGCCTTTCCAACTCCATGCCTTGGGCCTTCCCAAAATCGAATACTTCGCCAACAACGCTCATCATCAAGTTGTTCAAAGACCAAAAGTGCATAACTTTCTTTACCCCCACCCCATTCGGCTCCATGCTTGCCATTAGATCTTGGATCATTTGCCGACCGATGGTCTTCCTATGCTCCCCGAAGGCGGCTATCCTCCTGAGATTAAGCGAGTACTCGGCGAAAGGCGCGAAGCCCATTGCTCGGTGGAAGAGGAGATCGTAGCCTGATGATTCCTTGACAGGGCGATCGGCGAAGGCCGAGCAGTTGAGGATCTCCCGGGCTGTGTCGGGATGGCTGGACACGACGAAGCGTGTGAAGCCGAAGGAGAAGGCCATCAAGTCGGAGGCTTTGAGCGACTCGGCGAGCCTGGCCAGGACCCGGTGCGCGGCGGAGCCGGAGAGGGCGAGGGATAGAACGGCCGGCTCTGGAGACCGCCCACGCGAGGCCGCAATTGGAGGAAGAGCCGACGCATTCGGGAGAAGGAATAGGTAGAAAGCAGAGTCCACCGCCTGGGAGGAACCCACTGACGAAGGTGGATCAGCGAAGCGAGAAAGGGGAGATACTCGAGGGATTAGGGAGATGGGCGTGGAATGAGGAGGCGAGCGAGATGCGAGGGAGGAAGGGGGTGAGAGCGAGCAGTTATGTAGCAGTTGGGATTCTCCGTTTCGAATAATTAACTCCCGATTCTTAATTTTTTATTCGCCACTTTGCTGCAGTTAAAAAGCCTTGGGTTACCAAAAGTTTTGTGCCTATCCGTGTAGAAATACGCATTTGCCCATGAGTCAGCAGTCACGACTTCCGTTTCGGAGCGAGGGCTTTGTAGTCTTTTTACCAGTAACAGGATCGGAGCACCGAGTGTCACGTTTACCGGAGTGATGGGTGATTCCGCAGTGGCGGGGAATGGACACGCGTCGACACATCAACGGGAAGCCCAATCCGCCAACTGGAAAGCCGTGCTTTTTGTCACCCCCGGTGAACTACCCCACTGATCTAACCGGTCCGTGTGTTATATACAAAAAAAAGAATATAGAGCAATTTAGCCAGAATATTAACCGTTCTTATGAGTCGGAAACTACGTGTGCCCCACGTCGGGCCCAATTGTTAATCCAATCACACGGGAACTACTCAGGCGGCAATGCGCAAACGGGTGTGTAGCGAACTTTTGCTGCGGCTTCTCCGCTGAAGGCGTAAGTGCAAGGATGGGGAGACGCGACGGTGGAGGCGAAACAGGGGAGTGGGGCTCACGGCGGTGGGCGGCCGGCGCCGGCGCCTCACGATGGCTACTTCTTATCCCCGTTCATCTGACGCACTAAACTGCAACCAATCTCCTCTCTCTCTCTCTCACTCGCTCTCTCTCTCTGATTCTGATGACTATGATTTAAATTTCTTCGTAGAGCCCCAATTAGATAGGTGAGATAGATGCATGTATCAAAAAAGTTCATTCATTTTAATTATCTTTAATAATGGATATGCATGAATTTGATACTAAATATAATTTAGATTTCTATTTTTTCTATCGGAATTCATTTCAAAGCTAATTAAAAAGTTCAACACGCACTGTAAAAAGCCTACTAAAATCGACATCCGTTCCCATAAAATCCGATAATAAAATCATAACAATTTTAATTAATCTAAATAAAACTAATTAACTTCCGATAACAACTCGGATATATATATATATATATATATATTCTCTAAACTCATTCCAAATCCAATTAGAAACAGTGAAATAAATATACAATAATAATAATAAAAAGGGCCCAACTTTTTGTGATGAGATTTCGTATTCATCCTCTGATCACGATATTAGGATTCTGAACTCAAATACTCTCTCTACCTTATTCCTTATTTTAAGAATTCACCAATACAGACTTGTTAGAGAACTGAGGACTCCAATTCTAGATTTTAGAGACATGGGACATGACATATACTTGCTTTTGCTGGCTATACTCTATGGCGCATCGCCGGAGAAGAAGCGATTGAGAGCCGGAAACACTTCGGGGCGGCGCTGGCTGAGGAACCTGCGCAGGCTGTGTTGGCTATACTTCTCACCTTCCTCTGCGTTCTCGAGCACCGCTGTGGTGCGATTCGTCTTGTTGATCCTGCAAAAGGCAAAGACAGAACTCTCTTCAGCGGTTGTGTTCTTCACCTGTTGATATCATTCCAAGTATGGTTGTCGCCAAGCTCACAAGTAAAGTCTGATGGATCACACTGCAAAGGATTAGAGGGAAGTGCGTCGACTTACCTGACATCAGGGTTCATGAGCATATTCCGCGTGAGCTGGAACACGCACATACTCGTCACGAAGGTCATCGCCGCCATGAGCGGGTAAACCTGTGGAGATCACAAAGAGCTTCCCCCATAAGACGATCTCCATGGCGTGGAGGGGAGGAAGAGAAGGAAAAGCAAGACCCACGTACCTCTGGTCTCACCCAACGACCCATTGGAAGATGATCGATTCGCAGAAGCTATTCTTGCGACGGAATGGCACGTAAAGGACTGCATGTGAAGAGCTGACTATATAGAGACGAGGGTGAAGAGATAAATGAATTGACAATGGTGTTTACAAGCAGGTTGGGGAGGTTTCTGTGGGCTTCGAGTCCAGTGTTTGAATTCGGAGGCAGTCAAAACCAGCAGCTCCGCCTGCTGTTTCAGCCCGTTTAACCATTTACGACGGGATTGTGTCTTCCACCGTCTGTTTGAGCCGGGTTTCTTCGTTGTCGCCCGACAAGTGGGACTGCTTCTTCCACGACGAAGAAGACTACGAGGAAAAGAAGTAGAGAGAGCATCTCAATGTTTTAATGGTATTTTTTTTTTTTTTAAAATTTGGTAGTTCATAAATCACGTCAAGTAAGTTCTGATTGTAAAAATAAGGAGGAATAAAAAAAATGGCCTCCTTGTCAAAATTTAATACAGGAAAGAAAGAAGGGTGACATGTTGACGTACGTGAATACATAAATATCGAGGTCAAGCTAAACAAAATATTGAGGTGTTTCGGCACCGCAACGGTATACGCATTTGGGAAGAGACAATTAGTTCTGAATGCGTCAATAAGCATTTGGGCTTTGCTAGTTGACCGAGAGACGATTCAAGACACGATTTGAGGCACGGTTAGGGCACCCCCCATTGAATGCTTCATGGGCATATGATGCATGTTGATGGTCCATGGAAACACCATCCATTACTTTATTCCAAAATTATTTTTGTCAATACCTACCTATATTGCAAATAAAAGAATATATATATATATATTTATAATTCATCTTAACAGTAAAAATATATTAAGATCTTATGACTAGAATATTGTTGCGAAATGTTTTATTTTCATAATTATATTCCGATGGAAGCGGCCTTCCGCTGCTGCCTCGACCTCGGCGTCGCCGCCCTCAAAGCCAACCGACCGCCTCTCGCGGAACCACTCTCCGCCACCAGTTCAGTGTCATCGTCCCTTCCCCTCCTGGGCGAAATATGAGGTTGGTGAGTGTATTTTCTGATTGATGCTGCTCGTTTAGGCTTCCTTTGGTTCCGTTTTGTATCGGTAATTTATATTCATTTGGACCGTATTGAATTTTCCTCAGGTGAAGGTAGACAAGACATAAGTTTGAGTAGATTGTTTGGTTCTGTTAATGCTTTACATTCACCTGCACATATAGATTGGTGGTCTTTTGGCTTTGGAGCCACCTCTTTTATCCTGTCTTTTCTAAATCACTGGGGTTTGTTTATGCAATTGGCAACACTGGGTGGGATCACTTCATCTAATACACATGATTTTCATCGTCAATTTATACATACTTAAAAATAAGAATTTTTCTCAATTAATTGATAACATCTACTTGTTCAATTAAAAAAATTATATCTAAGATATTATTTGTTAACAAGCCCTCGTAAGATCAAGTTCCTGTCAATGATGTCGATTTTAGACCATTGTAATGAAAATAATTTATGGACGAGCGGTTTCCTGAGAAAGTTTGCCAATTGATCCACCGTGTGAACATGAGAAACACGTAGTTGATGGTTGACAATTTGATCTCGTACGAAGTGAAAATCAATGACTATATACTCCATACGAGAGTCAAATACTGGATTAGCATATAAGTAGGTAGTCCCGATATTGTTATAGTATATCGTAGGAGTAGTAGTAGAGCGGATATTAATTTTCTTTAGCAGATTCATGACCCAATTGAGTTATGCAGCAGTAGTGGCAATGAAACGATATTCAGTTTCAGTTGTCGACCGTACAACTATCTTTTATTTCTTAGAACTCTAATTGATTAGATTAGTCCAAGGAAGATAATATACCATGACATAGATGTTCTATCATCAAAATTTTCAACCTAATCAACATCAATAAAAGCATGAAGTTGAATTGGTGAGTATTTTCGGAGAAATATACCATAGTTGAATGTCCCATTAAGATAGGACAAGACCTGTTTACCGTTAACCAATGCGTGGTAGATGGTCGATGCATGAATTATGATAACTTATTAACCGCAAATGAGATATATGGGCAGACGAAAGCTAAGTATTGTAAAAAACTAAGTACTTATCGGTATTGAGTATAGTAGAACTTTCATCATTCAACTTGAGTGATTCACTAGTAGAGAGAGGAGTTAAAGCAACTTTCGCATCCAGCATGTTCATCTTCGATAATAAGTCATGCATATACTTTTATTGTGATAGAAAGAGTCCCGAAGATGTATATGTTGTCTCCACACCCAAAAAGTAACTCAAGGTACCAAGATCTTTGAGAGAAAATCAGTTGACCAATTGTTTGAGGAATGTTGTGACCTTTATAGAATTATTACCCAACACAATAATGTCATCCACATAGACTAGAAGATATATGATACTTCTAGTTTATTGATGCAAAAATAAAAAGGTATCAGACTTGGAGTTGATGAAGCCAATTGATGTAAAAAATGACCCAAGTTCTATATACCAAGCTCGTAGGGTTTGACGAAGTCTATAAATAGCTTTATGGAGTTTACAGACATGTTCAAATACTAAGGATGAAGAAAACAAGGTGATTGTTCCATAAAGACGTCTTCAGTTAAGGTCCTCTACAAATATCATAGTTCTCAACCTTTTGAGATGGCTAAGTTGGATTATCGTGGGTTTAATAATAGAACTGAATGTCTCTGTAAAGTCAACACCATGACATTGATGAAACCTTTTGGCCACTAGAGGCGCTTTATAACTGACAATGGACCAATTTGGGTTTTGCTTAATTTGAAAGACCCACTTACACTCGATGACATTTTGTGTGGGATGAAATGTGATGAGTGTCCAAGTAGAGTTATGAAGGAGGACATCATATTCTTACATATGGTTTTAAGCCAATGGGGAGATTTTAAGGTTTGAGTGACCGTGATGGGTTCATTGGTCTCAAGGGAGGAAGTTACAATAGTATGTAGGTCAAAGACCTAATGTGGTTTGTAAATACCACTTTTAGAGTGTGTTGTCATTGGATGTCAAAAGAGTTTAGGCTATGGTGGTGGAATGGGTGACAGAGAGGCACAGGCACAGGGCGGGTCAGATTGAGGGACATTGTGTTACTGAGTTTAGATTGGGTTTCTGAGGATCAGATATCAGCAATAGGGGGTACTTGTGAAGAAGGAAGATAATTAATAGAGGGCATGAGAAGTTGCTAAACTAGGGGAATAACATATTGCAAATCTGGAGTGGGTGCTTTTGGTGTATATTTATTGGAGTAGCTTGCACTATAGAAGACTTAAAATTGTAAAATAGAAGGACTCTACAAAGGCAACATGACGGGACACAGAGACTCTATAAGACTAAGGATCATAACATCAGTAAATATTATGGTCAAGAGAGTATCCGATGAAGATGTAAGGCTTAGACCTTGGGGTTAGTTTATATGATGCATAAGGACGTAGTCATGTATAAAAGACACAACCAAAGTATAAGTTTTTGAAGATTTGAGGATTTATAAAATAGTTTTTCAAATGGCAACTGATAGTGGAGGACTAGAGTAAGCATACAATTAATAAGGTAGATTATAATATGAAAGGTTGTAGACCAAAAAGTAGATGATATTGAGGCATGATGGAGAAGTGTGAGACCAGTTTCAACTATATGCCAAGCCAATTAGTTGGGGGAGTATACGAGAGAAATTTGAGATACTGAATACCGCAGGCTAACAGACATGATGTGAGTGCTTGATATTCACCCCCATCGTCAGAATAGACCATTTTAATTGTAAACTGAAAAATATTCTCTACCATATTTTTGAAGTTAATAAAAATTATTGAAACTTCAAACTTGTGATGGAGAGGATATAATCAAGTATATTTGATAAAATAGTCTACAAAGATAATATAAAATCTATATTTGTTAAAAGAATTGATTGGAGTAGGACCCTAAATGTCAGTATAAAGAATTTCAAATAATTTTATACAAGAGATAAAAGAAACATCAAACGAGAGTCAATGACTTTTATTACTAAGATAAGTATCACAATGATTAAAAATATAATTAGCTTTAAGAGTAGAAAGAGAATGACGAGAGAATAACTTATTTTGAATTGAGGAAGAAGGATGTGCTGGTTACTGGTGTCTTGCAAGCCAATCAAGTGAGTGATGGTACATGTGACACGTTGTGTGATCTTTTTACTTATGATTATTATTGATATATTCTCATATTTATTATTTATTGCATATATATTATGATATCCTTGGTTATGTGCAATGAGAATCAGATCGTGATGCGATCATGATAATGAGATCGATTCACCTTTAAATATGGATCATAGATAATCCCAGTCATAGGTTACTCGAGAGAAACATCGAGATAACCGGACAGATCAGTATATTATATATCCATCCATATGATGGAGGCGGCTAGTTATATAGCCACTTATGTGGAGACACTAATAATATAGTATAGGTGCTCATTGGAGAATGAGTTTACCGGTTGATCCGCTTATAGAATGTTATATAGTTAATGATACATAATGTTAGACAGCGATTTCATAATTCCAGTTATGTATCTAGTCCTTAGACTTAAGATACTAATGATGTCTTGTATAATTACTCGTTTCTTTGACGTTGGACTTGTAAGTTTGTAAAGTTCTAAATCTAGTATAACTAGTTATCGAGATTGGTAACCAATCTTACGAAAGAAATTGAATATCAATAGAGGATCATCCACCCTCGGTATCATGAGAGAAATTTCTCATATATGCTTGCTCAGATAAATCTTTGGCCAGGGTCATTCAGATTAATAGAGAAGGAGTTCTCCGAGGGATTTCAATTAGAGCGAGACTATGATGGATTCTGTTTATGACCTGACAGTACAATGTACAATATATGATCTTTGGGATATTAGTTAGATGAGAGATTATAGATACATGATAACTATGGACAGACAGATCTGATGGATTCGATCCTCCTATATCATCTAGGGACTATGCATAGTGGCCTAGTACATTCATAATCGATAAGTCAGTGAATTATGATGGAGATAATAATTCACTATATGAAAAGAAGTTATGATAAGAGCGACTCACGACTTGCTCAGTATCAGGCTTATAGGGTCACATATATATAATGGATGCTTTAGTAAACAGAGGATTGGATGGAGATCCAATTAGCCCATATTCTCATTAGATAAGACCCTATGTTGATGAGCTCCTTGCTTGAGGCCCAATTAGAGGCCTAAGGAGATTATTAGATAGAGATCCAATAATGCAAGGCTATTGGGTTATTAGATGGAGATCCAATACCCACTAAGGTAGGACCCCTATGATTTTTGGTGGCTCTCTATTAATAAAAGGAGAGACTCATCGCTGATAAGTTGTAGCTTTGGCCTCACCCTCTTATTCTCCTCTCTCCCTCTATGCAAGAGTTACGAGATCAGATTGGAGGAGTTTTGCCATAGAGATCTATCGTGTGGATACCGTTAGAGAGGAAGATGTTTGACCTCCTCCATCCTCTCCATCCGAATATGAAATACAGAGATATATGATCTCCCTAGATAATCAATCTATCACATGATATAGTTTTATCGATTTTCATGACTTTCTCATGACCCAATCTTTTGCATGACGATTTGATCTATATGTGAAATATGTTTTATTTTGATTTTCGCTACGCATATGATGCTCCCACTATGGTTTCTCAACAGTGGTAACAGAGCCAAGATTTTCATATGAAAAATTGGTTTTGAACTGCGTGTGATGAGATTGAATTGTGTAGAACCATTCTACGCATTTGTTACAGCGATGGGTAACAATGGTAGCCTACCTGTGGGCTGAGGGGCAGCCACCTACATGTTGTCCAGGGATGGCCGACCATGGCTAGGCCAACCTGTAGGGGCAGTTGGCTGTGGCTAGGCCCATGCAGAGGTGATCGGCTTCTGCTAGGCCCCCTACAAGGGGCGGCCAGGTTGCGACAAGTGCGGGCAAACAACGACCAAGCGGTAGCCAGGCAACGACCTGCGGGCGGTCATTGCGGGCATGATGCCCAAGCGCCACGGTAGAAGCACCGCAGGCTGTCGCCGCAAGAGCGACCGCTAGTAGGGGCGCCCATGGAGGTGGCATATTTGGGATGGCGCCTACCATAGGGCCGACCACCGTGGATAAAGCGCGCCCTGACGCCGACATCATTGCCACGTCCGGATAAGGGCGGAAGGGGAGGGTTACAACATCCTTTTGAGAAAAGGATGATCATACACCCTCAAAATTTGAGAAATTATAACTCTTTCCTTTTATCCATAATTTTAAAAATGCTCTTGATAATTCTAAAAATTTCGAATATATCCTCGTTTTAAAAAATAATTAATTAAATAGTTTACACTCCTTATAAGAAGATTTAAAAAGTTCATGAGAAGGAACAAGACTAATTTTATAAGACAAGAATGTAAGAATAAAATTGAATATAAAAAAGATGCAATCATATGTTATGAATGCAAAACTCTAGGGTACTATAAAAATGAGTATCCATAACTGAAGAGCAAATTAATAAAAACGAAGTGGCAACCTATACTTTGATGGCCTTAAACAATAAGGTATTTGGCTCTCTTGAAAAATCTTTATTTTATGATGAATTAATTGATATATTTCATAATTTTTATGATGAACTTAAAAAAAATGATAAGAAATATAATTTACTAAAAAATCATATCTATCTCTAATGAATTTGATAAATTAAAAATAAGTATGATAATTATATGTTAATATTTTATACTAAACGTGAAGAGTTAGATTTACTTAAAAAGAAATATATATTACTACAATAAATATTAAAATTTTAAAATTGGAAGTAAGTCACTTAATATGATTTTTGCTAACCATGCTTACATATCTAAAAAGGAAGAAATTAGCTTCGTGAATATTAACACTCATCAAAATTCAACAAAATTTATAAAAGGATACATACTACATATTCTTCCAAAAGTAAAATATAATTTTTGTGAAAGATTTGGTCACTATGCTTATACATGCTCTCTTAATAAATATAGTTCTCATAAATTAGTTTGAGTTCCTAAAGGAATCATAAATGATTTTATGTCAAAAGTCAAGAAAGTTAGATTTTATGTCAAAAGTCAAGAAAGTTAGATTTAACAATGAAGGATTCGAAGTTAAATGAGTAACTAAAGCAAAGCCTTCTTTCTTGTATGTATGTCTTCAAACAAGATCTAGGAGCAAAATATGGTATTTTGATAGTGGATGTTCAAGGCACATGATTGAAAATCTAGCGTACTTCTCAAAGCTCATTAGCTAAGATGAAAGATATGTAATATTCAGAGACAAATAAAGAAAAGATCATTGGCCTCGAAAATATTGATAATAAATCAAAATTTTTGGTTGAAGATGTTATTTAGTGGATGGTTTGAAATATAACTAAATAAGCATTGGTCAACTTCGTGAAAAGGGATTAATGTTAAATTTGAATCTAATGTTTGTATCATAGAAATACCAGATAAGACTAAATCTATGATTGTTTTAAGAAACGATAATGTTTATACTATTGATGTTGATGATTTTCATGATAAACTTACTTTTTGATTTTAAATAATGATGCATAACTTTGACATAGGAGATTAAGATATGCAAGTATATAGGAGATTAAGATATGCAAGTATGAGATTAATCTTATAAATTAGGGTTAAAGAACTTGTAAGAGGAATGTCTAAAATTAAATTTGTTAAAGATAAAATTGTGATGTGTGGTAACTAGAAAAACACATAAAGAGTTGTTTAAAACCTAAAAACCAAGTGAGCGTATAGATTTATTTGGACCAATTGATATCAGTATATGATTATTAATGATTATAGTAGATATACTTGGACATACTTCTTGGCATATGAAAGTGATTATTTTACAAAGTTTTACACATAAGTTTAAAATAAAAAATATTTCATGATTTCTTTTATTTATAATGATCATGGTGGTAAATTTAAAAATAATGGTTTTTAAAAATTTTATGATTTGAATAGGTATAACCATAATTCCTCTACTCCAATAAATCCACAATAAAATAGAGTTGCTTAGAGAAAGAATAGGAGTTTATAAGAGATGACAAGTACTATAGTTAATGAACATAGCTTATCCAAATATTTTTAGGATGAAGCTATTAATATGACATATTATATCATGAATAGAGTTCTCATAAGACCTCAACTATCTAAAATTTTCTACAAAATGTAGAACAATAAAAGACAAACATTTTGTATTTTAAAGTTTTCAGATATAAATATTTTATTTTAAATAAAAAGAATTTCTTAGAAAAACTTAATGTAAAATCTAATTAATACATTTTTCTTAGATATTTCTCTATTTCTAAAACTTATCAAGTTTTCAATAAGAGAACTTTAGTTATTGAGTAATTTATCCATATTATTTTTAGTGAATCTTTCAAAATTATAAAAAATAATTTTAATAATAATTTTAAATTTGATAAATTAAATTTGAATGAGAATTCTTCTCTCTAAAGCAACTTGGATATATCTAATTCCATAGAAACCTTACCCGAGGAATGGAAATATATAGATGCATATCTTAATGAGTCAATTATTGGAGATACATCAAAAGTTATTTAAACTCATTCTATGTTCCAAAATATTTGTTCAAATGCATGAATAAAAATCTTTTACTATTTTGATTCGTTCTTTTTACTAAAGAGAAGACTTATCCAAACGAATCATGATCTTTCACTTAACTTCTTGATATTTATGACATAAGATTTATTTTATATTTATTTTTATATAATTTTTTTCTTTTATTAAAGAGGAGATTTACTCAAATAAATCATGATCTTTCATTTTACTTCTCCATATTTACAACTTGAGAATTATTTTATATAACTCATTTGTATTCATGACTTATATATTCCATTTTGTTGATGACAAAAGAGAAGAATTAACTCATATTTGTATTGATGATAAAATGGAAGAAGTAGTAATTCATGCCTACCTTATGAGTTGAACAAGAAGACTCATGATGCTTTTATAACTTTTTATTAGTAGTGACTCATACTAAACTTTTATTAATTATTCATTAGTAATGACTCATGAAGTTTGTTTGAATATTTGAGTTTGAAATGATAATATCAAGATCAAATTATTCAGGAGTACCACTAAAAAAAATTGATTTTGAATTCAAGTTCATTACATCATCAATTGATCTCTCGATGTTGATAACTTAAACTTTATTATATTAATATTTTTTATTTTATGATATTAAGATAATTTTTATTTTTACAATTGGAACATTGATATAAAGGAGAAGAAGTAGCACTATAATACCATGATATTTTTTGATGATGACAAAAGAGGAAAAATAGTATCTCATATTTTTTATTAATAAAGAGGAAGAAATATATCTTTTAACAAAGGGGAATAAGCATATTTTTTAATGAAGAGAATAATGATGTCTTACTTATAACTTGTTATTATGCACATGATTAATTATTATGCACATGATTAACTTATAGTTATTTGATTGATATTATACATTGATAATTGTTGAAATTTAAACTTAAAATGATTATGATTTTTGAAACTTGATTGAACATTGATTTTTGAGCTTGAATGATTGAATCATAATGTTAACAAGATTAAAGTATTTAAAATAATATATGATCATTTGAATTTGAGTTCACTATAATATTTCAAAATGGCATATAGATGGGGGGCGGGGGTGGGGTGGGGGTTAGTTAAAACTCTTATCATCAATTAGTTGTTATCGTAAAAAATGAGGAGATTATTGAATCTTATATTTTGATGATGAAATAAATTGATGATTTTATAAACTAATATACTTTTGAGATTAGTGATGTAGAAAATACTTTGATTTTAGACTTGAACCATTGAAGGAAAAATTGTCGAAGTAGGGGAATCAAACATTAGGTTGGAAAAATATCATGTCGAAAATTAGATGTCGAGCTAGAGGATTGATTGACGTGTCGAAGATTGAACTTCGTGTTATGAGTTTTGGAATCGTATTAGAAGGATCATATATTCTGCCAAAAGATTGAATGTTGTGGAAATGTCAACATATCGATAGACTAAGCAATATATTAAAGGAAAGGATGATGTGTCGAAGGTTTAGACGAAGTGCCAGATGATCGAATGATATACCAAAATGCTAGGGGATGTGCTAAAAGCTTCATAATTGTGTCAGATATATGGTTAGATTTGTAAAGTTTTGATCGAAGTCTTTTTGGGTCAAATTGAGTTAGTATTGAATTTAAAACATGCCAACTTATCAAGAAACTTATTGTACTTGAACCAAAATCGAATTGAGCTTGTTATAAGGTCAAATTAGTGACCTAAAGTAGACATAGGTGGCAATACCACTTGAAAGTTGAAAAGCATTATTTTTGCTTTTTCGATAGTGAGTGCAGTGGTACTACTTAGAGCGATGGTAGTACTGACTAGGCCGATGATGGACCACCAGAGCCAAGATTCCTGGCCTTGTTTCGATGGTAATACCATCCAGTGCCGATGATTTAGTACTGACAATACCTAAAATTATAGAGATTTGAATTTTAACTCCATTCTTAAAATCTTTTGGGATCTATAAATATCTCATTCACGGTTACTTGATGTAAGAACAAAATCTTGAGCACAAAAGTGTTATAAGGACTCTCTTTGAGTGGTGTTTGAGTCTCTTCGTCCTTCTTAAGTTTAGAAGTGATTCTAAGTTGTATAAAGTGTGTGGTGTCTTATAAAAAAGAGGTGTAAATGTTACTTCTAAGCCTATTAATAAGAGAAGAGTTGTAACAATGGTGGTTGATTTTTTTATCTGATGGAAAGAAGATCAATAGTGAAATCTAATGGCTTCAAGGGAAGATGAATTGGGAGTGGACATAGGTCGAAAAGATTGAACCACTTGCATCCCTTCTATTGTCTTTGCTTTACTATTGCTTACTAATTTACTTCGCTCATTACCTTTATTCACACTTTTGGTCAAACACATTTTCAATATGAATTTATCGATTAAACTTTTAAAATCAGATCATATTTTCTATAACACTAATTCACCCCCCGTCCCCACCTCCTCCTCCTCTAAAGAAATGATTCAATTGTTTTCTCGACAGATATTGAAGGAAACATAATTATAAATGTTAGAAATAATTGAGAATATTAATGTAATATTTGTGTTTGTAAGCATAAAAATCATTTCATAAAAAATTTTAATATCTAAATCTAAAATCAAACAATGATATGTATAAATTTATACGACATATATTTCGATATCATTTAGAAAGCTTTCATCTAATATGTAGATGCACTATTATCAGATCCAAAAGTTATGATGCTATATATATAGATCGATAACACTAGTTTCAAGTGTTGTTGTCAGTTCTTAAAGTGAAAAGTTGATGCCATAAGTAAATAAGTAGAATTTACTTCTATTCCAAGGAATAGAGAATGGGTTGTCGGGGGGAAGTGTTTAGGTTGACCACAAGCTCATAGGCAATTAGAGTAAGAACTTAGATCAGATTATTGAGATAAAGCAGTAGCAGGCTATCTTATTGGGGTGGAGGGCAAGATATGAGAGAATCTATAAATTTTTGTCTCTTCTTATCTACGTATCGTTTGTATATTATATATTTAATTTGTAGGAGGTCATGTCTAAAAACAATGAGTCTATGATAAATACCTAAGATAATCCCACCATCAAGATCATAAGAAATTTTATTATAATTAAATTTTTTTAGTGATCGATAATTATAATAAAAAAAATCTGATCATATGTATGATATACATTACTTAATCAAATAAGATTATAGTACAGAAGAATTCTATAGGTTTTGTCAATTTAAAAGGTCAACCTTTATCCTAGTCCAGGTTAACTTCACTGGGCCTATGTAGGGTTTGACAACGCATTAAGCTTTAAGATGATTGGGTTAGGAAATTTTTAAGATTTGAAGTATATAAATGGAATTCAACAAATATGGATCGGTGCTTACCGACTCCTTAAATGATTTGTACTTAAGAAATATAAAATACATTACTCAAATTGATTTTTACCAACGTGAAGTACACCTAAGCAAGCCCTGCCCTTGCTTTGAGTAAAACCCATGGCTGCCGCCGGTGATGCTCCTGTGGTTGGATGTGCTGCTGCGTTCGAGGGGGGCCGGTCTGTGTTCCGCCGCCCAACCCTTTCCCTTCGTACTGCCCACCCAGGCCTTGCCCATCGGAGCACTGCTGCTCCAAGCCAAGCCCGCCGCCGAATCCATGGCTACAAGTTTGTCTACGAGGAGGGGCCGCCGCCACATCCATGCACCATTGTGGAATCTTTAATCGGCCTCTCATCTCCCCTTTGGTTCCAATTCCCCTACTTTCTGAAGGGTAGACGTAAATAAAGATCGTAATGCCAAGATCATCCCGATGCGATCTTGTGGATTATGGTGGTGAAAGAGAGATCCAAGAAGCTTAGTTTTCGATGTGTGATTCTGGTAGTGTTTACTTGAGCGGAAGTTTGTGTTTCGAATTGTCAGCTTTACCCAGATCGATATAGATCTTTCAGAACTAATTGATGTCCCTTCCCAAGTGCTTATACCGTTGCCGTACCGAAACACCTCAATATTTTGTTTAGCTCGACCGCAATATTTATGTATTCACGTACGTCAACATGTCACCCTTCTTTCTTTCCTGTATTAAATTTTGACAAGGAGGCCATTTTTTTTTATTCCTCCTTATTTATACAATCCAGAACTTACTTGACGTGATTTATGAACTACCAAATAGAAAGAAAAATTACGATTAAAACATTGAGATGCTCTCTCTACTTCTTTTCCTCCTCGTCTTCTTCGTCGTGGAAGACAGGAGTCCAACGAAGAAACCCGGCTCAAACAGATGGTGGGTAGACACAACCCCGTCGTAAATGGTTAAATGGGCTGAAACAGCAGGCGGAGCTGCTGCTTTTGGCTGCCTCCCGATTCAAACACTGGACTCGAAACCCGCAGAAACCTCCCCAACCTGCTTGTAAACACCATTGTCAATTCATTTATCTCTTCACCCTCGTCTCTGTACAGTCAGCCCTTCACATGCAGTCCTTTACGTGCCATTCCATCGCAAGAATAGCTTCAGCTTCTGCGAATCGATCATCTTCCAATGGGTCGTTGGGTGAGACCAGAGGTACGTGAGTCTTGCTTTTCCTTCCCTTCCTCCCCTCCACGCCATGGAGATCGTCCTATGGGGGAAGCTCTTTGTGATCTCCACAGGTTTACCCGCTCATGGCGGCGATGACCTTCGTGACGAGTATGTGCGTGTTCCAGCTCACGCGGAATATGCTCATGAACCCTGATGTCAGGTAAGTCGACGCACTTCCCTCTAATCCTTTGCAGTGTGATCCATCAGACTTTACTTGTGAGCTTGGCGACAACCATACTTGGAATGATATCAACAGGTGAAGAACACAACCGCTGAAGAGAGTTCTGTCTTTGCCTTTTGCAGGATCAACAAGACGAATCGCACCACAGCGGTGCTCGAGAACGCAGAAGAAGGTGAGAAGTATAGCCAACACAGCCTGCGCAGGTTCCTCAGCCGTCGCCGCCCCGAAGTGTTGCCGGCTCTCAATCGCTTCTTCTCCGGTGCTGACGAATAGAGTATAGCCAGCAAAAGCGAGTATGTGTCATGTCCATGTCTCTAAAATCTAGAATTGGAGTCCTCAGTTCTCTAACAAGTCTGTATTGGTGAATTCTTTAATAAGGAATAAGGTAGAGAGAGTGTTTTGAGTTCAGAATCCTAATAGCGTGATCAGAGGATGAATTCGAAATCTCATCACAAAAAGTTGGGCCCTTTTTATTATTATTATTGTATATTTATTTCACTGTTTCTAATTGGATTTGGAATGAGTTTAGAGAATATATATATATATATATATATATATATCCGAGTTGTTATCGGAAGTTAATTACTTTTATTAAGATTAACTAAAATTGTTATGATTTTATTATCGGATTTTATGGGAACGGATGTCGGTTTACAGTGCGTGTTGAACTTTTTAATTAGCTTTGAAATGAATTCAGATAGAAAAAAAAGAAATCTAAATTAGATTTAGTATCAAATTCATGCATATACATTATTAAAGATAATTAAAATGAATGAACTTTTTTGATACATGCATCTATCTCACCTATTTAAATGGGGCTTTAGGAAGAAATTTAAATCATAGTCATCAGAATTTAGTGATAGTCATCAGAATCAGAGCGAGAGAGAGAGAGAGAGGAGATTGATTGGTTGGAGTTTAGTGTGTCAGATGAACGGGGATAAGAAGTAGCCATCGTGAGGCGCCGGCGCCCACCGCCCACCGCCGGGAGCCCCACTCCCTTCTTTCGCCTCCACCGTCGCGTCTCCCCCATCCTTGCACTTACGCCTTCAGCGGAGAAGGCGCAGCAAAAGTTCGATGCACACCCCTTTGCGCATTGCCGCCTTCGGGGAGCATAGGAACACCATCGGTCAGCAAATGATCCAAGACGTAATGGCAAGCATGGGGACGAATGGGGGTCAGCAAATGCAGTTTGGACCATTACAGTCCATACTGCAGTTGAGCTGCCTTTATGGAAGAAGTCATCACAAGAATTGTGACCCGTTCACGTAGGAATCATCGACTAAGCTGATATAAGAAGGTAATAAATGATGTCGCGTTGAAGTGCTCAACCATGAAGTCGATATATATGAATTCATGTGTCTGATCTGATAAATCCTTCCACTCAATGTGATTTTTACCAACGTGAAGCACACCTATGCAATCAGACATTGTATTTTAGATTTCTTAAGTACAGATCATTTTAAGGAGTCGGCAAGCACCCATCCATATTGTCGAATTCCATTTATTTACTTAAAACTCTTAAAATTTCCTGACCGAATCATGTTAAGCTTAATGCGTTGTCAAGCCCTACGTAGTCTAAGTTTTAATATTCAGCACGATAGTGTGTAGCTTACGTCAATGGATTCTGCTATATGATCATCTTCTTCTTCTAAAAAAATAATGGACATTATTAGTCGACCAAAGGACTGAAGGAGACACAAAATAAAATAGTCCGTGCTACACAAACCATATTATGGCCTCTATGCTTACACCTACATGTCTAACAAATATTATATATTAGAAAAATTAAATTAAATCGATCAAATGTTTAGATAGAATTAACTTGGAAAAGTGGTGATTAAGCATTGAGATTAAAAATGTATTTTAAGATTTTTGAAGCTATTTCAAGGGAGGATAAGGAATCTTAATATGAGAAAAGATTCTCACGGACAAAAATCATACCAAGTAGGATTTAGTTTTTCTATAAATATTTTTTGACGTTAGTAGGGGAGAGAAATACATGAATAATAATAACTTTATGAGTGCTGCGGCAAGCCATGGCCTGCTGTTGCACGTTGGTAAAAATCAATTTGAGTGGAATGATTTATCAGATCAGACACACCTAATTCAACTATATCGACTTCATTGTTGATCACTTCAATGCGGCATCATTTATGACCATCTTATATCAGCTTAGTCGATGATTCCTACGTGAACAGGGTCACAATTCCTGTGATGGGAACTCCGTAGATGATTACGGAACCGGAGAAGCTCAACTGCGGTTTGGACTGTAATGGTCACACGGCCGGCACTCGTTGTCTTTTTTCTCGGTGCAAAAGCTCGGAATCATACGACGATTAGATTCCACGGAAACCACCGTTGTTGATCTGGTCATCGTGTCGGTTACTGAGCGGCCACCATTTACTAAAGCGAGGGGCCGCCTCTGCATCATCCCAACACGGCCATGGATGTCACCGGCACCACCTTCCTCGTCCTCCTCCTCCTCCTGCTGCTGCTACTCGGGAAGCAGAGCTACAGCCGGCGAGGCAACGCCAGACTTCCTCCGGGCCCGTTCAAGCTTCCTCTCATAGGTAGCTTGCACCATGTCCTCGGTCGGTTGCCGCATCGTACCCTCGCTGCCTTGTCCGAGAAATTTGGTGACGTCATGCTCCTAAAGCTCGGTGAGGTTCCCACCCTGGTCGTCTCCTCCCCGGAAGCAGCCGCCGAGATCATGAAGACCCAGGACGTCAGCTTCGCCAGCAGGCCGATGATTTCGTCCATCAGGATCATGGGGTACGGCGACAAGAGCCCCGCGTTCGCGCCCTACGGATCCTACTGGAGGGAAGTGAGGAAGATGAGTATACTGGAACTGCTGAGCGTCAAGCGAGTCCAGTCTTTTCGCTCGATCCGGGAAGAAGAGGTGCTCGACTTCGTCCGGTCCATGGATGCGTCGTCCAACAGTGGTTCCACCGTGAATCTTAGCAGCAAGTTCTTGCTGCTGACCAATGACATAGCCGCAAGGGCTATACTGGGGAGGAAGTGCAAGTATCAGAAGCAGTTCCTGCAGGTGATAAACCAAGGACTGGAGGAATCGGGAGGCTTCAGCTTGGCTGACTTATTCCCATCCTCGTCGCTCGTTAGTCTGCTCACCGGCATGTCTCTCAAGCTGCCAAGGTTACACCGGGAGATAGACGCTATCCTGAGCAGCATCATTCAGGAGCACAGAGAGGGGAACTCCACCGAGCAGGCGGAGGAGGACTTGGTCGATGTCTTACTCAAAGTCCAACGTGAAGGCAGCCTGCCATTCGCGTTCACAGACGAGGCCGTCAAAGCTGTAATCTTGGTAACCTTCCTAACCCTAATCTCACAGATTCGTTTTGTGCCTATTCCGGTGTCCAACTCCTGGGATGGAAACCTTGTCAAGGATCTATTTGGGGCGGGCGGCGAGACGACAGCGACAACACTGGAGTGGACCATGTCGGAGCTGATGAGAAATCCAGGTGCGATGAAGAGGGTGCAAGAGGAGGTGAGGGAGACCGTCGGAGCAAAGGGAAGGGTGAGGGAGGAGGACATCAACGAGATGAACTACCTGAGGATGATCATTAAGGAGACGATGAGGCTGCACCCTCCTCTCCCTCTGCTGCTCCCCCGAGAGTGCCTGGAGCCGAGAGAGATTCTCGGCTACCAGATACCGGAGAAGACGAGGGTGCTGGTGAACGTGTGGGCCTTGGGAAGAGATCCGCGACACTGGGACGACGCCGCCGCCGCCGCCGCCGAGTTCAAGCCGGAGAGATTCCACAGGGGGAGCTCGACGGTCGATTTCAAGGGGACCAACTTCGAGTTCATACCGTTCGGGGCAGGGAGGAGGATGTGCCCGGGGATAGCGTTCGGGATGGCGAGCGTGGAGCTTCCCCTCGCTTGCCTTCTCTACCACTTCGATTGGGAGCTCCCGGCGAGGGACGGAGGGAAGCCTGCTGAGTTGGACATGGCCGAGAACTTCTCGCTCACGTGTCGTCGGAGGTCGGAGCTTTGCTTGCGTGCCATTCCTCGCAATCCCTGTCCCGTGTATTAAGTCCAAACATTTGCCTTTTTCATCACAACAGGGTCCTCCTGTCTGTGTTATCCTCGACCCGTCTCGATGATGAAATGGACTACCACTGTGACCAAGACACTCAGCGTCAGGATGTGAAGACATACTTAAATAAGTGAGAACGACGAACATCATAATTTTCTTCTTCTCCATTTGTATCGAGTAAATATTATACATCTACCATATCTAATATTTAATTGTAAGAAACTGCAACGTTCATTTCAAGCAGCAAAATAATAATGATAAGATGTGAATCACAAACCATAAAATGATACGCTTATGTGGAAAAAAAATCCTTCCATGTTTAGGAAAAATCATGAGTAAAGTCCAATAAAATACATAAAGTCCTCACGAAATCGTATAGAGGATACCTCAGTACCGTAAAGTCATAGCAGAGTATCGACTTTTGACATTACATGCATTTCTCCAATTTGTTTAACCTGCAATTTGCACATACTTCTGTAGATTGATGCAAAAGATCACTGCTTGCTGGCACACAAATCTTGGTGATGGCTTTCAAAAGTTTGAGAGAAATGCGATAGAGCAGTCATACATAGTAATATGAGAGAAATGCATGGCCAACAAGAAAGTATAAGCACACATATTTCCACAGACCACAACAGTTTTCTACAATGATTGAAGTCCATAGAGGAAAATTGTATAATGCCAACACCGCTGGAGGCATTATGTAAAAGCCTTATGTATCAGTACAACAAGAACTTGATCACAAAGGAATTTAGTCTTGGCATTTATAACTGGGTACACAGAAAGCTCTTAAAACAAAAAAGAATTAAGTGAGCAAGCGAAAGAAGAGGAATCACCCCTCCAATCTGCTACAAGGCTAGTGTGAGATGTCATGGCAGAGTGCTTAAATCTGAACAAGAACAAAGATGCTCAAAATTTTCGCAAGAGATTTAAGTGAACATAACTGTTGTCATAACAGCCGATGCAATGTATATCAGCTTCAACGCCTCCAGAAACGGCCATGCTGCTTCTGATCTTGCATCCTCCTGCAAGACAGGTAATCAGTGTCTCCAAATGCTAAATGACCACCCAGAATTGAGTAATCTAGAATTATAGATCACATTTGACATCAAACCTAGTCATTGTTTATCACTTCAAAAGTTTGATGTACCGAAGCATATCCTGGTCGGTACAGACAGTACATACCGGTCCCGATAAAAGATCGGTACGGGCAGTACATTGGTATATCCGGTGTATCATATGTCAGTATGCTCGGGACAGCCCAGTATAACTCGATACATACCATACCAACAATTAGTTGGTACACCGGTATAGACCGGTAATCCGAAGCATGATCACCAACCATATGGCTTATGTTCTACCAATTATTACCAACCAAAGATTGACAATCTTTTTAACCAGTTCTCAACCTACATCAGTCAAATCATCAACTTGCTGAGACTTTTCATGGATGGCTCATGCAAACTACAAGACCAATTATGACTAGACTGACAAGCATATCATTCATTATACAAGCAAGCAATATTTGTTATGGCACCTTACAAGATTGACTTTTGGAACCAAGGAATATGCTTCACCCTCTAGGGAATAAACCATCACAGGAAATTCAAATTTCTTAAAGCAAATACTACAAATTCAACCAAACATGTACATGAATTAACAAGCAGCATTAGGTTTTAGATACTTAAACAATAAACATGATTAGGGAAAAGATAAACCCACAAGTACCATAATCATCAAATTGGCTTCTTGGTCAATCGATTCAAGACTATTACACAGTTTGCTGTCTAGTCAAGTGCAAATGTAATGCAGCACTTACCTCTGATGTTCCTTGGAACGTTCAATAAATTCGCTGGCTATATCATGGCCTTGATAAGATGCAAGCACAGGTCTTATATCAGCAGGTCTATGGACAGCCACATCTGTGGATTTTCATTTGCAGAATTCAATCAGTCAAGGCACCAACATGACAAGAAAACATCTTCCCAGCATGGTATCAAACAATTATACAGCAACTTACATTCAAGAAACGGAATAAGATCTAGAAGTGCAGTGTCATCATTTTCTAGCTTCCAGGGCTTAATGGGTACACTATTCTCGGGCTGAAGGCTGGATTCTAGAGCATGCCCACTGATATAAAGTATCCGTGAAGGATCTCTATTCAACTTAGATAGATCCTGCAAATTCCAGTGAAAGAAGAAAAATGAGGCAGTGGACATACATTAGATATCATGTATTTGATGCATCTTATGAGAAAACCAAACGATGAATAATTTTAACAACTACAAACAATATTATGTCAGCAATACCAATAGCTGTCACATATAAAACCCTGGTTTTCAAATTCTCTACTGACCATCTGTAACTGCTACCAATAGTAGATCTACAGGGTTACAGTGCTCATTAAAACTTGTATTTCTAAGTAAATCAATAATAATCTTTGACATCTTAAGTTTGTAACAATGAAAAATGCTTCTGCTCCTTCGATGCCTCTGTCGGATCTTCATTATACATGTAGCCACTTAATATCAATCTTGACCATAAATTTAATGTTTCACATCAAAATATATAAAATGAAGCCTATAGCATGAGGGTTCTTCCAATATTTGGCAGGTCTTTATATATGTCAATCTCACTGAAGATACAGCAAAGAAGTCTCAAGAAATGGAACTTTCAACGATGAAGCAATCTTACCATGACACCAAATGTCCCCTATTTACATCTGCTACAGATAAAACATACCTGTGTTGAAATGTTCTAATACTCATTGCCTTCGATATTTGTCTTACACCCTAGTAATATCATCTTTCAGCTCTTCCAGAGGTGGAAAAAGAAATCACCTTTCAAAGCATATATGTAGCTTTGATCTATGAGGACAATTACCCAACCTCATTTTCTAACAAGGTATCTTTGTTAATAGCCCTCCGGCAAATGACATGCCAGTCTTTAGGTATCTTATATCACTATGAAACTAAAGCAGTCACTTAAAAGTCATGAGCAAAAGAACTAGAGCCCACAACATAATATTGTGTTGCTTGTTTACTGCTTGGGATACTTCTAGCCTAGGAAATCTTGATTATACCATTCGCATATTATAATAAGTCAACCAAATATAATAAGAGTTTAGTAATATGCCAAAATAGGTAACAACTGATACTGAAAAACTGAATACCCGATAATGCTTTCCATTCACATATTTTGTTGCAGCTCTTGACAGTCTATAACGAATGCAACCTTTCTGATCTAGCCTTTCCAGTACAGGATCAACATACTGCAAACATATTATCAGCCATTTATTAGAATGGGCACCAGTAATATCTAATTATCAAAAGTAAATTAAGCTAATTTACCATACTCAGTTGATCTGAGTACACAACAATTTCATAAAACTTAGCAAGATGTTCCAAGAAGGCATCAACTCCAGGTCTTTTAAATGTTCTCCAACCTCTGTCACGCTTCCAGTCAGAAAAGCATTATAAGGTCAGACAAACCGTAAAATCCATAGAGATAACAACAGTCATTGTGCATAATGCATGATAGATCATTTTCATTGAGATATTTTGCTAGTTATATAGTTCTCTTCAAGAAATCTGGTGCTAAATAGATTACAACTTCTGACCGAGGGATGTATGAATAGCAGCTATCAATCAGACCAATTCAAGATCCCAAGCTTCAAAATATGATCATGTTAGTTATATAACATAGATAATGGTACCTAGTGGAACAAGATGCAACTAACTCAAAGTGGGCAGCACATTCACATCATAGGACTTGAAAAAGATTGTTTTAAAAGCATTTGAAACAAAGCTAGAATAACCATACAGATGATAAAGAGATGTAACAAGGAAAGAATGAAATAGCCAAACAGAGTAAAATAACAGAAGGAAAACTGCCCACTCAAAGAATTGAACCATATTGATTGGTCTAGCCAAGCATCAATATCGAGAATAAAAAGAGAAATAACAGAAAGAATTGTTCATGCAAAAACTTGTCAGTACTGCAAGTCAAGTTTTTGAATACTAGTTAGACCGGTATGTACCGACTGATGTTTACTGGTCCAACCAAGTATGGATAGAGTAAACTAACAGAAAAAAGATTGTTCATGCAACAAACTGGTTAGTATATAAATCGAGGTTTAAAAGGTGACCTCGGCTCATTCTTTCCTGCAGGAATACAAAAAGCAAAGAAGGATGAAAGGTCCTTAGTAAGTGACGAGGCCCATTACATTAAAAAAATTACCATCAAAGTTGAGACATTGTAGTGGTTAGCAAGGTTCGCCGCATTGGTCCGTACCGGCATACAGGGCTCAACTCGGTATGGTACGGTATGTCGGTACCAAGCGGCATGCACATGCATACCGCTCGGTATATATATAATATAATATAATATAATGTTAAAAATAACAAAAAGTGGCAATGTGGCCGTGTTCCTTCTCCCCACGTGGGAAGAAGAAATCGCCCGCGAGCGACGGATCGCGCGAGCGAAGAACAATGCCAAACTCCATGTTTTTGTTTTTTCTCTTCCTCTTCTTCTCCCTCTTCTTCCTCTCCCTCTTCTTCTTTCTCCCTCCTTTGGTTGATACCATCCGAAATCGACTGTTACCGCCCGACAACGACCAACAACGGTCGAAATCAACCGTTACCGATTGATTTTGAGTGGTAACGAGACGGAAACAGCCCCAATCAGCGGTACCGCCCAATAGCGAGCAGTCCACCTACCGATTAGCTGGTGAACCGGTACATACCACCCGGTACGGATGGTATTGATTGGTACTGCATACCTTGGTGGTTAGTGCATTATTGCACGATAGATAAGTTTGCTGCATAGGTCTTAGGTACAAGTACATGTGTGAGCGCCTTGCATGTCATTTAATTTAATACAAGAAAATTATTATTTTTGAAAATGAGAAGATAAGTCAATAACAAAAGCATTAGGATCCAATATTTAAAGGATGAGAAAAAGCCCTTGGCTTACACACAGTATCATACTTGCACTTAGGGAATCGTTCAAGATGCACACATACCATGAAGAAGGCTATGGAATCTCCCTCCTGACTAAAAATACCACCTATACCAATTCTTGAAGAATCATAAACAACTTCAAAACCTTACTAAAATGAACATTGTTCATTGAGAGGTGGTTCAGTCATTGTTTGCTTGATGTCCACAAAGGCTCTGCTAGGTGTCTGAATCCAATGAAACACTTTTCTTTCAAGGAATCAGCGATAGAAGCCATACTAAGTATAAAACCTCAGAGAACCTCTTACACAAAGAAGCTATCATGCGGAAACTACAAAAACCAGAAATGATTTTGACAGCTATACCCTGGAAAAGACAATGAAACCAATGAACGGGACTTTGCAGTGCATACCAAAACACTTTCTAAATACAGCTCAGCTTCTCTAACACTAACAAAAACCTGATAAATGTCTTGAACCATGAAAAGACATCCCTTATGAGGAAGGAGAAAAGGCAGAGGCATACCAGAGGGGGAGGAAAAGCCATCCCTTATGAGGAAGAGGCAGTGGCCTCAAGCTGACGGGGATGAGCAGAGGGAGAGAGAGATAGAGAGAGCGAGAGAATTGTGAAAGTCAAAAAGACAAGAAAAAACTAGAGTTGCAAAAAGCTGTCAAATAATAAAAAATTGATTGGATCAGGGTGCCAGGTGATAGGCTTACATCCGGGATTCCCAGATTTAACCATCAAAACTAGGTGGCATGCCTAGTATGGTAGTCATATAGGTCAGTATACCCAGTTTCAAAACTAGGTGAAATCATCCAATCTGCATGCCAAAACCTGGTCAGACTAATAAATATCAATTGATATCTACCATTTTGACCATAATCCTCGATGACTATAACCTTCTCATCTCTTATATTTTCCCAGTTATTTAAAAGGCACTAGGCGCCAAGGTCCCAAAATGCCCGAGGCGCTAAGCGCTCACGCAAGCACTCACCTGAGTGAAGCGAGACGCTAAAATATAAAAATATATAATATAATTAATAAATATAATTATTTAAATAAAAATATGATAACAAAGTAAGAAAATCTAATGTATATTGACTCGATATGAGAAGAGTAGAGATCGACTAAGAGTAGCGGCATAGCAATGTGACTGACGACAATGATGGCAGAGAGGTAGCGGTGACATCAAAGCGGAAATGTCGGCAACGGAATCGTGAGTAGTGTTGGGGCTGGGGAAAGTCGCGAGGGGGAGGCTGATATTAGTGTGTTAGTTGGTTCGGTCGCCTGGTTTAAACCGGGCACTCGCCTAAAGCACCCGACGCCTAGGCTCGGGCAAGCGTCTAGTCGGCACCTATTTAAACGAGGTGCTCAGGGCTCAAGCCTCGCCTCGCCCGAGCGCCTAGGCGAGTGCCCAATCGCCTTTTGAAATCACTGTATTTCCCCTCTTTGAGTAAAGTTGCTACAAGCCTGGGGACATATGAACAATGATAGATTTGCAACATTTTTTCTATTTAAACTCCATTTTTTTAACTGAGCAACTAATAAATTCAAAACATCTTTTTTGTGCATCCTTTGCAAACAAAATCAACTCATGTCATTTACACACACACACAATTGTCAAGTATTTTAGAAAAATGCTAGTACACAATGAACAATGTAAAAATATAAAAATAGAAAGTACTACAAGTCTAATCCACAAGAATACTTTAATTTTATCATTTTGACAACAAGTAAAGTTAACATCACACTAAAACTTTAACATGATTCTTGTCATAATGCATTTTCTTCAGTGTGTGGAAGAATATTAATTTAGAAGTTGGAAGTTGACACACACTTGCACATACCCTTTACTAGGTACAAAAATTTAAAAACTGTCAATTTAAAATAGAAAGAACTAAAGCACAAAAAAATAAATACTCCAAGCTTTAACATAATTCAATTTACCTTGCTTAGCTAGATTGGAGAATCGGAAAAAGAATAGAAAGGTGTTGCATATGAGAAAGATACAAAAGCAAGCACCTGATGAAAAATATTTATTCATAAAGTAGACCCAAAAGAGTAGACACCACTAACAGGCAGCAGAAAATATCCAATTTACCTTGCTTACCTTACAACCTAGTTTTATCAAAAGCAGACTATGGAAAATACAGGCTTATCAATGCACATGATCAACAAGAGTATACACATGAGCTATCTCATACAAGGACTTATATATTGGTCCAGTTTCAATGACATCGGACTGATACGATACTAGCATACCAGATGGTATACTGACCTGAATCATCCAGTATTAGCGAATAAAATAATAAAACTAAAGGACAAATTCTAAGAAAAAGTTCGTTTTTGGTTTTTCCTGAGAAGTGCCTCCCATAAAAATAATTTCTTCTAGTTGCAAACCTTTTCTTTGTTCCTAATGTGTAAACTATAATCAAACGTAATTTTGGTAAATCAAGCAAAACTATATCACACATCTATGAAGATGGCAAACAAATTACCTTCCAGTCAGAGTATACAAGAGTCTCGTTAAGGTCTAGAACAAGAGTGAAAACATGTTGTTCTTGAGGATGCAAATCAGGAAGCAGCTTCTCTGATGATGGTTCGGTAAATCCCTAAAAGCGACAGAAATACACAACTGCAAGTAAATGAAGCAGCTATAGCAACATGAAATTGCTAATAATAATAAGCAATGAGTATTTACAAACCCGAACATGATCTTCAATTGCCCTCCTAAGATCCAGGTACAGCTCAAGAGCTTTGACAGGAACTATTCCATGAAAAAATTGCAATAAAAGAAAATGAATTAAAGCTACATCTAACAAAGTAGCAAACAGATCACAAATAGGTACAAAAGACAATAACATAGAATTAATAAGCATAAACTATATATATAATTCATTGACTAAGCACCAACAAGATCAAGAAACAAATATGAGAAATTAATTAAATAAAAAGAAACATTGCAAACAAAATAAAAAAATATCAACATAATACTCAATACAGAATGGCAAGTGCCATGCTATACCTAATTGTGCTATAACAAGTACAGACCATTTTTTCAGCTTGTGCCACCTATCACAACAGTTGTGCCAACTGATATAAAACTATCAGTACACCAAAAAGATAAGGGCACGACCTTATACCACAAAATGGAAATACTTGTAGAAACAATATTATGATTTAATGGTTGTAATTATAGTAAATTTTAATATTCTAATGTAAATTTAATTATATCCTTGTCAAACAACCCAAATTTGAATTCATAAAGTATTTTCATATTTCAACTGGATAGGATCCTTTCCTAAAAGTATCTTCACGGAGAGAGAGAGAGAGAGAGAGAGAGAGAGAGAGAGTTTAGGATCCTCTCAGTTTTTTCGTTCAATTGGATCCTCCAATTCTCACATGTCAACCACCCATCAATAGGAGACCTACCTACCAACCATAGGATTGAAGCTCCTGTTTCTAATATGAAAGTACTGATTATAATTTCAGCTGCACAATAATTGAAGAAGAACCTACCAATTCCTAGACCTTTCTGTGCAGGCCCTTGTTCTCATGTCAATGCACAAAGGATGCGCCTCAACACACACCAAACTCCAGTTGACTCGGCTATACTTGGCCTAGATTGGAGAGACTTGGTATGACTTGACCTAATTTGGTCAAGTTGGGACAAATTGACCAATTCCAACATATTTCAACCAAGCCATTGTCGTCTTAAGGAAGAAGAAAAAGAAAAGGAGAAAAAAAGCTGAGACTATAACACAGACCAAATTTCCATGACCACAAAATTAATCATCTCAAAACTATAGAGCATGATAAGTAGCCATTAAATGTCCACAAAACCGAATAGCAATAAAGAAACATATATAATAATGAGTTATCGATGCTATTCTCACAAAATAAATTGATCCTTCACCTGATATCGCACAAAAAAGGGATAGAAAGATCCAGGCCTGTCCAAGGAGAAATGGAGAGGAAGAAATGATGTATGGAAGAAGAAAGGAAAGAGGAACAAAGGAGACGAATAGGTCTCACCCAAAAGCTTGTCTAGCAAGCTTTCTTCACCTGCAGACAGCAAGTGGGCAATCATCCACAGTTTTAATAAAAATTGGAAGCCATAAAGTCTGATAAGAGGAATATGTTCTGATGATTCAAATTTCATATTGTATAAACCATTGCCCACATGTCCAATGAGCTCATTTTATCAATTACTTAAAAGACAGCTTGAACTCACCCTCTTACTAATATATCTATTTTCTTTCAATCAGGAAAGATTAGAAAATAAAAAACTTCCATTTTATAGGTAAATAAACATTTCCACTGTGTGGATAAATGTCATGAAACTCTTCATTAGTGGAAAAGGAATTTATAACTTGTAATTTGTAAAAAGAAATTAAAGCTTTACGCAACAAATGGTTCAGAGCCTTTACCTTTCATGGCTGTGGAATAAACCAAATTGTTATATTTCTGTAAGAAAGAAAAGGAAAAGGAACTCTAAATTAACAATATAATTCACTGAAAAATAACCAGATATAATAATTAAGTGCAAAAAGAACTGGCAGATTCTTCAAAGGTATTAATCCACAAAAGTAATACAATTATCCAATAAGTATATAATGGCAAAAGAACAATAGAATAATCTCATATTTGTTTATTATCACTAAAACAGCAAAGAAATAGATATATTACATTTTCTTATATGCATGTAGGCAGAATGGTAATATTATTATAAAAAATCTGACAGATCCATCACAATAAAACTTCCAAATTGAACACGGGATGCACATCATGAAACAATAAAATTCTGTAACAGAATGAACATCCATCACATGGCTTTTCAAACATGGTTAAGTTGATCACTGTAATACAAACTTCCTTTTATTTGAGACTGTTAGTTGTTTTTCTCTTTGCACCTTCGCTAAAGAGAATGGAATGACATATTACAGTGCCTTTAGGATACCTTAATTAAGTTTCTTGAAGGGGTAGAAATAACCTCACTTACATAGCTAATACCTAGCTTTATTTACATGTAAACTACTAATTGGGGTACAAGAATCTATATCGTCATACTTCTCTACTTCATAAGTAACAAGGTTATTCAATTGCCTTTACGGCCACATGTGCACTTCCTATATCCCTAACTTCTTAAATAGGTGCCATACTGTTGAGAATTTTACAATCAATAAGTGATACCAACTGTGTGATGGTACATTATGTAAGAATAAACATCTATATGGTATTTTATGCAAAAATTGATGCATATGATACTGTTGACATAACCATTTTGCAATAGATGGTTACAAGAAGTCAAAACTATAAATATCTAATAAATATTGTTTTTTCTTTGTCATTTTCATGTAAAAAAAATGAGTTCAAATCAAGGTAAGCCATTTCGAATCATACCGGCATACCGAGCCGAGCTCGGTATGGTACGGTACTTTAAGTATTGAGTGGTATGCTTTGTCGTACCATTCGGTATATATATATATATATATATATATATATATTATAATAATAATAAAATAATTAAAAAATAAAAAAGGGCGATGTCGTCGCGCGTTTCTTCTCCTCGAGTGGATGAGGAGAAGTCGCTGACGACGCCGAAGCGACATGTGCCTAACATGCAGCAAGAGAGGGTGGTGATTGATTGGGATGTCAAAGGAGAGCGACACTAGATATCTAGGTTCTTCCTTTTCTTCTCCTGTTCATTCTCTCTCTCAAGGTTCATCATACCAGTCCGTACTGGCATACCGAGATTATCTTAGTACGGTACGATACACGGTACTGGACGGTATGCACAATATGTATCGCCAGATACATTAAAATATATTATAATATTATATAATATAATATTAAATATTAATATATTTAAAAAAAGAAAAAAACTGGCGGCATCACCTCGATCTTTCTCCTTGTGTGAGAGAAAAATCACCCAGGCGAGGACGACGTGCGACCTGCGGGTGGCAACGACGTGCAGACGAGGACGACGCGAGGAAAGGAGGTCTTCTTCTCTCTTCTTCTCCTCTTCTTTTTTTTTCTTTTCCTCTTCTTCTTCTTCCTTGTTCTCCCTCAATCGATTGTCGACGGTCGATTTTGGCGGTACTTCCTGGTAGCAAGCAGTCCACGTACCGATTACCTGTCAGACTGGTACATACCGCCCATACCGGGTGGTACAGATCGAAATTGCATTCCTTGCTCTCTCTTCTTCTCCCTCAATCGATACCCCCGATGGCGGCAGCGGTCGAAATCAGCGAAACAACCTCAATCGGTACCACGGTAGCAGAGCGTCACTGCTCGATCTGACGGTTATTGCCGACCTTGGTTCAAATAACATAATTCAATCATTTTTTATTAAATTGTTAGAGAAATAATCTAACGAGTAATGTAACTTCCTTTATATTTCAAAACTACAAGAAAACTCATGAGTCCAGTGTATTTAATTTTTGTCTATCATTTGTGATGTATGACAAAAGTCAAAAAAATTTATCCTTGACTAAAAGTTATTTACTAAAAATTAGGCATGAGTGTCTATTTTTCAGCAGTCACTGCTTCACATTTTCACATTAAACCTAATTAACTTGAGCTGTTAATTTACTTCAATGTTTTTTCTTTTACCTTAACTACAAAAAATGGGACATAAATGGATCTAGGAAGAGAAAGCTTGCCTTCTCTTTCACATTTATTATTGACACAAACAACAGGAGAATAAAGTTGTCTTGATCAACGTTGAAACTTAATCCCACAATAAAGATTATAGGATCGACAAGCTCAAATACAATATTATGTCCACAATCGAGTACTTTTAACAATTAGACACACTTAAATGTACCCTAAGTAATATTACTTTTTTTAAAAAAAAGAGCTCTGATCAAGAGCAAGCTTCACTGTTGTGAAATCTAATTTAACAAAAAGCTTGAATTTAGTAAAACATCCCTAAAAAAGAAACTTCCAAATGCAATGAAAAGCAAGCAACATGAAGATTCATGTGCTTAGCCTGGACAATAAACATTTCACGAAACATATAAATTTGGTCTATAGAACTTGAATAAAACCACTAACCAAATTTTCCACACATTGCATCTCCTGAAAGTTTTATGTCATAGATTTAGATAACCATGTGCTACACACTTTATAAAGACACTGTTGGGCATTTGTAAACCCAAGGACTTAATCATTTCCACCATGTCAAGACGTTAAAAGAACACCCAGATCTATGGGGTGTATACGTCCAAACAAACTCCATCCAGGATATCAGAAAATACTTTTCAGTCAAAGAGAGATCCTAGTTAAAGGAAATTATATGCAGCACAAGTGTCTAGTTTTTTCCCTTGAACTATTCCTCCTAATTCTGGGAAAAAATAAGACTTACTTGGAAACTAGATGTGTCATCTCCCACTGGGCCTTTGGTCATTTCCCGCAAAACCTTTGCCTTCTCTTCCACCTCATCTACTGAATATGCTGTACAAAAGATGGAATGGAAATAACATATAATAATCAGTAAAAAAATAGTTCATCAAATTACGATACACAACCAAAATCAAGAACAAGCGATATGCAGAAAACAAATATATGTTTCGAGCATACAATAGGATTATGCAAAACAACATCTAAATAATTATGCATATAACATAATTTTCCTGGTATAAACCAGACATCAGATACTACGCAGGTCCGCACTATATAACTGAACGAAGCAATACTGCTAAATAATTATGCATTATACATGAAAATTTACCATTGTCTAGTCTGCACGTAAAATGGCGAAAATTTAGCGAAAGAAACACAGACAGAAATTTCAGATTCTTAATGTGGTTTTCCTCCACAATGTTCAGATGCTTCCCTCAAAGCACAAAAAAAAAAAAAAATGGAGCATCGATTCTGATTCGACCAAAAGAACAAAAGATAATAGGGCTAACGCGGGGGGGGGAGGAAAGGGGAGGGGAAGGAGAATAGGGAAAACCGTAAGTTGCGTAGGCGGTGGTTCCGATTGCGGCGGTGAGAGCGGCGAGCGATCCAAGCTTGAGAAGGCTCCAGGATCGCCGGGCGGTGGAAGAAGGGGGAGGCGGTGGGGAAGCGGGGGAAGAGGACTGGTCGTTGAGGAGGGCGTCCGAGGACACGATGGGCTCCTTGGGAGGAGCCGCGGAGACGCTAAGAGCTCTGCGCTCGCTCCTCTGCTTCGCAAGAAGAGGGACAAGGCGGGATCGGACGAGCCGAGAAGACATCGCTGTGGAGTCGAAGACGAAGGCCCTCGAGCAAGAAGAAGGGGTTTGGACGGGTTTACCATTCGAGCCTGCTGTTGGTCAGTAAAAACCACTATGATTCTTCAGCACGTGAGTGACACGTGATCTTCCATATGGGTCTTCCGCAAATGTAGTCAAAGCTCCGTCCATATATATATATATATATATATATATATATATATATATATATATATATATATATATATAACGTTAGATATATAATCTTCAATGTTAACACCCACATAATGTTGCTTTGTTTTGTCAGAAAATAAACTTAATTTATTATCTTATACCCTATAATGCAAAGAAAAAAAAAAAAAGAGCATGAAAGGGTGCATCAAAAGCAAAGGTTGTATTGAGTAGGGTTAATACGATAGGTCATAAATTTGTAGAGATTTATGGTATTGAGTATATCGAGAGCAATAATAATAGACGTGAAAAAATTTATTAGTTGTGTGAGGACTCTCTTCCATCATGTCTATTTCAACTTGAAATATCTCGTGAAACCATTAACAAGTACTTGAATGTGTCTCTCTTTTATTATCTTATCCATTAATTAATCCTCATCATCTTCTTATGGAAAAGGTAATGCTTTTGGTGAAAATAATTATTTATAATGTTGGATTGTTTGTTAATTTATAAGTTTTCATTGACTCAAATAATATCAAATTTTGGATGGAGGATATTGACGATCAACTATTTTAGAGAGGTAGTTCTTCGACCCGCTTTAGATTATTCGATTCATAAAGGAGCGTCTCACGCCACTCAATCATTCATTTAACAAACATATGATATCATTATAATCTCTTTGTTCATTTTTTAAGCATCAAGTATATGAAAAATAAAAATAATTAGAAAAAATTATAATTTTAGGTAATATTATTAATAATATTATGTACTTTGCTTTAATCTCTCAATCTTCATCACTCATCGTTTTTTGTTTGTCTTCTCCTCTTAGGTCATATAGTAAAACTATTTTTTCATCAATTTTTTTCATTTGTAAAGTTAATAGAAACAACATATGACATGCTTGTTGAACTTCTAATCAACAAATCTTTTGAACCATAATATCACTTTGTTGGGAAGGAGAAAAAAAGTTTAAAATAATAACAAAAAACTGATGTAAGATTTAGTGTGGTTCATCAACTCTCGTTTATATCCATGGGAAAAATATATATTAATATATATGATTAATTATTAGGTCCTCACCTAAGTATGACTTGCCTTGTATACCTCTCATATAAACCTAAAGTATATTTTTCTCAATCTTCTTTAGAAACTCTAACGACCTAACCTCACCAAGTGTCTAAAGTGTCTTAGCTCTTCCTCATCAAAATCCTAACTCTTAAGGTGTATTTATAAGAACAAGCTCTAACTCAGCAAAGAGTTTCAATTTAATTAAGACTCTCTTAATTAATTTGAATATAATTAGAATCTCTAAAAATATTTAACTAAGTGTTTGACAAACATCTTTAGATATACAGAGTAAAGAAAAGAAAGGGAAATAGTGCAAGTAAGAAGTATTTTACTTTTGTTTCACAGAAACTAATCCTCCTCATCTCAGTAACAATAACTTGAACGAGTTGGATGGATGAGATATAAAGTTTCAGAGATATCTGTAATAATATGAGCAAATTTTGTTAGTAAGTTGATGTAAGTTTTGTTTTCCTAATCTCCTTTACCAAGAGTATAAATAAGTGATGAATCAAGAAATAATACATGTATTTTATTTCTCTTTAATCACTCTTTTTATTCTTATCATAATATTAGAGCACCGCTCTTTTAAGAGAGATTTTAGTTCTTCTTTATTGTCAAACGATAGCCATCCTTCGCCAACGATGTTTTAGTACACATGAGAACAATGCCATTGCTTAGCCCTGCACCACTCTCTTTTAAACTTATGACTGACATGGGCAGTGATAGGCGACCCTGGTACTCTATCTTCGCGTTTCAGAGACATCTCGTAGTCAGTCAACTTATCGTAGAGTTCTTCAAACAACAACGGTGAGTTGCATGCTCTTATTATTGTAGCCAATATTTCGTATTCAGCCTCAAGACCATTAAGGGTGTGAACAATAACTTCTTCATCACCGAGGTAATGGCCTATCAAAGCTAAATCATCAATGATAGTTTCTATAGTTTAAAGATAATCGACAATATTAGTATCATCTTATTTTGTGTTCATGAGATTGGACAGCGAACTTTGATAATTGAACATCCACATCCTGGTATATCATCTTTCTATGAATCAATCTAATCAGTTGGAGTTCTAAGAAACAAAAAACAATCGCTCGATCAACCACTGAAGCTGAATATCATTCCATTGCCACTGTTACTATAGAACTTAATTGAGTCATGAATCTGCTCAGGGAACTTATCATCCACTCTACTACTCTTATGATATACTATAACAATGTCGGAGCTACTTACTTATATGTCAATCCAGTATTTTACTCTCGTATGAAGCATATAATCATTGACTTTCACTTTATACGAGATCAAGTTGTCAACCATAAACTACATGTTTCTCATGTTCACACGGTGGATCAACTGGCATATGCCCTCACAAAGCCATTCAACCGTAAATTGTTCTTATTACATAGGTTCAAGATCGACGTCCTTGATAAGAGCACGATCTTGCTGGGGCACATTAACCAATAAATTTTTAGATGTGATCTCTGTAATAGCAAGCAGATTTTATTAGTTTGTTCAGAGAAATCCTCCCTTCCTAACTTCTTTTTCTAAGAGTATTAATAAGTGATGAATCGAGAAATAAAGCATGTATTTCATTTCTCTTCGATCACTCTCTTATTCTTATCAAGATGAGAGTTACTAGGAGACACCCACACCATCATTTAGTTTTATAGGTTCCATGAGAGGGACTCACAGAGGGATCAAACTCAATCTCCATAGTACTCCAAAGCATGTTAAAATTATCTCATGTTATATAAGGCTTGATGTAACGGGTGATGGGATAGGAGAAATGTGGAGAAAAAAAAAAGGTATTACTTTGGTTATAATTGTGATATAACCCTAGGATTCTATTATGGAGGAAGAGGGTAAAAAATGGGGATAATCAATCTTTTCAAGGGGATCTACCTCCTACATCAATTCTAGAGGATCTATCTCCTAAGGTTTTATCTTTTAGCTAAAACTAATACTTCATTCGTTTATTTTCATAAAGAATTTACAACTTTATTTATGGGGCTCTACTAAGAGTCTCGCTCAACTTCGACTCATAACTAATTGTTGAACTCCTAATTGAAAATAATAACTGACTCCATCCCAACCAAAGATAAAAATCAACTCTAGCCACTCATAACTGACTTGATGAGATTCACCCGACCACTCCGACTAATATGATTTTGTTGGGAAACCTTAACAAGTGCATCACATGTGCAGCAAAAATCAAAATAAAATATCGGTTTCCCACGCAGATCAAATTGTCATGCAAAAGATTGGGATTGTAAGAAAAACATAAAAATCAATAAAATCGTGATGTGTGAAAGATTGATTTTACCTAGGGAGATCGTATATCCCTGTATTTTCAGATCTGAATGGAGAGGATGAAGGAGGTCAAGTGTCCTCCTATCCACACGATAGATATATGTAGCGAAACTCCTCCAATCTAATCTCACAACTCTTGCACAGAGGGAGGGAGGAAAATAGGAGGTGGTGGCTAAAGCTACAGCCTATCAACCATAAGTCTCCTCTCCTATTTATAGAGAGCCACCAAAAACCTTAGGGCTCTTGCCTTAGTGGGTATTAGATCTCCATCCAATTACCTACTGACCTTGCATTATTAGATCTCTATCCAATAATCTTCTTAGGTCTTTAATTGGGTCTTAATTAAGGAGTCCATCAGTATAGAGTCTCATCTAATGAAAATAGGGGCTAATTGGATCTTCATCCAATCCTCTATTCGCTGAAGCATCTACCATATGTGACCCTCTAGGCATGATATCAAGCTGATTGTGAGTCAATCCCATCAGAACTCCTTATGATATAGTGAATTATTATCTTCATAATAATTCACTCGACTAATTGATTATGGATGTACTATGCCACTACGCCATACTCCTCAGACGATATAAGGGGATCGAATCTATCGGATATGTCCGTCCACAATTACCATGTATCTATAATCCCTCATCTAACTAATATTCCAGAGACCGTATATTGGACATGGTACTATTAGGTCACATACGAAATCTGTCATAGTCTCGCTCTAATCGGATTCTCTCGGAGAACTATTTCTCTCTCAATCTGAATGACTTTGGCCAAGGATTTGTCTGAGTAATTATATATGAGATATACCTCTCGTGATACCGAGAGTGAATGATCCTCTATTGACACTCAATTACCTTCGTAAGATTGACTACCAATCCTAATAACCAACTGTACTAGATCTGAAACTTTTTAAACCTGTAAGTCTGACGTCAAAGAAAGGAGTACTCATACAAGACACCCTTGGTATCTCAAGTCTAAGGATCAGATACACAACTAGGACTATGGAATCGCTATTTGATATTATATATCATTAACCATACAGTATTCCATAAGCGGATCAATCAATGAACTCATTCTCTAATGAGTACTTATACTATATTCTTAGTGTCTCCACACAAGTGGCTATCAGACCAGCCACCTCCATTATATGGACAGATATATAGTACACCGGTCTGTCTGATTATCTCGATGTCCCTCTCGAGTAACATATGATCGAGATTATTTAGGATCTGTATTTAAAGTTGAATCGATCTCATTATCGTGATCTCATCACGATCCGATTTTCATTGCACAGAACCAAGGAAATCACAATATATATGCTATATATAATATAATATGAGAATATGTTAATATTAATCATAAGCAAAAAGATCACATAGTGTGTCACACGTGTCATCACTCACATGATTGGCTTGTAGGGCACCTATAACCAGTAGACTCAACCTAAATAGATGAACCCGACTTAGCTAAGGTCCTAACAGACTCACTCTCTTCATACACCATAGATTCAGCCCATAGATCATCCAAATTTTGATATATATATATATATATATATATATATATATAAAATCAAAATGCTCAGAAAGTTTAGTGCATGATCACAGCCGACCTTAACCCAAGCATCAATAAAAATACTGGTGTAAAATCCAAACCAAACCCACTCGTTTTGACTCAACCAGAAGGAATCGATGCCTTCTTCTCATCTATGCTTCTGCCCTAACTAAATGCATTGATGATGCAATGGTGAAGACATTTGTGGGTGCCCATCTGGTTTTGTGCCATAGAAGTTTATCGAGCCCTTAAAGAGGTCAAAACATTATTATAATCCTTAATAGGCACGACAAAGTCAAAAATCTAAAGTTAGATAAACAAAATTTAAATTTAACTTACAATAACCTAATGAATATATTAATTAAATGTGTCATTCTCTTTATCCCTATCTATGATAAACTTTGATCACTCGAGCCCCCTCATCATCTCCAACATAAGATTCGCTTTAATACTATTTGTCAATATAATAACTAACTAATTAATTTTTTAGATCAAATCCATTCGCCTAAAATATTTATACCCAAATTAATAAAGAGTATATCTATCAACTACTCATAAGCAGATTCCAAATATTTACCCACCTCAAATCTAAACAGAAACTTGGAGTGTGTTAAAATTAATAATAATAAATAAAAAAATGTGACATACTGCCCCTTTTTTTTTTTTTTTTTGACAATCTATCATACAAACATTAACTAGAGCAATAAAAGTAAAAGCAATTTTGATTCAAAACAGATGTTATTTAACAATAAAATAATTGTTAAAAGGTTACAAAACTTGAACTAGGAGTCTGGAAATGCTGCGACTTTTCGATAGCACTCACTATCTAGAGATAAAAGGCAAGTGTTCCCCAACCAAGTTTGAGCTCGAGCACTATTAGAAGGCTGCTTTAAAATTTTTAAAAAAATATATATTAAGATAAAAATATATTATTAATTATTTTGAATTAGAACCTCTTATAAATAAGTCATCTTTATCAAAAATAAATGAAAAAAATAATCATAAAACAACACCGTTCTAAAATCAAGTCATATTATTTATTTTCTACAATGGCATAGATAAGACACACAATATTAATTTATCAATCGAAGTGGACCGATATTTCATTTTTAAATCCTTTTTTTTTCCTATATACTACCAGTAAGAATTATATAATTAAAAAATAAGAAATTCCATAATATATGGCATAATCAGTTAATCAAATTCTATCTAATTAAACATGCACTTGTAAAAAATATTTGACATGCTTTGAATTGATAAAATTAATCAAATTGACCTATCATAAAATTATATGAAATTTATTTATTAAAATATGCCGATTAAGATCAAATAATAAAATCTAAATTTATGATGTGTCACGAATTTAAAAAATTACCATAATTAATTCTAAAACTCACAAAACAATTAAAACATAAATCGAATACTTTTCATGCATCTTAGAATTTGTAAATGTATCATTAGCTATTCTAAATTTCATAATATGTATCTCTTTCTCCTTCCCTCCTCTCACGGTCCCCCTTTAGGATGAACTTAAATGTAGAAGAGTCAAACTTAAATAAAAGATGAGGGGATGTCACATATAGTATAAATTATAATTATATAGTTGATATTTAATTAAATAATTGTCATATTCCATAGTTTCCGATTCAAATTACAAAATAACATTAATATCATTAGTTCCAAACTGGGATAAACTAATTAAGAAAGTAATTATTCAATAAAGTAAAATGTTCCATAGTTGGTGGAAGGACCGACTTAGAGTTCTGTAAATTGCTCGAAATTGAATTTGACACTGAATAATGAGATAAATGTTGCTGAAAGATTATATAATTTGTAGGAGAGTAGGAGTGATAGATTTGCATTATCTCCATCAGGATTTGGACTTATTGGGAGACACTAAGAAAGATAACAAGTTAAGTTGAACTTTCTTTAGGGAATGAGAACTCATCACGTTGGTAGTGTGGATCCAAGATTGACTCTTTCACAAGAAAAGAATGTATTATTCAAAACTAGGGTTTGTATAAGAAGATATACCTATAGATGTTATATAAATTTTGTAACCTTGATTTAGTGAAGGAATATTTTCTTTAGATATTCTACTAATGTAGTATGTCCAATAGGAATATTGCATAAACTATATGTGTCAAGTATATTGACCAAAACACCCACAATAATATGTGGGGGATCAACTATGTCCATATATCAATACTCAATCATTCATTTGTTAGCATCTTATTATTAGCCCATATCAACTCTCATTTAGCATTCACTTTACGATCAACACCCTTCTTATCGGGACATGTCACTGGATTTATGATGTCTTAGTTATCCTTTAAAATAATCTTTGGATATTCATACATAGAAAATATACTCGAGTTTTTAATTGCATATCATAAGATTGACTTGAATGTCAAAGAGGTTATTCAATAGGATGAGTTAACTTCACCTATAGATGCTTTTATAGATTGGAGATATTATTGTCGTAAATCAAATGAAATATTACTTGATATGAGAAAATAACACATTGTAAGTTGTCGATACCTCAGCAACACTTGGCCAGCACCTCAGTAACACTTGATTGATACCTCGATACTATATTAAGAGAATACGTTTGAATCCCCATGAGGAATATTATATGACTTTGAGATATCAGGACTTGATGCATAATAATATCTAGATAACGCAGGTTACCATCTCAAATCTCTAACCCCGATTCTCATAATCATTCTCAATTTTCATGATAATCTATCCTATTGTATAGCCTTATGTACATATCCATAAGATAGATTATCCGTCTCTAATCTATTCAAATTCTCTTTATATTCAACTTTAAATTAAATCTTTTGAACCATATTAACATATGTCCTGACGTAATCTTATAGGATTTTGGCATAAGGATTTGATGCTCTCACTCTTAGTCAGCTAGCAAAAAGGATCACGATCGGATCTAAGACACCTTCTAGAAAGATCGAACAACCACGATCTATCAAACCGCTTTTAAGTCTCGCAAGTGGCTCATGCATGAAGATATTAATCCATCTTCAGACTCAATCCAAAGATATCGTTGACAGTCAGATCGAAAATAAAATGGATCTGATTAGGTTTTGATCCCTTCTAGAGGCTTCGTTACCTTGACCCAGTCATAGAAACCCTTATGTGAATTGATCGCACCAGTATGTCGCTCCTTCACACTCCGATCTTCCCTTCCTCCTTGTGATCTCCTCCCCTATTGTCTACGATATCGACATCAATCTGATTGAAACAAAAAGGAGATAAAGCAGAGGTTGGGGATGGGAGGCGGTAGTGGCCGGAAGTAGAAGATGGCATGCAAGAGGAACATGGAGAAGAATGAAACAACGAAGGGTATTCGTGATAGTTCCTCTATGATATCCATGTTTCGATTCTCTTTTTTAAGAGTTAACTTTTTGGGACTTCTTTAGAATCTTGTGTGTTTTCTCACTGACTGATCGTTTATTTTTTTTTAGAATATTGGCGTAGGAAGCCAACTTAAATCGAACAAGAGGGCCATGACCATCCAGGTTAACTATTTGGTTTAGCTTTTCTTTTGTCTTTGTTCCTCTTCTCTATCTTTGCGTTTGGATTTCTGATTGGAATTTGGAGATGTTACTATTACGCTAATAGAAATATGGTGTCAGATTCAATTGTCAAGTTAATAAAGATACTTTATGATATATCGTAATAATTTTTTTCTCTAAGAATGATAAGTACTTTGTCAGTTCCATGTATTATGATATCAAGTACTTGATAGTTATAGAAAGAATCCAAAGTCCTTAAGTATTGATTAATGATTCATTTACTAAGTACTTAAGTATTTTAAAAATATATTCTTATGATTAGGCTTCTGAGCAACCTATAAAAAAATATGATGATGCATGTCTGAGTGAATATAATAATCAATATTTTACTTGCATAACTAAAATTATTTATTTCAGTTTTCCTATTTATATTTATGTATATACATGATTAGATGTGATAACATGATTATCTTAGTAAGATAAATTACATGGGTTATTATAAATTATATATATGTGGTATATATAAGGGAGTATGACATGGATGACATGCAACCGCTATGACTGGTATTAGTAGTTGGATTTAATATAGTATTATTATATTAATAAACTTATTGACTTATTTGATAAAATTCGTAATCACATGTAAAATATTTTTTTAATTTTTAAAATTTAATTAGTTAAAGTTATTTTTAAATAAATTTTTTTTTATTCATTTATATTTTTAATTATTTTTACATCTTACCAATTAATTGATCAAATAAGATATGTTATGATTGAATTATAATTATGTTATCAGCCAATATAAAGAAAGATCAATTATGATATGATTTTTTTATTAGAGATGACATTGATAGAAATGACTCTCATAATTATTTATTCTATATCTTTTGCTCTCAACTATATAAAGATATGACCTCCTAGAAACTAAAAAGAGATATTGCAAGTATGCTCTCAATACTTTCTTAGTTATTGTGATCCTATAAAGGATAATAAGAGAGGAGAAGATGAGTTTCGCTTACTTCAGATCGAACATTCGAGCATTTGTAGATGAGATGAAAGATATATATTGAAAGGTATATAATTTTAATCTTGATCCATTGTTATTTAATTTTAATTTTGATATTAATTTTTTTTCTGTATAGTAGTAGGATGATTATAGTCTTATACTAGCCAACTTAATTTTCATTTAGAAGAACTGCTTTGTCTTAACTATTGAAAGAAATATTTTAACCATTTGCATTGGTGGAGTATTGACTTGCTTCATCATGAATCTAACACAAAACATATTCTTGCCACAATAACTACTCCTAATTGTTTAGAGACATAGGGAGGGTTTGGTATATAAAAAAATATATATATATATAAATCTATGAAATATTCTCATGCAAAAACTTTTGCCAAATAAGATCATGCAAGAATTCATATCGAACTATTTGGTCTTGGGACTTTTGTACCAACACGACCCATTCTAACATGAAGAAAGATGTCAATTGATAAGGAAAAATATTATTGATAAAGTTCATAATCGAAAACAATATCCAAACTAATTAAACTCGAGATTACGTTAGTTAGGGTTCATAATCTTGTAGTTAGTTTCATATTATTGATATAGTTCATAATCTTGTAGTTAGTTTCAAGATTACGTTAGGCTAGGAGTTGACTCAACTCGTCTAATTAAACTCGAGTTAAGCTTCGTCTATGTCAAACCTAAGTCCAAACTAAGCCTAAGTCAATTTTTATTTATTAAAACATACAAATACTTTTTTCAATTTCAATTAAAGAAGTAAAAGGAGGACTAACCATTCTTTGGTGATGATCACTGCTCACGATCCCCTTTAGGATGTCACATATAGTATAAATCATAATTATTAACTATATAGTTGATATTTAATTAAATAATTGTCATATTCCATATTTGCCCATTCTGGTCCAAGGCCTTTCATGTTAGTACCAATAATCTTCGTAATTACTAATTTTTTTCTCTATTTATTTATTAATTATTTTTTTACGGTTAACAGTTTACTTTATTGAATGAATAATTCCTTTCCTAATTAGGGAAAAGAATTAAGTGAATATAATTTGCGTCTTCCGATGATTGGTAATCATCAATAAATATAAAGAAGGGATAATAGAGGATAATAAAATATAAACAAGCGACGTTTCGTGTTTGATCGTTTATATTATGTAATTTGATATAGTCAAATTTGATTACCAATCTCATGTTGGCAAAATTGGCTCGACTTGGCCCTTGTTTTTTTCGTATTATTATGTCCGAAAGAAAAAGATATCGAGGATTCAAAAAAAAAAAGAAAAAAATTGAAAGACAAAAAAAAAATGGTTGCATTATATATCCTTTGTCTCATTGTTTTCAAAAGCAAAGAAGGTACAAGATGGCATACCTACAGACATTACTTTGTATAGTATAAATTTTATAATAGTGATTTAGTGAGGGAATAATTTATTTGGATATTCTACTAATGTAGTGAAGAAGATATTGATCCGTCTTCAGACCCGATCCAAAGATATCAGTCGGATCGGAAATGAAATGGATCCGATTGGGTCTCGATCCCTTCTCGAGGCTTCGTTACCTTAACCCATTCATAGAAACCCTTAAACGTGAATTCATCGCACCAGTCTGTCGCTCCGGCCGATCTCCTCGCTTCCCTTCCTCCTCGCGATCGTCCTCCCCTACCGTCTACGATATCGGCATCAATCCCATCGCGACAAGAAGGAGACGAAGCAGAGATCGGGGATGGGAGGCGGCAATGGCCAGAAGTCGAAGATGGCGCGCGAGAGGAACTTGGAGAAGAACAAAGGGGCCAAGGGTATTGTTGATTGTTCCTCTACGATATCCTTCCTATCTTTCGATTTTTCTTTTTCGAGATTTTAACTTTTTGGGACTTCTTTAGACTCTTGTGTGTTTTCTCACTGACCGACCGATCGTTTATTTTCTTTTGGTATATTGGCGCAGGAAGCCAGCTGGAATCGAACAAGAAGGCCATGACCATCCAGGTTAACTATACTCGTGTCTTCGTCCCTCTTGTTTGTCTTTGTGTTTGGATTTCTGATTGGCATATGGAGATTTTACGATTAAGCCAATTGATTGCCTGGATCTGTCTCTGTGGATTGGATTTTCGGATTTGTGTTTGATCGATCGTAAGGATAATTGACTCGGGATTCTAGTGTTTTTGTTATTGATCGGGCCTTTTTTCTTTTAAATAGATCTGGCTTTCGGTTTCAAGATGATTGCAATTGATGGGCTTATCTTGTTGTTGTTTTCTTTTTTAATGTATAGCTGACTGATGATTCGGTCGGGATGTGATTCTTGGAAGAACTCGGTGGTGATGTGTTGTGATAACCTGTGGATATTATATCATAGGATGATTATGTGTCTTTTATTAGAAAATATGGTTACCTTCTCCTCTTCGTTCTTCTAATCGAGGATCTATGGAGCATTCACACACATCTCAGTGTCCCTTTGTGCTTTGGACACACCCATTAAGCAGAAAATTTTCTCTTTATTGTTCACGTCATCATTCTAATGTTGAACCTAATTCTGAAGTTGGTGCGGATTAGGAGTTAGTTGAGAAAGTATTATCATGAAACAAGATATAATTTGGGATTATTTGATTGGGATTTTGTTCTCAGCGGATAGAATCTGGTTACAAAGCTTGTGGGTTCTACATGTCTTTTGGGTAAATTGGCTGGGTTATTTGCATACGCTCTTGTGGTAACAGCTTAAGTAGTCTACATTATATTTGTTTTAAATTTTTAGCTATGGATCTTTCCCAATGCAAAAACATGTAGGTAAACAATTGCTTTCGTGCATCAATGCGTTTGCTCTGTTATTTCACGTTGATGTAGAGTATACAGCTTTAATTTATCAAAGAAAGTTCCATTATTAGCACTAGATCTGATATTTACGCTTGGTTTTCATTACATGTTGTTGTATTCACTAGAATCCCCAAATAGCTGGGACTTACGGGTTTCTTGTGGTAGTGGTTGTTGTTGTTGTTGTTTTGCTCTCTAGAAAAAACAAGGTCTAAAATAGGATTAGAACCAGCACGGGCATTGGGATTGGAATGGATCCATTGGATCAGTGGGCTGCATTTCAACTAAAAATCCATTAATAGAAAAAAACTTCAAAAACAACTTAGAAGCTTTTAAAATATTTCAGAATATGTGTCGACAATATTTTTCGGCGTTCTTGTTGTCGTCGTCCTCCGAATCTTCTCCTCTTATCCTTTTTCTTCTTTTGATGATAACATCAAGTGCAGATTGGCTCATTTAGGTAAGTAGTATTTGCTTCACCTCTACATGTCTTTTGGGTAAATTGGCTGGGTTATTTGCATACGCTCTTGTGGTAACAGCTTAAGTAGTCTACATTATATTTGTTTTAAATTTTTAGCTATGGATCTTTCCCAATGCAAAAACATGTAGGTAAACAATTGCTTTCGTGCATCAATGCGTTTGCTCTGTTATTTCACGTTGATGTAGAGTATACAGCTTTAATTTATCAAAGAAAGTTCCATTATTAGCACTAGATCTGATATTTACGCTTGGTTTTCATTACATGTTGTTGTATTCACTAGAATCCCCAAATAGCTGGGACTTACGGGTTTCTTGTGGTAGTGGTTGTTGTTGTTGTTGTTTTGCTCTCTAGAAAAAACAAGGTCTAAAATAGGATTAGAACCAGCACGGGCATTGGGATTGGAATGGATCCATTGGATCAGTGGGCTGCATTTCAACTAAAAATCCATTAATAGAAAAAAACTTCAAAAACAACTTAGAAGCTTTTAAAATATTTCAGAATATGTGTCGACAATATTTTTCGGCGTTCTTGTTGTCGTCGTCCTCCGAATCTTCTCCTCTTATCCTTTTTCTTCTTTTGATGATAACATCAAGTGCAGATTGGCTCATTTAGGTAAGTAGTATTTGCTTCACCTCTACATGTCTTTTGGGTAAATTGGCTGGGTTATTTGCATACGCTCTTGTGGTAACAGCTTAAGTAGTCTACATTATATTTGTTTTAAATTTTTAGCTATGGATCTTTCCCAATGCAAAAACATGTAGGTAAACAATTGCTTTCGTGCATCAATGCGTTTGCTCTGTTATTTCACGTTGATGTAGAGTATACAGCTTTAATTTATCAAAGAAAGTTCCATTATTAGCACTAGATCTGATATTTACGCTTGGTTTTCATTACATGTTGTTGTATTCACTAGAATCCCCAAATAGCTGGGACTTACGGGTTTCTTGTGGTAGTGGTTGTTGTTGTTGTTGTTTTGCTCTCTAGAAAAAACAAGGTCTAAAATAGGATTAGAACCAGCACGGGCATTGGGATTGGAATGGATCCATTGGATCAGTGGGCTGCATTTCAACTAAAAATCCATTAATAGAAAAAAACTTCAAAAACAACTTAGAAGCTTTTAAAATATTTCAGAATATGTGTCGACAATATTTTTCGGCGTTCTTGTTGTCGTCGTCCTCCGAATCTTCTCCTCTTATCCTTTTTCTTCTTTTGATGATAACATCAAGTGCAGATTGGCTCATTTAGGTAAGTAGTATTTGCTTCACCTCATCCTTTTCTCCTTCCTTTCATTTTTCTCTTCTCACCTTTTCCTTCTAGCAGTGACAAAACTACTTGGCTTTAAAGGTTTGGGAACCCAGCAGACCAGATGGCTAGAGGCTAGGATTGGGATTCATAGGGCTCATTGTTGAAGGCAACCCATGAACTGACCTAGGAGTAGGAAAAACAAAAAAAAAAAAGGGGAAAATGATTCATTTTTTTCTTGGGAAGAAAAATAAGAAGATAGAAATATAGAGAACAAAGGGTTTGTCTTTTTTCCTTGATTTTCTTAACCCAAGGATATCAAGGAATATATATAGGCAAAGAATCAGCTTGAAATTCCCTTTATCTCTCTCTCTCTCTCTCTCTCTCTCTGGTTTGTCAACTGCAGGAATAGGGTAGTAATGAAAGGATTGATATAAATGTGGACTTAGTGGCCTCTTCACTAGTTGGATCTAAGCATCTTTTATAATGTTGGCAAATCTGATTTATACAAATTAGCTGATTCGTAGGTTGCTTGAGTTGTCCAGAACCCGCATCATATGAAGCATAACCTGGTTCTGATCACTCCTTTATATGTATTAGATGTATTTTGGCATGTCTAGCTATTTTTTTATTATCAAGTTTGCAGTATTTTGTTGAGAAATTTATGCGTCAATTACACATTATTCCTAGATCCATGGAACGTGAACATCATTGCAATGAGAGGGAGAACATAGTCAAGCATGTTGTCATCAGTCTGAAGTATGACTGACACATAAAAACCAGTTTGGTGATTGATGAGGAAGAACAATTGAGACTTCCTAAAGACATCATCATACCAGATAGTAGGTAGGCTCTTTGGTTCTTTGCCTATCATAATGCGGGTGAAAGCTTTACCAGGGATGAAGGTATTCTATTCTGAGTATGATGTGCATTTATTGGAGGCCCTGTGAATGTTATTGCTCTAGGTGCATGACTACCGAGTCTTTTTGAGTGAGAATCTAAATTATCTAATATCACGCATTTTTGTCTTTGGTTTATTGCATGAACAGCCTCCTTAGGGCTTAAGTAGTGCTACCAGAGAATTTCTCAACATCAAGTTCTTTGACTCATTTCGTTCCCCTATTCTGATTACAGTGCAAGATATGCATGCAAACTTTTATGTGTACGACATCGGAAGTCAAATGCAGAGAACATGCCGAAGCAAAGCATCCCAAGTCTGATGTGTCTCAGTGCTTCCCCCATCTTAAGAAGTAGTTCACAAGCTAGAAGGAAGATTATAGTCAAATTAGGCATGGACTAAAATACTGATTGAATGGTGATGCTAAGGGTGCGGACTTTGACTTTGAATTGGGCTACCTTTATATGCACAGACTGTATGGGGGATTAAGTACTTATTGCTGCGACAGACTATTCTGTGTTTTTATGTCATTCTTAACATTCTGTGTTGATAAACAATTTGTAAGGATTCCCATTAACCAATATAATAAGAGTATGCGGACAAAAAGTGATATGTGGGATAAATTCAATACAATACCTAATAATCAGTTTTAATTTGTTTTTTTTTTTCATCTTTCAGAACATTTATTTTTCTATGATAAAGTTTAAAAGAGTATAGTTATCGACGATTTCATGGATAATGGAAAACCTTTTTATGACGGTACAAAACCTGAATTGGGATGCATAAACTCAAACAAGCCTGTTAAATCTCTCCTCTCTTTTTCCCCCCTAATTTCTATTTTCCAAAAGAAACCTATATCATGAACTAAAACGAAGGGAACCGACTCCTCGTGCATCACAAGAAGCATAATTACACTATATTATAAAGTAGAAAATAAGAGTCCAGACTGAGAACGATCTGGAATCGAGTAGTATATTGTTACATAAGTGATAGGAATTTTGTATTCATATGTATGAGTCATATACGTAGATTTATTATTCAACAAGATAAAAAAACAAGATAAAAAAAAAACGATGAAGAGATGTTAATCATTGGATACCTTTGATATTATGATAAAATTTTTATAAAATAACAGTAAGACCAATAATACTTGTATGGATCTCAGTATTAGACAGTTAATAAATAATATATATGAAAAGCTTGGGTTGTCAAGATAAAAATGTTGAGATGAATGTGTTGCTAAAAAAAATATTTTTATTCATAAATAATTAGGTATCTTAGATATCTTTAAGATTACAAGAAAAAAATTATAAGATAATAATTAGACCAATAATATTTTTACGGATCTGAGTATTGGATAATTAAAATATAATATATACAAATAAAAATATTGAGATGGATGTGGTAAGTTATTAGGAAAAAATAAAAAAATATTTTTATTCAGACTAGGCATCGATTTGATAGAGGATAAAATGAGGAAAAAAATTATTTAAGATGGTATAGACATGTATTTAAAAAATCTATTGAAATGATTAATATTAGTGATCTGAGGTGAGGTGAGGTTGAAGAAGACTTAAAAATATATTGATAGAAACTATAAATAAAAATTAAATATTTTGAGCTTAATTAAATATATAATATTTTAGAAATCTTAATAGCCATAAAAGATCTATGTTATCGATCCCAAATAAACTATAATTTATGATTTTGTTATCGTTATTGAACGTATAAAAGGCATATATGTCATTTGATATAATAATTAAAAAAAGTATAGAGGAATCAATACTGAAATAACTTTATTTGCAATTTTGCCTGGTATTAAAAAAGTGTTTTGCCGCCTCTGTTTGTAGCCAACTTGCTTCTTTCCTCCGACGATGCCCAGGAGTCACTCCTGCGCTCCTTCCAAACCCTCACTCCCACTTCTTCTTCCTTCTTCGGCCAAAAGCCAACTCCCTCCCTCTCTCCTTCTTTGGAGGCCACCCTGTCGCCTCCTCTTGCTGCTATACCTTCCGTCGTGCAGCGGCCGCGGTCCTCTACAAAGCAGGGAGGAGGAGGTGTTCGCTCCCGTCCCGATGTAATTTACCCGTGAGCTTCTTCATGTAACTGCTAGGTCTGGCTGAAGGTTCTTGGTACCGTTTCTCGCGGAAAGTCGGGTGAAAGGGCGACCTCGACTCTGCTTTACTCAATTGAGGTTCAGGTGCTCGATCTTTTGCCTCCCTTAAGTGTTTCATTTGATGTGCGTTTGGAAATCGGTTAATCTCGAACGTAGTCCTTTCTTGTATTACTCGTACGAGCTGGAATAGCATAGAATAAGATAGGAAGACCAACTGGATATAAATACTTAAAGTTCAGTTCCCAGAATCTTCATTTCACTTCACTGGCTTGACATTTGCACATCATGTAACTGCTGGACTAGTTTGAGTTTTGTGATTATATGAAAGGGGATTAACTAAGTTAGCTTGGTGCAAGAATAATTAAGCCTATAATGGGTAACCCACCCATAAACTTGAGCCAGCTGATCAAAGCGCAATTTTTTTTTTTTGTTTTATTTTGATGATACTTGATAGGTGAACCCTTTCTGTGTGCTTGAAGACCTGAGGCTGATGAGTTTATTAGGACAATTCCAGTTTTTTCAAATACTTGTGGGGTTCATATACTCCAATAAACCAATCTGAACTTCATCAGGTTATACAACTATGTTCTGCCGTAGGAGTAGTTTTGATTCTTGACACTTCTGCATCATTTCTCTGAAGGGTAACAGTGTCAAAAGAGCTATATCACAAAATTGATCTCAAAGATGCACAATGACACTGGTACTCCATTTTCTTTTCACCAAACTATTAGTTTCTTTTTGCCAAATAAGCTCTTGTGATGGTTTTATGTGACACTGTTTGAGGAGATTCCTAACAGGATAAGTAAAAGAAATTGACATTTAATTGTGAATTGAGGTGGATGCCTAAGGTGGGGGTGTATTTCATCTAGTGGTCAAAACTATTAGATCCATGTATTTTGAGATAAGCAACAATTTGATTGATTAGCTATGCTCTTCGATTCTTATATAATTTATTGCAATCCATCGTATCTATATATACAACTTCTCAATATTTGGCCACTTACGACAAAGCATTGTTTCCATATAAGTTGCCTAGATGTTGTGAAATCACAAAATTGGTTGGCTTTCAGTTTGTAATTTTAGTGGTTCATGTTGTCATCAATAACTTGTGTCTTTGTCAGATTTTCATACTCCTAGCAGTTATTTAATTAATGACCTTTTTCCTGTTCAATAGCATTTGATGGTAATATTTTCATGGTTGTTATCACAAACAAACTGTAATGTTGTCTGAATGCTTCACAGCAAGTGATGTGCAACTCTGTTTTTTGCATCAAAACAGGTTATCTTCCACCAGATTCTTGTCCAATTTATTTTCATATATAGTTACAATGCTATTAATGGCATCTACAGTTTACACTACCGAGGCCATCATTTAAAGAATTCTTTCATAATGACATTACTGGACAAGCTACACTATTGAAGCCATCATTAGAAGATTTCTTTCCTCTCAAGCTAGCTTCATCATGTTGTTTTACTTTTCCACATAACAGATGACTCAATCAGGAGATCACTTCACAATATGCTCAGAATTTTTCTGTCTTACATGTGGGGTATGTCATCCTCCTCTGTTTTGGAACCTATAATTCCTTGCCTGAAGTTGAAGGAGAAAGTAGGGCATCAGTTGTAGGCCCTCATTTCTGTGCCCAGAGTAAAAATTTATTCTGCTGTCTCCTTACAGTCATTTTCATCTTAGGATACTTGGTTCACAAACATTCTCTTGTGGACCATCCTATAAAGTGCAGATCAAGATCCCTATAGTCAATATTTGCTATGTGGATCTTCATCAAGGTTATTTGCTTCACTGTCTGTTAACTGAACTGTCAAGCCAAAGAGTTCATCTCTAGGTATGTTATTTATTATTGTTGTTTTTATTATTTTTCTGCAGGATTGGATGTTACAGTAGCTGATCTTGTGTAGCTTGTAAGTCAAAATATTGACTTAGGCCAAAAATCTATCTAAATCTGATAAAGGATACTTGAACTTGGGTTAAGTTCATATATAGTTGCATAATATATGTTTCCCTTGGGTTAAGTTGCATAATATATGAACTTGGTTAAGTTCATATATAGTTATCAAAATAGATCTGTCTGAAAAAATCCAACTTATATATGTTTCCCTTCATTACACAATAAACTTCCTGATCTTTAAAGATTATAAGAGGGCCTTGCTACATTACACTGAATTAGTCACTCATGATAACACAAATTATTACTGTTCTTAGTTCTTTTTTCTTATAGCAATGATTTCATCAACAACAATAGTTGTTGGTTTTATTAGTGGCTGCAAATCCTTTTTTTCTATCAAGAACATAAAAAATCTTAGGGAGTGACAAATGCTTTCCCCACAATGCCAATGAACATACTTTAAGATTCTTGCTTGTCTTTACATTTATATATTTATATATCCATTGTGAAACATGGAGACAGCAAGACTATAAAATGACCCTTCGCAGGAAGCTTTGGATGAGGACAAGAGACTGGATGCGGCCCCGCCACGTCAAAGTCATGGTGGACTGAGCCATTAACCATCCATCAGGTGACCGAGAATGCTCTCTCGACTAGTATCACTGCATGGCCGAGCCACCCCTGAAAATTAACTTCATTGGTGACTCACCTCTCAGGGGGGCCCGCCAAATTGGCCCAACGTGTGTGCGGGACCCACGAAGATCAGGTGATCAACATCAGCACTCTCAGGGGTGACTCAGCCGGCCGTTGGCCATTGGCCATAACCATCGTACGCACCCAAATACCAAAAGAGTCGTTTCTTCTGCTCAGGTGCACTGATACCCCTGGACGAAATCAGGGGTGACGGCACCTCCTGAAGGCCTGACATGTTGGGGCCATATGTCTGTCTGTGAGAGATAGTATCACCCTTGTACGTTTTTCAAGGGTGATTCGATCCTTCAGGAGGTGACAGCCATTGGTTTCCTCGCACTACGACCCCTCCATCATCACCATTAGTTTGTGACGCTCGCTGTGAACAAGCTGCTCTCCTTTCTTTGCTGTTCCCATCACCGCCGCAGACCCGCCTCCGTTACCTCCCTCTCTCTCTCTCTCCTGCTCCTTCTGTTGTTTCTTTCTTTGATCTCTTTCCTTGTCAATTCCTTCTCCTTTACTCTTCATATCTCTCCCTCTCTCTTTATACCGAGCCTTACCTCAGTCTGTCTACTTTCTTCTTGCTAAGCTCTTCTCTTCCAGTCTTCAGGGGAGCCTGAGAGAATAACCCGAAGTCCGGTGCCTCCCTTGGTAAACATCACCGCCCATCCCCAGAACCAGTTAAAAAGGACCAATAGCTCGGCGGAGAGTGAGATCTCCTAAAATGGTTGCTGCCATCCCGGCGGCTACCGCCGCCACCCCGACGGCGAGCACCCGCCCTCAAGCTCAGAAGAAGATCCCGAACCCCTCTCCTCGCCGCCGGGATCCTATTTGCTCCGCCCGGCCGCCGCTGTCCCTCTCCGAGAAGAACAATGCCGTCGCCTCCAAGTGCCCCCACACCAAGGAGATGGCTTCCCGCTACCTGGCCTCTTATTCCCCTTCCTCATCTTCCGCTTCGGTTGCTAAAGGCGGCTCCCTTTCGTCCGTTTCCGCCTCCTCCTCGAAAGGTCCTTCCTTTGCTTATTCTTCTTGTTATTCCGCTTCGACTGTGTCCTCCTCTTCTTCTACTGCCAATTCTTCTCATCGGCGCTCCCATTCGCCTCTGCCTACGCCCCGACCCTCCACTACGGTGGCAGTGCCCCGGACTTGCATGCCCAGCCGCTCTAAATCCGTCGACCGCACTCGACCCGCCGATACCTCGATTTGCCATGCCACTAACAACCCCACCGAACTCTCCTCCGCCGCCGCCAGAGTCCTTCGTACCACCACCAGGAGTCTCTCTGTATCCTTCCAAGGTGAGTCCTTTTCCTACCAGACCAACAAGGTCAGAAATCTCTCTCCTTGCCCAAACAGGAGGCCGACTCCGGAGCGGCGGGGGCCTGTCACTCCGGCAAGGAGCAGTTTTAAGTCGGAGAGTGCCAGACCGTTCGACAACCACCACCGATGGCCCGGCAGCACGACTCAGCAGTTGACTCCATTGACGAGGAGTTTGGACTGCTCCATTGGTGAGAAAGATTCGGTCTTGGCAGCCATGCGATCCCTGAGGCATTCCATGGTGCTCAATGAAGATGCAAGGAGGGCCTCCTTTGATGGTGGTGACCTTTCCCTCTCATTCGACATTGATAGCTTGTCTTCTGGTGGCAATTCGGTTTCACATGAGCGCACTACTCTGCCACCAAGGGGGCGGGCAACAGCCCGTGGAATTGATGTTCCTTCAAGGTTTCTGCAAGAGAAGGGACACCGGTTACACAGGTTGTCAGGGCCAGGTATGCTGCAACCATCACCTGGACTGAAGAGCACAGCCCCTTCCAAGCTTGTTCCACCAAAGAAATCACTTGCAAATGGCCTTCTGTCATCTCCTTCATCTGCATCTTCTGCTCATCATGGTTCTTTCAGGCCTTCTTCTCCAAGTAAGCTGACAGCTGCCCTAGCAAGGGGCATCCCAGGTGTTCAACGGGTGACAAATAACCTAGTGACAAGCTCCCCCAATGCTGTTTCGCTAACTGTCAATGCTGCATCAATCTTTAACTTCTCTGCTGATATCAAGAGAGGCAAAACTGGGGAGAGACGGATCAAGGATGCACACCAGTTAAGGCTATTATATAACCGGCTCTTGCAGTGGCGGTGGGTTAATGCACAAGCGAATGATAACTTTCTTGCTCAAAAATTGGATGATGAGGTACTTTGCAAGACTTCAGCTTGGAGATTGAATCTTGTAGTGGATTATCAAGTTGAAAGTAGAATGTTATAAATGGGAGGGTCTACCATGTCTTGCATCTTGATTAGTGTTTGATTTTCTGAAATAGAATCTCTTCTTTATTCTTAAATTAGAATAGTTCATTTATACAATCTAGTGGCTAGTTGTAACAGTAGTCTTTTCACACATAATTCTTGAGAAGTACAGATTTGATCTATTGCTCCTTATACCATAACTTTGTGCTAGAATTTTATGGTTTATTCAATAAAAATCAAACAAATTTAATGCTTAGTTAAGAATATAAGTTACAGTACCACAAGAATATCCGTGACATTTATTTAATATTTATGTCATCTTTAGATATCGTTAAGGCATGCTCAATCTGATTTAGTTTTGTGTCATATTATTTTGTTGAAATTCTCTATAACATAAAAATCAGCTAGTCTAATTTTATTAGCAGTTATGCAGTTGTATCGTTTTCACTTTCCTGTCTTAAATGAGCATGAGCTAATGGTCTTAGGTTTGAATAAACTGTTTCTACTCAGTAAATAGATAACTAGTTTTTTTTTTTTTTTCTATAGCTAGCATTCATTCCTTTTCTTTTATTTGAAGCATCACATTGTAGTTTACATAAAACATCAGCATTTTTTTGGGAAAATCAAAATTTATTTTGTGGAATATGCACAAAATCAATTCCTTAGTATTCTTTCTTAGAGAGTGACATTGAGCAATATCTCTGCTACTATATATTTTTCATATGTGGACTTTGGAAGACCTTCCTGCTTAGACCTGCTTTTTGGGATCTGTGGTCTAATTGGCTGAAAAAATTGGGCCCAACACTACAATAGATTACAGGCTATGGTGGGCTGGACCAGCCATCTGTGCTATTAGTGGGTCTAACATCCACCATTCAAAAAGCACTGGGCTGCACTTATGAAAAATCATCAGGATAAATACAAGTATCCTTTGCTATACATGTAGTTCTATTTGCACAAGGGAACAAACAGAGGTGTCATATGAGTGCTGTAAAACAAGAGATAAAAAGATTGAGCTAGCCTATTAATTATTTCAACTATTTAAACTTTGTTGGATGTAAAAGAACAAGTAAGAAGAGTGAATAATAGCACTGGCCCTTGTAATACATTATTTATGCAGAATGTGAACTAATCTATGAGGGAAAACCCATCTTTATTTCTTGATATGATTTCATAAAATATGTTAGGCCATAGCTGCAATAAACATAACCATCATTCTTGATGAAGGGTTGTATCTTGTTTGGTTGACACTGATAGCATATCTGGGTCATAACAGCATCAGCGAATTACCATGTCTCAGCACAGGACTTCTATTTTCCTTAAAAACAGTGACAAATTGGTTTCAATCTGGGTAACATCTGAAACCCTTTCTGGTAGTAGTGTGTTTTGTGGTCTTATCAGTCTCTTATCTTGTTGTCTTCTGATTCTTTCTGTTTGTAGCATGCCATTCTCCTGACAATTCTGATTTTACAGTATAACTTGATTGTTCTGAATGGCTAGTGTTCTTTTCAATTATGACATATTATACTTGTCTTATGATCTCTGACCAGAAATGCTTATATGATGCCTGGGTAACTACCACAAAAATGCATGACTCAACAGCAATCAAAAAATTCAAGCTACAGACAGACAGACAATATCTGAAGCTCAATTCTGTTCTCAAGGGTCAGGTAAGATTTTTGTCATCATCTAGATCTCATTTTCTATGCTTAATGCTAGCTATTTTTGACTTTCTCATTTTTTAACATCATTAGGGAGAATTTTAGGGATTTCTATTAGGATTTAAAATCCTTTTAGGGGATAAAAGGAGAAAAGAGGGAGATTAGAGAGGAAAGAGAAGAGAGATTTGAGGCAGATAAGAATTTATTAATTCCAACCATATACTTAAGACATACTTATTGAACTATAAAAGTTATAAAGAAAAAGTTAAACTCATACTCTACAGAATTTGTCTAAAAGATGACTAAATAACCAGCATAATCTAACCATGTCGGTGGGACTTTGGATAGCAATTTGTCTCTGATTGGCTCTAAAGATCCTCTACATTGCCACTAATCTATGATCAAAATACACTAACAATCCCAGACAAGTTTTCTATTGTCTGCATAGTGGGTTTCCTTTTCTTGCTTAATGGCCTTGGTCTTCTCTAGATATGATGAGGACCCTCTTAGCATTCTTCTAGGGCTACTGTTGAGGGTCACGTCACAGATAAACATAGTCACAGATAAACATAGTCGTACCCATATTAGGCATGATTGGAATTCAAGTACTGGTGGTTCTACTACATCTTCAGAGCAGGAAAGCTTACCAAACTTCTATAAGAGATATAGTCTGCACATAGACAGAGGTTTAACACTGAATCGACTACTAATGTGATATCATGAAATCTCAAATAGATTGGAGAGGACTCATCAGCTCTGGTTCAGTCCTAGGCATGCACCTAGAGAACAAATAAGTTCTAGTTAGATCTAGTAATACCATAGTTGGCTCCATTTTGCTTGACTCTCTGAATGCTGTGTTGATGATATGGAATTCGAGCTTAGGTGTATGCTTGAGTCCGTTATCATGTTCAATCCAAGATCAAAGATAAGCTCTAGTCTTTATAGTGAGTCTTATAATATTGTTAGTTAAATTAATCCCTTCTAACCCTTCTAAATCATCGACCATGTTACTTAGAGGTTGAAATACATCCAACAGAGTTCTGTACTGATTTGAATTGAACTGGAAGATGTTGTAGGAGTTTCCTCTTTCTCCATGTAAAGTCATGGTTAATGACTAATATTTATCTAGTTTACAGTATCAGGATAATGTCTATCAGACTAGTGAACATTGCCCTTAGTTATATTAATTAATCAATTATGACCAGCACACAAGACATATTTGAATGGTACAGTAAACACTTATTTGTGAGTGTTCATGACAGCTTTTGACCTAACATCAATCCTTTATTGATAGGTTGATTGGATTATCAGCAGGGAAAGAAATAATCAAAGTTTACAATATTGTAAACAAGTTATGAATTTAGACTATAATCATATATATGAACACTGTAACCTCATAATGTCTGACATGGTTACAGTAAAATATATAGGTATTTATTTTCTTCTGTTTTGCATATATAAATTAAACCCTATTGACTTACAGGTTTAAACTATTTCAAAATTCTTGCAAACCATGACTAGGGCATCCAAAAAATTATATGTAGTATGCACCATCTAACTGAATCCTTACTTATCCTTATATTGTGCTCGAATGGTATTCTTTCCGATCCATGCCTCAATCTTCTCCACAATTGGCTAATGCAGATAACCTATCTGGAAGAATGGTCTCTTGTAGATCAAGACCATTCAAGTGCTTTACTTGGAGCAATTGAAGCATTAAAGGCGAGTACTATCTGCCTTCCAATTGTTAATGGAGCAAAGGTTTGTATATCCAAGTTTTCAGTAACAACTGCTACCTATTTGGTATCATCCAAAATTCAGAACTGATGCACTTGCTCTTCTTTCTTAACAGGCAGATTTTCAAGAAATGAGAAATGCTGTTAGTTCAGCAGTTGATGTAATGCAGGCAATAGGAACCTCAACATGGACTATATTGTCTAAGGTTGATGAGTTTGTTATTTCTTATTTGTGTTCCCTCTGGTACAATTTTCACTGGCTTCTTGCATGCATACTAGCTACTATTAAGCTTTAGTGAAAGAAAATAATCATTATAATCACCGAAGTTTTTTTATAATTAAGACATTCACCTATCTCTTTGGAGCTTGGCAAAGGCCAAAGTTCCTAAAAGGTGCATGACCTAAGGTCAACATAGACATCATAACATAGATGATAACAGATGAGAATATTGAGATGAGTGTGGAGCTACTAGAAAATATAGATAAGAATATACTTTTCTACGTGAATAACTAGATGTCGCTTTGATAGAGGCTACGATGAAAGAAAATCGTTTACAATGATATGGGTACGTGTTGAGGAAACCTTCGGATGCGATAGTCAGAAGAGATTAAATAATTAATGTTAATAGTATGAAGAGAGGTAGATGAAGACTTAAAAAAATCTTAATAAAAATTATAAAAAAAATTAAGTATTCTAAACTTAACTAAACATGATATTTTACTAATATTAATGGCAGCAAAAGATCCATGTAGCCGATCCGAAATAGTTGGGATTTACGGCTTTGTTGTTGCTGTTGTTGTTATTGAACATGCATGATAACAAATTGTACCACATTGTGGTTAAAGCTTGCAATGTAATTAAAAATTGGTAAAGCACATTCCAAACAAGATTAGAAAAGCAACATAAGTTATACAGAATAATCTGTTGAAAAATATAGTTAATAATGTTATCTAAGAAATACCTAATAGGAAGAAATATGCAGAGCTCTCTCCTTCTCTATGAATTTAGATATACATTGTATGTTTACTTAAACATAGCCTTTTTTGATAAATCATCAGGAACATTTGTTAAGACCTTTTTGCTAAACAATCAGTAATTTATTCTATCATCCATGCAGTTCAGTAAAAAGTCAACTTTCATTGAACTGTTCACTTGTCCTTCAATATATTTTGATCGTAATCTGGAATCTAATCAAGCAGCCATGGGGAATGGACCTTTGGGTGTAATTCCCTCAGAAAACCATTTTGCCCTGTGATTTTATTTCAGATGTTTCAAGAAACACATTTTGCCATGTGATTTGTTTCAGATATATACTGCCTTAGATATCTTACAGATAATTCTTCAGTTCGCTGGTAGCTTTTAAGAAAATGAGCTGATTATGTAGCATTTAGTTCACTGTGCAGCATTTAGTATCCAACTGCTATAATAATGCTATTTGGAATCTGTACTGAGGAAAGCTAATTTTGTTTGTCTCCTTCACCTGAGATCATTTGTACAACTTTCATTTTCTCCAGGTAGAAAGAAGAAGTTCCATGGTGTCTGAACTTGCTGATCTTGCAACCAAAGAACAAGCCTGGATGGATCAATTGAGAAATCTTTTGTCCACGGTATCAGCCTTGCATGTGAGTGTTCCACCACCCCTACTTGGTTGTCGTCGATTAAGTTATCTGCTGCTTAGAACTTCTAATTCTGTTACTTAAACGAGTCTTGAAACAGGTAAAACAATGTAGCTTGTTAGGTCATATAACACAGCTGAGCAGACCAAGCCTGATTCAATTATAGATGGCAAATTGGCATCATCTAACTACTACTAACTCCACAGCCGCCTCTCTTTTTCTAACTTACTACTCTGCCGAAGGTAACAGAGAAGGAAGCTCATCAGGTTCAGATTGGGTGCCCAGGCTATGCATGCAACCATTTTGGTTTAAGCATAGGTTAGTTGATTTCCATCATTGTTTTCCTTTCAAGGTGTGAGTTGTTGTGTATACGTGAGACTCTTTATTTCCTGTCGATTATTATTTATATCAGTATATGAGTTATATTTTAAAAACATTCATGTGTGAGATGAAGAAAAGACAGGTTGTGGATAATATTATATAACCAAGGATCGAAAGAATCAGATATCATATGTTAGATCTAACCTATATCTTAAAACTTTTGAGTTGAATTGATATCTTGTTTGTTGTCCGTGAACTCCGTGACCAGTCCGGGTTAGATTCGGTCGTTAGATCTAGATTTCTGACAATTTTTATGTGTTTCGAATTTACCATCTTTGGGTGATAGAATAAAAATCAAGGTTCATTATCTTCAACATTTTTTAAGTTGTCATATGCATCGACAAGTGCTAAATGGTCCAAAGTGGAGGCAATGTTTGAGTCAACGCTCCACGTGCCCATGAACTAGTTAGTCCCGATCAAGTTTTCCTGTGCTGTTGGGCATAGTCAAAGTCAATCTGGTTGGGGCATCTGCCATGACACTTCTAAGAGGGTCAGTTCAACTGTTTCAAGAAGCTACAAGGAAAGAGTGGGAATGATCGAGACTTCCATTCTTCGTTTCCTTCAGCTCCAAAATCCAAAGCCAGCCGTTGACCTGCCCAACTTTCTCGTGGACTAGTCATAAACTCCACTCGAGAAGAATCTGCCTAAACTTCTTGTTATCTAGCAATATATTAGTAGAATTTTTTCGACGTTTCATCAAACATTTGAAATTAAGATGGCAAATTTGGCTGATATTAAGTCCATGACAAAATTTCCAACTTAGCATACAAAAGAACTTTCATTGGTTTCACGATGAATTGCTACAAAGAATTGAGTAATCTTCTACGAATCGATCGGGCAGTGTGTTTATCTACGAAACATTAATTGATGTGGTGGAGACTTGACTCGTAGGAAGCAGTCAAAGTCTATGTCTGAATCAGAAATCTCGCTTTCTTGAAGGCCATCGGGCTCTGCACTTCCTCCTCCTCCGCCATGGCCACGCACCGCCTGCCGACATCCAACGCGAACTCCGCCGTCGCAGGCAGGTTCAGATCGAACCCCCTGCGGCTCGAGCTGGCGCCCTCCGACGCTGTGGACGCGGTGGCCGACCCGCTGCCGAGGCTTCCATCGTAGTGGCACCTCTTGTGCCCGCCCAGCGCCTGCCCCGTCGGGAACGTCTTGAAGCACACGGAGCACTGGTGCACCTTGCCGCCGCTGGTGGTGGCGCCTGCTGCGGCGGTGGAGGAGCCGGAAGCCGAAGCGGCCGGCGACGCGGCGACGGAGGGCTCCTCCCGGCCGCTGCTGCTGGCGTTGAGCTTGCGGTGGCTGGCCTTGTGCCCACCTAGCGCTTGGTACGAACCGAAGGCCTTGCCGCAGACGGAGCACTTGAACCCGACCTTCGCGGTGGGCGCAGGAGTCGCCGCAGCAGAGGCGGCGGAGACGAGCGGGAGGTGGTGGCTGGAGCCGCCGCGGGCGAGCGTCATGAGGCAGAGGGCCAGGTACTCCTCCTCGGTCGGCGGGTGGTCGAAGAAACGGTGGTGGCGCTTCGAGCGCTTCCGCTTCGCCCACCCCTCGACGGGCGGGAGCTCGTCCTCGCTCATCTCCGATTTCGGCGGCGGCGGCTGCGGGGGAACCAAAGCGACGGCAGTCTCGACACTGTCCACAGCCATCCGATTCAGCTCAGAAGAACAAAACGACCAAGATCTCTAGAAGCAAACGTCAGAAGCAGCAGCGGTAGCAGAGAAGAGTGAGTGGCGAGAGGAGGGCAACAATGGCTCTCGAGGGTCCCCTTATCAGTGAAGTGTGTGGCTGAGGCTACTACAGTTATATAAAGGAGATGGAGTGAAGGTGCGACACGCTATATGCACTGGAGCCGAGCTGTTTACGAGCGGCTCAAGCTAAGCTGGGATTGCAAAGTCACTATCAATGTCGGCGCTTCTGTGGAAGCCAAGCCAAGCGACAGTTTCGTCATGGCTACAGTCATCAGCTTGGCTACAGTCTCCCAAGAGGAGTAAGGATGGAAGACGAGCGAACGAAGAAGTCAGCTGAGGGCTGCACCAGACCAAGTGGACAGTGGACTAAAACCGGCTCATTCTCAAGTCAAAAATAGAGCAAGCAGCGGACCGTTTCCAGTCTTCCCCCCCATCTGCCGTGTCCGGTTTTGCTTGAAGCGGCAGCGGTGGGGCGACGACAACGGTGGTTCGGGTGAGGTGACATCGGTGGGTAGAGAGATGGATGGTAGGAATATGATTCTGGGAACCAAATGGAGGTCGGCCTGCGGCCGCTTTCACACTAGTCGGCACCTGTTCTGGAGCTGGCTTCCGCGTGGCGGTGGCTCATGGTGGTGGAGGTCGAGGAAGATTCACTGGAGAGGTTGGGTGGGCCGTGGCATCTTCCTAAGAAGCTTCCACGCGGAAGAAACGTGTTCCTCGTCTTCCTCCTGGGTTACTTACTATATTACCGAGGGCTTGCGAGTGGAAGTCTTTCCCACACAGGTGTCCGCTGCATGACTCGTGGATCTCCCCTCATCCATGAGGCTGCCTTCTTCCTGCGCTTCTCGAACAAAGGCGGGACTGTGATTTTTCCCACTTTAAAAGTTCTTCGTGCTCATTCACTGAGGTACTACCCATTGAATTGTTGATTAGGATTAAAAAGGAAAAAAGGAGATGAAGCAATACATTGGGAAAAGTATTTAAGAATCAAATCACATGTTCATTGCATAGAGACAGGCCATTAATTTGGACAGAGCAGAGCAGAGCACCTAAGTTTTAGCATGGAATGCAAGTACAGTTGAGCTATTGATTCGGTTCGGATGAACATCGCATTGATCGGGTCAGCCATCAAGTCCAACTCATTGCGTTTTCCCATCAGCTTCCTCATGGTATGAATTCTACGACTTTGTTTGATTAGTTTATACAAGTATGGATGCGAAGCTCCCACAGTCACACCCGCTGTAGGAGTCATCGGATAGGGATCATAGTGAATTAGCAATTGTAATCTTCGCCCTCGAGAAAACTACAAGCTTGAGACGACCGAAAGAGATTGGAGCATGTAAAATTGTATACATAGCAATTTAAGAGATCCCACCCCCCACTTCGTTTGTGTTTGGCTGTGGGTTCATGATTCACATGCTTGTTCAATGCAGTCAACGCTTCGGTGATGTATGACAGCAGAACTGTGTGTTTTTAACGTATGGAACACGAGAAATGGCAAGGCAGGAAGCTCGATGAACATTGCATTAAGGTCTCCTTGCTTACTGATAACAAACATAAACTGTGTGTAGGTTGGTATACAATATAGGATTAAAGAGGGTGTTTTAGGTGTTTGATAGGATTAAATCAAAAACAGAATGCTCTGCTGCAAGCAGTTTCTGTTTATAGGTATCAGAGTGGACAGTGAACTCTGGATGTTCACTATTAGCTGCATAAATTTCCCTACAATGCTATCCACAATAAGGATGCTTCCAGAGTTAGAACTCCTAAAACAAAAGCTTTTTGACTACTCTTTTTCTTTCTTTTATATGTAAAAAGAGGTAGTTTTACCTCATTGTTATCCTTGAGAAATAAAAGAAAACATGAGTGCCAGCTTAAAGTTGATTTCAATCCAACAGAACTATTCAGAGAATGTAGTAGCAGAGTTTTTCAAAAGGATGAGAGAAAGGAAAAGCACCTAATTGGGCAGATGCAAACTCTTCTTCATCAGACACAACAATCATGACAGGTGCAACAGGTGAAGAGCTTGATATCTGTCCCTCTTCCTCTGAAATCTTAGATGACACCCCCTCAAATGATACCAGTGTTTTGCTGAAAGAAGAAGATACATCTTGCATGCCAAAGACCCCACCAATAAGGCTTGAAAAGTTCCCTAGAACATCTCTAATTAAAATATCTTAATTCTTTATCTTCTGAAGCATGCCTTTGTGGGAAAATGTCTTCTGCATCTATTTCCCTACTTTTGAAGCCAGAGAATAATACTGTAAAATAAGATGTGCAACAATGCATGTGATGAACAATACCTGTCTCTAGGAAGAATCCTTATGTGGATGACTAATCAAGACAAGGCTTTGACCTTAACAGTGAAGTGTAAAATTTATAACAGTTCCACTATAATTGAGAAACCTAGAAACATAATTACATTGTTTGATCTCCCTGAGGATGAAATCTCCTTTGCAACAAAAGGACCATTCATCAAGAGGTTGAAGTTGTAATCACTTTGGAAATATTCTGTCAGTGGTATGCAGAGTCTAGCATTCTCAAGTTCTATGACTCCAATCACATGTATACCAAATGAGATTTGTGCTATGCAATCAGATGAAGGTTATAGACAGGCACCTATCAACCTATATATCCTTACAAAACCTTCTCTCTTGGCAGCCAGGAACCTTCTCCCAGCACTGTAGAAGGACAATTAGACAGGAAGTGTATTGTGTTTAAAAACTTTTAAGTAAATTAGCCAAGAATCTAGAACCAAACTCAGGAGTTCAGTAGCATTTGCTATTTTAAATCCTCTGCAAAATACTAATAATTATTTTACTGCATATTTATCATGGGATTCTCCAGTATATTACATGTATTTTCATCTCTCTTTATCCTATTTTTCCTACTCCCTTGTCTGTAATCACAGCACAGGCAATCCTTATCTGATTCTGCTATTTTAGTTCCTCTAAATGTAGTCAACCTTCTCCTGTTTATTTTTAACACCAGATTCATGTGCTCCACATCTACCCACCAACCCATATGGGAGCAGACACAGGATAAAAAAAAAATGCTCACACAGGTAATAATACTAGCTTGTAATTCCCAATTTGATCTAAGATTATAAAAAGAAAATTGACAGCAGCTGATGTTGGAATTTTGGGAATAAAGAAGAAAGTTATCCATAATTAACAATTTTTGTTAGGCCTTGAAGAAGACTTCTGATGTTAAAGACATACATTTCAACAAGTATAATACTTGGTGAAACAGTTAGGTGGGGATGACATTGGTAGATAAATGACTGAATTAGCTGTTGGAAAACACTCCCTTCATAGATTATGACTAATCTACCACTATAAATCATCTATGACAATATGCACAAGTGCTCAAAAATAGTTTAGAGATGATCTCCACCTTTCACATGTGGTTGAGAGATGGCATGCAAGTTAGGTGTTTGAGAAGTGCCCAACTTTGTTAGATAGTTGACCTCTCCAGTTATGATGGAAGCAAAGAATCCAAAAAAGAATCTGAGAATCTTATTTACCAAAAAAAAAAAAAAATGGATTGTGGTAGAAGTAAGATGTAATTGAGCAAAACTTTTACTATGTGAGAATGGTCGCATGATGACCAATTTGATGTTTTGTCAACCATACATTGGACTATATGTAATGATCAGAAATGAACAGAATCTTCTATCGCCAGAGTGATGGATGTTATGATGTTATTTTCAAGGATCTGTACTTGCATGCTGCATTGTTATGAAGCTTTCTTGATACATATACATAATGAAAGCTCCAAAATTGTCAAGATTAAATGAATTGATATTTTGGTGTGCAATTAGAAATAATAAATATTTTTTTGGGTAAATTATTATATTTTATATGTATATTTAATTGTAAGTTTTACAATAGATGTAGCAGAAGGTAGACAACTTCCAACAGAATAGAAGATTCATAGGAAATTGCCATTGTGAGTCAAACTCCAATAAGGCACCACAAAGTTCATGAACCAATAAACATACAAGTTTTTTTGTCATCAATAAAAAGTTGTTTGGCTTAATGGCAATTCCACTCTCTCCAAAACTCATGCCAATATATTTTAGTGACTTGTTGAAAAACTTACTTGAAATATAGCATAAGAAGACACTATGGTAATAAGAAACACAGTAAAACTTTTGTATGTTATAAATTCCACAGTAAAACTTTTGTAAGAAATATACATGTTCTTTTTTTTTTTATTCCTCCAACCCCATAAACTTGTAAAGTTCAATTCTTATTTGCAAGAATCAAAATGTAGGGAATCTGCATGAGTTAACATCCTTATTTGTCTCTCTTTTACACAGACAAAATTGATATCAGTCAAATAATTTATTTTTTTAATCCATCAGCCATGTAAAAATGGAAGAATTCAAGAGGGTGAAGTCTAGTTGGTGAGTAACATAAATATGGTAAAACATGAATACTCATTATTGAACTTTGAGTTTTCTTTTAAGAACCTGGTAGTAAGTATCACTGGCACAAGTTCCTCCACATGTGATGTTACTGCTGTACCTGGGAATAGATTTCCAGTGAAGACCTCTCATCTTAATTTGTTTGGTAAGACAAAGGATCCATAAAAATAAAAGAAAAGAGAGGACCATGGCAGTTTTGACTTGGTGTTGCTGAAATCCATGTGAAGCAGAAGAAGGAAGAGGTTGCACTTATTAGCAACCACACAGCACATTTTTTTATATACTGAGCAAATCAAGGTGGAAGGAGGCATTGTACAAATCAAAGCAGCAGAGATCCAAGTTCCAAAGTCTCTCAAATCCTTCTGGTTGAACCTACTGTACTGCTATTGATCAGGCAACTTAAGCAATCTTCTTTCTTGGGAAGATGTTAGTTAGCATTCACTCAAAAGAACAAAAAGAAATGTGTGTTGACTGCATAGATAGATATATAAAGAAATCTGCACTCAGATCTCCTCCAAGTCAAAAGAATTATTATAGCCATGAAACTTAGCATTTGAAACCTAAGGAATATAGGCAGATAAGCTTCTTTATAGAGTACACACAGCACTATCAAATCCCTCAGGCAGGCAGTGCAAACAATAAATGAAAACATCAAAAAAAGATTCAAAACCAGAATGATTGAAGGGGAAGAAAACCTAAAGGCAGAAAAAAAAAACAAAAAAGATAACAGCTGGTTGTGGAGGAAGTGATCCATATATAATTAATGATATCTCAGAAGGGATGGTACTGCAGTCACATGAAGCAGCACACTGCAGAAGGCAAAATGACTCAACTGGGGAGCTTCAAGAGGAGGATGACATCTTCTTGATGACCAAGGCGAAGAGAGAGGCAATGTTTATCTGACCCCATTTCTGCTGCGAACTACTGCTTATGACTGCTACTTCTGCACTGTAATCCTGCACACCATTCACTTTGCTTGTTCCATTCGACAGTCTTCCCTCCGCCCACATCTCCTATGCTCGACGATGCAACAGGGTATGATAGCTTTCGGCTCATCGAACAGATAGATACAATGTCATAGGGACTTCTCCTGCCTCTTTGAAACATCTTAATGTTGTCGATCATCTCATGCACACAGACACTCACAGCATATATCTTTCAGGGTCAACAGTTTAAATTAAAATCTATTTGTAAATGTAATTTGTATTATATGCCGGAACGAACGGTCTAGGTTGCAGAGACATATGATTCAGTCTATCTAGCCTATTGCATGTGTGATGTGAGAGGAGAATCCATACCTCGAGGTGGGAGAGGAGGTCTCAAGATATTGCTCGTTTCCACCACCTCCTCCTCCTCCTCCTCCTTTGTTTTCTTCAAGCAGAAGGGTTTACTCCGCTCCTCCCCTCACCCCTAGCCTTCGCCCATAGTCGCTCAGCGTACTGCTGTGGCTGCGGATGCCGCTGCTCTGCTGCAAATGGGCTGTTGAACAGCTGTGCTGAGACTGTAGCCACAACTGCAGCGCCACCGGCCATCCGATCATACCCCTGGATCTGTGGGTAACTGGTGAGCATCTCCTGCTCTCTTGCAGCCACGGGGGTTTCCACTGCGGCCTGGTGCATCTCTGGCATTTGCTGCCTTTGATGCTGATGCTGCTCGCTCATGATCACCATCTGCCCCTGGGGCCATGTAGCAGGCGCCGGGAGTGCCAGCCCCGTTCCAAGACCCATCCCCCGAATCCCATATGGCGACGGAGAAACCCCCTGTAGCTGGTGATGGTGGTACTGATGGGGAAGATTGGGGCCGAACGCGACGGGGCCAATGTAGGTGGAGAGTTCCCGCTTCGCGTTACTCAGATCATGCTGCACCTCCTTGAGCTTGTGCTGGAGGAGGTAGATATAGCCGACACACCCGTGGACGGGGTCACGCAGCCGCGCTTCCGCCTCGTATGACAGTGACACCACCGCGTCCTCCCGCTGCTCCGGGCGGAGTTGCTTGAGCAGCTTCGCGACGTTGCTCGCCCCGAAGACTCGATGCACCTTGGCGAACTTCGCCGGCTGGTCCGGCGGAAAATGCGGTGCAAATATGCACTCGGGCGTGCACTTGCGCCTCAAGAGCTTGCACGCCGCGCATGGCGAGCTCGACGACGACATCGCCCTCCTTCCTTCCCTTGAAACAGCAAAACAGAAGCATGAATCGAAGACGCACAGAAGCCTCATCCGAAATAGCGAACCTAAGAACAATCAGACAAGCTTTTGTCCTCTCAGGAAGAGAAAAGTAAGCCTTTCGGTGAAGAATGATGACAAAAAAGAAATAACTAGGGTTAGGGTTTCTTGTAATCATTCCAAAGGATGTTAGGACTGGCATCTATGACAAAGCTGTTCGACCTAAAGGTCAAACCCATAGCTAGATCTGGGGTGCAAGAAAGCCTTCATCTTTTCTTCAATCTTTTCCTCTCGTGTGTGATGGAAAGCAACTACTGTTAGATCAGCGCAAACAATCTGTAAATTCGTTTCCTTATCTCAAATCAGGAACAAAAGAGAACCAAAACTAAAACCTAAAAAAAAAAATCCTGAAATAAAAAGAAACACAAAGCCACTGAGATCAGAGAGAAAGCGCTGGGAAGAAGAAGAAGAAGAAGAAGAAGAAGAGCATCAAGAGTCTATGTTTGTGGTGAGAGAAAGAGAGAAAAGGATAAGAAGAAGAAGAAGGCTATTTGTTTACCGACGACTCGTCTGCCTTCAGCCCGCTTGGATCGGAAGGATTTCCGCCACTTCCTATGGAGGAGAAGGGTAGGTTGCAGATCCCAACACAAGTGGAGAAAGAGGGTAATGAGCTTAAAAATAAGGATATAAAGCAGGAGGAGGAGGAGTACGACTCCAAGAACAATAATTTTCTCTGCTCTCCATTGCATCGACGTCACCCAACTCTCATCTCAACTTGTGCACGACTGGATGATCCATTAATGCGTCTGTTCCGTAATAATAATAATAATAATAATAATAATAATAATAAAAATAAATGGAAATGTTGCAAGATCATCTTCCATTCTGTGGTGTGTTCCATAGGGATAAGCATACCCATTCGCTTGCCATCCATCTGGTTGGAGCCAGCTTCATGATCTGCCTTTTTCCTGCTTCAAATCTCCATCTCTTTCCATTCTGGTGCTCATTATTAATGTTAACAACTGAAATCTTCAAACAGATGCAACAATATACCCTCTCTCTCTCTCTCTCTCTCTTTTCTTTTCTTTTTAATGATCTTTTGTATGTTCACAAAATTGCATGAACCTAACCCAACCCATGGATTTTATCCACACACATATAAGTATACATATTTGATTGATTTCTGATATGGTAGAAAAAAGGGAATATGATTCACTCTGCTGATGTGACTGAACCATGCGAATCTTTCAAGCCTCAAATGAAGCATTTTGTGCTAATTATGAAGTCAACTATTGAAATTTTCTCTAGTAGGTAATGTAATGTAGACATATGGCAAGTGTCTATTGTAGGTTACATGTTTACTACATTAATAACACATATTCTGAGAAAGGAATGAATGTAATAATCCACATATAGGACCTGCAATAATAATGTGCCACAAAATGGATTAAATTTTGAAACTAAGCAATCCAAGAATAGGAATAAGTCAGCAATTGTGTCTTCATCTGGTAAGATTGAAACTCATGCTGGATCACTTTTTTTTTTTTCTTCTTCTTCAAGAGAGAAAAGGAAAATAAAAAAGTAATATGATTGATAATTATATTTTTTTTTTCTTAGAGAAATTTAAAGGTTACAGATATATATATATATATATATATATATATATATATATATATATATATATATATATATATAACATGTTGGAAATGTTCAACACAAATGGCCTGCAAAACATCAAGCATTACATGCTTGGTTTATCCTTTGGCCAAAGACATTGATTGCCGGTCACTCGTTCATGTTGGTAAGTGATAGAAACCCTTCATGCTTTTTGAATTATCATATTTATGCTCGCCTCCACTGTTGTTTTCATGAAATATATGTAGGATTTGCCTCCTGATCTTGATAATAATAGCATTTTTCTAGCCTGTTGAGAATAATGTGATGTATATGTAAATTACCTGACACACAGTTGCAAGGGACCTTCATTATTGCTCAGTAAATTACAAGAATTGTCTCAGTATATCCGATTATAAAATACGACTGTCGGCATTCTATTTTGATATTATTTTACGTTGTCATCATTGTTCTTGATATAATAATATATTTATGTTTGTGTAAAACATCTGCGTTGGAGGATAAATACAACTTCTTCCAAAATTTGGTGATACAATTTTAACCAAGTGATACTTTGTCTTTCTGCTATTCCTACTCAACAAAATGATAATAAAAAAAAAACTGAGATATTTATAAAAATTTAAGTTGGTCCTCAACCTCCATCTTAGTTAAGTGATCCAAAACTCAACTCTGTTAGGAAAAACCAAGAAGAACCAAACTTTAACATGAACTGCTCAATACTAATTATAGATTATCCATTGTAATTAAATATCTTTTAGCATCTCATCTCTATATTTTATCTTTATGCTTATGAAATTGAAATATTGAAATCTCTATACTTTATTAGAAAGATAATATTTCACATGATTAGAAATGAAAAGAGAGAGAGAGAGAGAGAGATTAAATAAGTATATGGTTGTCAATATAACCTTTGAAAATATAAGGATCTAAATACTAAAGATAACTAATTATATGAGATAATCTATAAAGAATAAAATCATATACATGAGAGGAGCAGACTCAGTTCGATCAAGTCAGCACTAGTAAGGTATATATAAGAGTTCTATCATTAGAAGATGTGGAATGTTCAGCTACACAAACTGGTGCTCAATAAGCAGTTCATCTGTCTATCATCTTCTGGGCACAAGAAATCCTATATATTTTTGGAAAGTTTATTAAGATATGTAGTGCTTTTTAGAAAAGAAAAAAAAAAAAAGCCTTAACAACCAACCATGCAAGGATTGGAGATTGGATTTGCATAAGACTTTTGCGCTTGGAAAATAAGTTGTTCTTATAGATATCGGTCAATGAGTCAGATCTACCTACAAGATTTTATGTCGAGCAATCAATCACCAAGAAAAGAACCTCACGCTCAAATCACCATCACTTTCTTTTTTTGTGGGTAATGGATTACACCCCTCGCTACTCCACTTGCCTCTTTCATAGAGTCAATAAAACATATCTGAGCTTAAAATTGCATTATTCTAGCAGCCAAAGATGAACAACTTCATCATCTGCTCAAGGGAAGGAATAGCTTCCTTAACATAGCCAATCAAGTACAATGCTTCTCATCCTAATTAATTTTAATGTGGCATAAAACTCCAGCAGTAGTTGTTTAATTTCTTAGTCCTCGACGACGATAAGTGTCAGAAGCGAACACAAATGATCCTTGCATTTATCGATCGCTCTCTATAAGGCTTTAACCTCGGTCGGATCTACCACTTGATGGAGGTCCAAATTATAGCAAAGATGTGTGTGATACAGAAACGATAATATTGACACATTATTATCACGTGGTCAGTGTTTTATTATCGTGTGATCGATATCTTAATATTATACGATCGACACCTAGGTGACATCTCACTATCTGATCAACTCCTCAATACTATGCGATCGACATAACGGTTGATATCTTGACACCATAAGATCGATATAGTACCACCTCTACTCACTCATGATCACATCATATTTTTGAGATATGATGTAACACAATCCACACCATATGATATGATGGGGAAGACATATAATTACTCTTTGCACCAAGTCATCCTCAAGTACAGCGATCCTAAGGCCTCATTATATATAAGTCATTGCTTCTCTATCTCTCTCTCTCTCTCTGTCTCTCTCTCTCTCTCTCTTTTATTCTAAGACTAAAACACATTTAGTTCTAGAGGACTCCCAACACCTACCTCATGATAAAAAAAAATTGAACATATATTTTGGAGGAGCTTTCTCGAAAGATATAGAATAGGAGCTCGGTTGTCTCAGAGCGCAGCATCTTAGCAGGACAAATAGAATATGGTTTAGGATGGTTCTTCTTAGGTCAAAACTCTATATAATTATTTATTTTTTCTTTTATTACCCATTTCAACCTTTTGATATATAATGATATTTTGAAACTGATCAAAGTTATCCTGTATTATGTAAAACAAATCTGGAAACTTTTACTCAAAAGGCAGTATGTTGTCAAAAAAAAAAAAAAAAACCAGTGTTTAATTGATTATTTGTTGGAATATTTGTTTCAGAAAGGTTAGCTATAATGAGAAGAACACCAAAGTGAATCAGAGAAATTAAAGCACCAAAGATCAGAGTCTTTTCATCCTTTGTTTATCCCAAATAAACCACATATCATAAACACCAATCATACCCATTGTTCTGTAGAAAAACCAGATTCAGTATACAACTGGATCAGCAGTTGATGCATAACAAAGCTATCTGAACTGTAATTTTTTAGGATACATATCCAGACAAAAAAAAAAAAAATGTAGATTCCTAGAGACATATTGTAGGTGTGGGCTCACTACATCCTGCACAGGTGATTCGGATCTTTGCATGTCACCAGTGAGAGTGACACTTTTTGTCCATTACCACATCCTCTGGAAAGGGAATATAAGAAGATATGGGTGGTGCAGACAAAGACAATTCACATTTCACCTTGAATGCATGATCGAGCAAAGAATGTTATGAGCAAAAGGAGCTCCAAAAGAGTGTGCTTCATTGTTCTTTTCTCCACTCCTATTGCTGTCAATTTATGATATAGATCAGAAGGTGTGAACAGGCAGCCATGGTGATTTGGATTGGATGGCTTCAGCATTTTTCTTGATTGAAGGGAAATGGAAATAGTGACATTATCTTCTGTACTATTCTTGTCGGATCACCTTCATTGTTGTGAATCCATGGAAGCTTTTGCAGTAGTGGCTTTGGCCATCGATGGCGATGGCGATGGCGATGGCGATGGCCAGTTGCAGAATTGGGTATCTCTCCACATCGAATCCCTCGGGAATACCACTACTGTCTGGTGGAATAAGAGGGTCTGGAAAAGACGGCAACATGAACAGAAGAAGAGGCCAGCCAAAGAATCTACCATGTTCAATTTGTTGAGGCATACAAGCAACCTTTCCACCTCCTGCTGACTCTGTATTAAGAGACTCACTCGGTAGTCCTCATTCAGGAAGATAGATATGCATGACACAAGTAAATGAATGAGGTGCAGACAGGTTCAGTAAAAGTAGTGTGGAAGTGTGTGTCTCAGATGGCAGCAGCATGCAAGGTCATAAGAGGCATTATACTGGCAAACACAGTCACTAGAATCCATGACAACATTCCAGTTCACCATGCAAGCAGATGGGAGGCCCTACCTACTCCCACCTGAAAAGATTCTTGATGCTAAGAGGCCTTGTTTCCTGGGCAGATGCAGAGGATGGAAACTTCTGTTTCAAAATATGATTTTGATAGATATAGCACAAGATGGAAGATGAACTTGATGAGAAGGAATGAGGCAGAATCACAAGCAAAATTTCTGTTGGCAAACCATTACTAACTTGTAAGAATTAATGTAGAATTCTGATACCGAGAAGAACTTGTTTAATTAGATATTTCAGCATAAAAAGAAGAGAGGAAAATATACATCAGTAAAGAGAGAGCCTTTTGATTCTTCAGCTGATCAAGATTTGAAGGTTTAGTGTAAAAAATTTCCATTAGGAGTTGGCATCTAAATTGTGTACAAAGAATGGATGGGCCAGCGCGTACAACAAATGACAGTATACACTGAGTGGTATAATAAGATGATCTGAAGTAATATGCTGTGAACTAATGCAATACTGGCATTATAGGAGAAAGCTGCGGCCTTCGATAACATTGTCGACATATGATCTCATGAACAGAATTATGATAGCACAAGATGAAACAATGGTTATGGTGAAATGTCACTCCAAGTGACCAAGAAGAAGGGAAAACAAGAGAAGAATGATGAATATATGGGCACAAATAAGACGATGTTATTTCGAGATACCAGTGCTTATCTACTATGTCATAAGGGAGCAAGTCAACGGATTATAATGCAAAGAAACTCAATGTACTTCGAAAACATAAAGTTCATTGAATTCGACAAAGGAATCTGAAAACAAAACATGAGCTGTTCAATATCCAAATAAAAGAATACTGATATCACAAGATGAAAAAAAATGACTGTGGAGAATGTTCATTTCAAGTAACCAAAAAGAAGAATACTGAAAAGATGATACAAATGAGACGATGTTCCCTCGAAGCTGGGAATGACACTCATAATCTGATATCATTAAGGAGCAAAATAGATTTAAGAAAGACTCAGAACTTTGGCAAAAAAAGATGAACCGGTGGTTTAGGCAAAGGAACTTAGAAAGAGCAGTTTATATCCAAACACCAAGTCTCTAACAGCTTTACTTGTGTGCTTCCGACCTATCTCACACGAGGCTGGGAATTCAGATCACTGAATGAGCGCCAGATTCTTAATTACTCGCTAGTATCGGCAACAACATCAGATATCATAGCCCATCTATCTTGAAGCACACCAAATAGCAGAAAAGAAACTTGAACAGACCAAGCTTTGACCAAAATTTGAGTACCAATCATGTACAAAAACCAGCAGAACCTTTTTATTCTAGGGGGAAGTAATACAGCATTGTCAAAACAAACCTCAGTTTATCCAATAACAAAAGTTAATTAAAGAGGAAAACAGCAAAGTAGCAGTGCAACACTGCCCAAAAGTCTCGTGTGAGGAGATCTAGGACTCCTCTATGACAAAAAAACTATCCCCCATTTTTCTCTTAAACGTGAAATTATAATCCAATCAGACCAGATCCTGCCCTGAATTATATCCTCAAAGCCCCTGATATCTATATACATACGAAATATTATGTCAGTCTCTTGACAGTACACCTAAAATTCTCTCTTCGGGTTGTACCTCCCATACATCAAAAGCATCCTGTTAATTATATGTTCAATGGCAAAATTTTCTCAACTCCAGTTATAGTTCTCTGACTTCTCATCTACTTCCTCACAGATATCTCCAGCGTTAGCAGAGATCGCATGGTTAGAATTAGCTGACTGAAGAGGGCTTTCAGGAGAGCCAGAGTGGGAAGCACTCCCTGGCGAAGTAGTGTAGTTCTCAGCAGGAACACACAAACCTCTCATAACCATAACTGGTCGGCTAATAGCAGATGTAGCATTAGGCATCTTTCGAGTATGCAATCGGTATTTCTGAAAATAGAAAACAAGATTATCATGTCGATCCACCACAACAATCATAAGCACATGATGATTAAGAATTAGGAAGTCATGACGCAATCGATGTAGAATTTAGGAACCACCTGCAGATGGCTTTTCACTTCATCATTGGTGAGACCATCAACTTTCATCAGTTCTCTGATCTGCTTTGGAGTAGCCACTGCATTAAGAACAGTTACGGTCAGATCGGTGGGAAAGGAGAAAAATAAAAGATAAAACATTGCACAAAAATGCAACTGTGATCAGATCAATTTAAAGGAGAATTGTAAGTGCCTGAACTATAACCACAATTTAATGAAGAGAGGCTTGATTCAGATTGAACAATCACAATATTAGAAGAGATTAAGCTGCCTATTTCAGATTTCTGCAACCATAACTTTTTGTTTTCCTCTACCTATATAGAAATGAAATCAAAACTATTTCCTAAAATCTCTCCCTTCCTCATGAATTATGGAATAAAATTATGTACATATTACAGAAAGGTAAGATTTTAATTTAACCTTGAGCACCACCGAGCTGTTCGAGAGCAAGGACAAACCGGCGATGGAGCTCCGACGACCAGCACCGCCTCGCCTTCCTTGGAAGCTGCTGCTGCTGTTGCTGCACCTGCAAGCTGAGGTGGGCACCTGAGACCGTCGGAGCTGACATCGGAGCTCTACCGACGCCCTTAGTGCCCGAGCCACCAACCGGGTGGTCCTCAACGTAGGCAGAAACAGGGGAAGAGGCGCTGTTGCTTGCAGGCGACGGCAGGGAGAGGTCAGGCAGCATCACCGTGGTCTTCGTCTCCTCCTTTGATTTGATTTTAGGGCCGGATATGCCCTTAAAAGGCACGAAGGCGCCCCTGCCGTTCCGGCTCATGGATTCCAAGCATAAGTTCTCCTTCTGCTTCTCCTCCCGCTGATCCGGGCTTCCATTTCTCTGACATCACAACCAAATGATCGATTTGAGAAAGAGGAAACGACAATCTTAATCCAAGAGAAACACTTTGCAAAACTGCCTCTACATACCTCTTCTGTAACGTTCCTATCACTGTCGTTCTTGTCTTCTCGAGAATTAACACTCCACAGCTGAGCAGAGCTCATCCAGCCCATCATATCCTTGCAAGCTGCTTCCGGTTTCAGCCCTCCCTCGTCCTCCCGGTTACGCTTAGTGGGAACGACCTCCTCGAAGACATGCGTGGGCCTCCCATCCCGGCACTGCTTCAGCTCTTGCTTCAAACCATCGATCACTGCAATCCAAAAGAAATCGTTCTAAAACCATAAAGATCCGATTTTTAAACCAAAATCGACCCCAGAAAATTCTAAAAAAAAAAAAAAAGGAGAAAAAGGAAAGATACCGTCGGTGAGGAGAATCATGCAGAGAGGGAGCTCGCGTTTGAAAGCCTCGATCTTTCTCTTCTCCTCTTCTAAGCTCCTCACGGACTCCTCCAGCTTCGCCACCCTACTGTCGCCGCTCTCGAGCGCCGCCGCCGCGTCCTTGAGTGAGCCGCCGACGGCTCTCACGGCACATAGATTCAGGTCCAGTACGACATCCGCCACGGCAGATCCCATCTCCGGCCCGCCCCAGCTCCTCCTCCTCCTCCTCCTCCTCCTCGGCGGTCCTTCTCCCTGGATCTCTCTCGCCCGGATGCGAACGAGAACAAAAGCCACGGGGAGAAACCGAGGGGACGTCCGTTCTATATAGAACACAGCGCAAAAGAGAGGATGAAAAGGTCCGGTTCAGGCGAACCGGGTGACAGGGGGGGGCACAAAAGGACCGTAGAAGTATCGGGGTCGAGTCGTCGCGTACCAAACACGTGACGCGTCCCGTTTCCCGCGGCGGTCCGACTCGCCGAGTTGCCAGCCACGGAATCGTATTCCTAATTCCATTTTATATTTTCTTTTCCTTTTATTCTAATTTCCAATTGGTCGTCCATTCTTCAACCCCCTTTATTTATTATTTATTTAGTTCCTTGGAATCTCTTTTCTTTTTTTTTCTTTTCTTTAATTGTTTGGACATCTCAGGAGATTCTTCCGGAAAGGAGTAGCAATACACGGTAAAGTAGAGTCAGATTCTAATTTCTTTCATTCTTTTCTTTTATTTGTATTAATTTTACTTGTAGGACAAGTAAGACGACGGCATTGAATGAGTGAGGTTCACATCTTCTCACCCTGTAACTCCAAAAGGGCTGAGAATTATGTTATAGATTATTTATTTATTATTTATTTATTTATTTATACTGAATTCCACATCAATCTCGTCCATGACAGTGCAATCCAAACAATGCATCCAATTCCCACGTCGTAAGTGATCACAACAAACATGTTTCTTACGCATCGTTGTCACAACTCACAAGGAATGGCTTTATGGTTATTTTATGCAAAGGTCAGTGGCAGGATAGGGAAATCAGGTTCCGGCGAAAGGTCGTCCGAGCCGATGGATGTGCGCCGCATAGGGGGGGGGGGACTTATCGGATCCCGACGGAATCGCGCCACGTGGTAGGATCCGACACAGGCTTTTCTTTTCGCCTTCGGAGGGGAATCTTTTCCTCTTCCTTCCCTTTTTTTTATTTATTATTATCAATTGTCCCAACATTTTAGCATGCGAGAAAAAAAAGAAAAAAGAAAAATACGTACACTAAAAATACACTCAACTGGTGGAAGCATTGGATCGATTAGAGGAGATTATTAGAATTTGATTCCGTGGGTTGGATTGATAAGGATTGGAGTGGGAGTGGTGCCCTTCCTTCCTTGATGTGGAAATGATGTGGAAGGCAGAGAGACGAGAGAGAGAGAGAGAGAGAGAGAGGAGCTAATCGACAAAATTTTTTTAGCCATCAAAGATTCTTTTTATTGGGCCTCACATTTTCAACTAATCTAAGGAAAATATAATTATTATTCTAATTTTTAACCATCACTCTAGCTCAGGCTTAAACTTAGATTTTTTGTCTAAATTTACTTTAATATGATCAATATAAAATTTATATTTAATGATAAAATTATGTATGTCCATCAAGGTTAGCACTGATTCATATTTTAAATATGATATTAGGATTTGAGTCACAAAAATATCTTTCATTTATTTAAAGATAAGATCGTATATATTTGACCCTTCTCAAAGTTTATATGGACGGAATTGAATTTATGTTAATTGGATTGATTCTATATCAAAGTCAGTGTTTAATAAGCATGATAAACTTGAATATCAAAAAAAAAATATGACTTCAAAAACTACTATGTCAGCTTACTAATGTATATTTAATATCATGGAAACTAATCATATGATCATGTATTATTTTTCTTTTTATTTTATAAACATAGCATAATAAATGCATATTGTCTTGAGTCATTGGTGCGACCTCGTAATTTTGCTAAGAATTATCCTTCTCAGGCGATGGGCATTTGCTAAGAACTATCCTTCTCAGGCGATGGGCATACTCGTATGAATTTATCCTTACAGATCTTATGAACTTTAAGAGGTGCATCTAAAAGTACGAGAGATTCGACGAACTTATGATCTCTTGGTTCACCTACTCCTCAACCAATATGAGACTATATGACTTTATCAGTATTTCCTCTCGTATGAGAGCGAAGGGCTCTGAGCCATTCTAACAATAAAATATTATAACATATATATTGTTGATCAAAGAGTCAACACAGTCTGGTTTAACCCCAAAAGCACGGACCTACGTCTGAAGGGTAGACAGATGACTAGTGAGACTAAGGTTGTAAGTAGGCTCCAAAAACTTTACGGCGATCATCTTGTGGTTCTTCTAATGTACATTTCGTTTATTGGAGGAGGTTTAGAGTCATCTCGAGGGACGCCTTAGCCCTTGTCAGATGACATTCTGCATTATCCCGAGGTGTTCCCTAGACACGTCAAAGTCCTACACAATTGGTTAATGCTGAAAAGCTTTCCGACTCGATCTCTCAAACACTTGAATTTATTATTATTTTCTAATTGTCTCGACTGGTTTTGGGGTTTGGCTTTTATTCACGATTATGAGATCGCTGGTTGTACGATAATGAGAAAGTTAAAAGGTTTTAACTTCTCACGTGAGAGGATAGCATGAGTTTTTATAATATTTTTAAATGATAATTAAAAAATCGAAAACATAATACCTATGTCATTAATTTTTCCTATTGGTATCGTTATTGAAATCACAAGGGACTTCTCTTGGAATCCAATGTGTTCTAATATAGTAAAGTGGAGAGAGAGCAACCAAACATTATATTATACTCATCAGAATCTTGAAGGCATGTAGGAGTCAATCTACATATATGGATAGATACATGAATCAATCTCATATAGTCAATCAATGATCACAAATATCGATAATGTAACCTAGACTTTTCTCATTGGCATCGAAAACTTAAATAATCCTCATCTTGACTTCATCTTTTGCTAATATGAAAAAAAACCTGACTGATCATCAATGTAGACTTTGAGACATTTTAATTAATATCTTTTTGGTAGTACACAACCAGCCATGCATAGCATGGGCACAAAGCTAGTTATTAGGTAAATAAAAATTATCAATCCACAATTTTATCAGTCACATAAAGATGACAACTAGTTGGATGTCTTAAAATATTTAGATTATCTATCCTATTTGACCTCCTTAAATTGTAATCAAATATTCTTTTATTAAAATAAGATTAATTTATTTAAATAATAAGTACTCAAGCCCAGTTAAAACTCTAATTCAAATACCTAAGTAGCTAACTAGATTCCATTTGAGATAAAATATCACCTTATCAACTTATCATTATATTACCAAATAACAATGTTAAAAGGGTTTTTTTTTTTTTTGGTTCGAATAATTGAGTCTAATTAACTAAATTTAAATTCAGCACAATTAATTTTAATTTAATTTGAGCTATTTTTTCATAGAAAACTTTATATTTGAGTTGATATATCAGGCTAATGACATATTAACTCTTATATTTAACTATCTTTAGTATCCCAGTCCTTACATCTTAAAGAGGTTACATTGACACTCTTATAATTATAAAAAATAAAATTTCTAATTTCATTTACCCTAACAACATCAGTTTTATCGATAAAAATATGAAAATAAAATGATAAAAAAGATAATCTTAATGTTAAGTAACGGACGATAACTCTGCTGGCGTCGACGCCAATATAGTTTCCTAGCCATCTCCGATGATGATAAGATCTACTTTCATTGCGATGCCACCTACCTCTACGATCTCATCGTCGCTCGTCCCATGTCGTTCTACATCTACGTTGATGCTAATGTAATTATCAAGCGATAACAATATCGACGTTCATGGAGATGGTAGTGGTTGTTGTGATATTTATGATGAAGATGGTGATTGTCTTGTTGACACGTTACTTTGCATTTGCATCGACATCGATGTAATTATCAAGCGACAAAAGGGTCGCTCAAGAGAGATTGTTTGAATTGACACGATAATAGGGGAAGTGACAAGAGCTCGATGATCCTAGTTTCATGAAGAGGTTGGGATCCACCCAAAAAGTCGAGAGGTATCATCATATTGTATATATATGCAATGGCCACCACCACATGCATCGTTTTTGTTGCAATTGTTGCTGCTCAACACATCATCATCAAACGCAAATATAAGGCGGCGCGGCGGCGGCGAGGGCGGCGGCTCACGTCGAGGTGAGTGGTATCACGCTAAGAGTGGATCTTATCATCATCATATCAGATTAGGTAACTACATCATCATCGACGCCATCGTGTTGATGTTGGGTTTTTTCGTTTTCACCCATCACATCCGTCATCGAACATTAATCTTATCTTTTATTTTTTTATTTTATATTTTATAATATAAAACTGAAATGACTGAAGTAAATAGACGTCCATGTTTTGCTTGCATAAGCAAAACTTAAAAATAACTAAATAGATAAGCTAATCTATAATTAGCCAAGTTGTATTCCTAATGTACAATGACACTAAAAGATGCCTTTTAATTTGGGCCACATACTAACTTCTAAGCATTAAGTAATATCTTTCATCCGTTTAGAGAGAGAGAGAGAGAGAGAGAGAGAGAATGAGCCTTTGACCCGTTCTCGATGAACATGAGAAAGTGGTCATTGTTCATGCATCTAGCTAAGGTCAACTATTTCTATGATGGGTAAAAAATAGCTCAAACTCTCCCTCCTTCCTTTCCCCATTCCCATGCCAACTTCTACACCTTCCTTTGATGTGGAACAACTGGATGGTCAACCTTCTCCGGCTCATCTTGTTGCCAAGTCAACGCGCTTTCATCTTCTTAGATGCTGATGTGTGCAACAACACCATGATGTCTCATGCAAAATTAATTACTTTATGTTCTACAAATGAATAAAACAAGGGCTGTAAATTAGTTGAGAGTTATTAAAAACGTATATAGCAAAGGATAACATAACGTTTACTATAAATTATGTTTGTGCTTTAATCTCCTCTGCTTCAAGATCTGTGCTACCCTCCTACTGCCTTAAGATTCGCGAAAGCCCTTTCTCCTTCATGAGCGTCTTCTCTCTTTTCGTCGTCGTCGTCGTCGTCCCTCTCTCTGCTTTTAAGATGGGTGGGAGGAGATTGGTGGTGGGTGGGTGGCGGGGCCGGGGAGGGCGCGGCGGAGGCAGACAGGATGACGCGGCCCACTCGCCTCGGTTCGCCGCATCGAGGGCGGCCTCGTCGCGCACCGCGCGCGCGTTCTCGCGGACGCACGCCGACCACACACGGAGAGATTCCGTCGACAACACGACGCCGCTTCCCTGCTTGCCTCCGCCTCTCGCCGGGTGGGTCCCGGAAACTTTTTGCCTCCGGGATTCTCGCCTCTTTGTCAGCCTTTTCCGGTGGCTAATTCTGCACTCCCTTCCCACTCCTGCATTGGGTAGTGTTGAGATTTAAAAAAAAGAGAGTATGAGAGGACGAGGTTGCCTCCGTTCGTATTTATCGGATAAAATAATTAATTGAATAAATGAACGATTTAATTGGGTCTTTTAGATGGCACATTAAGAGAAAAATAGTATTATATATATACATCTTATAATTAAAAATTACTTATATTTCTTTGAGAAAAGGTAAATATTTTTATAAGAAATAAAAATTAATAAAAAAATAGTTTTTAAGACTCATAGGATCTAGTTAATAGTTTTTGATATGCAATTGATTTATTCGATCGAGCATAAGAGAGGAATTATTTATCCTTAGTGGATTCATATGATTTTATTCTTTAACTAAAAGAAGATAAATGATAAACATATAGAATCTTAAGAGCTTAGATAAATGATATCATATGAATTCATCTAAAACGGATGATTTTTCTCAGAGGCGACAAAAGAAGATAAATGATATCATATGGAATCTTAAGAGCTTAGATCACTTCAGACCAAAAAAAAAAAAAAAATCATATGAATCCATCTAAAACTTTTAGATAATTTTTCTCATAAGCTCATCGTATTCAGATGGAAGAAGACAAATGATAACTTATCTGACTTCTAAACCAATCAATCATTTTATATCTATACTTCACTCCTTTTTCTGGCTCCCTCATGTTTCTCTTGCTCTTTTTCTTCCTTTTTTTTTTTTTACATCATTTTTGGTTGCTTTTGTGTTGTTTTCTTTTTAATATTATCCCATTCTACACACATTCACAAATTCAATATTTTTCTAAATGTAGGATGTGTGACCACACAATTTCAATATCACATTTAAATTGGTGTGGTCCACATAAATGAATCAGAGATTGGAAATTATCTCCTAATAAAATTATGCACATAATTTTAAGGGAACAGATAAATATCATGTGTACAGTATTTTTGGATGTTCTTGTGTGGCCTCTTTCTTCTTTTATGTACTTCCTCATCAACAAGAGGCTTTCCATATCTATCCTTTACCCCTTCAAATTTAAAATCCATAGAATATATATATATATTTAAATTTCTATCCCTTGCAACTTTCACTAGTTATTTGACCATTCATGTTTCTAGATTGTTTTTTTTTAGAAAATTATTTAAATGCCAATTTATACATATAGCTAACTAATGAATAGTATATATATATATAGTGAATTTAAATTGAGAAGGGAAAATGTGAAAATCATCAACTTTGAAGGAATTTATATGCAATTTTATCTATCAATAATTACAGCATGATGGTCAAGTTTCATCCTAAAAATATGGTGACCAGCCCAATTGAATAGATAATATTGTTAAAAAAAAAAAAAGACCCTAAGAATAGTTGACAACCCCATGATTGAAAGTAAGAAGAGAGATTTTTAATAATACTTTCTAGCTTCCAGTGTAGGGTGGATGATGGCATGACATCTCTTCTGTTTCTAAGGGTGGATTACATTTGAGTTTCCACAGCAAAGGCCAATTGCAGCTAAACCCCACACAAAGTGGCTTTTCCATTGTGAAACTTTCTACTGCTTTCTTGTGAGGTCAACTTCAATGGCACAGCAACCATCACAAGTGTCCATTTGGCAAATTGGGGTTTGTAACAATTCCATCAGTTAAGAATCCAATATAAATATGTCTAAGAAGATAAAAAAAAGTACATGTCAAGTGTGGCCTTATTGATTGAATATTACATGGCTGTCCTCCATTTAAGAGGGAATCCCCCCCTTAGCATTATGGATGTCTCAATCCTTCTTCAGCTTCTATAGTATGCCAGGGTGGGGGCCCAGGAATCTCTTTTTTCTTTTCACCAGCAGATAATTAGTTAATTTTTTTTTATTCAAGATTCTACTAATGAGTAATAGTCCAACCATCCAAGAGTCTTTATGGATAGTTTTTTTTTTTTTAATTCAAATCCTACCCAAATATTATGTAGGTTTTAATATCAAAATGTCACTATCAAAACTTGATAAGTTAATTAATTTATTAATTTTATTTATTTAACTTCAATCATCGATAAAAATACTTGGGCTAAAATTGATAGTAATATACTTACGATCCTTATAAATCAATTTTAATCTTATTCATTTTTTATACGGGATGAATCAAGATGTTACATAACATCAATGAAAAATAATTAAACTTTGTATGCTTTGAAGATTATATTTATGATATATATATATATATAAATAGAATAAAAATAGAATATAATAATCCTTGTAAAATGCATTTAGCTATACCAAACCAGTACCTCCCACTCTGATACAACCCCTATCATCAGCTTTTAAGAATTTTTGAAGTGGGAGCAGCAGTGGCTGGGCAACAGACATCACAGCATGCTACTGTTTGGCCTCAGAGCTATGAATGAATGCTATAGAAATTTTGTCAGACATGCCTTTCAGAGACCATTGAATCAATTTGTCCTCAAAGAATCATCACTTGTCCTTAATCACAGGAGTAGTACAAAATACAGAAAAAAGTAACACCAATAGATCAAACAATCATCTATCCTTCAACAGTGTTGAGTAATCATCATCCCCTGCTGATAATAATCTCTACCTGTCAAGCTGTGGAACTTTCAAGTCTCTCAGATCAGGTTGTTTTGGTTCCATAATACTGGCAGCAACATACAGAGAGCTTTCTCCATCATTTGATCCATCTTTTATCTGTATGTAAAATTAGAAACAAACAAGAAGAAAAGTTTGGTAGGTGTGGCCAAAACCTATCCATCTGTTTTCATGTTTATGGTGATGTTTCAGTCTCACCTTCCATGCTCAATCACTTTTCTCCACTGTCAGCACCACCCTTAGTCAAAAGTCTGATGGCCATCACAGAGCTGTAGCAATGTCCACAGAATTATTAGTGAAAAAGAGAATACATCTACACTCCACCTATTTATTCCCTTGTGGGTAGATTGAAGTCATTCACATCTTATGAAAAAGACAGTTGTCTTACACCAAAGTGCACTTTCATGCAGATAAAATAGGCAAATTGGCAAAGCATATATCAAACTTTCCACATTAAAAAAAAAAAAAAACCCAAGGAAAACAAAGATACTCTACCTTGTACATGTTAGAAACAATTAACCTAGTAAAATTTAATCAGTATAGTTTGAATTATAGAGGTTAATTTAACATACAAATCCATATTTCAGATCATATAGTACAGTAGTACTCTTGTGAGATGTCAAAGGTGGAGGGAGCAAAGCTGGGTCCTTGACATGATTCCTGGTATGAAAACAGTGGATTTACTTTATTACTTCCTTCACTTTTTTTTTTTTTTTTTGACTTCTGAACACTGTTTGGCTTTTAGAGGAATCCAAACACTCAATTGTGTGAGGACCAGTGGGAGGTTCAACCTCATCCCAATTACACATTTCTTTTGACTTTTCCTCTGAGGCTCTCTCTCATCATCTTCCCCAACCTTATCATTTCCCTCCCCACCCCCTGAAGCTCTTGTACTGAAATTTCCAGCTCTATCCCTTCATATTCTGTCCTTTTTTTTTTCTTTCCATTTAGTCTTTATGCTGGTGGATGAGAGGCATACAGATATCTTATCAAGCTCTTGTTTACTGTCATGAAAAGCAGCATTATTCAACCAAGGAAGCATCAACAGATATTTGAATGAAATTATCAAAAAATGTGCAAAATGGGAAATGCTCCTAATCAGCATAATTAAACTCTCGTTTTTAAGTGGAGCTGGTAAAAGCTGTTCCTCAGAGCTCATAACCAGCGATCATGTTTCATTTGAAGCAAGGAAAAGAGACTTGAATTCATGACTGTCACAATACTGATGAAGGATGAAACTTTTATTTATGGTCACAAGAACTCGAGTGAAATCTGTGGAGTGCAATGGCTTCTAGTGAAAGCAAGAAAGCCAAAGTCTCTTACGGAAGCTATTTCTATACAGTACAGAGGTATCTGTTTCTTATGGAAGCTATTGAAGTGGGCATGCACAGGTTACATGATATCTGAAAGCAATGTTCCATCCCATTTCTGCTATGGAATTTACACAGTGAAGTGGATCGACTCTATATGATTGCTAGATAGTGCAGAAATGCTTGTACAAGCAAAAAAAAAAAAAAAAATCTACCCAGCAAGCGAAACAGAGTAGCAAAATCCACCACCGATGTGAGGGAAATTTATCGAACACTTGGTCTGCACGAGTCACACACACAGAGGTTACTAATTCTCTTCCTCTTTCATAAAAATAAAAATTTATCCAACACTTGGTCTGCACGACTGAATGAAAGCACCGAATCAATTAAATGTAACATCAGGTACTCCACCTACAGTTTATTACTACTTTATTATTATTTAATTAAATAAAACTTATTATAAATTTTGATTAAATTTTAATTAGAGTTATCGATGAATAAAAAGAAACTCTAATTATTTTTTTAAAAAAAAAATATTTAGGATGACTTTGATAGGAGGTACTCTTCTAATTGCTTATTCTAAGGGGTTATATAAAAGAAAAATTATAGATCTATTCTCATCTCTCCCTAATCTCTAATCCATCCTTTATAGAATACACTATGATATCCTAAGAAAAAGGGAAGAATGTTAGTCTAATTATATGTGCATATCGGTATCGTTACTTCCTTCGGATCAAATGATAATGTATTCACATATCAAAAGAAATATAATTATTTGTATTTGATTTTATATTTTAATATTTAATATATTCTACATAATAGTATAATTATATATATATTTTATGTTTATAACTTTTATCTACAATTGTTATTGAAATCAAATACTCTATATCATAAAATTATTATTCTATTTATTTTATTTATTTTGTTTGCCCTAGTTGTTGGCTCGAAAGTTTTCTCGCCCATATAGATCGTAACCGGAAGAATGCTATCAATTGATGGGTTACTTTGTGGATGGAAGATTGTTACTAGTTGATGGGCTATGTTGGCAGTTTTCTATCGATGGGCACGACATATCTTAGTCATTGACCCTATTTGCGAGTGGGATTTGTACAAAACAACAACGCTATATAACGGCTCTCTTAAGGGTGAAGGTCGAGGATGTAGTAGCCCTAATAAGCTGATGTGACACTATTCTCGATCTCTTAAGGGATATTTCAAATCTATTCTCGATCTCTATCATATCGATTATAGTATATCTATAAAAGTAGGAGGAGGAGAAGATCGATATTACTATATTTTTTCGGATCGGATGATAATGTGTGTGTTTGCATCGAAAGCAAAATATTTTGAATGACATAAAATATATATATATACATCCTAGATCGAATCTAATAATGATTTAATTTTAAATTTTAGTAACAAATATTTTTATATAATAATATATAATTATAATGTATATGTTTACACTTATCAGCACCAAAACTTGGTTTACCTGCAGTTGAGGTGAGGGTGAAAAGATCCATCCCATTGACCCAACGCCATAGTGTCAACATAAACAAATGGACAGAAGTCAGCAAGAATCCGAAGGACAAAAGATCTGTGGAAAGAATTGACGAGATCATATGCGATTTGGATCACATCATGCCATCAGTTTGCCTATTGAATCACACTCACTGGCCATGATGTAGAGAGAGAACTGTGTCAAAATATTCTTCACAAGTTGGACGCCATATTCTAAAATGCTGGTGGATTTTTGGCATGCAGTCTCAATAAGCTTTTACCTTAACAACACACACACACACAACAACAACAGTTTTTGGGCTTTTTTAAGGCTTCAGTTGTCGAGTGCTTTGGGCTCTCTCTTTATCGACAAATATTTTGGTTGTTTATAAGAAAATGGGGAGCAAAATCAAGTTGATATAATGGAATTTTTTAGGTATGGATTGTTGGAAAATTGTTCTTTGTAATAAATTTTACATGGAAATGTTTTTTTATTATTATTGAAACTAATTTGGCCACAATTTTTTTTCAGAATATTAGTAAAAATATATAAAAAGAACCCATTTTTAGGAAAAGAATTAAGTGGTCGAGTCTTCTTGCTTTCTAAGATGAACTCATCTAATAACAACAACAACAACAACAAATAGTAACTTGTTCTATTAGAAATAATAATATAACTTGACAAGTAAATGATGCTTGTAGAAACTTTTTAGGTTTAGGATCCAACAAATGAATTTTTTTTTTTTTGCTTTACGATTCGTCATATGCATGTATTTTGTGAAGTGAGTGAATCATTTATTAAGTCTTAATTAAAAACAATAAACATTGTTCAAAATTATTTGGGAGTGAGGATACAAAAAAAAAAAAATCTTGATATTATCAAGGGATGATTTTGTCCATCTATTATTATTGATGGACTTGGAAAAAGGAACGAAAAGGTAAATCAAATAATTTAATTTATTTTAAAAAAATCTTTTTAGGAATGTTTATGGTATCTGACATGCAATCAATCTATTAGACATTTGGGAGGTGACTTAATATAGTAACTCTTTGATTCTATCAATCAAAAGGTCGATAAAGAAAGATTTGTGTTATACCGAAAGGACAATTGGTTGGAGCTGTGTTTGATATGGTGATAGTGATTGGACTGCAGCTATAATGGCTAAAATAATTGCTACTGTTTTTGATATTTTGTACATTATTTATTTAGCATGCATTCATACCAACAAAAACGTTGCATCAGCTTCTCATTTCATCATCAGACATAAACTTCATGAGAAACAAAAGATTCCCACTACTATGATGGATATTGATAACAAGACAAGTATTAGCTTAGCCATGGAATCCAATTTATCATAAATAATCCAAATATTTAACACATGATTTTGATGTTATTAGGGAGAGGGTTAAAAGCAAAATATTGAAGTCATGTCATATTAAGTGGACAAGTTATGGATATAACATATCTCTCTCTCTCTCTCTCTCTCTCTCTCACACACACACACACATAAGGCTGCAGTGTGTTGGGTGGGGGAAGAATCTAATTCACCTGCTGCATTTAGGCCACACCCCTTGCAAAGGCTGCCATCTCTTTCTCTTTAGCCCTTCACTTTCCCACTGCACAACAAGAAGAAGGAATCTCCAAGCACTCTCTCCCATCTCATATATATCTCCTCTTTTTCCCGAGTTGAGACCAACACAGCCTCAGACTAAATCACTCCCCTACATAAATCAATCATCTGAGTCATCAACATGAAAGCAGTGTGCAGCAGCGTAGCTTCTTTTTGTCACAATCAAACATACTCTTCTGAAAGAGACAAGAAAGAAACTATTATATCTAATTCTTTAGCTGATCTCAATGTGATCGATACACCCCGGAAGCACAAAGAAAACACACAAATTTTTTTTTTTTTTTTTTTTAAAGCCATTACAGCACAACCAAGAAGACTAGTAGGAAAAGGCTGTGACAGTAGAATCATACATCCATATCTATAATTCATCACTTAGCTCAACACCATGAACAATAAAGAAGGAGAAGAACAAGCCCTAAACACAAACTCTATTCTAGAAGTGAGTTACTGTCAATGGAAAGCACCATTAGGAGTGGGCAGATCAGACCATGCCAAGGTGGGGTTCCAGTAACCAAACTCACCAACGGAGTGCGGGATGGGTTCCAAGATGGGAGTTGCAGCAGTGGTAGTAACCACACCAGCTGTGGTCATCATGGAAGTAGCCGAAGAGCAAGAAGCATCGAAGCTTCCGACATTGTTGATTACCGTCTGCAACTGCTCGTTGTAGTAATTGGCCGAGGACTTGAACTTTTGGTACAGCCCTTGGATCTCCGAGCTTGGTATGTCACCAAGCAGTGTGTTGTTATTTTGTGGTGGTGGCTGTGGCTGTGGCTGTGGCTGCTGCTGCTGTTGCTGGTATGAGTAGTCGTTGTTCCTCCATAGTGAAGCGCCTAAACCGAGCTGACCCAGTGGATCCAGGCTTAAGCTGTGAGCATTATTTAGTGTGCCTCCTGCCTCCGCCACCATGTGCGAGCCAAGCATGAGTCTGTCCTCCTTGATTCGAGCAGCGCCGAGGTTAAGGCTGGTTGCAGAACTAAGGATAGGGTTAGGGTTTTGGGCGCAGCTGGACCTCAAAAGACTCAACAGGTGGGAAGTATGCGGGGAAGGCCACAGTATCGGGCTCGACGAAAGCTCGTTTTCCAGCCCACCGGCTAGACCGGACCGCAGTAGGACGTCAGGTGAAGATGGCTTCGCCTTGGTGACGCCCAGCTTACCACAAACCCCGGCCACGGCAATGGCGGGCGACGCCTTAGTCTTGCGGCACCCACCGCCGATCGGGACGTTGCGCAGCGCGCCGCCCTTGGTCCAGTACCGGCGGCAGGTCTTGCAGAAGTGGCGCGGCTGGGTCAGGTTGTAGTTGTTGTAGTAGCAGAACTTGGTGTTGGTGGAGTCGCACCGGGGGCACCGGAGGTTCTGCTGCGGCTGCTGCTCCGCGGTGGCCGCCAGAAGCGAGGGCGAGGATGAGGACTGAGACTGGGACGATATGGAAGAGGTGGGAGAGCATGAGGAGGTGGGATCAATCAGAAGGCCCCCCCCTGGGTGGGAGATCTTCCTCTCCTCCACAACCCCACCTAACAGTCCTTGGATCATCGTTAGAGCTTGGAACCGAACCAAGTAGAAGTAGAAGTAAAGGTAGAAAAAAAAAAAAATAATAAATAAAAGGAAGAGAAAGAAGAAATCTACTGGCTTTGACAAGCTTCAAAGGTTCAGGAAAGTGGATGATGGCTTCGATGTGAGAGGAAAGGGGAGAAGCCAAAGGAGGCTTTGCTTCGGAGAGGTATCGGATGAAGTATGCAGGGAAGAGAGTAAAGCAGCAGAGGGAGGGTTATATAGGGGAAAACAGAGGGATAAAGAAGCTGCTAAGGCTGGAGTTGGTCTGTTAGCTTGCCAAAGTGGGTTTTTTACAGAACTGAAAAGTGATGATGTTCTATGTGATATAAAAGTCACGAAATTTTCTTTCTAGTAAGTAATATTTGGTATCCATTTTACCTTCTTAACATCACTCACCACTCACAAAACTGTGTTGTCAGCTACTCGATCATATACATCTATCTATGTGAAGAGAAACAAAGTGTGTATAGATAGATAGATAGCATGCGTGCGTTTGGGTTGTGGTAATTCTCACGTAACTGCTGCGCATGCATACATATACATATATATATATATATATATATGTTTCCAAGCCGCCCCTACGCTGTGTGACATGTCATTTTGCATTCCCTCCCTCAAAAGAACATGAATTCTTGTATTAAAAAAAAAAAATCAAACCCATAGTTTCTCTCTTCTCATGAACAGTCAAAGATAAAAATGAATCTACCAAATCTTTGCAGAGGGCTAAAATGGTTGGACTTTGGGGAGTGAGGTGGTGGATGAATGCCGGTCAAAGCAAACTGGGGGGGGAGGGAGGGGAAGGGGAATACGAATCAGCTGGTTGGGAGCACCAATCATGGCTATTTGGAAGCCTAGTCTAAGACAAGTGTTTTCAAGACATGAGGTTTGGATTTTGGAGGAAAAAAAAAAAGAAAAAAGCGTGGAGACAGTGAGCATCTTGTCATGTTCCTCGATAGCAGAGACAAATTGGAACGCCATGATGTCTCCAGCATCGGACTCTTACACTGATCTCAGAATACACAAAAGATATGTGGCAACAGCTGCTTTACAATTATCCTAATCTGATCACGGATCAGAAAGATGATACGGAGAAGCGGAATCTGTTTTAAGATAACAGGAATGGAATGAAAGGATGTCGTCGGATTAAGAGCTGGCCACATCCTAAATCCCCTCCCTTCTCCTCGCTTTCCTCCTCCAGGGAATGGAATGTTGTTCAAAGACAATGATTACGGCTAGAGAGAAGGGAGGGAGACTAATGGCGTGGAAATAGGTGCGAAGGAGGAATGTCTCCTTTGAGTCTATCAATGTCTGGAAGAGCGTAGCAACGTTTCCCATGCAGCCAAGCCATGTGTATGTAGATAATTAATGGGAGGTAATCCCGCTCACGGAACATACGGCAGTCTCTTCTCCTTCAAACAAAGGAGAGACCAGTCAAAACAGATGGGAGGGAGGGAGGGAGCAGTAACAATGCTTCCGAATCATCCTCATTACGTGCAACCCTGTGAGTGATTGGAACTTGAAATCTACTGAGGAAGAAAGCGCGATCAGAGAAACAAAGAATGGCGGGGTGGTGGTGGTGGTGGTGTTGCACCTCTCAACAGCTGCTGCTGACAGTATGAGGGGGGGCTTTAATTGGGATGCTCGCAATGGGATCCTCCTTTTTTTTTTTTTTGTGTGTGTCATGTGTCCTCCTCTACCTTCATTTCTGTACTTCCACTTCGCCGCTGCATTATTATTACCGGAGTCATTGGGGGGGGGGGGGGGTGTTTGTGCTGTTTAAGTTGGATCCCAAGTCTATAGAGATGAGAGAGACTGTGGCTTTACCCTGCTTGCTTACAAATCTAACACAGTGTTGGGAAATTACATGTGGATCAGCCATCTTGTGGTTGATGGATGTCAGAGGTGGTGGATAAGGGTCAAAGAACTATCAATGTGGTCCAAAGATCATCCACCACCAGCAGCAGCAGCAGCAGCAGCAGCAGCAGCAGAGCCATGCAGTGGGGGATGGAAGAAGAGAACAGTGGCTCTTTGCCATTGGCTTGCTTGCTTTGTGGTTAGTGGCGTAGTCTGTGTCGGACTGACATTGGCCCAGCATTTGGAACATACAATTTTAAGGGTGCATTTTATTATTATTATTATTATTATTATTTTGCCTGATGTATTTGAGAGCCAGATAGATGACAAATGGGAGGGAGATGGGAGAGGACGAACAGCTTCTCCAAAATCGTTGTCTCCTCCTTTTGGAAGCTCAGAAATGATGCTGTTAGTGTCGCAAACACTGGGAATCAAATTAAGAACGTGTAGAGGAGAGTGGTCAATTCTTTGGACTATTATGCTGTGGTTTTTGACACCGTCCCCCCCCCCCCCCCTCTGCAACCCCCCCAAACTTCTTGTCCCACCGGCGCACCCACAGGGAACATGGAGTCCTCCTCCAGTCCGCAGCCTGACGCGCCCGGGGATCGGCCGTGTTCCCGGCCCCCACCACCCACCTCGACCGTCGGGTCCCGCCAGCGACGAGGATCGATGGGCGTGTCGAGTGGTGGGCCCCCCGGCCGAGGACCGATCCGCCGGGGGTGGTGGGGTGGTGGGTGGGGCGGTGGTCTGTCCTCCATGGTGTTCGGTCGCTCGACGGAGACGCGGGGAGCGAGCGAGCCCCTGCGGCGGTGTCGGATGCTGCTCCGTTCCCGACGCACTCGGCGCGCGCTCGTGGACAGCGCGATGCACACCGAGGCAAGGAACAAGGGCCGCGCCCGGGGTGGGAACCCGGCCGGGAAGCCGGCTCGGCGCCCGAAGAAACGAGGACGACAACGACCCCTCGTCCCCCCACCATCCTCCTCGCCACACCTCACCTCACCCATTAACCCATGGCCACGGCCGTACTTCCCTTTCTGTAGTTTTGGCTGAAGGAGGCAGCGCTCTTCCTCGCCTCACTCCATCCCGGTCGCCGTCAAAAAGAGATAACAGACAAGCAGAGGGAGAGAAAAGAGAGAGAGAGAGAGCAGTGTGTGTACAAGCAAGCCAAGCCTTGGAAGCTGGGCTCCCTTGTTCCTTACCAGCCGTTCTTTTCCTACATCCATCTTATTCATTTAGAAACATGCACACACTGTGATCAGACGAAAGAAAGAGCCAGGGAGACAGAAGGATAGATTCCCTCAGTTCTCTTTTCTTGCTCATGGTCCTGTGATGGAAGCTCAGAAGCCCAAAGACATGGTTGTGGGTACACTTCGACAGTGCTGCAGCAGCCTAAGGTGGCCATGCATGTATGTCAGTGCCTGCCATGACATGACCTAATGATATGACACCATTTCATGACCTGACATGAAACCGGAAACATACCCCCCCCCCCATGCACACCATCTCTCCCTCCTCCCTTCTCCCCTTCCCCTCTTCCCTCCCTACAGTAGAGAGTTGTGTATTCCATGGTGGGCCTGCACGTATGCTTTGCTCCCCTTGCAGCAGGCAGCTCCACCTTTCCTAGGGCTTCACAACGCCATGCTACTACACCCCATGGGAATTGACACAGATGTATATGGTTTGAATAGGTTGTTGTTGTTGGTGGTGCGCGTGGGTTTTCGTGTTGGTGGATTGGTCCTTGTTCGCCTCTTCTGTGCTACCAACTACAAAAAAGGTTCAAAGGAAGAAGATTGGTTGCCAGGACATGGATGTCCTAACCCCACAGCCAAAGATGGTTTGATGCTTTGTGGTGGTGGTGGTGGTGGTGGAGGAGGAGCAGGAGGAGGAGGGAGACTCCTCCCCCTTTTGCTTTGCTTTGCCTTACCCCCTTACCCTCGACCCTAACATATGAGTGAGTTCCTTCTCTCTCTCTCTCTCTTTCTCTCCCTTCCATTTGAATCGGAGTGGCTACGCTACAGTGCAACCCGAGGTTTGGATGGGAGTTCCCCCAGCCATGGCCGGCATCTGGGCGAGCTGCCTGCCATTGGGTCATTTTGCAGGGAGAATTCTTCCTCGCTGTGACAGGGTGAGGAGCCCACACGCATGACCAAGATTTGCGCCTCGATCGAAGCGCCGCCACCGAGGCAAGACTCGAGGCTTTCCGGCGATCGAGGGAACACATATGCATGCCATCCCCACCGTGAGATCTTGCCGAAGACCGTCTGCAGTTTAGCATGAATATAATTAAGTTCCTTATTATATGGTGGGAATCAACACTACTGGCCTCTCTGAAACAAGTTTCATATAGCCAAAATATGATGATGCATCGAGATACCTCCACTTGGAACCCCTCCTCATCCCTATCTACTATAAGAATCCTCCACCACTAGCTTTGTTTAATTGACATTGTTTCTTTCCCCTTTTTTTTTTCCTTGTGGGAAGAGAAATATTTGAGTTGCAATGTGGTCAAAAGGCAAAAACATGTAAGAAAAATTGATAGACAATCCTAAAATTAAAACCGATGTATGCCTAATTTCTGTTTCCCATCAGTTTAAGCTCCACTAAAGTCCAAACCTACCGATCTAACAATCCGGAAAAGAGTAACCAAGCTGCGAGGATGAAGTAAAAAATATATATATATAATAAATCTTTCTTTTTTAACCAAACCTCTACTTCTAAAATAATTCTTTTATGACTCAGAGAGATCAGGATTCGAATCATGAAAATAATCTTTTTATATAACCATAGGTAAGGCGATGGACATTGATCCTTTTTCTTGTCCTATGTTTTTAGAACATTGATCCTTCTCAGATCTTATATTCACATGTAATCTTGTCTCTCAAATTATGAGAATCATATTTCCGAGAGGATATTCTTATAGGACAAATCCCTCAGGACAAGTCTCTCAAGTCATCAAGTTCTAATTTGTTTGGGATATCAATCATATCAAGTTGTTGCATCAATATCGAGTTCCATACATGACACTGTCTGAATGTAATAATTCTTCTAGTTTTGTCTTTCTCTTATCTAGATCTGTCTCTAGACATGTAATGATGGCATCCAAGGAGCAAACATCGGTCCTGTAACAGTTATGTGATGCTCAAATATGTTCTTCCTTTACCTTCAACAATATCATCCCATGTCTTTTCAATTCAAGTCAAGATCATTTCACTTTCAACAATATCTTAATTTGCTCTGAAACCACCACAAGTAACTCAATATAATTAGCAAGATTAATCAATCATGTATGGAACTCAACCATACAAATTCATGGGTTCTTTAGAGAAATCCCATTGTTGCAGCAGAAGACAATCTTGCCACACGCCAGAGACTAAAATTTCTTAGTAGAGGCAATCTGTAGATCTAGCTCTAGAATTACACTCATTGCTTCTAAGATTCAACTTGAACTCTTCTCCAAGGATGTATATCTGTTTCTCCCTTGTATTTGAAGGAAATTTGCTAATCCTGTATGGCATCGATTAAAACTTTCCTCGTAAGTACAGCTTGGTTTCAGTGTTCCGAAGCCTTTCTTATCACATTTTGAAGTATCATTTGCTTGTATGAAACATGTTGACCATCATATCAGCATCTCGAATCAAATTCTTTGAGGAACAAGGGTGGGTGGCTTCCATTGTTTTCTGGGCTGCAGTGGCATCTTTAATCCCAAGCTGAACTGGCTAGATGAAACAATCATGTGAATGATTCATTTCAGAATCCAAATTGAAGGAAAATGACTGAAAATTCAAGAGGTTGCATTTACTTTGAAAGTGGGAAGATAATTTGTACAGATGACCACTTCGGAATGGGTTAAAAAGTTAGACGCAGTGGCTCGTTCTCGACCAGCTATCAAGTACTGGAAACCTTAATTGTGAATAGCTACAAACTGACACTAAGAACTTCAAGAAACTATTTAGGAATTAATATCCGTCTGCTACTGAAACCTACTAGATAGATAGGCATCAGTGTTTGAGAGCTTTGTCCTTCATGGTAAACATTTTTTATAAAAAAAATTGCTATGTAAAAGAGTTATCACTCATCATGTGTGAGGTAAATATTTATAGAAAATAGTTTAAAGTAATTTCTGCTCTAGAATTCTACAAATAAGTATCCCATGTCTAGATTCACCACACGAAGTGGCAAAATTGGTCAAGGTACAGGTTGGACTGGTACTAACTAGTACTTATTGACCGAACCAACCAAGAATTGGTACCAAACCATATAGTACGAATCAAGATTCATTATTTTATTACTTTCTAGACGTACCGGATGGTACAAGTCGATGTACCATCTGGTGTTGTACTGTACCGATTCAACAAGGTGTGGTGGAAATGGTATTGCTTCAAAACTCAGACTTGATATCAAATGCCATAAATGGCTAAGAACTGCTGCCCAGATAACCATAATGCAGAAAAAGAAAATATCATTCTAATTCTGTAATCTGTTAGGCAAGAAAACAAGTACCTTTTTGGATCCGGATATCTAGATTCCATAGTATTTTCCCCAACCTCCTGCAGCTTGCTTCCCAACCGCATATTTCCATTGAAGAACATCAATTGTCAGTTTTTAGAAGCTTGGATATGTTTCCCAGACTTCCCAATATATTCTTTTTTCTTTCTGTAGTTGAATGATTAGATCTTGTACATCCCGTAAGTGAGTGCACTTCTAGCTCCTTCAGATGGAGAATAATCGACTGTCTCTCATGAAAGCGTTCTGATAAATTCAGAGCAAATGCTGAACCTGCTGGCATCAATTTGTTGCTCTAGATTCACAACATTTTGCTTAGTTCAAATTTTTATCTGCAGATAAAAGAAATATTTGATTAGTGACAGTTTACTTACATAAATTGAACTCTGTTCTTTAGGAACGGTAAAAGTTAAACTGCATGGATGAATCTGAAGGACTTACGGACAAGAGGACTGGCAAAGTTCACAAAGGCTTTCTGACTATCAAATATCAAGAGCATTTATTATATTATGTGGTCCTTAGCAATGTAGTATGCACTTGCAGAAGTATATTTTTCAGAACTCTGCACTTCTGCCTGGACATCAACATTTCCAGAAGAGTCACTCATAAAAGTAAACTCATCTATAGTTCTTTTAACTTCAGGAAAATTTTCTGCCATAGCAGTTAACATGACATCCTCTTCCTTTTTCAGTTGTTCCAATTCTTGAGCTCTTTCCTGGTTTTCAGAAAGCTTTAGCAGTTCAGCAATGTGCTCCTGATATTGCACCAATTGTGTGCTAAGGTCTTGAATTTTTTTCTCAGCATCAGCACGCAAAGAAATTTGGTGATTTAGGAGTGTGTCCTTCTCTGAAATAACTTCTTTAGAGTCATCAAGCAGAAATTTTACATTCTCAATCTCCTGAAGATGTGCTTTATTCATCTCAGATAACCTGTTTACAGTCACAAACACAACATTTGCACGTAACTGAGCTTTCTTAATTTGCTCATCATTCTCTTTAATCCTGTTTTCTAATTGGTTAATATTAAACATCTTATCTGTTATCTCTGAGGTCAGTCGAAGAATCTCTCTTTCTTTATCATTATTTTCTTGCTGTTGAGCTTCATATATAGCAATTGTTGCTCCCCTTAATGTCCTCAACTTCCACTCTATATCACACCTAGTATTATGTGCCTCCTCCAAGCATTTTTGAAGTCCTTCAATAACCAGATCTCTTTCGGAAAGACTCCTTATCATCCTCCCAACCTGCTCACCTATCCAACTCCTTTGCGAAAAGCAGTCAGATATGGAAACAACCTGATCAGTAGCTTCTTCAAGGGATGTATTTCCATCTGCAAGGACATCAGCAATCTCATATGCTAATCTTTCCCAATCTTCACTCAATGATCTTAATTCTCTGTCTTTCTCTTTAACCAATTCTCCAAGCTTTTTGTTCTCCTGAGTCACGAGACATAGCTGTATTTGTAGCTCTTTCAATTTGGTTTCTAATGCCATCAGGCTTTGCTTAGTGATTGATTCATTTCTTTTGCTGCCATCTGCCTGATTTTGAAGTACTACTAGTTCCTCTTGCAAGCATATAATTGCCTCAGCAGTCTCAATCTCAACCTGTCTGCGGATTTCCTCCATTTCTTGTTCAAGAGATGTTTGTGAAACCTGATCACTTTGGAAGCTTATGTTCAAATCTCTTGCCTTTTCTAGAGAAGCTTGCATTTTTCTCAGTTTCATTTGCCAATGGAAGTCTGCATTTTCATAATATTCAGAGGGAATACCTTTTAGCTCCTCTTGGGGAAGGGATAGTTTTCCTACGTCACTCGAAGGAATGCCAAGTTGGCTTCTCAGTAGGGATATCTCCTGCTCTTTTTTCTTTAGAAGCTCCACTTGCTGGTTGCTCTTTTTCTTTGCATCTTTCATCTCATTCACCAGAACAATGTTTTCTAATTTAAGCTTCTCAATGATGGATCTTGCATCTTTCAATTCATTTTTTATGTCTTCATACTGCTTACTCATAAATAAAACCCTTCTATTTGCTGATTTGAGCTCATTATTTGTGTAATTAGCGCTTTCCTCTACTTCTGTACGAGATGACTTCTCCTCTGCAAGGATGATTTTGAGTATATCCAACTCCAGCTGTAAATTTAAAATTTCCTCTTTATGCTTCATTACATGTTCGTGCGAGCATTCTATCCTCTTTTCACAGACCTGAGAATCTGTTTGGGATGATTCTGATAACAGTTCCTGAAATATTTAGATTATTACAGATAAAGTTTTATATTAGGAAAATAATTGTTCACTTTAGTACCAATGAATTAGCAGAAATCAGCAGTCATGATGGCAAACTATAAGTAAAGCATACATTTTTCTGATGTGCAGCACTGATATATTGGTAACGGTTTGCAGAGCTACAGTTCTTTAATTCAGCATGCAGATTGGTTGTCTCCCTGTGAAAAAAAAGAACAAACATTTGGTAATTAAGAAAAAAAGGAGTGGAAAACACAATTAAGTTAAAATGGAGCCTTTCATTTCTATAATTAAAATGTATAGCTATAAATTACCTAGTGAGCCTTTGGTTTCTTTCTAAGCAAGATTGAAGGTCACACCTGCAGCTTTCTAATTCTTGATGGGCCTCGTTTAACTGAAAAAGCATCAATCCCAGTTGACATAAACCATTCAGGAGCAAACAAGTTTCTGAAAATGTAATATTCTGCTAAATGATCGAATTAATAGTAACTCCATAAACAATGATTCAACATCTCTGGATGGACAACCCGATTAGGGCTTTCCAGAATGCTGAACCAACCTACAGATCTTTTTTCAAGCAATGATGTCCAGAAACACAAGGATAAGATCCTCAACGTGAACCTTACCTGGGTTTCCATATCCGACTTTTGGAGATTATGAAGCTCAGCTTTTGCATCAAGCACTTGCATAAGCTGCACAAATAACAGCAACAATTGCTTATATATGTCAAGAAGTTTATAAGCTAGACAAGTAATAATGGTAGTTAGAACAACTGTGGAGACCTTGTTGCGTAACTCAGATACTTCAGCTAACAAACATTCTCTTTCTCCTCCATAGAAGTCCTGGAACCTGTAAAAAAGATATTGCAAAAAGAAAAAATGAAGATAAGAGAATACAGAAGATTTTTTCACAAGCCATCGATCCATGTGTTACCTTTGCAGCTGGTCTAAGAGCCTGACATTTTCCAAAGCAATGCATGCCACTTCAGGATTCCTATCAACTCTGGCACGAAGCAATTGTACCTCTTCAGAAAGGGCATGCTTTTCTTCCAGTAAGTATGAGCCAATTGGCACTTGGCCTTCCGAAAGTTTTTCCATACGGCAAATCTTGTCTTCTTGAAACTTAAGCATCATTTTATTGCTTCGACTTTCTTCCTCTGTTTGATGAACCTGTCAGGTAAACACTATTAATCTCCTGAGAAGGCCCTCATTACAAATGGCAGCGGAACTTTTGTTTCTTATAGCAGCAAAAAACTTACCAGGCAATTCAGCTGATTAATTTCAGCTTTGAGTTGCTTAATTGTAGTATCTGCCATTTTTTCTCTTCGCAATGCACCAGCCAATATTGACTCCAATGATTTTAACTGCATTGCAAATGACCAAGAACTTATGCCAGCCCATGTCATGACATGAATTCACCTAGTGAGCGGAACTTTAATTTTGTTATAGGCAGCTAACTCTTAGACGGACACCACCATAAGAAACTCACAGAACTATATTCTCATCCTGATTTGACAATTCAGGTCAATGCCATGAAACATGTCATAACCTATTTCTCAATATATATGTATAAAAAGATCTACACCTTGAAAAGATATCCTCTTGTTGCTACAAATTGTGACTTATGAAAATATGTCATTTACTAGTGCTTCATGGAAATTCTTACAGTGTTCAAACCATCAGTCTGCAACTCATCAGCATTTGTTTTAGTAACTTTTGGCGACTTCTCTATTGCAAAAGCATCACAAAATTCACTCATAGAATCTTCAAAAATTGCCGAACGAAATGATAGAGATCTGGAGACATTTTGACGCTTCAGAACTGAAAGTTCCTCCTGTTATGAAGTCAGCATTGAAGTTTTATGATGAGTTCTAGGGGAGAAACTAGTTTTGACCATTATTTGCCCAGAAAAATAAACAAAATAAATGTCAGGATTTGGGTCCACCTTTAGTAAACGTATTTGGTGCCGCAATGCGATAACATCTTCTGAAGCATCTTCATTTACAACAGCCTTATAATTTGGAGGGGAAGAAAATGAGTTAGAGTAAACTAAATATTTGAGATTGAAATCAAGGCAAGCTGAATCAGGCATGACAATGCTCAATAATTTCAAAGACAATTACATTGTTCTGAATAAGTCTTGCTCGCTGAGCAAATTTAAGGGTACTTAGAGTCTCATTAGCAGAGCTGCAAGAGAAATCAGTACGCATAAGTACCACACCAAAATTGAGAACATGAGGGATGAAAACATTTTAGCAAGGCAGTCTTTACCATATTGAAGGGCTGACATTTGCAATAATCATAGTTTTGGAGTTGCCACCAAGAGAATCCTGAGATGATGACATAAATAAATTGATATAATAAAAGATAACTGGCAGAATGACAATGTAGCATTAAATCACTTAAATATTTCTTACTTGAAGAAAAAAAGTAAGTTTTGAATCCCTGTATGGAACATGTCTTTGCTTCCCATGAGCTATATCCGCAAGAACCATTATCACATGACTGCAAATGCATATCTGATATGTTATTATATGTGGTCTGAGAAACAATAATGTGACCATAATTCAAGATACTGGTTGGACTGGTATTTAACACTCCGACCAAGCACTGAAAATAGAATCACAAGCCCAATGCTATTTTGTGCATTATCTATTATTATTATTATTATTATTATTATTATTATTCTTATTGTTATTATTATTATTATTATTATTGTCATTATTATGTTATTATTGTTGTTGTTATTATTATTAGTATTAATAAAATAAAATATATGAGTATTGTGTTGGATACCCAAGTGTTGATAAGGATTTGTTGATGTTTGCAGCTTCCTTTAGGCGTTCACCCTCAGCACCTGAAGTTTTCTGCCTGCTCAAAATGCATATTAGTTGACAAAGGCATTCGGCCTTTTCATCAAATTTTGGATTAACTTGTTTGACATTAAAAATTTACCTTTCTGAGCCAGCCAGATCCACTAGATTTAGCTTTGCAAAACGCGAGTTCACTGTCAGATCTTTCTCCCATCTACTCTCTATTGTACAAGTAAAAACACTGTGTGAACGGCTGCTCTCACGATTCATATTTGTAGCTGCCACTTTCCTATTTGCAGCACCCTAAATAGAAATTTGAAATTTAACAAAAATCAAAATCCAAATTGTAGTGTTTATATGATAAAAGCGAGTAGCCAAATAATATTTACCAGTATAAGAAGCTTAAGAATGTCATTGACACTCTTGACTACATATTCAGTAAGATTTTCAACGTAGACACCCTTCCTGATATCTTCTCTCAACTATCAATTATTTGCCATGTCAAAAAGAAGCACATTATAACAAAATATTAACTGAGAGAGAAAATAAGATTTCATTTTATTATATCAAGATGTACGAAGGACTTCAAAAGCACAAAGGAATTACAAGCAGATTGTTGGATGAGGGGACAAGAAGATCATTAATTTGTTCACTGTAAATCTCAAGGAAGGAACATTTGCAGCTATACTTTAGTTTTTCATCCCTCCTGCTTTCTTCCTCCTGCATGGAAAAAAATGAATAAAAATTAATCACCAAACTTTAAAAGCCCCAAACGAAATAGCATTAACCCACTTTTGATATCTTACCACTTTGATTCTTGCAAACAAGAACTCAAATATTCTTGGTATAATTCCACGGTTCGGGTTAGGCTCCACTTCCAGCTCTCCAATCTCACCAAGCATTGTATATGTCTTCCCACTTCCTGTCTACAGTACCAAACCAAAAAGTTTTGGAACAACAGGAGATGATTATGGGAAGCTTACTTGACAAACCCCTCAAAAGATAAAAAAGACTAGCATCTATAGCATAGTATTCATTAAAAAAAAAGATACCTGTCCATATGCAAACACACAACTATTATATCCAGACATGCAATTCTCAACCATCGGCAGACCTGCAACTCGGAAAAGCACCTCCTGCAAATCATTTTCAAGATAATGATTAGATAGGATCTGATAATTATCTTTGTTTCTTTAATTCATATAAGATACCTGATTGATTGTTTCACATGCTACATAATCAAATGTGAATCGGGTCTCTGGTTGCCCAATCCAAGTTATGCTATGTGCACTTTCTTGCTTCAAGCATCTGCGAAAATCTTGCAGGCTTTTCTCCGTGCTATTGAGAGGACGGACACGAATTGCAACCTACACCAAATTATGAAAAGTGTTTAATACTTTGTTTTGTTAATCCTGTCACAGACTTATCAACATATCTGGCTTATATGGTTGAGCTAGATGCACACCAAAGGTCCTTATAAACAGATGTAGTTCTCTAGACAATGAGGTTGTCCAATAGGTATGTCTATCAGCTATCATAATTGCACTAAACAGTGATACTTCACAGCAAAGAATTTCCACTCCATTCTAGTACATTAATGAGAACAGAAGGTCAATTTTTTAATAAAACTACATTTTGCAATAGATAAAATGTATATCACTTGAAATAATCGTAAACCAAAGCTCACATTTACTACTTTTTCCTGCAGTCCCTATAAAAAACATGCACCAAGTTTGATGACTAATCTAATGTTAACAGAAATATTAAATTTTTAATGTGAAAAACATCTAGTAAATTATCTCAGCTCATCAAGTGAAAACTTTTAGGAGATTGTGGTAGTGCAGATATCTCGCAAAACAAAATATACAAGTAGCAGTTAATTTTGTTAACTCTTGCAGGATATTAAAAAATGAGGAATATGACAAAGAGCAGATGTCTAGAGATGCTAAGACATCCAATCTACACTAATGATCCATGGATTCCTCTGAATTAGGAGCTAGTTCAGATTAGTATAATTGAAGCATCAATGTCAATGGTCAGATAAGAGGAAGAGCAAAGTTATGTCTCCAATATTACAACATTACTGTTGTTAACCATGGTGATGGCCGTGATATTTCATTTGCCTTCTCTAAAAGAGTAAATCATTCGGTAGGCAACATAATCATAGTTACACGTCCTTTTTGTAATATTTGGTATCTTTTGACAGAAGAGCTTTTTAAGTCCAAAAACATTCCACTTGTTTTAAGTGACAGGCAATCTTATAGATACATAGTTTCCTTAAGAAGACATGAAAGTGACAGTAAACCAAAACTTGAACCAAGAACTTAGGGTTACAAAGCTGAAAACAGAAGAAAACACATACAAAACATTGTCCAAAGTTTAGCACTTTGTGACTTCAATTATCTTAGACCTGTCCATAGCCCAGATGCCGATGATTAATAAAACATGCTGTAATGTTTATGGTAAAGATGCTGGAGTGAAGGTAATCTTGGGAGTAGAAGCATCATTCTGCTAGCTCAGTTAAGCTACTGACGTGATGGAGTAACTAGGAGAGTCAACATTACCTACTTCATGCTTTCTGGTATTAATGATCGACATCATCAAGCTCCTATATGTGTATGTGCTTTGTGATTAAGGATGAGGTTAACAGTCCTAAAGAACGTGACCAATACCCAGTTATTCTTCGTTCCACTTTCAACCATTAGAATATTTTCATGCTTTAGTATGTCACAAAATTGAGCAATTCAAGGTTGCACAATTTGAGTTTTCATTTTGCATTTGATGTTGAATGTAGAATTCAAATATGAAACTCCTAGGCTTAACATGTTGAATGTAAAGTACACTACCTGCACATTGTTGTCCATCCAGAATGATGGATCCTCTTGGAGTTCGAAGTGAGGAACTTCAACTGAATCCACAACAGGAGGAGGAATGGACGAAATATGTGTCGGTCTTGATGTCATTCCAAGGCTCATTGTTCGAGTCCCTGCACTAATTGGAGGGCGGGATTTGCTGAACCCATAGTTGGCAAGCCTGATAACACTCTTCGTCGGAGTGCTCTGAGTGGAACTGCAATCCGAATGCACGGACGACGCCTTCGCAGTCGTCTTAGACGTAAGGGGAGTATTCAAGCAGTGTTCATCCCCGAGGCCTAATCTTCCGCCACGGATCAGCGGCGCGAATTGGTTTACGGGACCTCTGTAGCTAGAATCGTCATCATACTCCCTACCGATCACTCCAGGCTGACTCTTCGGGCACATACTGGGCCTTTGCCGAGCTACCATTCTCTCCGGGGTGCGCGACGGCAAGCCAGGCAAATCCGAACCCTTGGTATGGTTCTTGGAGGTCGTTGCATCCGGTTTCCCCCTCAAAATCGCGCCTTGATCCAACCCAATCTTGTGGTTCTGCACCGGTTCCTGGATGACTAGCAGAGGAGGCCGAGATGGATCGGATTCCAGCAGCGAGGACGACGAATCGAATGGATCCGCGGGGGGGAGGTTTTCATTATTAGTCTCGGGGGTGCGAGCCCTGCCGGCGCTCGAACTTTGTCGAAATGTCCTCGAATCCTTCAACATCCTAAAGGAAAATTTCGCTCATTAAGAACACGAAAAGGATGAAAACAAACTTCAAATTCCGCAACCAAAAAATCAGATGTGACAAGTTTACCTGAACGAGGAATTCAAGAACAAGATCCGGAGGCGGAGAATCCTGCTGAAATCCGTTTGTTTTCGATCTGATACCTCAAGAAAACTAGGTCACCAGGGTTTCCGAACGAAATTCTTCGCAGTTGTCGTAGGATTGGGAGAGTGAATAAGGAAGAAGAAACCCTAATTAAGGGAGACAGATCTCGGTGGCAGAAATGGAACTCTCTCTCTCTCTCTCTCTCTCTCTCTTCCCTCTCAGAACTCGATGAAGTGAGACGGTACAGAAAGAACAGGGATCGACAAATTTAAAATCGAAGAGGAGGGACGGCAATACGGACGGCAGCGATTCGATCACAATTTGAAATTGACGGTGATTCGGGGATGACGGGTTTGAAGTCTAGGGGTATTTTGGGAAGGAAAGGAGGACGAAGATTCGTTGCCTTTATTTACTCCGTTTTAAAACGTTGCTTGCAACGGCTACTTCAGACCTCGAGTTCTTTTAAGAGAAATCCCCAGGGTGGAGGAAGGCCCCCTTCAACTGTAGCATCTCGACCGTCCACTGTGTCGGCCCCACCTGGGTCCACTGACATCCTTCAAATACGAACCGTCCGATCTGTGATACACCACCTCCGGTTGTTTCATTACTATGCCAAAAAAACGGTTATTGATCAAATCATTTGTCCTTATATTAAAATGATAATTATGGGTTGGTCAATGTCTGGAAGAAATATAATAATTGTAGGTTAAAAATTTAACGGACATTAATATCTTTATAAATTTAGAGGTATATATATTTTAAACATTTTACAGAGTACTTCTTCAACCCACACAAATTAATTTTAATCATCATAAAGTATTTAGCTTGAGATGGATGTTTACAGACAGTATTGGCATAAATGGAGAAATTAATATTTCAAAAGATATATGTGTTTCACTAGGATGGTATAATAAGCACCAAAGCAGTGAAACTAAAATACAAGCTAAAGATACAACATCAGTCACTCAAGGATCTTTATCCCTAATGTTAGCAAGACATTTCCAGAATGATACTGGAAGTACAATCTTAAGTGATGCTGTTTAATACTTCAATATCAATCCTACACAACAGATTCAACCAAACTGGTGAATGCAGTAGTTGAAACTTTCAGGGAAATGCAACAATCCCATCAATAGTGAAAACATCATTAAAAGAGACATCTCAAGTGACTGCAGTAGTTGAAACTTCCTGGGAAAAGGAACCCTTAAATGTATAACCATAACCACTCAAAAACTTTTTAGCTGCTTGTAGACTTGCACAAGTGAGAAGTATTTTTCACTAGATACCAAGCAACAACTTCACCAAGCCACCACAGAATATTTCATTATAGATCAGGTTGGACAAGATATGAAATATATTGCAGCTGAGCTTTCATAGTGATTTGAGCATCCACCTTTCCTCCCTCCAACCTGTAGTGGTCACTTGTGACCTAAATAAATTCGGATTGAAAGTTGAAACTCCTCAACAGGAAACAGAAAGCTCTCTTCTTAGGTTAGTATGCAGGTCTGAAAAAAATTCTGAATAATTTCAGAAAAGTCACTTGTGACCTAAATAAATTCTGCTAACAGCCCTCACCAGGTCTGAAAAAAATAACCTTCCTTTTTCACATGATCCTCATTACTTCAAATATGCAACTTTTTTTTTTTTTTTTGTCCGACTCGCCTCCTTTGTCACATGCTTCTTAGCCTTGGTTCTCTTTCTCTGAGTAAATCATCTCAAGAAAAACAATAGGTTGCACAAAAAAGAAAAGGAAAAACCAATGCTCTCTGTATAATGTTGATTTTCTTTTTTTTTAAGCCTTTGTTCCCATTATTCCCTGGTATTCACCATATGAACATCTGAGAAAACCACCAGATTGATCCTGCAGATTCAGAAGTACAGCATCAAGATAATGCAGTGATCATTCACTGATTGACTGAAACATGCACCTTAGTTGTCAAATAACAACAACAACTGTTGAATAAAAACAGTGGAGATACTTTCTAAAAATCTAACGGACAATCGTTGCAGTCAACCTCATCTATTTTAATGGTATTTGTTGAGAAGCAGAGAATATATCAAGAAAATCCAAGCACACTTTGCTCATGGATAGTGTCTGAGATTTTTGAAGGGGGCCAGTAACGCAGAACTGTCCTTCCAAGAATGTTCTTCACAGGAAGTGGCCCCCTGAAATATGAAAGGATTATTTATTAGATAATGGCCATTGGTATGTAGTTCGGAATGAGAATTTTCAGAATTGCAAGCATAAAACTATGAATCTGTTACATTGATCTCAACACTCACCAATTGTGAGAATCAAAGCTGTTGTTGCGATTATCACCCAATACAAAGACATAGCCTTCGGGAATAAACTGTAAGGAACAGCAGCAGACAGCAATGAGTTATCATATAAACCAATGTTCGTTTTCTGGGGAATTAGATTCCAGCTGAAAATTCTCTGATCTTATTCATAGTGTAAACAATCAGAAAGTACAAACGAAGCTAAAATCTCATATGTAACCATGTAGCCTAACAAGTCCAATAACATATCTCTGGTAATGCAGAAGCTATTCATTTCCATCGAGGTCAACAATTTATGCAAAAGAACAAAAGTCATAGACTTAGTTAAGGCCATGACGACAATCTGTTTCGCTGTTCATTAGCAGGTAGACAAAATAACACATCAGTTCTTCCATTCAAGGTTTCAAATATCAGTCTGATACCAGTTTCATTAATCATCAAACCAGCACGACACAAAGATGTCGACCGTTACACCGACCTTTACTTCCCAGTATCACTCGAGAAAAATAATAAAAAGAAGAACATAAGTGGTATACAAAACCACATTAACTGTTGAAGGCTGTTACTGATGCTTGGTCAAACTGATGAATACTGAACAATACATATTAGACTGACTATTATCTGTAACCTTGCTTCCATCATTTGTTATCAGACTAACAATCAATGTCAATGCTTTTTTTCTCTTGTTTGAGTTTTAAACATGAGCCCACCAAAAATCTACATCTTCAGCACATCCCAAATGAGATTCAACATAACGGTGGTTACAAACCAACAATATTTCTCATGAAGTCATGCTAAATTATGAATAACTAGGAAATCAATGGACCACATAATATAGTATCTAATACATGTTACATGCAACACTTTCCAACTTTTTTTTTTTCTTCAAGCCACTTCTAAGAGTAAATAGAATTTTAAAAATAGCAGTAAAACATTTCAAAGCAACCAATGGGAAGCTTGCCATACCAGTGGTGCCATTTCATACTCAAGTGGTTCTAGAATGAAATCCTCATCCTGGATGATACCGTTCACCAATAATTTACCATCACGTACCTAAAAATGAGGGACAACTGGTGGCTCAGTAAGCTTTAAAAACATTACAAAGTTACAGGCAAAACTATGCAAATCACCACAAGGAGACCAGAAGCTTACTTCAACATAGTCCCCAGCCTTAGCCACAACTCTTTTGATAAAGACATCACCTGAACTATATCCAACTTGCTGCACAGAATACACATAAATAATAATTCTTGATCAGAAAAGTTTGTAACAAGTACAAACATAGAGAATCAGATCACATTAAATTGAATAATAATACAACAAAAGGAAATTGAAAGATACCTGTAGAATCGGTGGTGCTGTGAATATAACAATGTCAGTAATCTCAGGCTCCCGGAAACAATAGGAAACCTGCAAATTTAGATGGGCCAATAGTAAATGGCACACCAATGACTTAAACACTGCATTTCAAACAAATATCTAACAAACAAAAAATAAAAAAGAGAAAAATGATTTCTACACTGAAACTGAGACTAAAAAGAAATGCTAAGAAACAAAATTCTTACTTTCTCAGCTAGAATTCGATCTCCGACATCAAATGTTGGATACATCGATCTTGTGGGGATTGATCTAGGCTCGGCCAAGCGTGACCCATACAGCAGGGGAACTGTCAAAGCAGTTAAAAACGTCTTGGTTTCCTCCGAACAGGAACTCATCCACCGTGAGAACCAACAATTTCTATCGCCCGAGCTCCTGCTGCAACAATTGCTCTCGAAGCGTTTCATCATAGGCACAGTGGGAGAAGAGCTAGAGCTTTCTGTGTGTTCACTAGCATGCACAGAAGGAACAGTTCCTCCCTTGGTCTCATCTCCAGTAGGGCATGAAGTAGTCATCGCTCCTTTATCCATCGGGCTACCACCTCCCGATCCTGGGAGGAAGTCGCAACAAGGAAACCACTTGGTCGCTTGGAAGAATGGGATCAAAGACGAGGGCTTGAACCCCATCGACATCGAGGATGCGACGCCGAGTGCGCCGACGCCACCCAGCGAGCCGGAGCCAGGGGAGATGGCGGACAGCAACCCCACGACGAGACAAGCCTTCCGGTCCTTGGCCGCGGGATCCGAGGAACGGGAGGAGGAGGCGGCATCCGAGGGCGCCTGGGAGCAACTCCGGGTCCTCGATTGGGGGCGGTAGGGGGAGTCGCGATCGGAGAAGTGGCCAGCGAAGAGGGCACCGAGGGGCCGCCCGGCGGACTGGTGGAGGAAGCGGCAGCGGATTCCGGTGGCGGCGGCGAGGTTCTGAGCGAGGTAACCGGAGTGGTAGACGGTGTGCCGGACAGCCATGGTTGCGAGATCTGGAGGTGAACAGCGAGATTTGGGGTCGTTGCGTCTTCTCTCTCCCTCTCTCTCTCTCTCTCTGTGTGTGTGTGTGGAAAGGGAAGAGAGGCCGACGCGAAGCAACTCCAAACGAAGGGGAGAAAGCAAAGGGGGCGAAACGCGTCATTTATTGGAAGGCTCCGTCATTTTATTTGAACCGGTCGTCATTAAACCGGCCGCCCCCGGTCCACCGAAATTATGGGTCGGGTCAGTTAGACCGTATATTTAATTATATTAATACATGTACATATATGCACATTTCTCATATCTCCTTTTTTTTTTTCCTTTTATATATTTTTATATATTTTTAAAAAAATATTCTCCTTTTTTTTTGCTTCTTTTCAATTTTTATTAGGGTAATATGTTGTTGATGTAAAATTTATTTAAACACCTTATTCACTATATAAATTTATTGAAAAAGTTGAGGGGATGGATAGTTTCCTTTGTATAAAGTTCATTCTAAATTAGATCGAGGATCAAAGTTACTTCTTATATCTTTCAATCTTCGCATTAGGTGGATCCAATTGGTTCTTAATTTTTGTAAGAATCTAATTCGATTTTGATAACTACAAATAATATGATTAAGTGTTGGGAGGATTACAACAGATATTAGTACTAGCTTTACCTAAATCCAAAGTAATAGTACTTGATGAACTTATTAGTTACAGAACTCATCCTAAATGCTGCAAGTAAACCTATTAGGCTGGCTATATTTATTTCTATCAGTACCTTTTGACTTGTAGCACTTCAACTACATTTCTCAAACTCAATCAAGAATTCATTGAATTTGGATGATTAATGTTTTGTGGCTTTGACTCGACCAAGTCAAATGATGTGCACAAACTGTAAGCATAGGTGTCCCTAGAGAGAGATCACCTCAGATTGATCCAAGTCTAAACTTGAGGGGTCCATTACTTCTCCATCCACCACATGACCATGGAAGCTGGTCAAGATGGGGGGCAGGGGAACACAAAAACAAGGTGGAGATCATGCAAATGATGTAAGGAGATGCGCAATAAGAGCTATGAAATGAGTGGGTCAAGCTGAGACAAACCAAGGGTTTGACATTTGAACAGCATGAGAGCTCTCTGCCTCTGAATCAGTAAAAACAAAGATGATGCTGCCACTTTAAACAAAAAAGCATTCAGGAAGACATTTTGGTGGCCAAATGGTTTGTTAATGAACTAACTAGGCAGATGCAGCATTAGAACATTAGGCAAGCTTTGAATTGGTGGCAAGAATACATATGTCTGCGTATTTAAAGACAACACAAAAGAATCCTTCATTGGATAGAGATCTGTGTTGCTTGCGGTGTTGGCTCATAGAACAATGCTTAACAAGAGAAGGAAAAGTGAGAAAGACCAGACCACCAAAGATGCAGCTTCCATGATCTTATGTTGGCAACACCAACTCTGTTGGGAGCAGATCAAATTGGACCACCACACCACAAAGACTGGATCCAGAGAAGTTGAATTCCTTGTCAAAGAATATGATGCTGAATTTATTCAACAAGCCAAAAGGAGAGAAAGAGAAAACAAATCTTATATATATATATTTTTTTTTTCCTTGGAAAAGATTTGATGATTACATAGTAACCAAGTCTAGAATCAGTATATTTGTGCTTTTCTTTCCTCCAAATCACAAAAATATTTTTGGTGTGTGTGTCTGAACAAGACAGTGAGTAATAGTTCAACATGTATATACATATATATATGTATATATATGTTGTTGTGAATGTCAATAAACTTTGCATCTGCTTTGGCCTTCACTGGTTGGTAGCTTCTTGGGGGGTTCCATGGTGATTCAAAGGAGGACAGATTGACCAAAGTGGTTGATGCTATTGCTATTCTACTTGTTTGGAAAAAAAGCAGGTTACATAGGTGTGTATTCTACAGATGATTAAGCAAGCATCATGTATTAGACTTTCTTGGTCGTATAGCTCTTTCTAAACCTCAAATTTTTTGTAGGTCATGCAAGTACAATAGAAGGGAGGAAGGAGGTGGAGTTTATAATGAAGTCAAGAAAGACATAGAATTTCTAAGACTGAACCTTCACCATTATCTGTAAAAGCTTGCAATAAATACCACACTAAATAATAATAACAATTATTATTATTAAAAATTATTGAGTTGAGCTACTAACAAGTAGATCTTACAATAAAATATAGCTCCTTGCAAACATTTGGTTTTCTATAAGGCAGATATAATTAGATTTCTACATGTGGTAAATGGTCTTATTATTTTCAATATGACATATCATACTTGTATATTAGTTTTCTTCATTAAAATTAGATTTAGATATCCTTTCCCATCTTCTTACGATTGTCTTCATATTTATGGATTTTTTTTCTTCTTCATTTTAGTTCATATAATTATCATTTTTTTTATTTCCTATTTGAACACACTGTGTGATTACAAATAGCAACAAAAGAATTAATATTTATATATATGATGTCGGACATAACTTTACCCTAACTATATCGTATGACTATTATATGTAATATTTATCACTTACATATGAGTTTCTATATCTCCTATTTTAGTTAGAAACCAAATATGTTGCATGTGATTGAATATTTATCACTTACATATGAGTTTCTATAAGGCAGATATAATTAGATTTCTACATGTTGGTCTTATGATTTCCAATATGGCATGTCATGTTTATATATTAGTTTTCTTCATTAAAATTAGACTTAGATATCCCTTCTCCATCCCCTTGCCATATTAATTTAGAATATGTTGTCAATTAGACTTAGATATTTTTTCTTCTTCTGCACAAGTTAAATGACACTTTAAATTCATGAAAGTGCAAGAAGAAATTGACAACATATTCTAAATTAATTATTGAAAGCAGAAGTATAGCATAGCAGCTGAAAAGAACAAAAAATAAAAGAAACTGAGACTGTTCAATGTTAAGTTCATGGACAAACAGATCTTCTTTTATTTTTATTTTTATTTGAACTATTAGTATAGAAAATAAGGCCAATTTTCATGTTCAAAGTTCTGATACAGTGGAAAAACATCAACCAAATTAAACCTACAGCAGAGTTGCTGAGGATTCAGAAACAACTGCTTCACTGAAAAAAAAAAAGCTTTTAAATTCTTCTCAATTGAAAGAATCAAGCCACTGGTTGTCTGCAGGGCCACAGGCATGTATTTAAGACAAAGCACTTACATGAATTACAAAAACTGGGCACTTGACCTTTTAAATTTTATGAATGATCTGCATCAAAGATAGACCAATGTAGCTAAAATTGTTAACAAATCCAAGAATATGAGTAAAAAGATGGTAGTCAAAGCAAGAGGCCGACTTCGTACATGTTCAAGCAGAACAAGAAATTTGACAAGGCAAACCACACGAAGTCGTGAAGATATGGCACTGCGAAGCAGTTCCCCAAATGCAATGCCAATGGATAGCATGACCCTTAAACCACCTGCCAACACCAGCGCAGATATCACCATCTTCGCAATCGTCCAATATATGCTATCAGGCAATCAAGCAGAAAGCAGATGGTCAATATCCTTTCTTCAAAAGTTTTGTCAATCTTTTTTCATGTAATAGAATATAAAAACTCTACACCAATTCCTTTTCATCATTCTAAAGAACACTGAAGTGGATGTGTTTGAAGAACAAGTGATCGTCTTTGCCCGAATCAGTCTTGTTTGATATCAATGCCCAATCTTGGCCTTTTTCTCTAAAATATATAAACGTATTGAGTATTTAGATTCCTGTCAAACAAGTAGAAAATCATGGTGATTCAAATATCTCCAAATTATAAAAATTAACCTTTAAATGAGAAAAGAACTTTTAACTGAAGAATAAAAATTCTTGCTGAAGAGTTTTAGCAATAGAAGTTCTTGTTGCTACAATCTATACCATACTGTTTATTATTTTAATTCAGACCACCGGAAACAAGATATTCCGCATATTGGTCCATGTCTGGACTGATACATACCACCCAAATGGTACTGTTTCGGGTGTTACAACAAAAGTATCTCATGATAAGATCTTAATTAATGCTTCAAACTATTATTATCTTTTACAATTTTCATGATTTTGGCATGGTTGAACAGTTTATCGAAATCAAATTAATCAAATTATGAGACTGAGGTAAGAGGAGGGTCCATGACAAAAGTGGAAAACCAGTTAGCATTCAGGTATCTTACATTGTTATGATCTCACTACAAAAACAACAGCTTTCAAAAATAATAGTCAGAATGTCTAACAATCATTGAGCCAGAAAACAGACATTTTTCTCTTACTTACCAAGACCAACAGCCTGGAACTCATGATTCTGAGAAATGTTTCTGTGAGTCAACTGTGTCAATGCAAAATAAAGTCCGGCAATATCTGTAAATCTAATTAATGCTTTGAGCAATTCCTAATGAGCACAACAAGCAAATTAGAATTTCTAACAGGATGTATCAATATATATGTGTGTTAAGTTTACGAAATTAAAATGCTCTAATTTTAGACATTCTAAAAGACAGGAGAAAGCACCTGAGAAGGATCAAAGTTTATCAGTCTCTGGTACTTTAAGAAGAGTTGCTAGCCAAATAAGCTGCATGTGAACTATGATGAGGTTAGCATAGTGAAAAACTAATGGCAAGTAAAAGTGGCATGCCTGAGTAGAACAGTCTGAGGGAAAATTTAATTCAAATAAATTGATATGGGGAGAAAATTAACCATAAGACAAGGAAAATGAAAATTAAAAATATTTTTTCTATAAATAGATAGGTATGCTTACAGCTCACCCAAGAGAAAGATAGTACACAGTTAAGTTAGAAAATCTTGATGATTAAAATACCTCCAAATTATAAAAATTAACCTTCAAATGAGAAAAGAACTTTTAACTGAAGAATAAAAATTCTTGCTGAAGTGTTTTAGCAATAGAAGTTCTTGTTGCTACAATCAATACCATACTGTTTATTATTTTAATTCAGACCACTTGGAATAGGATAGTCCGCATATCGGTCCATGTCTGGACTGATACATACCACCCAAACTGCACTGTTTAGAGTGGTATAACAAAAGTACCTCATGATAAGATCTTAATTAATGCTTCAAACTATTATTATCTTTTACAATTTTCATGATTTTGGCATGGTTGAACAGTTTCTCGAAATCAAATTAATCAAAAAATATTTAAAGGGTTTTCATTTCTTTATAGTTGACCGATGGCTCCTTGGAGAGCCTATATAGAGCGGACAGTTCCTGCTTTTCAAAGATCTCATTGTGACTGACAATGATGAACATGAAACTGAAAAATGCTAGTGCGAGACCTCCAAGTGCAAAGCAGTACATGTTAGGAACTGTTAATCTCTGATACAAAATAAAATGCAAACAGATTCATAGCTAGAAACAGTTTTAATTTTCCATCATCCGTACACTTAGTTAATGCTTCAAGTTTCAGATATGAAAATGATTATGCTCATTCAGCATGTGCTAATAAGTGTCTGCAACCAGGAAATCAAGCAGATGGCTTGATATCATTGCCGTCACTGCAATACGAGACTCTGTGAAATTTATTGGCAGAAAGAGCAAATTTCTACTCACATTCGATGGCCCGATATATGTGCCACACGAAGAGCAAAGAGGCACAGAAACCGACAGTCCCCAGCATAAGGAAGAATCCATAGCAGATGCAAGTCATATAACTAAAGAAGAATGATATTTGCATGAAACCCGACATGTCTGATCTCGCGCAAAAGTAGTATATGCAGTAGAAGAATATGAATTTGCCGGTGGAGCCTCTACATAGAACAGACCTGAAGAGGACAATATGAGGTTTTTGAGACCATGAAGAATGACTATTATGTCAAGATCAGATGGCCTTTATATTAAGCATGTTAAGGAAGATATGCGATAAATGAATGTAGAACTTCTTTCAGTAGCAAATAACTAAGTAAAATTGCACAGAGAAATATGTGGAAACAAAATTATATACTGCAACCTTTATTTTGAAATTTCATTCAAAAACTGATCCAGCATATTTGCAATGAGCAGGAAGCTGATACCAGATTTCTGCACCGCTTATGACACCTCCTCAATTTTATGGTTTTGGTCAGGCACAGCTGGGTTTATTTTCTTGTATGCACCTTCAAGCCCCATAGATGATAGATATGCCATTGATTAATTAGTATGACTGGGATAACTAAAAGATAGTAGTTCTCTGTTATGCACCAATGTGAACTCCACTTATTATTACTCTTAAATCAGAAAATATGATTAATATTACACAACTTATATTCAACAATTGCAATCACATCTTCATGAAAGGAGAAAATATGGACATGTCGGAAGTTACCTGCCAAAAGTTGATTTTGTATGGCAATATATCCATAACAGAATCAAATATCGTAGCCGTATTGGTTTCACCATGGCTAACAAAGTCCAATAAATACAAGTCTTTCATAGCACAAGTTCTATTCCATCTATTGCATTTTTCCTTGAGATTCCGACTGAAACTGCTCAATGTAAAATTGTTCGATCACTTAGCAAATATCCAAATTTACAGTTTTTGTGGTATTGGATCAGATTAATGGTATGGATGAGGTTAAATCATGTAAATAAGCCAAAGTTTTGAACTCTTTGGTTCATTTGTTCATACACATCATGTATGTAGGCTGAAACAAAGGAGAAGACGGCAGAAGAGATGTCTACAACCCACAAGATAGATCTTAATGTAAAGTCATCGGAAACTTTTCAAAATTACGAATGAATGAAATAAATAACATTAGAAGTTGTTGAAAGATGACTAAAGTAAAACCCTAATGTATGCCATTATTCCGAAACTCCATGTCAACTCAGCACAGCTAAATGACAATAGAATCATTTCATTTACAAATATGTTCAACCACAACAGTTTCAAGATGCAAAACCAAATTGCAATGTATACTATATTAGATCAACTGAATAGTATAATTATGTAGCATAAATGAGAAGGCCAGATACTAGTAATGCTGAACCATCCTATTACCCAGTTGCATATAAAAGCATTCTCATGTTTGAGAATGAGATCTGTGAAAAGGCTCCCATATTGTAGTCTTAGGTTGAGAACGGAGGAGGGCGATGGGAGACGGTGGTCGATCGATCGGGATGCTGTGTTGCTGCTCTTGCTGTTTGTATGTCCACACACACGAGGCAGCAACCAAGCATCGTTCGACGCGTGTATATATGTAATGTTTCATCATTACATTAGGATCCGAAACCCGAAATCCGCCCATTCATTGCCTCTATACCCGTATACACATCGCTCGCTCGCACTCGAGTCTTCCCTCCCGCCTCTCCTCCTCTGCTCTCTCGCCTCTCCTCCTCGTTCATTTCCTTTTCTCTCCTCTTCAAGAAACGGCCGTCGTCTTCCGTCTTCAATGGAGCCCGCGGACCTCGTTCCCAGAGGCTGCAGGTTCCTTCCCACGGCGGAGGAACTCGTGGTCGATTACCTGGCCAACTGGGTCGCCGGCGCACCCCTCCCCGGCCGCGCTGTCGCCTTCGCCGACGTCTACGGCACCGAGCCGTGGAATCTTCTCGGCAGCGAGCGGCAGGAGGGATACTTCTTCGCGGAGCGCAAGCCCAAGAGCAGCGGCGGCTCGCGCGTGGATCGAAAGGCGGGCAGCGGCTCTTGGATTCTGAACAAACGGCAAGAATCCGTCAAGTCCATCTTCGACGACGGGCGTGAAATGGTGGTGGGACGCAAGAGTTCCCTCTCCTTCAACGACGGAAGGCGGAAGAACTCCGGCTGGACAATGCACGAGTACGAGATGTGTTCTTCCGGCGGTTTCGAGAGGCGAGTTCTGTGTCACGTGAAGAAAAGCTCGCATGGGGCCATCTCCGCCGACGGCACCACCATCAAAACTGTTGAGTCGACGGAGACGGTCACCGGCGGCTGCGGTTTCGTTGGGCAGAAGAGAAATAGAGAGGATACTCTTTCAGCGGCGGCACCACCAAGTCTCTCGAAGAAGCCATGCCGGGGGTTGGTTGCGCATTCCAGCGGCGCATTGCAGTCCGACGTCTCACCAACTCCAACCGCGGTGGTGCAACAGCCCTTGCTGCTGGCTCCTCCCGTCGTGACACCCTCCGTTGCACCCAAGGAAACCGGAGTCCCAGCCGCCTCGCCATCGTCAACGGACGTTGGTGGAGGTGAGCTCCCGATAACTGTGGAGGAACTCGAAGCATTATTGGCTTCGACTTCGTCGTCGTTCGATCATGGCGGTGAGCAGCACTGCACCGACGATGATTTCTTTACCAGAGAGGTTGATGCTCCGGTGATGTCCGATGCCACCGACACAGCCTCGTCGATGTTCTCTTGATTCTCGATGACGCTCGGATTGATTCGACCACCACGGTCGCAGCCGCAGAGGTTTCCTTGTCATCGCCGTCGATCGACTTCGTCGTGTCTGAGCAGATGTATTGCACCGACGATCATCTCTTCTTCACGAGCCTGGAAGACCTCCATGCCTTGTTGATGTCCGACGACACCTTCGTGGACGATGCCCCCCATCCTCCTTGGTGATGAGCGTGTGGAAAATGATGTTCGTTCATGTATATTTCATAATAATCGAAGTGAAAGATAACAAAAAATGTTCATGTAAATAATTGGCAATGACACAATTCTTTTTTCATCCCATCCCATGTGTTGTATATTGTTGCTTCCCTTCCCTTCATACGATGGATGATTTTTATATGGAATGGTCAACATATCATCATAGTTGGTCAATGTTCTCAAGGAGAAACGAAACAGCCATGAGTTAACCATATATCAAAGTTAAAAAAGACATTTGGATGATTGCTGTCGGCAAAAATAAATGTCGGCTTATTATTGTTATTGAGTTCTTCTAACCATCATCCATCCATGTTGTTGTTGTTATTGTGGAGATTTTAAAGGATATTGATGAAGCCCTGTGTTTGATTGATTGCTCATTGACATACATGGTTTTAAACCAAATGAATGATCAAGAAAAAAACCGAGAACAATAGAGCTTCTACTGTATTGAAATAAATTTTCTGAACATCATATCCTCTCATAATCTTTGCATATATATTTAGCGACATAAGCACACCCCCGCCAAATTGACAATGACTACATAATACCAACCAACAAATTGATAATTCAACAACATAGAGATCAGATTAAGTTAAAAAAAAAAAAAAAAACTGGTATCCATTCTCTTAGTTCTCGCACAACGATAGCTTGATTGCGTTCGTTTTTAATGTTTCCATACAATACATAGGTTTAGAAGAAGTTTTAGCAAATCTGTACAGAGGATGCCGCCATCAATGCCAATCTCCACAACACCAGTTGCACAGGTATGCAGATCCCTTAGAGCATCGCACCATCAGACATCCTCTCCGTGGGCAGCTCCAGCAATCGGGTTTCCTGCATCTAATTTGGCAGCAACAGTTGGTCGTGAAGGTGGTGCTGGTGCTGGTGGTTGTGGTCGCATTGGTAGGGAGTTTGAGAGTTTGCCGGATCTTCTTGAGCCGGGTCGCAGTCGTGAGGTTCTCCATTTCTAGAATAAACTTGCATAGGTCACGAATGCAGTCCGGATATAACTCTAGGTTGCAATGACCTCCTCTGATCTATAAGGGTTCTTTCGCTAGTTTCCATAAACCATGTCCATGAAGCCAATCCACTACATCATCTTCAGTACCCTACAAGAAGACATCCCACTGTTAAAACAACACATAATCTACTGGAAATATTTATTTATTACGATCATTCAGACACACACATTTTCATTTGTTTAATTTGTAAATAAGGAGTATCAGTTCACACAAAATACAAAGAACTATTGGGAATCTATGACACATTGACAACTGAAACATAAAACAAAGCCACTAATAATAACAGGCTTAAATAGTATCAATGGAGAAGACAGACACAGTTACAAGCTCAATGATTACTAACATTGGTTGAGAGATGTATCAGGGTATCTTAATGTGTCGCTGCAGCTATCTTTGACATTAACTTGAGGTAGCCTCCCTATGTATTACTGTATTCTCTAAAGTCGCAAATTTATATTATATATGAATGTACATAAGAAATCTCTAAGCAGCAGCACCGTACATTTTGAATAAATAATATTGAAGAAGTTCCAATGAAAAATTTCTTTCCATCAAAATCTGCACTGTATGTTTTGGTGAATGCAATGCAGAGGTTAAGTAGCACTTTAAATTCACAAGTGCATGAATAAATTGACAACATATTCCAAACTAAACACTAAATGCAAAAAAAATTGCAGGAGCAGCTGACAAGTATTAATAAATTTAAGAAACTGATGGACTCTTCAATGATTAGTTTATACAAAACATAGTTTTTTTTTTTTTTGAACTTCTAGTACAGAAAATACAGTCAATTTTCAAGTTCAAAAGTTATTATACGATGGAAAAACATCAACCAAAGTCAACCCGCATCAGCATTGTTAAGGATTTAAATGCTAGTATTTCACAAAGAAAGCTTTTAAATTCTTCTCAACAAAGAATCAAGCCACCGGTTGCTTGCAAGGCAAAAGGTATGAATTTAAGACAAAGCACTTACATGAATTACAAAAACTGGGCACTTGACCTTTTTAATTTTGTCAATGTTCTGCATCAAAAGGTAGACCAATTAGTAGCTAAAATCACTGACCATTATAGAAATATGAGTAAAAAGATTGTGGTAAAAGCGAGAAACACACTTTATAAATATCAAAGCAGAACGAGAATTTGACATGGCAAATCACACGAAGTCCAGACAGTATAGCACCGTGAAGCACTACGCCTCACAGTCTCGGCAAATGAGCTGCCAAATGCAATGTGGGACCGCTACCAACAGATTGGCCATACAAGATCAAATCTTCTTGATCGACTCCATATTCTGTCTGCAGACACTGGTACACTGCCTCGATATCTGCATGTGTTGTATTCACTGTGCAAACCTATAAATCTTGACAGTGAAAGGAAACACAAGATCACAAAAATTGAAATGTCCTTGGAAATCCAATGAATACCAAACTAAAAATACTAACAAAACTTAGCAGAAATGTCTCGATGGCCCTCCCAAATCTATATCACATAGTAACAAAAACACTTGCAACAATGTCTAACAGTAGACTGGTTTTGACTGAGAGTCCAACTGCCACCCCAAACCCCAACCACCACCTCACCCCCTTCCTCCAAAAAACCCCCACCCAAAAAATTTAGATCACCTCAGCAAACCATTTATCTCAAGAAAATAGCCTACCTTACCAGTAGATGCGCCATATCCTGAATAGTCATATCTGCATGTTACGAGAAAGCAAACACCATTATAAAAGACTTCTAAAGCAATGAAAACACAAAGAATAAGTCAACAAACAAGTGGATAACATGTTAAATGAGGATGGATAAATGAATCAAGAAAAGTTCAGCTTCCTATGCTTTTGAAAGAAAAATTTGGACGACTCAAAACAGGCATAATATTGAACATTATTCCATAAAAAAATCTTCAAATTATTTATAAACATTAAACTTTTCTTGAGTTTTACCATTGATACGTCATGATGCATTCATATACTTCTTCATAGACACTTGAATACTGCTAATCATCAAATAATTACATACACATTATGATAAACACCTTCGTCACCTCCCAGCCTGATGTAAACTGATACAATTATTTGACCCAGAATGGAAACAAAATTAAGAAATTACTACCCAAAAGAAATTCTAGTAAACTAATCTTACAAGGGAGAACAAGGGAAATCAACTCCATATAGTGGAGAAAACCTTTACAATAATTAAAGATATTGTTTTCTTTATCATTCCAAGGCTTAGAGGAGACCATCATTTATACAAGTTCTAAGCCTTGAAAACTAGTTAACTAACAATGTGTGATAATTGAAAGAAACATAAATTTAACGTGAGATAAATAAAGTGATAAGTGGGCAGCTTTAAGAGCTTTGAAATTAGTCTTCTTCTGCTTGTTCTACATTAATCCCCTCCACCTGAGAAATAACTTGTCCTCGAGTTTATATCTGAATAAAATGGATTCTCATTTGGAAAGTAGTTATATAAGCCTACAACATTAGTAGTCTTTGAGATCTCCCCCAATCGTGTGGTAGATCTATTGCATAGGCATTGCATTAATTTTTTTTAAGACCTTATAGAGACCATACTTCTTCGGCTCCAATTTGTTGTAAGTGCCTATGGCAATCTCTCTTGTACACCATAACCATATCTCCTTCCTTAAACACCGTCTCTCCTATGCATATTAGCTGCTTCCTTGCACTTGGCATTAGTAGCTTCCAACTTCTTCACATCAGCTTCGGTTAATTGTACTTGCTCAACCATGTTGTTAGCTGCTACACTCATTCCAAGAGTCTTTAGTAAGTGAACTAAATCCATAGTATGCTTCGCCACTTTCTTGTAAACAAGAGAGAGTGGTGACGCTTCTATAAAACTATGAATTGCGCTATCATAAGCAAATTCAGCTTATGCGAGTGTGAAATTTCATTGTCTTGGTTTGTCACCACAAATACAAAGAATCAAGTTTCCAAACATTATATTAGTTACCTCTTCCTGACTATAAATTTGTGGGTGAGATGTGCTACTGAACTTCAAACTCGCATCAAATCTTTTCCACAATGTCGATAAAAAATAAGATAGAAATTTAGAATCTCTATCAGAAGTGATTGATTTTGGTATCCCATGTAGGTGCAAGACTTCTTAAAAGAATAGCTTCGTAATATGTATCATATTTAAAGTCTTTCGACGTGGTATGAAATGGCCCATCTTGAAGAATCAATCCACAACCACAAACACATAATCAACTCCCATCTAAGTTCTTAGCAATCTCAATAAAAAATCCATCAATAAATCCTCCCAAACGTCTTCTGGAACTGGTAATGTCATATATAAATTAGTGTTTTGTGATTGGCCCTTTGCAGTTTGACAAGTCAGGCCTTTTTTTTAACAAAATTGCCGACATCCTTTTTCAATTGGGGCCAAAAGTACCTCTCCTTGATGCTTGCAATTGGTTTGTCTCGCCTGAAATATCCACTGAATCCTCCATGTAAATCTCGAATAATTTTTTCTCGTAAGGACATCCTCGAAAAGCACAGCTTATTACCTTTGAATAAGTAACCATCATGGATATGATTGGAAAAACCAAATGATATAACTAACCATTCATATAAGTGTTGGATTCATCTTCCTTTTTGTTAGTCGGTAGAATGACAATCTTCTTCCTGTTCCACCATAATACATAAACATTCTTCCTTTCAACATGGAGTTGCATTCACATCATATTGTCATAGTCTTCCAAGTAGCACATGGATGCATCCATGTCAACTACCTCACATATAACTTGCTCCATGTAGCTTTTTCCAATTAAGAGAGGACCTCTATAGATCTTAGTTATAATGACAATTTGGCCTTCTTTAATCTATCATAGTTTGTACGATGTTGGATGAGCTTCCGTCTACAATTTTAAGTGTCTCACCAGTAACTTGGATACAATGTTGTCATAGCTTCCATCGTCTATGATCAATGCACAGACTTTATTATTAACATTGCATTGAGAATGAAATATTTTCTTATACTGAGATGGATCTTCTTGCCTTGCGGTAAGTAATAATTTTTTTACAACACATGCGATGTGTTACCCTTCTTCCTATGCTATTTCAACATTGGCAATATCATTAATCGTATCATTTTGGGCATCTCCTTCTTCAAAATCATATTGTGATCCGTATGTAAGGTTGATAGTCTTACAAGCACGATAGTCATTAGAATGATGACTAGGCTCCTCACATTTGAAACACTTCGCAACCAAGGGTCGAGCATATAGATTGCCTGTGGTAGTCGGGATATGCTTGGGTTACCTTGTTGCTCCTCCAATATTTGTGCCTTGATTTGTAGGTTGTATTGACTTGCTTTCTCTTTGTTAAGAGCAGATCGTGTTATTGGAGTAAAGAATTATCGGGTAACAATTGGAGGTCGAGTCAACAACATTTCATCCTTCAATGTCATATTGCGATCTTTATCAACTGCCAATATTGGAGTTAAATGCATTCTAACTTTAATTGCAAATTTCAGTCTGTTGACGTGCCTTGATATCTGGTAGTCTTCTTACTCTAATAAGTTACATTTGGCTAAAAGGTGTAAGAATTCATCAATATACTAGATTATAAATCGAGTGCCTTGGCTGTAGCTTTGATATTGTTGGAACGATAGTTGTTCATAGTATAGGGGTAGGAAATTTGAGAAGTTGCATCATCTTTCGCCATGTCTGTACTAGTGTCTTTCCATGTCTTCTTCTATTACTCTGTAATGTATCCCACTAAGTTGTTCCACCTCCTTATAACTTATATACAACAAACTTGACTTGTTTGTGATCAGGAACATCCATCACCTCAAAGAAGTTATCTACTTCATAACTCTAGTCAAGAAAAGCTTCAATACTAAGGTGGCCATTAAAACTGGGGAGGTCTACTTTGTTGTTGGGGTTGTTGTCATTGCCTTCATCAAAATTGTCACTACCATCATCGATAGCACCATCGTCGTTGCCGACATTATTGCCACTAGACCTCATCTTGATGGGTTATAAGATTGTATATGGCAAATTAAGTTTGTAATACACAAGATCCACTATAAGTGACGAGTGTAGAACATAGTTCTTAATTTCCTAACCACAAACCTATTGTACTAACATCAAGAGCAAGGCTCTAATACCAATTTGCATAGAACTTACAAGATCCACTATAAGTGACGAGTGTAGAACATAGTTCTTAATTTCCTAACCACAAACCTATTGTACTAACATCAAGAGCAAGGCTCTAATAGCAATTAGCATAGAACAGAAACAAAATTAAGAAATTACTACTATGATGGATTCTATTAAATTGACCTTATAAGGGAGGACAAGGAAAACTCCTTATGGTGAAGAAAAACCTTTACGAAACTTGAAGATATTGCTTTTTATATGATTTCATAGGCTTAGAGGAGACCTTTGTTTATACTAAATTTAGGCCTTGAAAACTAGCTAACTAACAATATGAGATAATTAAAACAAACATGAAAATTAACAATGTACGATAAATAAAGTGATAAGTCGACAACTTTAATCTCTTTGAAAATAGTCTCTTTCTATTTGTACTGCATTATTATTAACAAAATAATACAACAATGCTTGATACCAAATTATTGATAGTAGGTCCATCTAGCCCTATAAATCATAACGTCCCATTTCCATGATACTAATATTCTGACTTGCGGCCCAGCCTATGCTCTACGCCATGATGTAGCCTTTTGCCTATTCTCAGATGGTCGCTTCCTAGTCAAATGTATTATGATTCAACCAATCATTACCTAGTAGTCATTTCCTACTATGTTTAATGCCCATTATCATGATTCAACTAAACAAAACTATTCATCCAAAAATTTGCTTGGGAATTTTTTTGAAATCATATGACCCAAAATGCTCAACATCAAGTTAATCATTGTGGACTCATCAACTCCTGTAAACCATCACAATTATTCTTTCACTTATGATGCAAAGACTAAGCGGGATAAGCTTGGCGATCAAACTTACTTAGTTTGCCTTTAAGAAATAATTCAAAAAAAAAAACTTAGACTTCATAAGAAAAGAAAGGAACCAAGAAAATCCTCATTTTATATTTCAACAATGGATTAGTCATATTTGAACATTATTCACGTAGGGTTGAAGCATACGTATTTACAAAATCACTATGACTGGCATACCGTAGATATCTTGCTCAAACAACCTCATAAGATCTGTTACATGGATAAGTTTGAACAAATCTTACATATACCCTTTTGTAAATACAAATCATGGATAAGGACCTCATCAAAAAATCAAATCCAGTTGTACTATATAATTAAAATAAATCAAGTATGCTTGTTGTTGTAGGATACTACCATAGCACCATGAGTCTTCTGTGATGGCACCATCTCAACAGGCAGCTTCTATGTTTGTCTGTTTTTTATGCGATAAAAGTATTCAATATTAGAGCAATATTATCTTTAATTGATGAACAAAGATTAAGTGGAACATTGGAAATTAAACATGATTTGCAATCTTGGATGGATGATCTATTTCGCATCTTGTTTTACATCTTAGCATGTAACCTTTATGGTTAGTTCCTAATGTCGATGGCTAGGGATTAGGGAAAAAATTGAATATTTTTTTGTTGTTTATTTATCAAGATATAGCTGCAAAATATATTTCTTTTCATCACTAATTTTGTGTCTAGTAACAAAATATATTGCATCTCCAATATTGATTGTAGCAAGAAGAGCTTCCATTGCTAGTAAAACTCTTTAGCAATATATTTTTTTTCTAGTGAAAAGTTATTTTCTCATTTGAAGGTTAATTTTACATAAATTTGGAAGGCATTTTATTCATCAAGATCTTGCAATTGTTTAACAGGAATACAAATACTGCTTCACTTACAGAGTATAACTTAGAGCAGAAGCTCAAATTTCTTAATAGGAAAAGTCAAAACTTTCCATTCTTTAAACTTAGGGAAGAGTGGAAACATATGCCCACAGGTGTTGCTACGGATAATTTTTTACCTAACTAGCTTCTTAAACAACAAAAATCAAAAATTGAAAGAAATCAATGTTCATCAATAAATCTGCACGAAAAATGAGATCACAAAATAAATTGCCTACTTTTATTTCTTTTGGGCAATATAGATCACTTACTATGGATTTTTTTGACTTCTCCACTAACTAGAATGTTTTGTTTCGCAGCCTTGCTGCTCTATACTGCTGATTTCTTGTTGATGAGTGCTGCTTAGAGCCAGCCATCCTATCTCTGCTGATGTCACGCTGCTCAATCTTGAAATATTTGCTGCCTTTAGACACACTTGAAGTATCTGCAGTGAAGCTGTAATCAAAATTTAAAACTTGAAAGTGTTTCAGCATCTTTATTTAGAGAAACTTCCATAAAATTATGTTTCACGGTAGTGATGGTCACAAGAACATAAATAAGAAGTTTCATGAATGTCCAATAAGCTTTCTCACTGATCATTCTGCATCAATCCAATCTGCTACATGGAAGAATCTAATTACTTTAGTCAACACTTTTGCTACCCATATCTTATCTTTTAGAACCATTAGGATCTTCAAAACTAAAATTAACATTAACCAATATTTTTTACATAATTTTTTGTGTCAATTATCATGACTAACTCGATGGGCTAATTGTCTCATTAACTTGATGGATCAATAATAATAAAATAATCTAAATCCTTGTAAACCAATGTTGATGCTTAAACTCGATAATTATAGTTGACTCATAATCTTAATAGATCGATATAAGTGTCTTCGAACATCTGATGTGTCTGAAAATGTGACATTACAAGTGATGAGATGTAGGGTTAATTCTCTGGCGAGATCTTCACAAAGTCATAAATATTAAAATATATGAAATATATACCAAGGTTTAACTTATCAGTCCACAGCGGTGTGCCGCCCCATATCGGTGTCCCGACACATGGTATATTGGAGCATACTGATGTTTCGACAAGGAATTAAAATGAGGTTGAAGTGGAAAGTCCGATGAAGGAATAAAGGAGGAAGAAGGAAAAAGATGAAGAAAAAAAAAGGAGGAGAAGATGTGCAGCGATACATGTGACACAGCGACAATGATATCTTCTATAAGAGAGATCAGATATTATATTTAAAAACAACTAACAACAAATCAACATAAAATTATCTAATGGCAAAGGATCAGGACCGATCACATAAAATTATTGGGAATATTTATAATGACTCACATTTTAAGTTCTCAATAAGGGGTATCGATTTAGACAAAACAAGAGGAACTACCGATAATCTACAACATAAATTGGCAACACTGTACATAAGTGAACATAAAAGAAAGTCACTAATAAAAAACATGCCTAAATACAGAGACTAGCATTGGTTGAGAGATGTATCAGGATACGTAAATGTTTCACCGCAGCTATCTATGAAAAGATCGACACCTTCCTAGAAGTGGTCATTGATTGATTTGGGCTCATCATTCTGAACGCTGGTACCTTAAGCAGCAAGAATCATAAATAAGGAAATCCTTAAACCAAAACATTGGAATATTGAATGAGTTCCAGTGAGATCTACAATGTTCAATTGGGTGAGTGTAATGCACAAGTTAAATGGCACTTTAAATTCATGAAAGTGCAAGAAGAAATTGACACCATATTCCCAATTAATCACTGAAGCAGAAGTTCAGCATAGCAGCTGAAAAGAATCAACAAATAAAAGAAACTGAAACTGTTCAATGTTAAGTTCATGCACAAACAGATCTTCTTTTATTTTTATTTTTATTTGAACTACCAGTATAGAAAATAAGGCCAATTTTCATGTTCAAAGCTCTGATGCAGTGGAAAAACATCAACCAAATTAAACCTACAGCAGAGTTGTTGAGGATTCAGAAACAACTACTTCACCGAAAAAAAGAAAAAGCATTTAAATTCTTCTCAACAGAAAGAATCAAGCCACTGGTTGTCTGCAGGGCGACAGGCATGTATTTAAGACAAAGCACTTACATGAATTACAAAAACTAGTCACTTGACCTTTTAAATTTTATGAATGATCTGCAACAAAGATAGACCAATGTAGCTAAAATTGCTAACAAATCCAAGAATATGAGTAAAAAGATGGTAGTCAAAGCAAGAGGCCGACTTCATACATGTTAAAGCAGAACGAGAAATTTGACAATGCAAACCACACGAAGTCCTGAAGATATGGCACTGAGAAGCACTTCCCCAAATGCAATGCCAATGGATAGCATGACCCCTAAACCACCAGCCAACACCAGCACAGATATCACCATCTTCGCAATCGTCCAATATATGCTATCAGGCAATCAAGCAGAAAGCAGATGGTCAATATCCTTTCTTCAAAAGATATGTCAATCTTTTTTCATGTAATAGAACATAACACTACACACCAATTCCTTATCTGAATACTGAAGTGGATGTGTTTAAAGAACAAGTGATCCTCTTTGCCCGAATCAGTCTTGTTTGATATCAATGCCCAGTCTTGGCCTTCTTCTCTGAAACATATAAGCGTATGAGTATTTAGATTCCTGTCAAACAAGCAGAAAATCTTGATGATTAAAATACCTCCAAATTATAAAAATTAACCTTTAAATGAGAAAAGAACTTTTAACTGAAGAATAAAAATTCTTGCTGAAGAGTATTAGCAATAGAAGTTCTTGTTGCTACAATCAATACCGTACTGTTTATTATTTTAATTTTTTATTATTTTAATTCAGAACACCAGAAACAGGATAGTCTGCATATCGGTCCATGTCTGGGTGGTACAACAAAAGTACCTCATGATAAGATCTTAATTAATGCTTCAAACTATTATTATCTTTTACAATTTTCATGATTTTGGCATGGTTGAACAGTTTCTTGAAATCAAATTAATCAAAAAAACATTTGAAGGGTTTTCATTTCTTTATAGTTAACTGATGGCTCCTTGGAGAGCCTATATAGAGTGAACAGTTCCTGCTTTTCAAAGATCTCATTGTGACTGACAATGATAAACATGAAATTGAATAATACTAGTACAAGACCTCCAAGTGCAAAACATTACATGTTAGGAACTGTTAACCTCTGATACAAAATAAAATGAAAACAGATTGATAGCTACAAACAATTTTAATTTTCCATCATCAGCTGACTTAGTTAATGCATCAAGTTTCAGATATGAAAATGATTATGCTCATTTGTTACAAGCTCAATGATTACTAACATTGGTTGAGAGACGTATCAGGATATCTTACTTACTATAATTAAAATCCAAATAGTTATAGCAAAAAATAAGTATTGTCAGTACTATGGATGTACTTGCAAATATTATTCCGAACTAAAATAACATAGCTGTGGTTTGTGAGATAAAAAGGTAAGAATTATCACTACCAGTCAGTAAATAAATAAAAAGAGATTTTTCAAAGCAAAGAAAGTCCTCGAACAATCAGTAAAAGAAGGGATTTCTCTATATAAAGCAATCCATATATAAAGTAACAATCTATATAGTTACAATTCATATATAAAGCAAGCTACACTGCTTCCTTTGCAAAGTTGGCCTGTCGATAAATAAAAAGAGTTAAAAAGCAAGATATATCACCTTGTGATAGATGGCATTGTTGCAAGAACACCAGCACATGCATATACAATTGGTATAAGAGTCCTGGGCTTGTTCTTCCTAAGCCACATTATGGACCCAAGTGCAGCAAGTGACAGATTTAGCACCTGATATCAGGAAGCAAAGAAGAGAATAAGATTATCACATTGAGAAATATCAAGCAACTTCATCTCCTCATATGTACTACATAATTTCAAATTTGGTTCGCATCAGGATAAAGCAAAAAAATTATATAAAGTTGCTCTAAGGGCAAATATTTCTCATCCTTTTTTAACATATACTTATCTTTCGACTACCTACGCTGTCAACCATTTAAGGTTTGGAATATTATAGCTGACCACAAATAATTAGGACCTCACAAGTTTGGATCTAAATTGAGAACAGACTATCTATACATGTTACAAATTAAAAAAAAATACTGCAGCAGTATAATCTGACAATCCAAACCAAAAGTAGTTCATTCACAAAATCAAGCAAAATGAACTACAGATACCGGATTTGCATTTTGTTCAATGCCTTGATATTATGTATTCCCATGTGAATTCTAATCCTCTAGCTCCCACCCCCATAGTGGAGCCAATCGGTGCAAAATAGAATCCTCAAATGCCCATCCTGCATATAGCAAGAACAGCATCATGAGAACTAAATAAAAATCATGCTGAAGTAATGAAAAAAATTAAGAAAATTTTATAACTGCCATATAACAATAGAAGATTTAAAGATGGCAACATAATACATCTTCAAACTGTTGTGCTTGAACATATTTGTAATGAAATGCTTCTATTGTCATCGAGTTGTTCTGAGTTGACATGGAATTTCTGAATAATGGCATACATTAGAGTTTTACTTGAGTCATCTTTAAACAACTTCTAATGTTATTTATTTCATTCATTTTAATTCACACAATTTTGAAAAGTTTCCGAGGACTTTATATTAAGATCTATGGTATTGACAGGGCGCTCAGCTGATTCATACAGACTCCATTGTCTAAAACTGAAAATACAGCGGATAAAGAACAAATTATGAGACTGAGGTAAGAGGAGGGTCCCTGACAAAAGTGGAAAACCAGTTGGCATTCAGGTATCTTACATTGTTATGATCTCACTACAAAAACAACAGCTTTCAAAAATAATAGCCAGAATGTCTAACGATCATTGAACCAGAAAACATACATTTTTCTCTTACTTACCAAGACCAACAGCCTGGAACTCATGATTCTGAGAAATGTTTCTGTGAGTCAACTGTGTCAATGCAAAATAAAGTCCGGCAACATCTGTAAATCCAATTAATGCTTTGAGCAATTCCTAATGAACACAACAAGCAAATTAGAATTTCTAACAGGATGGATCAATATATATGTGTGTTAAGTTTACGAAATTAAAATGCTCTAATTTTAGACATTCTAAAAGACAGGAGAAGGCACCTGAGAAGGATCAAAGTTTATCATTCTCTGGTACTTTAAGAAAAGTTGCTAGGCAAATAAGCTGCATGTGAACTATGATGAGGTTAGCATAGTGAAAAACTAATGGCAAGTAATAGTGGCATGCCTGAGTAGAACAGTCTGAGGGAAAATTTAATTCAAATAAATTGAAATAGGGAGAAAAATAACCATAAGACAAGGAAAATGAAAATTAAAAATATATTTTCTATAAATAGATAGCTATGCTTACAGCTCACCCAAGAGAAAGATAGTACACAGTTAAGTTAGAAAATCTTGATGATTAAAATACCTCCAAATTATAAAAATTAACCTTTAAACGAGAAAAGAACTTTTAACTGAAGAATAAAAATTCTTGATGACAAGGTTTCACCTACCGGTCCGTACCGGTGTACCAATATTTTATCAGTATCGGTACAGGACCCATACCAGGCGGTATGCACAATGCATACCGCCTGATATTAAAATAAAATATAATATTATATAATATAATATTATATAATATAATATTAAAAATATTAAAAATTTAAAAAAAAGAAAAGGGGGCGAAGTCGCCGAGGCGACGTTGCCTCGATCTGTTCCGCGTGAGACGCTCCGTCACCTCGGAGAAAGCGATCGTGGCGGCGCGCAGGCGGCCGCGGTGGCGATAGGCGATCGTGGGCGGCGACGGCAGGTGGGCGAGGACAGCGCGCGGGCGAGGTATTCTTTCTTCCCCTCTTCTTTTTTTTTTCTTTTACTCTTCTCCTTCCCTTTATCTTCCTCAATTGACTGCTAACGGTCGATTTCTCTCTCAATCGATCACCGACGGTCGATTTCTTCTTCAATCGGCCGCCGACGGCCGAAATCGACTGCCGACGATCGATTTTTGTTGGAACCGCCCAGTAGCGGGTGGTCCGCGTACCGGTAACCTGGCGGACCGGTATGTACAGGCGGTACAGGTCGAAATTACAAACCTTGCCTGCTGAAGAGTTTTAGCAATATAAGTTCTTGTTGCTACAATCAATATCGTATTGTTTATTATTTTAATTTTTTATTATTTTAATTCAGACCACCTGGAATAGGATAGTCCGCATATCGGTCCATGTCTGGACTGATACATACCACCCAAACTGTATTGTTTCGAGTAGTACAACAAAAGTACCTCATGATAAGATCTTAATTAATGCTTCAAACTATCATTCTCTGGTATTTTAAGAAAAGTTGCTAGGCAAATAAGCTGCATGTGAACTATGATGAGGTTAGCATAGTGAAAAACTAATCGCAAGTAAAAGTGGCATGCCTGAGTAGAACATTCTGAGGGAAAATTTAATTCAAACAAATTGATATAGGGAGAAAAATAACCATAAGACAAAGAAAACGAAAATTAAAAATATATTTTCTATAAATAGATAGGTATGCTAACAGCTCACCCAAGAGAAAGTACATAGTCAAGTTAGAAAATCTTGATGATTAAAATACCTCCAAATTATAAAAATTAACCTTTAAATGAGAAAAGAACTTTTAACTGAAGAATAAAAATTCTTGCTGAAGAGTTTTAGCAACAGAAGTTCTTGTTGCTACAATCAATACCGTACAGTTTCTTATTTTAATTTTTATTATTTTAATTCAGACCACCTGAAACAGGATAGTCCGCATATCGGTCCATGCCTGGACTGATACATACCACCCAAACTGTACTGTTTCGGGTGGTACAACAAAAGTACCTCATGATAAGATCTTAATTAATGCTTCAGACTATTATTATCTTTTATAATTTTCATGATTTTGGCATGGTTGAACAGTTTCTTGAAATCAAATTAATCAAAAAACATTTGAAGGGTTTTCATTTCTTTATAGTTGACTGATGGCTCCTTGGAGAGCCTATATAGAGTGGACAGTTCCTGCTTTTCAAAGATCTCATTGTGACTGACAATGATGAACATGAAATTTAATAATACTAGTATAAGACCTCCAAGTGCAAAACATTACATGTTAGGAACTGTTAATCTCTGATACAAAATAAAATGCAAAAAGATTGATAGCTACAAACAATTTCAATTTTCCATCATCAGCTGACTTAGTTAATGCTTCAAGTTTCAGATATGAAAATGATTATGCTCGTTCAGCATGTGCTAATAAGTGTCTGCGACCAGGCAATCAAGCAGATGGCTTGATATCATTGCTGTCACTGCAATACGATACTTTGTGAAATTTATAGGCAGAAAGAGCAAATTTTTACTCACATTCGATGGCCCGATATATGTGCCACACGAAGAGCAAAGAGGCACAGAAACCAACAGTCCCCAGCATAAGGAAGAACCCATAGCAGATGCAAGTCATATAACTAAAGAAGAATGATACTTGCATGAAGCCCGACATGTCTGATCTCACGCGATAGTAGTATATGCAGTAGAAGAAGATGAATTTGCCGGTGGAGCCTCTACATAGAACAGACCTGAAAAGGATAATATAAGGTTTTAAGACCATGAAGAATGACTATTATGTCAAGATCAGATGGTCTTTGTATTAAGCATATTAAGGAAGATATGCGATAAACGAATGTAGAACTTCTTTCATTAGCAAATAAGTAAGTAAAATTGCACAGAGTAATATGTGGAAACAAAATTATATACCTGCAACCTTTATTTTGAAATTTCGTACAAAAACTGATCCAGCATATTTGCAATCAGCAGGAAGCTAATACCAGATTTCTGCACCACTTATGACACCTCCTCAATTTTATGGTTTTGGTCAGACACAACTGGGTTTATTTTCTTGTATGCACCTTCAAGCCCCATAGATGATAGATATGCCATTGATTAGTATGACTGGGAGAACTAAAAGATTGTAGTTCTCTGTTATGCACCAATGTGAACTCCACTTATTATTACTCTTAATCAGAAAATATGATTAATATTACACTACTTATATTCAACAATTACAATCACATCTTCATGAATGGAGAAAATATGGACACGTCGGAAGTTACCTGCTAAAAGTTGATTTTGTATGGCAATATATCCATAACAGAATCAAATATCGTAGCCGTATTGGTTTCTCCTTGGCTAACAAAGTCCAATAAATACAAGTCTTTCATAGCACAAGTTCTATTCCATCTATTGCATTTTTCCTTGAGATTCCGATTGAAATTGCTCAATGTAAAATTGTTCAATCAGTTACCAAATATCCAAATTTACAGTTTTTGTGGTATTGGATCAGATTCATGGTATGGATGAGGTTAAAGCATGTAAATAAGCCAAAGCTTTTAACTCTTTGGTTCATTTGTTCATATCCATGTATGGAGGCTGAAACAAAGGAGAAGAAAACAGAAAAGATAAATCTAAATGAGATACAATGACTCGTTAATAGAGGAAATTTTTGACAAAACAACGCAATAGTTCCACTGTGAAAGGTTTCTTGCAAGAAAATAAAGATAAAGAGGTCCACTGCAATTTTCTCAAACAACAAGAGTAAGAATAAAAGGGCAAAAAGTAGAAGGGATATTCACCTAAGAGCCAAACTAAAAGAAGATTGTATGTTTATTCATGGTCTCTACAGTATCTGTATTTGAAGAAATGATGCAGATTGTTAATATTAAAGTTTTGAAGAGAAGAGAATATAGTTCAGCTTGGATGTTGGCAGGATTCGTTTCTTCTCACTCAAAAATATGTGGACATTCAGATCAACATCGAATACCAAAATAAATTGAAAACTATATAGAAAATTCATTGAAACTATAATTTCACCTAAATAATGAAATAAAATTACTCTTTTTTTCAACATCAGAAATACCACCACACAGAATTGTGTTCACAAACCTTTACCGATGCAGTTCCCAGATAAACTATAGCAGCTTCAACAGATGTTCCAATTGTATCATACTCTGACCTGTATGCCAAAATAGAATGAGATCCAAGATTTACAATAACGCATAAAATATGTGTTATAATAATAATATAAAACACATGCAAACAAATGGATGAAAAGGAATGCATAACGGATGAGACGCAAATATATGTTATAAGACTCATAAAAAACACAAAATGAGATACAAGAATTATGTTTAAAGACATTACCCTCATCTCAAAAGCTTAACAAGAATTGCACAACAGATACACTAACTTCCAGAAGACACTCCAAAAATTAACCAACGTCCCATCTACTGATCATTGTCTTCTAAATAATACATTGTTTGCCTCAACATAGCTACTAATTAAAAGAAGGGAAAGTTCATCCACAAATATGCCAGCACGAAGAGTGTGGAGAGTCGAACAAAAGAACTGCTATCGAATACTCTTCTACAAGAAACGTGAATCATCTCCATTGCCACAAGGAAACACCATAACGAGATCCAGCCTGCATTCATTCACCTATCATTAACTCCACCAAGTAGCGAATATATCTGATCTGGCCACACAATTCGCTATGCGAACTTGACGACAGTAGCATGATTACCAGATATATCTATATATATCAACCAAATCAAAGCGAGCAGAACCTAGGGTTTGGTTTCCGGTAATAGTCGCGTTCCAGTAATCTGGAAGAAGGAGACACGAGAATGCTTCCATCGACGAGGGATAACGAGGAGATGAATCGGGGGAAGAGATCGAAGTAAACGCTGGATGAAGCGGGATGCTGGGGCTTACAGAGGAGTGGCGGAGTAGTAGACGGCGTGTGGGCCGAATGTGAGGATGGCGTAGTTGAAGAAGTGGAACACCGTCATCGTCCTCCCTCTCTTCCTTATGTCCCTTTCTCGACGCTGCGTCACTGATGTGATGGCCTCCTTCGAGTTGCTCGTTTCAACGGCGATACGAGAGATCGAGAGGAGAGGGAAGACGATCAGCTTCTTAATGGACCGGTGATCTGTTACGAGTAAAACTAAACATTTGGAGTTATATATTGAGTCCGGAAATTAAATCGAAGCTTATTAGGGCCCAAAATTTTAGCGGGCTCGAAATTTTCTTTTGGGTTATATAAATATAAATATAAATATATGTATATGCAGATTTTGGAAATAAAATATTTCTTAGTACAGATTCTAATACAGAAAATACATCCCTTTAAATAATAAGATACTCCATGATAACTTCTAACCAAGATTAACATTAATTTTTCGAAAAGTTAAATGAATATGTAAAATATCAAAACATAAGATATCTCTAATATTTTTTGAGATTACCATTGACAATCTCATTTTTTTTGCAATTGGAAACCTGTTTACTTTATATAATGATATAAAAATAATTATAATTTTTATTTAAATATAATTCTTTAATTGCCAATCGTATTTTTATTTTTTTAATAACCCTCAGTTATCCTTATTTTATAGCACTCATTACCATCTTCGACTATTACAAGGAGAGGAAGAATAAGAAAGGGGAAGAAAGGTAAAAAATAAAAATAAAAAAAAGCGTGACATGGGATAGACTGGAAGAGTGTTGGACTTAAATGATGAATTAAGAGCATTTATATTTATTTGATATCTTACAAATATTAAAAGAAATCAAAATAAATATTGTAAATAGTAAAAGAAAAAGTTATCGATACAAATTTTTTTTTTTTTTTTTGACATCGTAACTCCAACATAATGGAAATCATGGAGGTTTATGCAGCATTGTCAAGCATTTTACGGTCATCTTTATGGAATGGAGTTTTTGAGTTCGTGTTCGATCGTTTGATGAAATCACTGATTCCATATACATTATCATCTCTAATCTTTCAGTGAAGCTGCCATTAGCGGCTAACTGTGGTTTGTGAAGATTAACAGCTTCCGGCTACTTGATCGACCAATCAAAGAGACCAGTGATTGATTTGTTTGAAGGAAACAAAGTGCTAAGACAATAATAAGCAAATTCCCATTTTAAGTGTTCCAAAGTCCATTCAATGTGGTGGAAAAGACAGCAATTTAGAATCCATGCAATCCTATCATAGAATAATATTTTAAGCAAAAGGTTGTGATCCAGAGTACGTGCAACTATTGTACTTATCTGAATGAGACATACTCTCATCATCTTTCAGTTATAATTATGGATGTAATTAGTTATTTGTAATAGGTTGATCTTTACCTTTTTTTTTGTCTTTTTTAGTTACATTAATAATTATATATTTATGAAATTAAAATATTTAATCTAGATTCTACTCACGCTATCGATTCTACTAAAGAAGATATCACATGTACTCAATGATAAATCGAACTTGAGATAAGGTTAACACGTACTTAATAGTAAACCCTATGGTATATTCATCGACAAAGTCGTCGACGGTGTGAGTAGAATCAAGATTAAATATTTTATCTTCATAAGTATAAAGATCATATAGTTGATTACAAAAGTAATATATAATTATTCCCATCTAAGAAGTATAATTAAATATGTTTCAATGTCGATTATTTATCTTTAATATCTCGATCTCTATATTTTAAAAAAATATACATATGAAAATATCATAGACTCTAATTAAGAAAATATTATATTAGTCCTTCAATATCATACGAAAACTGTTCTCATTTAAGAGGACAGTTCCCTCTCCAACATGCACTGTATAAGAAACAATATATCAATAACTAGGCTTACTCTTTGAGTTTGATGTGAAGGAGGATCACATCAATCAAGTGGATGGCATATTTAGAAAACTATACATGTCAAGTAGAATCGTCATCAGGATCTGTACACATATACAGAAATCATTGTCGCATAACTTGCTGCAATAACACACCACTTGCATAAAAGTCTAAAGTACTTATATTTAACATACACCGACGTCAGTCACCTTGAAGCACATGCAATTCTTTCAGTAAAGTCACAGATTGCACATTGATTGCAGTCAGCCACTAATATTATACAACACTGATTTCCTTTGATTGATATGATAAGATCTGGTGTGGTTAGTTTAACAATATGTGTACAAGATAGTTTGCCAAGTCATGCATATCAAAGTCATGACAAGATTAATTTACTTGAACCTGATGATACCCCCTAACATAGTCAAGTTCATCCACTTCATTTGGTTGAATGATCTCATCCTTGACACTTAAAAGTACACTGAGTAATAATCTAGGAAGGTGGCATGATATGACTTGACAACTTAGATTCAAATATCTCAAAAGTGAGGTTTTCTACTATTGTATAATGCAAAAAGAGCAATACAGATCACTTACCATAGATTGCCTGCATAAACTAGTTCTACTGTCATTGTCATAGATGAAGAGTATAAGCATTGATCTAAACCAGAATGCCACGTTTCAGAAGCACACACAGACACATAATAGCACTGATGTCACTCACTTGGGAAGTATTACTAAACTATGTTCCCACAAGATATGTATAATATCTATGTACATGATACTGCTTCCATTCGAGTGTTCTGTTTCCTCTCAAACATGCACTGTATAAGAAAATACTAAACCAGGCAGCATAGTAGTATAAGTAACTATAATCTTCACACATTAGTTTCATCATCTGAATCTAGTGAATGCTAAGAAACTTTACTGCTAGCACTGCTGTCCTCTGGACAACATCATATCCATTTTGAGTACTGTTTCCTCTCCATAGTGCATGCACTCTGCAAGAAACTATATTAAACCTTAACCATCGGGTCATGGAAACAGGCCAGGTTGCACACTCTACAAGAAACAACATCAGAAAATTGCATGTAGGATCATAATCAAACAACTAGTCTTGATCCTTTAGCTTAATCTTTTCTGGGTCTTGTGAGGAACACATTATTAGTCAAAGACGTAAGTAGGGTGGAAAAAGATCATCCTAGAAGGCTATATAAGCTGCCAAATATCATCATTATCACAAAGTAACATAAGAAAATCTTTGTCACATTCTTTGCTGCAATATTAGAAATGCACATTGGCATGATATATATCTTCCAACAAGTGAAACAGTAATGAAACTGTTTCCCTAATCCCAGTCTAATAATGATAAGAAGAGCACAGTAGGTTTTTGAAGGGCATTAAAACATGTAAGTTTGTCTCAGATGGAAAGAAGAAAAGATCGTAGTAGTGAGTTATGTGTGTGTGTGTGTGTATATATATATATATAGCTGAGAGGGGTCGCCACTCAAAAGTGGCGGCTGCTGGTATGGTGCCTGTTTGCAACAAGAGGAATATAGTAGGGTCGAGGAAGTAGAAGCTAACCATGTACCGAAGTGTGGGTAAGCTGGCTCCCAAAAGCTCCCTCCTCGGCTACTGCGCGCAAAGATGATGGTGTTATCCCATTGCGAAGGTGACAATGGCACCCATCAGACTTTGACGTCCACAACGAGGACAAGGGGACAAATGCTGCGCGACACAAAGGGGCAAATTATCGAACAGTGGATGCGCATATCTCGGAATCGCTTTTATCGAAAGGTAGCAGGTAAGCATGGCGTCCCTGTCGCGTCCTGTAAATCGATCAGACGCATCAGGGCGATAAACACTGACACTGCCTCGGATCACGAAGCTATCGGCTGCAATTGGGGCATGCATCGTTGTCTTTGCCAACCATGGTGATACGTGGCCGTGGAGAGCAAAAATAGCTTGCAGCGGTGAGGTGGGGTTGTAATCATCGAACGCTCCCCGGAATGTGCTTACTGTTACGTGGCGGCTCACTGGGGCTGTGGAATCCGACGGCTGTATGTGACGACAGTGGTGGCTGTCGGGGCGTCAAAGCCTAGAAAAGAGATGCACGTTACGAGACGTAGGCAGCGGCCTGGCTGGGCATTAGACCGCCACCACTGTTGAATCGCGATCATGGAGCTGTGTTCACTCATTGTTTATGTGGTGTCCATTAATTTATCATATCTTTTGGAATAATTATGGTCTCAGGTTCACGTTACGGAGTAGCAATAAGTAGAATGTTCCAGAATGTTGTTTTACCTCTTCTCGGATCTATTGGATTATTCAAATATGGTCGATAAGTACGTTGATGTAACTTAAGTGAGTTGGATGGATGGCTGCAATTTCCACCCCCAAAAAAAAAAAAAAAATCAACCTGACCTGTTGCATGAATGCGTAAAGATGAAGATAAAACATTTGATTTTTATTCATGAGATCGAATCCCATTTTCACCATCTATTATTTATATAAACTTTTAAAAAATTATTATGAGAAAAATGATTATGATATGAACCATATAAGATAATGAACGATGATAAGAGATAAAAGAGAAGATGGACAAGAAAATATATCAAACCAAAGTAAAAGATAAAATGGTGAAGGCGAGTCTTGATCTTAAAGTTTTTACGGTGATATGAGAAATCTTTCATTAGTCGAACTATTTTTTGTGTCATTTTTTATCTTGAAACTATAATGATCATCACATATTTTTTTATGATATAATTATTTTTCAAAAATGATATAATTATTGTATAACAAAATCATTATCATCTTCAAATTATTTAAAATGAGTAGTATTTTTTTTACTACTAATATTTGATAAATATTTCATGTGAGAGATTTTCAAAGGTGTTGAAATAAGTTAATATGATGCAATATCCTTCCGATCTAATATCTTTCAAACACTATAATAGATTTTTAGTTTTAATTAGTTTTGAAAATAAATATACTAACAGTCAATCATCATACGATACATAATCGTCACATGAAAAATATCACTACCTATATGTTCATGTGGATAAAAGTCCAAGCTAAGTCATTTAAGACTATCTTCCTTTAGCACCCACATTGACAAAACGTTAATAACAGAATGATAAAAGTGATTACATGTTGTCTCATCCAAGATTATCTAAAAGCAAATAACTCCTTGATACTATATTGGAGGACTCTCTTTCAGATCTCAAATACTAACTTGAGTGTCAGAAAGATCAGATTGAAAAGTATTCTTTTACATCGATTTTAGTATAGTTACTATCTCAGGATTACTTCGTAGCCATCTCGGTTATCACTGTGCCCTCAGGCTTGAACGACATCAAATTAACTTAGACATCGATGATAATTTTTTGTAACAAATTTATATTACTTAATATTTTTTATAATCTTTTTTTCCTCGAGACATCTTAACACTACTCCTCTAAAATACCTTCAAAATCCTGATTTATATTGTATGCATCCATCTTTTTCGAGTTGGAAAGGATCTCTTTGTCATCAAAGCATTCTTACACTGCACCCCATATGATGCACATCTACCTAACCATTGTTAAAGATCTACGTGCTGTTGTTTGCACTGTGAATTCGTGTTCAAAGGCGTTTACAAGTTAAACCGTGTGACCAAATGACTCTACTTGCCACTTTCCTCCTCTCTCTTTATTTTTCCCACCTTTTTTCTTTTTCTTTTTTGTTCTTTTAATTCAAATTGCCTGAGCGGTGGGCTAAAGAAAACACACGTCACCGAAACATCAAATTACGCCTTTAATTCAACGCTTGGTCCGACCAATAGAAGCCGAACGCGTCGTCCTTCGAAGTAAAAGCTACAAAAAAAAAAAAAAAGAAACCCCAGCGTCATTCTGAAGCGAAAATTGTGTTTGGTGTCTCGGGCGAGACATGGGTCCGCATGTTTCCCCCTGCAACGAGCGGTTCCGCTCCCACAGTTCACCGAACGGACCGTTCCGTACATTTTGGAGTCGACTTTAACCACGTGGCGTCGCCTGGTTCTTCTCATCCCCCTATTTATAGACCGTCCGCGGCCTTTGGGTTTCCATCACCGCAAAGCGGCCACTGGATTCTGTCGCAAACACTTTCAATCATGATGGACAGAGAGGATGGCACGCCAAGCCCACCGCGCGCCTCCAACCTGTTCGACCTTCTCCAGACCGATACCATGATCCAATCCGAGGACGAGCTACTCCATGGCAGAAGCAGTGGCGGCGGCCTGGGCTGCTCCTCCGCCAGCCTCGGCTACTACTCCGACGGCAACCCGGCCAGCGACCGGGATTCACCTTATGACCTGTCCCCATGGAACCCGGAGGCCGCTTCCCCCTTCGCCAAGTCACCTTGGGCCTACCTCCCCGTCCTCTCCGACGACGCGGCTGACCCCGATGCCACCGGCCTCGTTGGGTCGCTCGTCCGCGAGGAAGGCCATGTCTACTCCCTCGCCACCGCCGGGGACATCCTCTACACCGGGTCCGATAGCAGGAACATCCGCGTCTGGAAGGGCCGACGTGAGCTGTCGGGCTTCAAGTCCTGCAGCGGCCTCGTCAAGGCTATTGTGATCGCCGGCGACAGGATCTTCACTGGCCATCAGGACGGCAAGGTTCGTGTCTGGAAGACCTTCGCGAAGAACCCCGTGGTCCACAAGCGAGTGGGCACGCTCCCAAAGCTTAAGGACTTCTTGAAGAGCTCCGTCAACCCATCTAACTACGTCCAGGTGCGGCGTCACCGCAAAACAGTGTGGCTTCGGCATTTCGATGCGGTTTCCTGTCTCAGCCTCGACGAGGACGCCGGGATTCTGTACTCTGGGTCTTGGGATAGGACGGTGAAGGTGTGGAGGGTATCGGACTCCAAGTGCCTCGAGTCCATCAAGGCGCACGACGACGCAGTCAACGCGGTGGCGACCGGATTCGGCGGATTTTTGTTCACGGGATCGGCGGACGGCACGGCGAAGGTGTGGCGTAGGGAGGCGGCGGGGAAAGTGGGTGCCACGAAGCACGTTCTTGTGCAGAGGTTGCTGCAGCAGGAGAGCGCGGTGACGTCTTTGGCCGTGGCGGAGGTTGCTGGGGCGGTGTACTGCGGATCATCGGACGGGACGATTAACTACTGGTGGTGGGAGAGCGGGCGGTGGCAGCTGGCGCACGGCGGGGTGCTCCATGGGCATCGGATGGCGGTGCTGTGCCTCGCGGCAACAGGGAGACTAGTGGTGAGCGGGTCCGCGGACAAGACACTCTGTGTGTGGCGGAGGGAGGAGGGTGACGGCTCCGTCGGAGGTCCAGGCCACACCAAGCTGGCGGTGCTCGCGGGCCACGAGGGGCCGATCAAGTGCCTCTCGGTGGAGAAGGAAGACGGCGAGACCGGCGGGACCTGCGGTGGTTGTCCCCGCTACGTGGTGTACAGCGGCAGCCTCGATAATTCGGTGAAGGTATGGCGCGTGTCGGAGCGGCGTGCGACGACGCCGCGGCGGCCGTCGCCTCCGCCTGCGCGGGGCGTGGAGGCGCAGCGGCCGCAGAGCGAGAGCGAGGGCGGGAAGCTGATGAAGTTGGGCTCGCACGCGGGACAAGACTTTAGCGTGCCGGCCGCTGCGTGAGCGCACGTGCGGAGATGCACCCATACTTCTTCATGTACGTATTTGTTCCGATCTTAGCAAGCATGTCTTTTATGAGTGTGCCTGTGTGTGTGAGAGCGAGTCCGTGTCGTAGAATACGTGTGGGGATCAGATACAGCTTACGAGAAGAGGGCCTTACGAAACATCGCAGCAAGCAGTAATAATGTCAGTGGCAAATGCGTAAAATTAGGAATCCTTTGTGAACCAAAATGAAATGTTACATGATATCTTCTTGGTTTGTGTTTGTGTGTAAAGTCGTCGACGACTATGTGCATGACATCAATTATATCCACGTGTATGATACATGTGGGGACCCGTCCCTAACGTGGTGAGGATGAGAAAAAAATAAATAGGAATAAGATAATTTATATTATCTTGATTAAATCAATTATGATTTAATTTAAAATATTTAGTTCAATTAAATCAAATGAGATATCTCGTAATTTAATAGTAATAATTTCGCCTCACACGCTATACACACTTACTTCGTAATCGTAGACGAAGTCAAGATGACATTCTTCGTCCTCTTTCATCTTTCTCCCAGCTTTGGGTGTTAATAATATTTTAATTATATACATAATTAAATTTGATTATAATTTTATTTTTTAATTAAAAATTTTTAATTAGACAATATGAAGAATCTTTAGATGCTCTGCTCTTAATGTGAATTCTCAATCCCTACCCCCACCCCCATCTAAATGGGGTAGGATAGGGACTTATCCAGTCTCATTGACATTTGTAATTATGTGTTTGATTAAATTTATTAATATATTTATGTGTCACTATCTTTGTGACTTGGACTTATGTAACATATGCTAATTTATTCATGATATAACTAACATGGAGAATTCAGAATTCAATGTAATAAAAAGCATGAAATATGACAATAAATGTCAGTGCAAGCACATATCACGGATCAACATGTTGTCGGGTTTGATTCGATTTGGCCGATCTAAATCCAATCCACTGCATCTGAATAAATAATGTAAACTGTTCTAAACATTTAAAATAAAATATAATCCATTAGATAAGATTTGTCTAATGGTATTAAGCAATAATGTCCTAAATAATGATAAAAATATAATCATACTGGATCTAAAAATAAATTTTGAAGGAATAAAAATTCAAATAATTAATTTTAGAGGTATATGTATAATCCTTGAATCAGTAACAATAATAATACGAAACTACTATTACGGCAACGACAACAAAACCAGCCACTGATCGACCAAAGAGCACGAGAATGCGTTTCTGCTTCTTTCCCGGGATCGAATGGTACTCCCCCCGTAATCTTCCTTCCCCGTCGGGCACCAGGCCATCTCTTGCTTGCTCTGGTAGCCAGCTCTGTCGCTCGGCAGCGCCGGTTGGTTGGGTGTCTGATCTCTTGGTTCTCTTGGTTGGGCGTCAATCGGGGCTACATGAATTATGCTCCCTGAAAAGCATTTCCTAATCTTCTCGCCGACAATGACGCATGTGGTCTGGCGCCTGTGGGGGTTCTCGGTCTGCCTCTCGGAGTTCCTGGTTCTCTGTTCTGGTATAAGGTCTTCTCCTTTTAAGTTGTCCGAAAGGTGTTTGTGGAAATACAATAGATTGTTTTGTTCCTATCTTAATGATTGAGACATATTCTTGTGAAGGTAATCCATGGTTATGTCTAATATTTGGTGCTCTTTGTATGCTACTTTCTCCTCCTTTGATGCATCTTTTGCATGGGTTCATCTTTATCGTGGAAAGAAATTTGAATGTTGACGCAGACATATGGACTGAATTGAAAAGAACCACTTAATTCCATAATGTTATTTGTTGAATTCTAACCATTAATCGTCGCAGTAACAAAGATTGCCGTTTGATTGGATAAACCTTGTTTCCACAGACTGCTGTGTTTTGCAGTTCAAACTTATGTAAGTTTTACAGGTTTCCTTTGAGATGACAGATAGTAACCATCACGGAGCAGCTTATGAATCTTCTACTCATGATTGGATTCTTACCAGACAAAACTCTGCTGGTGTTAAGGTGATGGGAAGGAACTTGTCAATTCTTTTTCTTTTTGTTCAAAAAGAAAACACATGAAAAAATAACAAAGAAAACAAGCAAAAAAATTGAATGCACCTCGTGTACCTAACAAAAGGCATTGTTGCCAAAATATTATTTGGTTTTCTTTCAATTTATTATGGCTTTCTGATCTCAAGATTCATGTAATCATACTTTTTCAGATATGGCACAAAGGTTGAACCTGCAAAAAGAGACAGGACTTATTTTATGTCATGCATTTGAAAGAAACATGGTAATCTTCTTTCAAGTTTGGATTCTCATAGAATGAGGATAACTACAATATGCATAAATTAGCTTTATCTTTGCAATTATCTGTTTTTTTCCTGGTATTAATCATGTTTCCCTGCCTGTTTGCTTTTATGAGATCAATGTACGTTTTTATATTCATGGTCTCCATGTTTGTGTGACCTACAAGTCTAGGATTTAAGAGATCTTGAGTTGTATGATCTAACTCAAAATAATGAGAATATCTTAATGAGATAGCTGAAGGAAATTTCGTTAAGGAATATGAGCTGAATTTTGAAGATGAATCAGCTTACATGAACTATTACCCTGGTCTCCAGTTTGCTGCTTTGTTTTTTTCCGACAAGGTAGTCCTTTGATTAAAGATTTTTCGCCCCCAAACCCAGAACTACTTGTAGTAGCTTGTTGTTGGAATATTGGAGGTAGGCAAAATGTTTAGAAATCATGCATTTGTGCTACTATTACAAGGGTGATTTCAGTGCATATGAATTTTAATTGGCTGATGTAGACTGCAAAATTCTAATGCTGACGCCGGAAGAATTATCTGTGATCCTGTACAAAACTCTAAAATATTTGGTTTCCTTTTCTTTTCTAGAGCTGATATTAGTTTTATCAGAGACTGTGGCACTTTTAGTTTGCTCCTTGTTGTATAGGTGGCCTTTGGTATTGTTATGGTTTATATTCACTACCAATAGTGAAAAACTTAAAAAGTACATACAAAAACATGTTTGAGAGATTTGTTCTGGTTTGTTGATTTTAGGAAATACGTACAAGTTTCTCAATATTTAAAAATAATTTGCTACTTTTGGAGGAGTAGTTTAAGGTTTGGAGGAGTGAGCACAAGAAGACATCAACATCAGACTTCCATGAAGTGTAGGAAGACTTGATGGAGCAGAAACACAGCCCAAGTGGTCCAGACCATGGGATCTCCCAACCTGGTCATCTTAGATAAATTGTGATCAAATTAGATGGATCATTGCAGCAGTGAGAACAATATGTGAACTGAAGATAAGCACAGCCCAGCAAAGATCTTAACTCAGTGCCAATTACACAGCTACATGTATTGATTTTGTAGAGTCTTATGTAGTGTTCTCCAAACTCCCAGAGAACCTTAAACCACCTATTCTAGCCTTCAGTAGCTTCTGGCCCAACTGAGAATTGCTCACCAAAAAAAGTAGACATTAATTAATTTGATAGTATGGAAATGTGGTCACAAAAACAAATTGTTGAAAAGTATAAGTTAATTTGTAGCCCACAAGAGATGCTAAAATTGTTGAAACAAACCAATGCTAGGTGGACTCAGAACTGATAGATGTGGTAAACCATGAAGAAGGAACATCTGTAGAACTTCTTATTCAAATTGGATCTGAATACATTGCTCAATAATTCTTCAAGCAAGCGATGCTGCCACTTCAATATCAACCTGAATGCTAGCAAATAAGAAGAGATCAGTATGTGAAACCACAGTCAATGTGTTAAAGCCATTATTAAAGGATACCTAATAAGTATCATTCAACATAACTCTGAAAGAGGCAGCTACAAAGAAGCAGAATCTCACTCTACCTGCATATGATTAGAATGAAGCTCTTATTAGCAAGCATCTAAAAAAATTGTCATGAAGATTTCAAATCCAGAAATATGGTTCATGTATTCACATCATATGTTTTGGCTTTATAGCTCCCCACCAATGCAAGAAAACCAAGGCATTTTTTATGATGTTCCACTGTCTTCAACTTCAGTGTGCTTTTGACCATATCTTTGAAGTTCTTTATCCACATGCTTGATTTCTATATTTTCATAGCAGATGAAGTTTTAGGTGTCCATAAATGATAGATTATTCAGACCTCAAAGCAGAAATCTTCTTCTGTTATCACCAAATTCAAACTAGGAAGGAAAAAGAATTGAAAGCTGGGGTAGAAAATGATTACCACCAAATATACTTTCTAAAAAACACAGAGACATGAGCAATATTTGTGTTTCTAATGTTAAAAATAATTAAAAACATAAACAGTACCAAACATGCAATTGATTACTTAAGATATTATAGTGTGTTCTATTGTTGTAAACTTGCATTCTCGGATTAGATACTTCAAGGGTTATGTTCCACCTCTTGGTATTCCTCTTTTTAGCCTGGATTCATCTGATGTATCTGGGTAAGATAGATGAGAAACATGTTTGGGTAACTAACAATTATCTACTAATGGTTTCTGTATCTATAATAAGGAGTTTATGGAATCTTAAATGAAAACAAGTGTGCATGCACTAGTGGCACAAAAAGTCTTGTTAATTATGCGCATTATGAATACGTGGACTTCCATCTAGCATAGTTTATTTCATATTCTTATTATTATGTTAAATATGTGGAATTTTCTAATTCACAGGTCTTGATGATGATGATGATTATGAGTGGAATGGATCACACACGGTGTGCGGCCAGTGGCAACATCCAATGCTGAGGACCAGTAAGGATGATCTTCTCTTAAGCTTTCTTAGCGCTTGAGGAGGTTACAATGCTGCTGATATTTTATCGAGAGATTATTTCAACATAAAGATTATCAACCTTATTTTTACCTTCTTTTAGCCCTGGAATAGTATAAAATTGGGGGAGAAAATACTTCATGTTGACATTGGCTACCCAGTCGCAGTATAAAAATACTCTGCAGAATCTAGGTTTAGCTGTAGGGTGGGTGATTATGAAGAAGAATATTAATCTTTGAGATCAATCATATTGTACATAAACTAGATCTATCAAAACCATTAACATTTGTCATAATCAATCCCTTTTTCTGCTTCCTTATTTTGTTGCCAATGCATTGTCCCTCAACTTTGTGTAGTATCAGTTCAGGAATCACTGATTATGACTCAACTTTGGCCTCCACCTAGTAATTGGCTGTTCGAGACTTGGTCATCTCCTAGTTCAAACTTGGCTGCATCAGTGAACGATAGAGTAGATACTATGGCTGTTGTAGCATCATTACATTTAGACTAGTACTTACATATGTTATGCACTTGATGGATTGGATTAACTACACCCATCCAGGCTAGTGGTATATATCTCTGATTCATGTGCTCGTTGGCTCATTAATTTTCTTTTCTTAGTAGCTGTAAGTTTCTATTCTCTCTCTTCCTAACTACCATAGGTTTCACTAATGAACTGCAGAGGCAAATTAAGCCAATTGAGATTGTATTTTGCCTCTTTTCTTCTTTCCCAAAAGCTTTAAATTATTTCTCAACTTTTTCAGTATAAAGGATGCGCATCAAGCAAATCAAGAGAACTGAACCAAAAAGGCATTATCCACGAGAGCTTTCATTGTTAAGCTGAGGAAGTCATCATCCCGTTTCCAATTAAGAGGTTTCCATTTGTATATATTTTGTTATATAAAATTTTCCATGCATAAAAATTTGAATACCTTGATTTGCAAACTATGCAACCTTCCTGCGCAGGTGACAATTAGTGTAGCGACCTTATCTGAGTGGGCGAAGAAACAATGGATCTGTTCGAGGTTGACATCCTTTACTATAAGTGCACCCCCTTTGACCATTTGGCAGCACCCACCAAAGTCGTTCAATGCTACACTCCGACTTCGTTGCTTCGCCAACAACGAAGAAGAGAGAACCGCAGACACTTTATTCTTCCCAGTCTTCTTCTCCACATTCAGTTTGCTTCCATTTGTTGTTTCCGTTGATCGACAGATAGAGAATGCCTTCGTCCCATCAAAACCTTGGTTTCTTCTTCTTCCTCCTCTTCTTTGGACTTCTCTTCTTCTGTGCCGCTACAAGGGCTTCTGGATGCAACCAGACGTGCGGCTCGGCTACTGTCTCCTACCCCTTCGGCTTCTCCGATGGATGTGGAATCCGGCTGAACTGTTCCGCCGCCGGGGAGATGCAGCTCAGCGGACACCGGATCAGGGACATCACACATGAAACCGTCATCTTGGACGTGCAGCCGGTCTGCGACCGATCCATCCTCGCTGCCCAAGGGCTCTTCCGGAGCCACTACGCCATGACGTCGAGCAACACGCTGTTCCTGCGGAACTGCAGCTCGCCGAGGGACTACGGGTGCAGCATCTCCACTGAGAAAATCTCCCGGCGGCTCAACCTGACAAGTTGCGGGCTGCAGGCCGACGACACCATCTGCTACTCCAGCAGGAAAACGGACGGGTTCCTCTCCTGGGAGGAGTTTACGGAGGCCACCGCCGGGTGCGCGTTCATGTTCGCGTCGGCCAGGTACCGGGAGGACACCTTCGGCAAGCCGTCGCTCGTGTTCGGAGAGGCCGAGACCGGGTGGTGGCTCAACGGAGAGTGCCGATGCGCGGCCAACGCCAACTGCAAGCGCGTGGATACGCCGGTCTCCGGGGGGAGTACGGGCTTCCGTTGCAACTGCGACGAGGGGTTCGTCGGGGACGGCTTCGCCGACGGCGTAGGTTGCGTGAGAGGTCAGTCCTGCGTCTTCTCTTCTATTATTAATCACCACTTCCATTACATGCTGTTTCACTTTGGTGATCAAAATCTAGAGAGAGCTTGAAAATTTTATTCTAGTCTTCATATGATAACGAAATAGATACTATCAATCTAATTAAAGATATTGCATTACAAATCTAATTTAATAATATGACATTACAGCCTCTTGTTAATATTGTTGCTGTGATTCTTGTTTTGTAAAACTTGAAGTGTGATTTGGTGAACACTAAGATAGCTTCTAAATGGGGATTAAGGACGGCATGATTCAGTCAGATAGATCAGTTTGACCAAAAATGAAATGGATTAGCATAACTAATGAAGAGATGTGTTCAAATTTTCACTGTCACTTCTTTAGTTAGTCCATATAGTTTAGATGAGGTAGGCCAAATAACCATATTAGAATAACCCAAATTATGGATAAAAATGTGAGAGGCCATTTTATCTTTAATGAACCTTACAAGTTGTCTAATATGAACAGTCCAATATTATACAAAAGTAAATTAGCAAAGAAAAACAAACGAAGAAGTGGATGTAATGCTTGATATGATCTACAACATGTGGAAATTGTCTCAGAAGTGAAAGGTTGTGTGTGTTTCATTGGACCATAATGATTGGAACCATCTTATAGTTTTTTGGTTGACATGGAGTTCTTATGACTTCTGAGAGGCCAACTTGTACTGCCCATTTGTACCCATTGATGGCTGACCTTTTTCCCTCTTAAATGACTCATCATTCTTCTCATTTCTTTTAAGTCCGTAAATTAAAATTACAAAGTAGCTGAGTTCAAAACTGTCTCACTATTATTCATTCTTTAGCAATATAAGCTAAACATTTGTTTTTTTTTTCCTTTTTTTTTTTTTTTGCAGTTGAAAAATGCAGTTCTTTGGGCTCCAATTCAGACGATTGCTGGAGCGGCTCCAGAGTTGGAACATTTGTTGGAGGTATTATGTTTCTTCAATAGTATTAACTTAGCTGTAATATATAAGCAAAAAATTTCAAGTTATAAAATAGAATTAACAATTGAACTATGCTGAAGGTTATCAAGCGTAGAAAAAGAAAAGTGTATAATTAGATTAGTGTTGGGAAAATTGAGGTACGGAAGTATCAAAACAATTTATAATGATGCATATGTTTATTCAATGATGTAGATCATGTTCAATGAAATTGATCTTTGATTAGGTGCCCTTTATTATAGAATTAAGGCTTCAGTCCTTTAGATAGATAAAAATTAACGGTAACTTCCACACGAAAAGCCAATTTTTATATCAATCATTTTTATCAAATTAATTTCCACTCGTTCTTCTCACAGGCATCCTTGCCTTAGTCTTTCTGATGCTTGGCCTGGCATTCCTCCGCCACAACATCCGACGCCTGTCCACCGCCTCCGGAGGGAAGCAAATCACCGGACGCCTTCTCTCTCAAACACCCTGCACCGTCGCCACCTTCTCCCTCAAGAACGTCGAACGCGCCACCAGCAACTTCGCCGGTACCTCCGTGCTCGGCGCTGGCGCCTACTCCACCGTGTACGTCGGAAAACTCTCCAACGCCGGCCTCGTCGCCGTCAAAAGGCTCAAACACGACGACGTCGACCTCGTCATAAACGAGCTTAAGCTCGTCTCCTCCGTCAGCCACCCCAACGTCGTCCGCGTGCTGGGCTCCTGCATCGAGTGCGGCGAGCACATCCTGGTGTATGAGTTCATGCCCAATGGCACTCTCACCCAGCACCTCCGCCGGGAGCGAGGCGACGGCTTGTCGTGGCACGCTCGCGTCTCCATCGCGGCCGACGTCGCCACGGCCGTCGCGTACCTCCACACGGCCGTGCAACCGCCGATCTATCACCGAGACATCAAGTCCAGCAACATTTTGTTGGATTACGACCTGAGACCCAAGCTGGCGGACTTCGGGCTCGCGACTGTCGGCATGGTGGAGTCATCCAACGTCTCGACTGTTGTGCCGCAGGGGACGCTGGGGTACGTCGACCCGCAGTGCCGCTGCAACTTCCACCTCTCGGAAAAGTGCGACGTGTACAGCTTCGGGGTGGTGCTGGCGGAGATGATAACGGCCATGAAGGTGGTGGACTTTGGTCGAGCAACGAGCGAAGTGAGCCTGGCGGCGCTGGCGACGGACAGGATAGGGAAGGGGCTGGTGGAGGACATCGTGGACCCGTTCATCAAAGATGACTGGGATGATCGGACGAGGGCTTCGGTGCAGGAGGTGGCGAAGGTGGCGTTCCGGTGCCTCGCCTTCTACCGAGAGGCGAGGCCGTCGATGGCGGAGGTGGCAGAAGAGCTGGAGAGGATTAGGATCGAGGACTGTCGGTCAGCCATGGAGAAAGCAACGAAAGTGTTGGAACATTAATTTATTTTTTACTTATATAAAAAATAAAATTACAAGTTTTTTAGTTAAATTTAAAAGCTTGATTTTTTTTCCTTCTATAAATATATAAATAGAGAGAGATCAAGAAAGATTAATGTAGGTGTCGTCACAAAGCTGAGAAATCCGGATTTTGAGAGATTGGGAGATTTATCTCTAATTTATAGGTGTCATACTAATAAAAGAACATTTATATACTTTTATTATATTCATAATAATAACAATAAAAAACATAATGTTCCAATAATTTTATATTGGGCTTTGTTTAATTCAACGTGACAATAAGGGCCTACTTATCGAAATTGGTGATAAAATCAAATTGGCCAAATCTGGTCCTAAGTGGATTTGCTAATAGGTCAAATTCGACCTTCTAAAGAAGATAGATCCTGAGATGTGTTGAAGTTCTGCACCAAAAAGTTCATCAAAAGTTAAAACCTCCAATAAAAAAAAACACTTTCATGAAAGAAACTAAAGGAGAGTAAAAATTTCGATCAAAACTAATTACATATTATTTCATATAATTTTTAGATTTTAAAAAATATATTTAAAATTATATTATTATGAAATTAAAATATTTAACCTCATTTATCCTAACATCATCTACCTAACAGATGAAAAATATAAAACATGATAATTTGAATGATGGTGATAGACTAATTATAATTAGAAATTTTAAGCTTTCCACTTTAAAAAATTATATTGAACTTCATATAGTTATGAAATTAAACTATTTAACCTCATTTACTCTAACATCGTCGACTTTACCTATGGAAGATATTTTACCTATAGAAGATATAACACATGATAACATGTGCATAAATGGTATAAAAATGATGGGCTAAAAAATAATTTCAATGGTGATGATGGATGATGACATAATGGATGGTCATTTGTGGTGGTGGTTGACGATAATGATACAATAGTCAGCCTTGTCGATGCTGACTAGAACATCAATGGGGGAGGAGGAAAAGGAGGCAGATTAGTGAGGCATCTATGTTAGTGACACATCTCTCTGCCTCCTCTTCCTCCTCAAAAATCACTCTAAAACTATTTTTACCAACATTAGCTAGGGTTTTGAGATCAATTGATCGTATCCACTCTGCCTCACATGCCTTCTCTTCTTCCTCCAACACTTGCTAATTACAAGTGAACTACAAGCTAATCATGTAAGTGATGACACATGTGATACACTACATAATCTCTTTTAATTAATGTTGATAATAATATTTTCTCACTTTATAAGTTGGTATATTGTGATCCTTAGATCTATATAATGAGGATTGGATCATGATAAGATTATGATAATAAGATCAGTTTATCTTTAAACATAAATTCTAAATATTTTTGATCATAGATTAATCAAGATGGACATCGAGGTAACCTGATAGATTAGTTTATTATATACTCTTTCCTATGATGAAGGCGGTTGGTCGTATAGTCACTTGTGTGGAAACATTAATGATATAATGTAGGTGCTCGTTGGAAAATGAGTTTACTAAATGGTTTTATTACGGAATGCTGAATAATTAATGATACCTCATTATCTGACAATGATTTCGTAGTCTCAGTTATGTATTTTGTCCTTAGAATTGAGACACCAATGGTACCTTGCTTGATTACTTCATTCTTTGATATCAAAATTATAGGTCTAGAAATTTCTGATCTAATACAGATGGTCATTAGGAATAACAGCCAACCTTACGAAGGTAATTAAGTGTCAATAGAGGATTATCCACTCTTGGTATCATGAGAGAAATATATCATGTGCTCTCACTCATACAAATCCTCATCCATGATCAATCAGATTGAAAGAATTTGATAAGAGTGAAACTTGGATTGAGAGAAGATAAGTTCTCTAAGAGAACTCGATAAGAGGCAAACCTTGATATATTTCGTATGGGCTTAATAACACCATGCGCAGTATATGATCTTTGAGATATTAAATGGATAAGGGACTATGGATACATGATAATTAATGGTAGATAGGTCCAATATATTATGCGCTTGAAAAATATAGATACATGGTACTGTTTAAAAACTATGACGTACTGACCTATTATATTCATAACCGATGAGTTGAGATAGGGTTAATAATTTGCTAAGTCAATAGAGATTCTAATAGATGTAACTCACGACTAGTTAGATATTGAGCCTAGAGAGGCATATATGGTGGATAACATGACGAATAGAGAATTATATATGAGATATCCAATAAGTCACTATTTTAATGGATCCATTGGGTGAGACATAATAAAGCTTAAAGTAGTTATTGAATGAAGATTTAATATCCATTACGCTACTAGTTATTCTATGGGGATATAATACCTATTAAGGCAAATCCATTAAAGTTAGCAGTAGAAGCTCTGTATAAATAAGAATTGGCGCTTCATGAGTTATAGGATGGACCTATTTAGTCGCCGACCTCGTATCGCCTCCTCCCCTTCTTCCTTAACCATGAGCCCTCTCTTTAGGGCAAGAGGGCAAGATGAAGGGTCAACCCCTTCTTGTTTACTACTGTATGGTAGTGCATGATCATGAGGAGATAACCTATTGCATAAGAAGGTACATTGTTGCTATCTTCCATTGTGTGGATCACTACTAGAGAGTAGTGAGAGCTCCTTCATCTACAAACTAAGATATTCAATTTTAAGGGAATATACGATTTCCACTAGGTGAGAACGTCTCACTTCTCGATGTAGTTTTATCATTTTGAGTTTTACACTCCCGGTCATCACACGATGATATAATTATATTTAGTAGAAAAATAATTTTTATTTTTATTCTAGCACTGACGTAGATGCCTCACCACTTTGCCTCCTTGTCGATGTTCGGAACGATATCGATACGACTGACCATCACATCATTGTCATCAACCACCACCACAATAGCCCTCTATAATGCCACAATTTGTCACCATTGTTAAAATTATTTTTTTTGCCCATAATTTTTATGTCATATGCATATGCTATCAGGTGCTATATGCTTTGTCAATAAAATCGACGATGTTAGGGTAAATGAGATTGAATATTTTACTTTCATAACTGTCAAAATCTTAATGTAAATTTTATAAGTCTAGGGTCCGAGATACTAAAGAGGTTTAACTATAGGATAATATGTAATTAGCCAATCACTATTGCTGAATTTTTTTATTAATTATTTTTCATACATGTGTCGTTACGTGTCGACAGTGTTAGAGTAAACGAGATTAAATTCTTCAATTTCATAATTATAGGGATTTTAATATAAATCTTTTAAGTTTAAGGATAAAGATGTTAAAAAATCTAATTATAAGTGATAATATGTAATTAACTCTAACTTCACACAAGCTCAAATTGGATAATAAAAATATTCAAAATGTCTGAAACATCTCCCTTGTGATGATGCATTTACTTAGGTAAAATATCATCTGAAATATCCAATGCATCTAAAATATCTCTCTTATGTATGATATGTTCGTCTAAAATAAAAAGGAGCATACAAAGTGTCGGATGTAATTAATGAATCCTTTGCACATGATACATCCATCCTTAAGAAAAAAAAAATAAATAAATTTGAAGTGTTTGATGCAACTCAAGTGTCTCTTGCATGCATTTTCTTAGTACATAAAGTATTTGAAGCATTTGTCTCAAAGCATAGCATTACATATAGTACGACAAATGAACATTCAAGGCATCTGATATGACTAAAGCATCTGTTTATTATCCATAAGATAAAAAAAATATGTATATGAAACATCTTGCATCAAATATCACTCTTATTTATCTAACATCAAAAATATTCAAAGCACTCAACTTGATCGAAGCGTCTCTTTACATATAATACATCCACATAGGAAAAAGAAATATTCAAATTATCCATTTAGTATTAAATCAGTAATATTAGTAAAAAAAAAATATACCAACATAGACATTATATCACCCAGAAGTATAACGGGAAAAAAAAAGAAGAAAAAGAATATGATCATTGTTTTTAGACAATCGAGATTCTATATATGGAGCCCAATCGATCTAAATATGAAAATAATATTGGATAGACAAGTCATATCAACCTAATATATGAAAAATATATTGATTAAACATGCCATATCAAACTCCCGTGCCATTTAATACTAACTTACACTGGTTTCAAAAACCAACACTCTATAAAGTATTGTTTCTAAATATATTTTTATTTTAAATAAATCGACAAACATTCAACATATTTATATTTTTTTCTCCATGATAAATGGACATTAATTTGATTGTTAAAGGGTTTTTCTAGACGCATCGACAGTGCAATGTTTTGCTGAAACCGACTGAAGTATCATATCTTTTGTATAATTCTCTCGATATTTTTTCAATATTAATTTTTTTTACTGCTTATACACATGGCAACATTAATGAAAACAAATCAAGTCACATCAATTTTGTCACAGAGGATTAATAACAAAAATTAATCTTATCAAAAGATATTGTTGTTATGTTTTAGGATAATTATACCCCATATAACAATGATTTTAATTTTGATACGCTATAATATTTTTAATTAAATTCTAAGTAAACTACCATGTTATTTACAATTAAACATACTTGTCTTTTTTTTCACATTGTGCGCATAATGAACTTTTACATCATGTAAAACATAATTCTTGTAATATCTTAATGTCAAGTAGTAGTAAAACCATAACATCATCTACATGGAAAACACAACCTTCATTGATCAAAATTGAATTGTAGTAGACGTGAAAAGGGACCACAATTGGATCCAAATTAGCATCCATATTTAACAACTAAATTCATACTTATCAACAACTAATGAAGAAAATTCAATCATTATACAAATTAAAAGTTTATAGAATAATTATGGTTATTTATGAATATGAGAAAGGAATACTATTTATTCTATTCCTTTAATAGTGATGGAACAAACAATCATGTTAGTAAAAACAAATAAAATCTATTATATATCCCATAAGTACATCGAACTTATCAAAATTCATTATGAAATAATATTACGAAAAGTTGACCATAATATATCTGATTAAAATATAATAACATGAGAAATAGTTAAATTTGTGACTGCTACTTGCTATTAGATTCTTTAGCTTTTTCATCTGAATATAGATAAATTTTATAAGATCCGACAAAGTTGTATGATGAATATATTTAAAGTGACCCTAAATTGAATTAGGGATTAAGACTTATAGTATATAATCTGGGAGAAATTGAAATATGCTATTATTTTTTCTGAAAATAAAAATGATAATAAACTACTACTCCATCAAATAGATTATTATTTTTTGAATAGAATAATTGTTAATATAATTCATCAAGAAAGCCACATCAGCAATGATAAATTTGGCCTTTCCCGGCAAGCAAAACACGCACGAAAAATTGAAATCCCTGCGCCGAAGCCCTTTAAGCATCATCGCTGATCAAGACAAATCCAGCCGTCCGATCTCCTCCTCGCCTGCCAATTTAGTCCCCCGCCTCGCTCCTCTTGCGCACCCTCCACACAGTCACGCAACGCATTCCTTTCTTCGCCATGGCTTCTCCGGGCCAAACCCACTCCGTCGAAGAAGCCCTAGCGCAAGATCCCGTTCCCTCCGAGGCCAACGAGGCCATGGCCCCCGAGGAGGCGGCCGGGGTCAAGGTCCTTGACCGCGGTGGCGGTTCCTCGAGTGCTCCCAAATATGAGGGGCCCGAGAAAACCCTAGTTCACGCGGACGAGCTGTTCGACAAGGGGTCCAAGGCGATAGAGGACGGGGACTTCGTGGAAGCCGTGGATTGCCTCAGCCGCGCCTTGGAAATCAAGTTAGGGCTTCGTTCTGCGACGTTTCGTTCTTTTTCATCCTTTACTTGTACTATTCGATGGCTGAGTTCGATTTATGCTTCTATTTGCATCGTTAATTTTGTCTGTAGAACCAACACGCTGACATATCTATATATGTCTTACATCTTAATATTTCTGGAAAAGTCGTATCTTTTAATATTTTGACAACTTTTTTTTACCCCCGAAAAGTTGATATATTGAAATTTGTATCGTCCAAATTTACAATGAATGATGATGACAGTATGTAGATGTTTTTTCATCATATGCCGATTCTCTTTGTTTACATGTTCATCTATTTATATGTTTATCATATTAGAATTTGTCGGGGTATATATATATATACACACACACACACACACACACACACATGTATGCAATACGGTTGTTTGGCAACTAAACTGGATAATTGCCAGCGTTAGGATGGTTTAGTTCAGTAGTTATCTGTTAGAAAATTGATGTAATTTCTGATATTTAAATTCCTTGTGTACTGTTTTCACTTTACAAACTCATGCTAATAGACATTTTTTATGTGTGAAAAGATAATGCCTTAAAAGTTGGACTGTTGCTAAATCAATGTATGAATGAGGAAATAATGTGCTGCTTATGGTTTTGGACCTTTCATGTTGGTATCTTCATTGACCTGCAATGTTGTATACATAGTGTGTTATTTATTTGTATAATTGTACTTTCAAGCATGATATCTTTTATGTTTTTGATGATCATTCCTCTCATGTAACTTCAGTTACCATTTTATTTGTAATGTAGTTTTGATTGTGATGTTAAATTGATTGATTAGGCTTTCAGAGTTGGAACAAAAGGGGAGAGGAAGCCAGTGGAGAAGAAAGAGGAGGGAGGTGAGAAAAGCACGAAGATGGAAGTAGGGCAATAACAAGGATGGTTGTTACCTATGGAGAGAAGAAAGAGGGGAATGAAGAAGAGAAAGATGCAAAATGAAGGCAGAGAGGACAACAACAATAGGTGTTGGTTGTAGAGGAGAGAGGAGAGGAGAGGGTTGGGAAGAGGAAGAAAGTTAGAACGACAACAGCAGAGGGTTCTGGTTACACATAGACGAGAGGTAGAGTGAGGGTAAGACAGAGGAGGGGGCAATGGTTAAATACCTCTGGTCACACATAGTCGAGAGATAAAAAGGGAAGACAGAGGAGAGGGCGATGACAAAGAACTGACATAGACAGGGGAGAAAGAAGAGGTAGGAAAAAGGGAGTGAAGAACAGGGGAGACACACTGGACAAAGAGAAACACAACCAGTGGAAGGCAATCATTGCTAAGAATTGTAGGGCATAGCACATGTATCAGGCATGGGGGATTATTTTTGGATCAGGTCGGAGAGAGGGGAGAACAATTGGTTTTTTTATCCTGTCAGTGGGATTTAGGTCGCCTGGGCTAGTCTTTGTGAGTTCCTACGATGCTCAGCATGTTTATTGTTGCTTAGTTAAAGGTTCCTTGGGTGTAGCAGTGTAGCACACAGCTACACACTGAAACCCTCAGCCTCATCTCTCCTTATCGAGTGCTTCTTGACATTATTGAGTTTAGTTGATTTATTTCTGTATCTTAGATTATTTAAAATCCGAGATTGTATAATTATTTTGAGAAAAAGCAAGTGCACTTTCGTTATGATCCACTTTGCTATAAAACAGAGCACTTAACTTGGTGTTCTGTCCCTGAAATCTCAGCTGGTGGGCATCTTGGTTAGTGATCAAGAAGATATGGCATGAGACAATTTCTTTAACTTTTTGACTGATAGGCATTATAGTAGTGTCATTTTTTGGTTAATTATACTTGTTCTTTCATGTTTAGATCATGAATTGATTTGTTTTTAATCTTTTGATGGTAACTGTAATATAAATTTTTGTTTCAGGGTTTCACATTTTGGTGAACTTGCTCAAGAATGTGCTAGCTCATATTATAAGTATGGTTGTGCACTACTGTATAAGGCTCAAGAAGAAGCTGAACCACTGGGTAACTTCCCTAAGGGCTCATCGACAAGTGTAGAAAAAGCCAAAACTTCTAGTTGCACAGAAGAGAGTGGAAGTTCATCAATGACTTCCGTTGACAATTGTAAAGAGACACCAGTTGGGAAAGAAGTACCTGATGGTATTATTTTACAATCTACATCTCTTTTGGTATTATTTTACAGTCCACATATATATATATATATATATATATATATATATATATATAATCAAATGAATGGTAAAAGACTTCTATACTAATTCTGTAAATAAGTATAATACGTAGCTCATTTTGTAGAAGGTGATTCTCCTTTTTGATCACAGCATCTCAGAAATATTGGAGACTTCATAGGAATTTGTTGCTTGTGCAGCAAAGGTTTTTAAACATTCTCCATGATTAATTTTGGGGAACAAATCAGCAGTAATAGGGTCTTTGTTGATGACATCTTTGTACCTGCATTGCCTTTGTCTGCCATGTAATCATCATCATATTGAAAGAGTTAAGACTGATAGTACATCTTAGGAAAAAAAGATTATTGCTCCTATGGCTATCAACACCTACAATACTCAGATTCTTATGATTGCTTGATTATTGTTGTTGATGCCATTATGGATCATCTCAGTTGGACCAACCAAATTTTATCATATTGTTGTAAGTGTAATTTTCCTCCATTATATTCCAGTAATGAACTGAATAATTTTACATTTTGAGATTGTGATATATAATTGATCAAGGACGAGTGTCTAGTGTATTGCTTTTGAAAACGAATTCTTAACCAGCTAGTTTTAATCAGTATAGATGTCTTATTATCATACTTCAACTCTGTGTTTAATAAATCAGTAATACAAGGTACTTGCGTATAAACTTAAACCACCTTCTGTACTTATATTGCTGTTCTACTTAGCATGTGTTCTAACGCTAGTGCTTGAGACGTGATACAATAAGCACCTATATATGTTTGATTTAGATAATAGGCATTTGTTGTCACTGTTGTTTTTCTATTAGGATTTTTGTAACACTGGGTATAACATCTATCATTACTAGTACTAATACAGTTTTTTAAACTGTTCTTTCATATGTTACTGGGAGATGTAGACTAGTCAAACCTATTGTGATAGGGTTGCTGTATAGGTCAGCTTGCTTATCGAGCAATTTGTGCAATGGTTATTTAAGAGTCACAAATGGTTCTAAAAGATTATCAAAGTGACACAATAGATATTTTAATTATATGCTCTAAATGTTTAGTTTTAATCAACATGCATCAATTATTATTCTACGTTTATTATATATTTACTTTTGGATAATTGTAGATTCTGTTGGGAAGCCAAAAGCCTCAAAAGGACTGTTGGATTGTTGTTAATAGTTGATCATGATCATACTAGTGCCCTTAGGAGCACCCAATTTTTTAGGGCACCCAATTTTTTTGTTAGGATTGTTTTCATTTTAACTTTGTGATGCTCATGCTGCGTAAAGTTAATGTTTTGAATCTTGACTTATCTCGATTTTGATTGGTTGAACCAGATTTGGAACAGAGCTCATATAAACTACCTTTAGATTTTTGGTTCATGGTTTTAAATACCGGTCGATTATTTGGGGTGAAACAAGGCTGCATGGGTTATTATACAGCCTAGTTTACCAGTCTGCTATATTACCAAGCTGCTATTGGACCAAAATTTATGTTTGTGGTTTGGTTTAAGAATATAGTGGTAGTTTTAGCTGAAATCATTGACACAACTTAGTCAAAGCTACTGAAACTCATGAGATAATCAAGTCTGCCCAATTCCATATTTGTTAATTTTTTATAACTATTTTCTGATGAAGTCTGTTTTGTAGACAACAGTTGATTGTATTTCAGATTGGTTGAAACAGATAAATCTTTCTAAAAGAAATGCTAAAATTTCCAAAATGAAAACACATTGATACTGACAAAGAAACTTTTGAGGGTTAAAATTGAAACTGAAAGTAAAGGTGATGCTAGAAATCTTGTGTTATATTTTGGTCATCTTTAGAATTGGACATGTAGTCAAAGTTTTGATAATTTAGTCAAGATTGCCAGCGACCACCTCCTCCCTCCCATTGTCATTAGAATGCAGACATAATAACATAACAGAGGAATATACAATCAATCTAATTCTAGTCAATAAGCTAGCATATTTGTCATTTATTGATTTTTTTTAAAAGTATGAATAAACTTATTATGGTATTCTTGTAGATCTTATAAAATTCATGTGGTGATCATAGCAAGTTATGGATCTGGTTGGTTTGCATGATTGCTGGAGTTCTAGACATCATTGATGGTCATCAACTTTCCTGTTCCTAACTCTGTGTTTCTTTGGCAGTACCTTCAATTTTAGCCTTAAGCATGTCCTATCAGTAGTTTCTGCAGCATTATTGTTGTAGCTCTCTTCAGTTTCTTTTTTCTGTTTCATGGCTAAACATAAGTTTCTCTACTGTGCCTTGTCATAGCTGTTCTTATTATCTCTGTAGGAGAAAGTTTAGAAGATGAGGATTATACAAATGATGAAGTTGATGATGGAAGTGGAGATGATGATGAGGATACGGCTGAAGCAGATGAAGATGAATCTGATCTGGATCTTGCCTGGAAAATGCTAGATGTTGCAAGGGCAATTGTTGAGAAGAGCACTGGAAATAGCATGGAGAAAGTGAATATCTTGGCCGCTCTAGCTGAAGTTTCCATGGAAAGAGGTTAGCTTCCTTTAGCTGCTGTTCCTACAGATATCAACTGATATACTGAAATCTGAGCAACTTTGCTAACTTGCAGAGGACATTGAGACTTCGTTAAATGACTATTTAAGAGCTCTATCCATATTGGAACACCTGGTTGAGGTTGACAATCGCCGGATTGTTGAATTGTATCCTTTCAAATGATTTATTTTTACTACTTACTACTTGTTAGCGATGTAAAAATAAAATTCTGACCTGGAAAGTGAGTAATTAAAGGTCATTTACGGAAATTCTCTTTTCTGCTTCTTTAACTGGATTTTAGAAACTTCAGGATAAGTTTAGTCTTGGAATTGGGATCTAGAATTAAAGATGCCATACCTTACTGTGAAAGGGCGATATCACTTTGCAAGTCTCGTTTACAAAGACTGGAGGAAAATACAACAAGCTTGACAACTCCAGCTGAAGCTGTAGGGAGTTCCCTGTCTGGCTCAGAGAAAAGTGACAATCTAACTGCTGAAGATGCTAGGTCTTCATCTAATTTTGTGGAAGAGATAGAACTATTCAGTTCGATATTAACTGAACTTGAAAAGAAGGTATTTTTTTTTTACAAGTGTTATTTTTCTTTGCAAAGTTGAAATTTGATTCTCAGAATTTTATTGCATTAAATTATATTAGCAAATTAGAACCACTAGATCTGGCAATCGGTGATTTTCTTTCAGCTGCATTGTCAAATATCATGTGATAGAATGGTTGTGGCTTGCAAACAGATTACATCTTTGGACGCACCATCAGCACTTACCAAGTCTTTTACATTTTATGGATGTAGCTGGAAGACCTGCAACAAATATTGATGAATCCAAGATCTGTTGTGTCTGAAGTCATGAAGTTGATAGCTTCTCAGCACCCTTATGACGAAAAGAATGCACCAAGTGCATCCAGAGCTTCATCTTTGAATTCTTCGCAGATGGGAACCACAAATGGTGGTTTTGATTCTCCAACTATTTCTACTGCTGCATCAAATGGTGGCGTGATGGACCTAGGTGTCGTGGGAAGAGGCATAAAGCGAGCTACTGTAAAGCCAATCGATGCTGAACCTTCTCAAAAGAAACCCAAGTTAGATAATAAGCCCACAGAGAGCTGATTGTGGCAGCAATTCTGTTCAAGATGTCGGGACTCTTGGCTCCACTCCTTGAGATGCCCAAGTTAAAAGTAGTGCTGGTATGCACTTCACTTTTTGCCCTTTTTGTGTTTCAAGCGGGTCAGTGTGTTGTTTTCACTGGGCGTAATCTAAGCTAATAGGATATTTGATACCGTGTTCAGTATAGATGTCTAATGGAACTGTTTGCGATATTTAAATGTGTGCAAAATTTCTACAGTGTAGTTAATCCTGCATTGAGCTCTGCAAAAAAAAAAAAAGGGACTCAAATCAATTAGTGGTATACTTTCTTTGGAAATCACATGTAGAGATTTACAAATCAGTTTTCCAATGGATCCTTTTTTTATTTATTTATTTCTTCTTTATGATGCCATTTTAAACAGGTTTACTTTGTTTTTACATGGAGTGATGGTCTTTTTGGTCTTTATATTCTTCTTCAATGTTCAAGAAGAATTTTCTTATGGCATCTCGTCCATCAGTTTCATCACAATGCGTTTTCTCATACATTATCATGTTTAAGTGTGCTGTACTGTACTAGCAATTCAACTATGGCTCTTATGCTTGCCTAAGTTACTTCTTTGTAGTTCTTGATCTGTTTTGTGAATCAAAATGAATGCAATGTGATACAGAGCCTCTGAAATGACCCAATGGTTTAGGCAACCTCAATCCTTGGGTAGTAAAACAACCAAATTTTGTATTATTGGCAAGAGCTGCCATCCTAACTGAAACCTTCTCTATAGATTATTGAATCCTACCATCTTTTGCATTGGTTTCCATGATGGCCTTCTCAGCTTGCAGAGGCACTGCGTTCGAGTGATTGGGTAAACCGAGCCCTCGATGTAGGGTGGGCTCCGCTGCGTTGACGTACGTGCGAAAATGGCGATGTTTAGATTACTTCGATTTGATTCGGACATAAAGTATCAGTGATGTTTAGATTAGTTCGATTTGATTCCGACATACGTGCATAAAAAAAAAATTGATGTGATTGATAGTATATATAACTCAGAACATTTGTTCAGGGACTTAGGTGGACTCAAAATGTTGGCTCTCGATTTGTAGAATGATCATGGTCCAATGAATTCTTTTGATGTGATCTTTGAAATGCTCAGGTCAATATTTTTAGTAAATAGTAATTAATCTTGATTGAATTATTATTTTTGGATTTGATTCTTAACTCATCACTCTTGAAATATTTTTTGAATTATTATTTTGGGACTAATGTTCACATGGCTTCCATGTTGATTGGGTCTTATCATTTCAATGTTGGAGTTATTATTAGACCGATTATTTTTCTTATCATGAAATTTTATTTTCTCAAACATTCTTTTTATGACAAGTAATAATATGATATGGCACGATCTCAATTCTTCACACGATTATAATGATATGGTGGTTACTGAATCTATATTTGTGTGTATTTATGCAGTGCTAAGAGTCTCATACACTTTGGACTATATATATATATATTATTCTCATATAATTTGTGATATCTATATTTCATAAATATGATAAATGACATGCTCATATTTTTAACTTTTATTATAAGGTATATGCTTTACAAATATTCTTACTGTTTTATGAAATATTGGTTATGCATGCATAAGCATTAATATTTATGTTAAGCATACAAATCAAAAATGTGCTACTGGACTTAACTATAAGTTTAAGTTATGATAATAAACGCATATATATATACATATAGTGGCAAGAAGTGATGATTGAATTCTAATCGACTTTAAGTGAATCTCAAGGCTTGAATGAGTTTGTTGATAATTAAGGCAAGAAAGTTTAATTTTTAAACATTATGTATGTGAAAGATCATAAGCTACTTAGGCATGGGTAGAATAATAAAAAATTAAATGGAGATGCAAATCAAAGAGGAGTATTATACTAAATAAATATAGATAAGTAAGATTGAATGATGAGTTTAGATAAAAAATATCATATTTGTCGAACCAAATTAAACTTAATGGAAGTTCCTACAACATTGGAATTATATTATTAAAAAAAAATTGAAATGATGCCTAATATGATTGAACCCTAGACCTTACAATAATCTCTTAATCACCTCTATCTTATTTTGGCCTTGTTCTCTGTATTAACTTGATAACCCATGACTCGTTCTTTTTTTCTTGAGTTATTCTCTCAACTTTTCTCACGTGGACTAGGAAACTCAAACTCTAAGGAAGATTGAGATGATAAAAACACAATTGTTCTCTCAGCTTTTATAGATTATAGGCTGATTTTTTAGTTGTTTTTTCAATAACCAAGATTTCAAAATTATCTTTAGATTTTCAATATATATTGTATAAATCTCTTATGATTCTAAGACCTATGGTATGACTTTAATATGAGACTGATGCATGCAATTATTATTATCCCAATTTAAGGTACTGGGAATATATTATTTTCTAAGAAATTATTCTATTCGAGTTAAATTAAGTCCTTTAGAAATATGTATAAATCTCTTATGATTGTAAGATCTTTTGATATGTTTTAAAAGGTTTCCTAGGAGTTCTATGAGATTTGAAATTGAATAAATACCACCTATATGTACAAGATATGAGGTTTATAGGTTCACATAGTTTCAATCCAATTTCAGCAGAATATAATAAGTGTTAGTAGTTGAATTAGGATGTTAGTTTAGCCTCTAAATGATTCTATTTTAAACTAAAAATGTGTGTATTTAGTTTTACATGTCTCTTAGTTTTTTTAATAAAATTTCATGATAATTTAAGATCAATTGGTCAACTAGAATAGTAAAGAAATTTTTTTTATTGGATTGGCCAATGGTTTAATTGATATTAACAAGTTCATTTGATTTTTAAGTGAATTATTAGAGAATTGGTGGTGTAATCTAGATAAATTTGTAGATTAAATATATTTTATTTTATGAGGAATTTTATCATGTTTTTTTTATAAATTACTATAAATCAATTATTCAAGAGGTAAGTTCTTAATTAAGGCATCTCATTATCTTTATGCACCTAATTTGATAAGTGTCACTTAATAACATACTAGATCATTAAGGAACATAGTCTTTCATTGACATCTTCATTTTTTAGTTTAATTAGATAAGTATAAGTTTAATTCACTATAAAATTGTGTTCGTATAAATTATCATATACATAAGGTATTTTTGAAAGTATGTTTCGGCTAATATAATCCGTATGAGCTAAATATGAATGTAAGTACAAAAATATATAAATTATGATAAACATATCTTGTATGCATGCATAGATGATAACATACATACAATATGTGAGTGTATGTATTTTCTATGATGTGTAGTGTGGGAGTACATGAATATGTTACGATATATAATGTACACATATTCTATAATGTGTAGTATTAGACTGCATGTATATATTATGATGTATGATGTGTGAGTATACGTATGCATTATAATGTACGGTGTGAGAGTGCATGTATATATTATGACGTGCGGGAGTACACATATATATTATGACATACATTGAGAGTACACTTATATATTATGAGATGTGATATGAAATTGCATATATATATATATATATATATATATATATATATATATTATGATAACTTGTGGTGTGAGAATGTACATATATGTTATGATAAGAGGTACTAAATTTATGAATTTGCTATCTTTCCTACATGCTCATATAATCATTTTGAATTATTTTGAGGTAGAATTTTTTCTCTTTATTTTACATATTTTATGTTATATGATTACACTTGCTAAATAAATTATAGAATGAGAGGTTTCCAATTAAATATCTTATGTCAATAATTTTGAAATATTAAAGCTTATGCTTACTGAGTGATTACTCACTATCGATCCTATTTTATATATTGAGTACTAGCATCCTATCCAAGTGATTGGGTAGAGAAGCGAGCACATACAAGCCCATGCTAAAGTAGATATGGACGATGACGTATGGGCATTATATATATATATATATATATGTGTTTTTCTATGGTAAATATAAAAATTATGTATACGTTTCAAAAACACTATATATATATATATATATATATAATCTATCATTTTGTTTGATAAGGTAGCATGTTTTAATTTTAAATCGCTTAATTTTTATGGCATTCCTATTGATAGCAATAAGAAAAATTGAAATATGGTATCCTACTTTAGTCATACATGTAGGGTCTAGGTGGAGTCCAGTAGACTATCTATATTTGCAAAAACATTTGACACATTGCTCGATTAATCTTTTATTTTAATAATTTGGTTGTATTAATTTTATTATTATTATTTGATACTCTTATACTTATAACTTGGGTATGAACAATATGGGATTAATCATAAAGATTTCATGAAAACTAGAGGGCAAGTTATAGTAATATTAAGTAGACTCCTGATGGTAGAGAGACATCTACATAGGAAGATCAAAGAGATAAGATAATTAATAGGCTAACTGTTAGTGGAGAGATAATCTCGATAACTTGAGCAATTATTTAATTAAGGACAAGAGACAATGGCCTGAGGAACTCGATGACATGATGTTATTGAATCAACAAATAGAGATTTAGAAATAATAACTCATTAATTTTTAAAGGTGATACAAATCCACTAATAGTTGAGGAGTGGATAAAAAAAATTAAGAGAATCCTTGAGTATGCAATGATTCCAGATAAAGATAACATTTTTTATACAACTTGTATGCTGCTGAAGGGTGCTCGTCACTAGTGGGATGCAAGAAGGGGGATTGTAGATGCTGCAAAAATGACATAAGAAAGATTGAATGATAAAATTTATTAACCTTAAACAAGAAAGTCAATCGGTAATGGATTACATCAAAAAAATATGAGGAGTAATCCCGATCTACACTCCATATAGTTAGCACTAATAGCTTTAGGATGGATCAATTTTTTTTAAGGATATAGAGAAAAAAATTATTGGGATGTGAAGATAACAATGAATGCCTCAAATATTTCCTCTGCCAAAATCTCCCCCCAGAAGTTGACATCTTAATCTTTCTCCCACAGATAAAAAAAATATGATCCATGGAGGATCTAAAAGTAGACATTTAATATCCTTCCAATGTTACTACTAACCTTCTAGTAGATTTTACCTTACAGGTACACACACACAGCCAATAAAGTATTTGTTTGAGTGTATTTGACCACAGTGTACTGGGTCAACAAACAACAGTGTTTCTTTCCCCTGTCATGTTCCTTACATTCACAAAACACACACACAAAAAAAAAAAGAGTCTCTGTTTCTGGATGATCTTTCTTCACTGGCATTAAGAGTCCATGTACAAGGCAGCTGTGCATTATAAATGCAATGGGCCACACTGTTTGTGGTATTTTCTTGTCTACACAGCCTGGTATTACAGACACACAACAAAGTCCAGAAACATTATTTGTTTATGTGAACATGGACCAGGTTGGTTGTCATTGGAATATTAGCATCCTGTTGCTAACAAAACTCCAAAATATTGTAGTGAGTAGCCTCCATGTATCTGGATTGTCTTGTACTACTACCTTTTCATGATAGAGGAAAGAATACAACCATCATGTCGAGTCTGCTAAATCATAGAGTCTATTGTATTGGCACATATCTCACATCTATTCTGCCCAAAATTGTAGCATTAGTTTTGAGTAAAATGGATCTATCTGTCTACAAAATATACACCAACGCATCAAAATGAGTAATATCTCTTCGACGTATGTGACTGTCCTGTGAACAATAAATATTACTATTGACTCTTAAAACTGGTCACACAGACTGCAGAGGAGCATGCTTCCTGTAGCAGCAAAGAATCAAATGGGCAGACTGGTGATGGCCAATGTGCTTTTGAGTTTAAAACATTTAAACAATTGCAAAAGGCACAGACTAGCATGACAAGAGTCAAGATGGTTGTTAGTACATGCATACCTTCCCTGTTCTCTGCTTCCCCATTAGAGCTTGTCTCGCACCTTTAATGCGCTCCAGCGGTGGTGGATAAACATTGATGAGCTCTGCATTTTTCTGCAAAAGGTGGCACAGTTGCATGACCTGTTACAACACCTCAACAGCAGCAGGAGAAAAAGAGAACCGAACATAAAAGAAAGAGAATTAAGCAGGAGATCAAGGAGAGGAATTGGCAATCGAAAAGAGATAGAAACGATCCCACAGTGGAAGGACATTAAACAAACACCTACCATGCCTCGCTTTCCTCCCCCCCCCCCTCTACTCCTTGAGTGAGATTCTCTTCAGATAATGCAGCAAAGCCTGCAGCATAATTCGATTAAACTAACAGGAAAGGATTAGTAAATTGGGCAAGGTAAACTGCTTTTGAGGTGAAACGTTTGTTCAAACGTTCCTTGTCCCTCTCTCTCACTTGGAATCCCCTCCCAACCAAACAAAATCATATTTTTCCCTTTTTCTTCTCCTCCCCCTCGCTTGCAGATACTTGAGTCCCGTCTGAGCAAGAGAGTCTGAGCCATAGTGGTGGAATCTGGGAAAAGATTGGAGCTTGGAAGCAATGGCGAACAGTTTCCGGCTCCAGTGAGCTATTGGCAGATCTGGAAGAGCCTTCTGTTTGAGTAGAGGATGACAATGGCAGCCGAGAAATCCACCTCCAGAGGCCAAGCATGGTTTGGTCGTTGCTCCATCTGATTATACTGGAAAACTTTGATCTTTTAGCTCACCAGTCTCGTTTCTTGAAGGTTTTGCACTACCGGATTGCCTACTGATATCGTGATCGAGGTTGGTGAGATGAGCTTCCATCTCCACAAGGTGATGATCTAAGCCCCCAAAGGTATCATCTTTTTGCCCTTTTTGTTGGCTTCTAACTCGGATTTTGGTGTCGATAGTTCCCCTTGATGTCGAAGAGTAGAAAGCTCCACCAACTGATCACGGAGAGAGAGCAGAAAAATGGGGCAGACGGAGAGGCGGAAGAGATCGAAGAGGTGGAAGAGGACTTCCACCACATTCCGCTGCCGGACTTCCCCGGCGGCGCTGAAATCTTCGAGGCCGCCGCGAAGTTCTGCTACGGCGTCAAAATCGACATCACCGCTTGGAACGCCGCCGCCCTCCGCTGTGCGGCCGAGTACCTCGAAATGACGGAGGAGTTCGCGGAGGAGAACCTCGTGTCGCGGACCGAGCGATTCCTAGCCCAATCCGTGTTCCGGAGCCCGAGGGAATCGGTGAAAGCTCTCAAGTCCTGCGAGGATTTGCTCCCCATGGCTGAGGACCTCGGCCTCGTGCAGCGCTGCGTCGACTCCATCGCCACCCGCCCCGCCTCCGCCGACATGAGCTCCCTCTTCGGCTGGCCCATCAAGGACGGCAGCAGCGGGCGAGCGGCTGACGCCAAGCTCCCCCAGTCTGCCGCCGCCGCCCTCTGGAATGGGATTGATACCGGGATCCGCCGAAAGAACGGCCTCCGCTCCACCGCCGCCTCGGCTGCGGCCGCGGTTGCCGTTGATTCCTGGTTCGAGGACCTGGCGGCCCTCAGCCTCCCTTTCTACAAGCGGGTGATCTCCGCCATGAGAGCCAAGGATCTGAACGCCGACGTGATCGAAGGCTCCCTCATCTCCTACGCTAAGCGGTCGATCCCGGGGCTCTCACGGTCGAATCGCCATCATGCCGCCAGCACCGCGGCCGCCGCCTCCTCAGGCCTGCTGCCATCGGAGGCGGAGCAACGGGAGCTCTTAGAGACCGTCATCACCAGCCTCCCCCAGTCGAAGAAGAAGAGCAAGAGTTCCTCTTCGGGTCTGGTCACCACCCGGTTCCTTTTCGGCCTCCTCCGCACGGCTAACATCCTCCGCGCCGCGGAAGCTTCCCGGACCGCCCTGGAACGCAGGATCGCGTCGCAGCTCGAACACGCCACCCTCGACGACCTCCTGATGCCGAGCTATTCCTACCTAGTCGAGACGCTCTACGACGTGGACTGCGTCGAGCGGATCGTGGGCTTCTTCCTGGAGGGCCTCGAGGAGAGACCGGCCACCGCTGCCGCCGCCGAGGAGGACGCAGACGACGACGATGAGGAGGAGGAGGCGGCGGGATCGTCCCTGTGTATTGATAAGAACAAGCTGCTGGTGGTGGGGAAGCTGGTGGACACGTACCTCTCTGAGATCGCGTCAGACGCGAACCTGAAACCAGACAAGTTTTGCAACCTCGCACTCGCGTTGCCGGACCACGCGAGGATGTTCGACGACGGCCTCTATCGCTCCGTCGATGTCTACCTCAAGGTACGGGCGATTCCGGAGCTCTTGTTGGGATGTACATGAGGTGTTTGTTAATATGTTCGTGATGGATTATAAATGTACGTGCGTGTAGGCGCATCCGAGGATAACCGAGGAGGAGAGGGAGAGGGTGTGCGGGGTGATGGACTGCCAGAAGCTAACGCTGGAGGCGTGCACGCACGCGGCGCAGAACGAGCGGCTACCGCTGCGGGCGGTGGTGCAGGTGCTCTTCTTCGAGCAGCTGCAGCTGCGGCGGGCGATCGCAGGGACGCTGATGGCGGCGGAGCACGAGGAAGAGGAGGAGGAGGAGGAGGCTGAGGCAGCGGAGGGGGAGAGGAGGGAGGGGGGTGGGTGGAGGGCGGCGGCGGCGATACGGGAGAACCAGGTGCTGAGGCTCGACATGGACAGCATGCGGAGCCGGGTGCAGGGGCTGGAGAGGGAGTGCTCGAGGATGAGGAAGGCGATCGAGAGGATGGACCGCGGGGTGGCGGCGGCCGGCCGGGGAAAACTGGCCAGACGGCTCGGCTGCAAGTTCGGCACGCAGGTGTGCGTTTCGCGCCACCGGACGGTGGTGGCGCCGAGGAAGTCATGAAGTATCAACGAATGGCTTAGCCAGATGATGTAATGCTGTGTCTTAAGCTACGATGATGATGTCAACTTTCGCAAGACTAATTGAGCACGTGAGGTCGATTTAGGGAAACACTTCACAATCTACATGAAGTCTCGTAGAAAGATTAATTATAGATAAATTAGTTATTATTAAAATCTCGATCTTTATGCTTTTTAAAATTTACATTAAGATCTTTAAACGTATAAAAATAAAATATCTAATCTAATATAATACTTATAAGTGAAACATCTAATCTCATTATTTCAACAAAAATTTTCTTTTGATTATTAATTTTATAGAATTATATTTTTAACCTTATATAAGGATCTTAATGTTCAATTGCATAAGTATAAAGATTCTCATGTAATTTTTAAAAGTATAAAAATCATGATACTAATTACTGAAGATAATATATAATTAACTCATTATTTACAGAAATAATAAGAATATTCCATAGAAAACGATAAGTTTAAATTAATATTTTTAAATAGCCATTAAATTACATGGTCTAATTCTTCATCGCTGCAACAATCAACAGCTATCAACTACAACTTCTTCAAGAGATTGATCCAAAGAAAAATTATGTCAAATATCTCCTCCTATTGTTACAGTAGAATTTACTTAAATTTAAGCAAAATTTTTTTTTTCTGTGGCAGTTCCAGTCTATCATCAGGAAAAGTGAAATCAAGAGATTGATCTGACAACTGGAAAGCTTCATAGAACTCCTTATGATTGATAAGATAATACCAATGTTTTGTTGTCTGCTGTTATTTTCGCTCTCTTCAAAATTTCTCATGCCACGGTTCATTCACTTAAAGAGATAAATCAAAAACATAAATCTTATATAACAAAGATAGATATTAAAATACTTCAATTTACAAGCAACAGTGACAAGAAAAATACTATGTAACTGAAGAGAAGATAAGAGTGATAAAAGATGGAATCATCGAGTCATGCATATTCATTTTCAGAAATACTCGCAATTGGAATGGCAATAAATAATTACATTTCTGGAAACATCATCTGATCATAATCGCTGCATAAAATGCATTCAAGATGATGAGTTGGGACATATTGATGTCCGTCTAAAATGGGGAAAAAAATTTTGAAATAATAAATTATCGGAAACATTGATCTTTCACTGTTTATGCAAATATATTGAAAATTTAATGATTAAGGAGCTGATATTGTTGGGGAAAAAAATCAAAATGGAATAATTCTATTTTCTTTTTTTATCAAAATGGTTTATCATCAAATTACTAAATTCTCATCAAAAATAAATATGAACTAGAATAAGATAAACAACATAATAATAAGACATTAAATTTTTAACATGAAAAACTAAATACAAAAAAAAATCACGGACCATAGGCCACTCAAATCTTTACTATCACCAATAATGATAATAGATTTACAATAAAACTTCTTAAGAATAACTAGAATATTATAATAACATCAACAACATTGAACTTCGTTCACTAATAATATCTCATCGTCAACATAGATGAATCTAACAAAAAAAAATCTAAATTTACTAAATAAGTATATTAAAAAATTATCATAAAAAATATAAACCATATATTAAGATTATAGAGGTTGTTGCAAGGATTATTCACATAAATTGAGGTTAAAAATAACAAAATTTTATCGTTAGAGCCTCTCGCAAATATTTATTTTCTTTCTCATCTTTTTCTCTCTGCACAATTACTATTCACGTCTGCGTTTTTGTCGCCTCGTTTCCTCATGTGTGTTGCCTCACATCCCACTTATGTTTTTTTTGTTTAATGATAAATCAGATTTGATTTAAATGCCTAAATACCTAATCCAAGTTGACTTATAGGTTGGACCCAACGATTCTCCCCCTCTAGTTCATATGATAAGGTGTACTAAGCCCGCTCTCCGTCTACATGCTTCAAACTTCTTTTTAGATAAAAATTTTATCAACATATTTAATCCATTCTCAAGAATCTGTATATATATTTTCTAAATATAATTCTTTCATCTCAATTACATCAAGAATCTAGTAATATCTTACATCTTAGATCTAGAATGATATATTGAATTCTTAGAGAGATGAATGACACTCTTACTATCACAGTAAATATTATATTTTTTCCGTTTCAAATCCATTACTGTAAAATTTTTTTATCCATAAAGCTTTCTTACATGCTTTAGTAATTGCTATGTATCCATAGAACAATACAATTCTGTAACTTAAACTACCAGAGACTCGGGTAGTTCAGATACACTCTATACACATAGGTAGCCCTTTCCAACTCGGGTCTCCTTATCATCACGCTATGATACCAAATGTCATGACCTGGGTTGACGAGCTAACTATTCTGATAGCTTTCAGTGTTGCCAACCACTGGCCAAAAGGTTCGAACCGGACGGTAACAATAGTTTTTATTGATTATAATTTAAATATTTCAGTTTTCTTTCATTATGAATATAATAATTAATTATTAAATTTCTCAATTCATGACAATTAAAATTATTAATTATGGTCCAAATGTTGAGATCTTAAATTAATTATTGAATGTTACAAATTAATAGTAATAAATGTTCTTTGATGGGACAACGCTAAAATGAAAATTAAAGGATTTTCTATGCTGTCTAAAGTAAAAATTCAGATCTGAGAAATATTAAAATATTAAAAATAATCATTGTTAAAATCTTAAACAATAATGACTAGAGATACATAATTTAAAATTTTATATTCATTTAATTATGTTTGTATTAAAGTGATTTATGAACACACTTTTGTTACAATTTTATTATATTAGAATCTCATACAAACCAAGTCTTCCCCAACTTTTGACAAATCAACGACAGAAATCCCAATAAATTTGTCAAAAGATTCCATAAGAAGAAATGAAGATTTATTCAAATGTGTAAGTTCATCAAGTGAATAGGGGTTTGAATCCTATATAAAGATATTTGAATAGTCTAAATAATAAAATATATCGTACAAAACTTAATGGTAGGAAAAAGTCATGTACGAACCTTAAATAATTGTCACACTCCGATTTTTTTCTTTTTTCTGGTCATCACCATATACACACCAAAAGCTTTTCTTTTCTAAAAATAATACAAAGATATTTGAATAATATTGGTAAATAAACTACATCGCACAAAAATTAAAGATAGCCGAAGAACGTGCTGTCAACCTCAAATAATTGAGGCACTATAACTTTTGGTATAATTATTGTTGTTGTATATATGCGAATAAATGTTTAAAATTTTAAAAATAATACATGCATATCTATGTGATTTTGATCATCAAATGATATGGTACAAAGTTTAATGATTAGCAAACTTATAATGAAACATCTAAGTTCATTTATTCTAATATCGTTAGTTTTACTAATGAAAAATATGAAAAATAAAAGAATAAAAAAAGAAATTTAATATTTTAATTATTGATGATGAACGATGACGTTGTTGGGAGCTACCGATGGTTGTTATGGATGAAGAAAGTAACGATAAGAAGTAAGGGTCACTTTGTGTTTGTGTCGACCTCGACGTAGTTTGAGCGACGAAAGATGTATCGATATAGATATTAAGTAGAACCGTTCTATATTTGTATTGATGTCGACGTAATTATCGAGCGAGAAAAGGATCATCGATAAGGTTATTGAGCGATGCTACTCAATAACTGATGTTGATGTCGATATAGATAAAGAACAATCCTTATCTCTTATTCTCCTTATCAAGAATAATTACTCTTGACCCCGAGTGATGCCACCATCTGTCACTATCGATGTCATCTGTCATCATCAATTGAAACACTAAAATTATCATTTTGTATTTATTTTCATGTTTTTATTAATAAAGCTAATATTGTTAGGATAAATGAACCTTTATATTTTACTTTAATAACTATAAAAATATTAATATAATCTTTTAAGTATAAAAAAATTAATTATATAAGATACTATGTAATTAGCCCCGTATCATCACACCACAAAAATATATTCGAACGAAAACTTATTTATTCAGAATATGAACACCTATCAAATTGTTTAAAGCGTCATAATCGCCTAAGAATCGCCCATTCTTCGGCACCACAATTCAAAGTGTCAAAGCACAATTAAAACACTCCCCCCAAACCATGCATTAAATGAAGAAGACCCCACCCAACTCTCGAGGGGTTCATGTTCGCACACGTCTCAAAGTTCATAATATTATTTGATCATGAGATCATATATTAAATTTGTATATATTAAGTTTGGTTCAAGATTTTATCTCTTGAATTGATATTGAATCAGGGACGATTGAATTATATATCAGTATAAGATAATTTTTCAGGAAAAAATATTATAATCCATTGGGTAATTAATCACAAAATTCTTAACCATTTATGGTATAAAGCATTGTAGCAAAATTTTTTAATGATTTCATAGATACGAACACAAAGACACTTTCCTTTTCAACTTTGAGAAAATGATAAGAAACTCTAATGGATTGATAGTACTTTAATTTCCTTTTTTTTTTCTTTAGTTTGGATAAGGACAAGGAGTCTTTGCTTTGTTGTCTCTCTTATCTCTTGTACTCTTTTCTACGGATAAGAAGAAATTAATATAAAAAATATATTTCTCCTGTTCAAATGGAGCTTTATAAACTTCAATAACCAATTATGATGGCGTGTTAGACATGATTATTAAATATTGGTGAGACTGAGATTATAGTCAATAATTTGGTTATCGACATGCATGTGTTGATGGTTTCTAGTGTGATGGTCACTATATATTTAAAAATTATGATCACCTCTCGAGTTGGGCTTAAAACTTCATTTATAATATAATAAATTCTTACCACAATTTTAGAGTTTGATTGAAACTATTAAACTCAGGGTAGTCGACATGAAGGCATCCTTTTTGTATCACGGCATGACATTAAAACTCTAAAAAATTACTTTTTTCTATTATGATGAATATAATAAAATAAATAAATCTTATATATTTATTTATATTGAAACATAAATTAGTAATTGTCAAATTAAGGTTTGATTGTCCAATAGAATATTAATTCGGAACTAATCGATGTCTTATTTTACATTTGACTCTTATTGATGTCGGAAACAACAAAATCCCAAGAAGTGAGAGTCCTATAAAACTACATAAATAACGTTAGACAAAACTTCTCTCTGATACATAAGTTAGTTTAAGAGGTGATGTACCGACTAAATAATGAGAGGGTTTAGATCATTATGCTCATACAAGTGTATTGATATTGAAGATGATTTCGTATATGTCAGATAAAATTATTTTAATATTGATTCGAAACTAGTCAACGTCATATTCCACGTTTGTTGCTCATTGTTGTTGGGCACAATAAAATTTCAAGGAGTACCATGTCTTATAAAATTACATCATAGATATATTTATTAAAATCTCTTCGATACTTAAATTAAATTATGAGATAAAGTATCGATTAAATAATAAGAAGCTTTGGATCATACGCTCACAACGTATATTAATATCAAAGATAACACTAGTAAAATTGTATTGTATTAAATCTAGAGAATACATGACAAACACTGGACATTAATCACATGATATTTTCTCTATTAGTAATATACAAACATAATTAGTATCATCAATATTTTAGTGGATTCCTATCCAAATACCATATACTAAAGATGTTAATATTTAATATATATATATATATTAATATGTTATTTTCAGATCTGGCAGAAGGGGACAGGTCGGCAGCGTGGACGTTGACACGTGATGGAAGAAGGGCTACGGTTTTTGTTTGCTAGTGTGGTCCGGAGTGTGGTTCCGGCCCCGCGAGTGGTCACCCATTTCGATCACCACTTATTGCATGTGAGGAATGAGCTGGCTCCCTGTGCGGGACCCTGTGGGACCTTTTGATTCATTCCACGCGTCTCACGCTAAAGAAGTTTCCGGCGAGTAGCACCACGAACGAAGCGATAAAAGTCACGACTCTCCCTGACGATGCGTACCCATCTGTCGTGTTGGCCCCTCGAGACGACTGGTGACACGAATCTTCCCTGATCCAAGAACACAGCAGGCCCCACCTCTCTTGGGCATCATAACCGCCCCCTGTGTCCTTAAAAACTCCACGGGAGTTCCTTCTCGGAGATCATATCCAGGGAAAGGGAGGAGCGAACCGTGACTCTGTGCGAGGGGATGGCGGACACGACGAGGGCCTACCTGAGGATGAAGACGGATCACGCGCTCAGCGGCGGCGGCGGCGACGACGACGACGAGTTGATCCGGTCGGATCTGAAGGAGCTTGGCCTCGCCGCTAGGAGGCTCGCCAACCACGCCTTCATGCTCGGCAGCGGCTTGGGCGTCGGCACCACTTTCCTCAAGTTCCTCGCTTCCTTCGCTGCTATGTCAGTTTGCTCGATCTTTCTACTTTTCTTTCCTTCCTTCACATTTCTAGTTTGTTTTCCCGCGTGTTAACACTTGCCATTGTGGAAACTAAATTCGTGAATGACGCGGAAAGGTCTTTGGTTGTGGGGTTTCATATAATCATTTGAGGTCGTTATTTTGAACATTTGGATTGTTTAGATCTGGATTGTGCTTTAGAAGTTTCTGATGGTGATTGTGTGTCCTGGGCACGTAGATTGGAAATGAATCGAGATAGTATGGACCATTGGGTAGGGCATGTAGTATAGTATTTTTGGTTGCTGGGAAAAATGGAGGTTCGACCCCCAAAAGCAATAACTTCATGGTCACTGTTTGGTGGCAAGAAAAGGTTCTATGGTAAACGGTGGCAGAAGTCCCATGGATACTAAATTGTTTGATTAACAGTCACATCTAACCTTCCCTTGTTGGTTAAACCTTTTCTGCTAATGGTTGGAAACGTAAAGCCACAACCACAGTTTGATTCCTTCATGTGGATGCTAGATCAGATCCTTTCAGGCAGTGACCTACTCTGTGATGCAAGGATATAATCCTAACTTACCAAAAAAAAAAAAAAAAGAGGATATTTTCCTAGCTTCTTCTTAAGCTTCAAGTCTCCAGTATGATTGGAAATATATTATAGCTAGCTATTTCATTATAGTCTTCGAAGATACCTTTATCATTGCACTCTTATGGGTAGCTTTTTTCTTTTTGTATAAACAAAAAAACGGGGGAAAAAAAAAAGGTGATAACGAGAGCTGTAGCTCTTTTCATCCTGAGATGTAAATGATGGAGGTCATTATGCTATGGTTTTTCTGCTTGGATCTTGCCATTTACCTCTTATTTATATGTGTGAATCTGTCTAATTATAAAATCCTACTTTGAGAAGATAAAAAAAAAGAAATCCTACTTTCATTAATATCTGCGACATCAAACCATTTTTAAGTGTGTACCTAGAAGATAACTATAGTAACACATGCAATTATGTTTCATTTGTCATGTGCATCAAAGTTTGCTTGAGGAATTTTCTCATCTTTTATGTTTGTTCTGTAATATCCACCCTTCCAACTCTTCTTGTATTTTTCCTCAAAAAACAGTTTTCTGGATTCTGGAATTTTTTTGATGAATGATTTCAAAAATGTATTGGACCTTAACATACTGAAATACAAAGCAAACCGATGATAAGATAAACGATCATGGATAAGATGTCTTTGTTCTCATAGGATATACATTGATAAATTATGTAGTTCTGCCATTAACTTTATTTAGGGCTACCATGATTTCATGTAACTGCCTTGTAATCACAAATAATTATATCAGTTCTGCAATTCTGGAAGTTTTGTAGTATGACTGTTTAGTATAACAAACAATGCGTTTATCTAAATAATCCTACTGGTATCTGCAGCTAGATCTTTGCTCTGATTTCTTCCTTTCATCTTAAATCACCTTCATTTTTGCTTCTTCTGCAGATATCTGTTGATACTGGATCGAACGAACTGGAGGACAAACATGCTGACTTCACTTTTAATTCCATATATCTTCTTGAGCCTGCCATCGGTACTATTTTCCATACTAAGGTGATCGCCTTGTTTTTCTTTTTTCATTTGGATGTAATAGAGAATAAAGGTGAATACCAATTTGACCAATCATCTTACAGTATTCTCCACCAAAATAAAATGTTGGATAGCTAAAAGGTTTTGGTTTTCCTGATGATGTGGAGATAGTTTGGAGTGTCCTGGAGTTTGAATTATTAATAGTAATCACCAGATCACAAAATGTTGGATAGCTCAATGGTTTGGGTTTTCCTGATGAAGTCGAGGTAGTTTGAGGGTCCACGAGTTTGTATTATCGAGAACAATTGCAGTAAATGGTAAACCTTCAGGGAAATTGCAAGGGACAGCATCGTTAATAAGCATAACAGGACTAGGTCAGGCTTCACTGTTACTGATTAAGAGTGTATTTATTATACTTAAATCTGTAGTTTAGGCAAAACTAGATTCTTAGTCTGGACTATTTGGTCTTCTGGATTCCATTCATGTTTTCCTTTTCCTTGTTTTTTAATATAAATGGTCTGCTAGACATGTACATCTCACACTCTTGTCCATATGCATGGATAAGCTTTTCAGTTGTTCTTATGATTATTTCTTGTTTATCTTTTCCTATGATGTGTATTTCCTTCTTGTCTTGCAGAGGGGAAGTTGGGAAATGGATTGCATTAATTGCTGTTGTTCTGCGCCTTTTCTTTCCTCGGCACTTCCCTGGTATTTGTTGCAATATAATCTAACTTGCTTTATTATATTCCTTACACCAACTGACTATTCTTAGTGTTTATCATGCATATGGTCCTTTGAGTGTGTAAAATGCTTTATCAATTGTAATTGTAATTGGCACCAAAATAACTTAACATATCTGCATTGCTAAATGGTTTCTAGTTTCTATTTCATTATGTTAATTTCTCTAAACCCTTCTTCATTTACCTACCAGTAGATAATCTTTGGGAACCTACCATACAGGATGTTTAATACAATTTTCGAGTTCTGGAAATGTACGAAAGTATGTGTTGGAAATTCATCCAATACACTAAATCGCTATTAAAATATTGTTTGATTAGGACCGAATGTTGCCAGGTGAATCTTTATTCCCACCTAAGAAGTGTCAACAAGATATAGATGATTCAAAGTGTTTATCAAATTGCACTTTCCAATATGTACTGATGTAGAATTTCTCAACACACATTTAATGGAGGAATGGTGTATCTCTCAAACTTTATTTCTAAGCTGGTCTTATGTTCATTTGGCATTCTTTTTTCTCCTCCTCAGGTGAACTATCATATTCTGACCACAGAGTAGATTCATTATTGACATTAGTATTTGAAGAGCATTTTTCCCATTATGATGTACTTATTTGCAAATTTGCTACCTACTTTTGCGGTTTTGCCAAAATCTCAAGAAGCAGGAAGACAAGGTGTTCCTTTCCAACAAATCAGCACCAAGTTCTTTAAAATGAGTCCTACATAAGAAATTTGTCTGTAACTATCTAGCAATCTTTGATAAGGCAACCATATAGGATGAATATATCTCCTGATTATTTTGTAAACATGGCTTTTTATTGGCGCATGCTTTGCTTCAGTCCAGGGTTGTCACACTTGCTTTGGTCTTTGATTGTAAAGTATTGCATCATGCTGTTATTATTTTCCAAAATTATTCATGCACTATGTTGTATGTGCCAAGAACAGTAAATGAAACATGTTAACAAGCATTATAAATTACTGAATTTTTTTCTGTAAATTTGCAAGCTTATCTAATAATACACTTCTTTCAAGCCACTGTATGCTGTTCCTAGTCTTTGCACAAAGAACCTGTAGTGAAATCTAAATTTCCTGATAGCATAAATATTCGTAAAGGAATATACTGACATGTGCTTCGCCTTTTAATATCTAGAGTATTTCCTCTCCAAGAGGAAATGTTTATTGCACTCTACCATAAGAACAAGCAGAAAATGATGTTTCTGCTGCATTTGTTGTCTTTGGATTTGCAGACTGGTTGGAGATGCCTGCAGCGTTTATCCTTCTTGTGGTGGTTGCCCCTGGATTTTTTGCTGACACTGTAAGAAATGGTCTTGCTGGTGTCTTCATATGTCTGGCTATTGGTTGCTACCTGCTTCAAGAGCACATCCGGGCATCGGGGGGATTTAGAAACTCATTCACAAAAAGCCATGGTATCTCAAACAGTATAGGCATCATTCTTCTCTTGGTTTACCCTATCTGGCGCTTGGTAGTCCATTTTCTGTAGCCAGCTATTGTCATTAAGTTCTTGAAAGTTATGTGTGACTGAGAGTCAAGTTTGAGACATTTGTAGTTCACTTGTTTGCTGGATCTCAGTTCTGTTGTCATTGTGGTAAGACTTCCTAAGTCCAGTTATTCATTTGCAAGGTGATGTTTTCACTGTGTAGATCTGAGATTAAATAATGATGTGCAATCTTCTATATTAGGACGAACTGATATTTTAGTTTAATGACAAATAATCTGCTTGTGGGAAGCAGCAGAAGTAATTCTATTATTGGAATTTCCAATGAGCCAAGTAGAAGTTTGATGAAAAAAAGGTAGACACCGCAAGTACTTCAGTTCAGTTCAAGCAGCCAGTGCTGGTAGGCCATATGCATCACCTGTTTCATGTTTATCTTTTGGATTCTGGTTTACCCAGAAACATTAATTTTCTTTTACTTGGTTACTCTAAATCAACCCAAAAATTGTAGTTTTCTTTTACAGGTGCTTCAAACAGCTAATGCTGATAATTATGATAGCTTTTAAGCCTAGGAGAAATTTTGAGTAATGATATGATCTTTAACATTTTCTCCACTTGCTAGGTCAAACTGATGATTTCAAAAATCCATAAATGGTTCATTAAGGTTTTTTTTTCTTGTTTCCAACTGCTTGCGATATGTAAAATAAGCAAAATGATAGGTAGATTTTTCCTATAATTTTACACAAAAAAAATGTTGTAAGTCAGATCAAGCACTCAGGTCATTTGATATGGAAGCAACAAACTCTTAATTATTCAGCTGTTTATACCTATATTACAAAGCAAAGGCATTGCCAAATACAAACTAAATTGTCGACACAAATTTCCACCCGTTTGCTTGACCTCAGAGACTGAAGGCGGCTCGTATTCCCCGTTGCATTGCCGGGCCCATTTAAAATGAAGGTGCGCTCGTGGCTGTGGAAAGAGGGTGTGATGAATCCCGGTGTTCCGTGGAATCCACTGATCCGGCCCATTGGCACGTGATTGTCAGGTGATTCCCATCGCTTTCGTCTCTCGGCCACTTCGATTCGCTCCTCTTCTTCCATTAACGGCCACATAATTGTCCACTCCAACCACCGCAACAGAGATGAAGAGAGCCCCCGCGAACTGTTCAAAAGCGGATCTCTCTCTCTCTCTCTCTCTCTTCTTTCATATGCTCATTAAAGCGGCGTGCAGATCATTAAATGGAGGCATGCGACCCCCATTAAAGAGCTCCACCTCATCCATTGTCTCCACCGGCCTACCCCTGCCTGCCAACGCCGACGGCTCCAGGTCAGCGCGGCGTGGGCGTCGATTGCTTCAGCCGCTCCGGGGACAGCAGCGCCTCCGGATCCCCGCACCGCATCCGGCTCGATGAAAACACCAACGACGATGATGACGAGAACGACGGCCGCGGGAAGACGGACGGACCCGCGCTGCTAACGATAAGCGGCCCGCTCGGTTCCCACGAGAGCGGGAAGAACCCTCGCCGCTTAAAGAAGGCCGGGGACTTGGCCAGGGCCGCGGTGGCGCCACGGAAGGAGAAGACCCTCGCCGCCCGCGAGACAGAGGCGGATCCCATGCCGACGACCCCAAAAGGCGACGGCCACCGCTTGCTCCAGAAACCCCCCCGCTGGTGGCGGTACCGCCATGGCGATGCCGTGGACGCCTCTAAGATCATCCGCTCCGCCGCTAGGCTCCCCTCGAACCCGAAGGAGTATGAGCGCTTGAGTAGGAACCCCCGTGACACGAACCGTTCCTCGGCCGCGAGCGGGGATCCTGCGACCGATGCGCTCTTGAGGCCGGTGTCGGGGTTCGGGAGGAGGATCGCGTCGCCCCCGGGGTCGGGCGGCGGGTCAATGAGGAGGATGTCGTCCAGGCTGGGGCGGATCCGAGCGGCGCGCATGGGGACGAAGGCGGCCTCGTGGCGGAGCACGGCGGCACGGCAGAGGGGGCAGGTGAGGTGCGATCGGAGCCACACGTCGATGCAGTCCATGTGGAAGGCGTGGGCGCACAGCGGCAGCGTGCGGAGAGTGTCATCGTCCTCGAACTCCAACAGGCACACCGCGCACTCCCGGTTCGTGGCGGCCTGCTGCTTGGCCTTGGCCCGCGAGAACAGCGACACCGGGATCGCCTTGATGGCCGCGTCGTCGAGGCCGTAGGGAGAGAGAAAGAAGTCCGAGGAGGAGCCGAAGGAGCCGCCGCCGTTAAACGGTGGAAGGGAGTCCAGGTCCGACGTCGCGGCCATGGACTGCAGAAACCTCCTCTGCCGCCTCCACCGGCGCCAGCGGCGCCGAATGAGGCGGAGGTATCGGGAGAGGATCCGGGCGTAGAGGACGATGACGAAGGCGGTGCCGATGACGGCCACCATGGCGATTAGCGGGGGGTTGATCCACCCCGGATTGGACCCACCGCCGCCGGGAACGCGGGGGGATGGCCCCCACTGGAACTCATACGCCGCCTCCGCGTATGACGGCGCCTCCATGTTCGTCGGCGCGGCGGTGGGAGGAAACGGATCCAATCAGAAGCCGCACCCACAGCCTCCCTCTCGATCTTTATTTTCCGTCTCCTCCGGTGGGCTTCGTCACTGTTTGCAGTTCCAATCTGTTCCCGCAATAGGCTTATAACTTAACCGGTTCCCGTGGATTAAAGGGCGATTGGATTGGGCGCTTTAGGTCGTGTTTAATGGGCCGGAGACACACCGGAAGCTCCGTAGGGACAACGTGTCTGCATCGGTGGCCACCGGGTGTCGCCATAAATCAAAACGGCTTTTATTAGGAGGTTACCGCGGTCGTAAGACTTTGAACACGTGGACACGTGACCGTTAATTTGTCACGTCAATTCGAATGGAAACGAAATAATGATATTTACTTAAAATGTTAACCACAATTTAAATGCACTCCTAGTGTCAGTTAAATTTTTATAAAATTTAAGATTTGAGAAAATATGAAACCTTGAATGAAAAATCTAGGATGCTTATCTGATTTAAGATGCCAAGAACAGTGACCTTTAGGCATGAACACAAGATTGGATGCCCAATTAAAGCCTTGCAATTGGAATAAAAACTTATAAAATCATATCTTTTCATCATTAATATTTAGATTTTTAAATTTAAATTATATATATTATTATATTAATAATTTTGTATGAGTTACCATTTTTATATTTTAGTGTGGAAGCGTTATGCAATATTTTTTTGACAACAATACATAAGGAAACAATGTCAAATGGCAGGTACATTTTTCATTCATGATTTTCATGATATAAAAAGACTATAGAGTGGGGAAGAAGACATAATAAGGTTTTAAAAGAGATAGAAGAGAACATTTTAAGGTGAAGGAATCTTTATCTTCATAGATAATTTATGAAAGAAAAAAAAAGGACATGTAATTACACGTTACACATCAAATCATTTGTGTTTCTACTTGCAGGTTTAAACCTATGTACTTATTGTATGCTTCAAATATTTCAATCGTTTTTAATGAAAAATAATACATGTGACATGTCAGACAGTCAATATTTCTACTTATTGTACACTATGGTCTAATTCACATGTTTTATAGCACACTTGTAATGGAATAATTTCAAAATGAATGTGAAAAAGTGGGAAAAAAAAACCAACAGCAAAATATATGTTACACATCAAAAATCATATTTCTATGTGTCGGGGTCAAGACTATATACTTATTATTTAATGCATATACGTTAACCATATTTTTTAATTAAGAAATGTATATAAATCCAAAAAATAAAAAAATAAATACCAGTATATCTTACACATAAAAAATAGTATTTTTATTTGTAGGGACAACCGTACTTATTTTCCAATTCAAATACTTTAATCACATATGTTGATGGAGAAACTCTAAATTAGATGAAAGGGAAACATATATCAACCAATAATTCAAATATTTAGATCCCTTATCCGTATCCAAATTCAAATTTAAAAACAGATACGTGACCCATACGTATTCATATACACAATCGTTTGTATCGGGACGTGAGCGCAGAGCCAACTCCGTACTCAACCTCCTCGAACCCAAACTTAGCCCAAAATAAAGAAGACACTTTTATTAGTTGGCTTAATCTAACCAACTAGTGGTTGGCGCGTCTATAAATATACACGCGCGGAAACAAGCCATTTATTCTAGCGACTATTTTGTGTCTGTCGACGGCTAGGGTTTTGCGAGGGAGGGAGGGAAAGAGAAGAGATGTTCTTGGGAGGGTTTCCTCGACGGCCGGACAAGGCCACGGCGTACAAGCAGCTCAAGAGACATCTGGGCATCATGGGCGCCTTTATCGTCGTCATCCGCGTCACTCCTTACGTCCTCCATTACCTCTCCCAGGAGAAGGAGGAGCTCAAGCTCGAACTCTGACGGCTCCCCACTTTCCCTCAGGTTCTTCCCCTCTTCACCTCATCTATCTTTTCTCGATTAGTAGTTCAGCTTGATCCTTCTGGATTTACATCTTCAGGTCAGGGTTGTTTGGGCTTTTGTGCGTCATGTGTGCAATCTATCAGAAAGTTATGTGGTTAATTGGGAGTTTCTCTCCTGATCTTGTGAACTAAATTCACATATATTTCTGGTCTTATATTAGAGTCAGAAGAGGAATGTGTGCCTCATGAATGACCACCGTCAAATTTCTACGGTATTTTGATTGTTAGAAAAAGGGTTAGGTTGTTGACAGTTCAATAATAGTTTTATGACATAAGAGCCACATTATCAACATCTTAAGTTGCCCATAGAACAGTACCGGACTATAGTTTTTGATGCAAGGTAAAACCTTACAAAAATATGGCTGGATTAACACTTAGTATCATATATAGGGTATGAAATTAATCATCTTCTGTGTTATATCTCTCTCAAAGCTATTTCACGTTCCTGCTACTGGCCAATACATCTGTCATCTGTAATCTGGACCCTCTTTGTTTCTATAATGCTGTCACCTTTCATCACTCCGTTGCTTAAGAAAAGTTTGTTTAAGGCTCAGCATGTTGCTTATGAATAAGCTGCTGCAGCAGCTGTGAAATAGGTTTAGAAGACCAAATGCCATGATTATTATACAATAGCATCCCAAAGTGTTTTGGTTTGATAGTGGCGGCTGCTACAATGGTCTTCAGCCATTATACTTTATTTAGATGACAAAATTTTCATATCCAGTGCTATATATTTATTTTTTCTTTTAAAGTTTAGCTCTTATTGATTAAATACTAACCTTATAACTGCCACTATAAAGTTCCTGTCCTGTCCTGGTCAAGATAAAAAGTTACAAATGTTACTCATTGTTGTTACTCATGTAATGTGTTGATCCATCTAATGTTAATAATATCTTTATGTCATTGTTCATGATATTTGATGGAGTTTTACATTGGTGAGATTGTTGAAGATATTATTTGTAGAATAAAAATAGGATGGTTATAATGACGAGGGGCGTCAGGAGTCTTGTGTGATCGTATAAAATGAAAATTTATTTGACAGTTGCTAGATCAGTAATGCGATCTAAGTGTTGGACAGTTAATAAATAACATATATTAAAAATTCATGTTGCTGAATTGAGACCATTGAGGTGGATATGCAAAGTTACAGGAAAAAAAAATGTTTTCATTTGTGAACAATTATGTGTCTTTTCAATAGATGATAAAATGTTGAAGAATCATTTAAGTTGCAATAGATAGAGGTGAAATGATTCCAATTAGTGGTATGAATAGAGAAGAGGAAGACTAAAATATTTAATAGAAATTATAATAAAAATTTAAATACTTTTAATTTAACTAAACATATGATTTTTTTTACATGTCTCATCGACGGTAAAAGATCGATATGCACTTTATGGTTTTGTTGTTGTTGAATGTTTTTATATCATTGATGAGCGAAATATTATCTTCTTTACTATTCGATTGATGGTCAATCATCCAGAAATTGTGTTTCCTTTTCATGGTTTGATGAAACCCATGTCAACTGATACTTTGAAAGCATACAAATTTTATGTTTTATTGAAGTTGTGTTTAGGCATGCCTTAGCATTTTCGTTACCCTTTTAGACTGATAAGCACAAGTAACAGAACTAATAAATCTTTTTGTTTCTGAGGTAATATAGGCTGAACTTAGTTCACTGTAATTGTTCTTTCAGAAGAAACAAAAGTTTAGTCAATCCTTATTATTAATAAAAGATCAGAAGTGGCATCCTTGTTCTGTTAATAGGAATCATCTACCTAAATCTAGAGTGCCAACCTGCTTGTTGATTGTCATCATCGATGCTACAAGCAATTTTGAGAAGGTGACAACAATTGTCTGCTAATAGAATGCCACCATTTGTTAGAGAGCAAACCCCTAATCAATGTTTCTTTAGCCCTAGAAAGAAAAGGTCTTCCTCGAGAAAGATTAAAGGAAAACAGAAATTGTTGTCATTGGAAAACAGATAGAAACCATTACAAGAGACGCCAAAGATACTTTGATTTTCTTTATTCAGTCGTGCACCAATCCTTAATCTCGTAGTCATAGCCAATTTGCCTTGAAAGCCACTTGTACTATGCCACGATATATTTGAGGGATGGTTGTCAGTCCTGATCACAAATCACTCCTTAGCAAACATGATGCAGCTTGAAGTCACCATTGATAATGTCTCTGTCATATATCAAGAATGCTTGAGCCCTCTCTTTAATCATCTGGTTAAAATAGACAGTAGGATCGTGATCCAAAAAATATTCATGCATAAAACAATGATGTAGGTTCTCTTGGCTAATGATTCGAATAGATAAATGCATACACAATAAAACTTGTTTTCATACTTTTATAATATTGATCAAATTAAAATATATTATTACATCATCAAAATTGCATATCCCTTATGCTACTTGATGCATATGTTAAAATGTCATACATTATGTTCAATGGATGTGATCTTCCAATTGGAGATATCATGACTGATTTTGAGATGATAGGACTGAGACAGTCCTCTTCATAGTACTTGGTGATATCACTGATTAAATTACTTGTAAGTAATATCACTGGTTAAATTAGAATATGAGGATCTACAAGCTGACAAACAATAGTGTCTAGAAGTTATATTGTGATAGCAAATCCATAAACAAGAGTGTCTAAAGTTATATTGTGATCTACAATCTTTTGCCTGCCATCATTTTACAGTTTGGATCTTATATCCATGTGAACTCTTTGCAAGCTAATTCTCAGGAATTTGACTTTTATGTATTAATGCATGGTTGTTTTCTTCCTCTTGCTATGGCAAGCAAAATGCTGGTTCACTTATTTGACATTCCATTCTTTACTAATTTTCATGATATTAATTTTCCCCGGTTATTGATGACAGATAGATTGCCTGCAACAGGTTATAGTATTCCATGAACAAGAGGGTGCTTTTGGTTGATCTATTATGGCTTTGCGTCAAGAAGACTATCTTGGGTTTTCGTATCTTTTGAATGTTAAAACATATACTTTGGCCGTCGGTTGACCAAATTGCTCCGAGAAACCAAGTTATTGAGTGGCTTGTGTTGGCTTTAATTGTGCTGTGGTGTGATGATCCTCGTTACAGTGCTGCTGCATTCACAGAGCTCATTATATAACGGGACCTAAGTACTCGTGCTGTGTCGAACCGATGGGGCTTTGTGTGATGAGCTATATGGATTGAACGAAGAAACAACGAAACTTAGCATTGATGCTTCCTATGCAAATGAACAACAGTGTTAAATCAGTTCCTTGGATATGTGGAGTGGGTTTGAAGGAAGGTCGGGGATTCGGTTGTAGATCTTCTTGCCAAAAGCATTGAGAAGTACTTGACAAGGTTTGCTGCCTAGACTTGAGAATGCACTTCCACTTTTTAGTATGCACCCTTTATATATATATATATATATATAGTGCATTTGGACGTTAGGTCAAGGTAGAGTTAAGGGACAACGGTTGTGTTATGCAATCGTGCGTCGAGTCATCAGTTAGGGGAGCCCTATCAACACCATCTTATCAATCTTGTGAATGAGGTGCCGATTGATGTGTCGAGCGATGGGGGGCATGATGTTCTGTGGGGTTGCCTACGTGTCATGCCCCCTATATCCTGTCTCTCTCATCTATACCTGAAATAATTGGGGTGTAGTGTTTCACTTAAAGGATGCTTCTTATATGATTTGATTATGTTGTGAATAATTGAAAAAAGTAGATAGACCTTTCGTTTCGTCTCAGGTAGATGGAATTTTTCAATTGGAAGATCCCTCGTATGAATAATACATATTTAGATTGATTGAGGTTAATTTTAATTGTTTCGTTTTGAAGCAAAGATATCCAAGAAGGCTAATTCGTCTTGTTGAGATATTGAGGCATTGAATTCTCTTTCGGATAGGCTTTGAAAGGAGAAATAAGCATCTGTCTCCAATAGATGCCTATCTATTTTCTAATTCACTCGACCCTATCCATTTTGGGAATGTCGAGTGGAAGATGTCTTTTGTTTGGTACGATTGTGTCATAAGCATCCTCGGTTAGTTTTTATTGATTCGGTGGTGTTATGGTCGTAGGATGCTTTTGATTGATTTGATCGCATCATTCTCAAATGATGCTTTTTGGTTGATTTGATCACATCACGGTGGAAGAACACTTCTTAGTTGATTCGACCATTGTTATTGAGGGATGTTTCATGGTTAGATACAACCATGACACCATTGAAGTATATTTTTGGTTAGGTCGATCGTATTATATGTAACACCATACTCATCTTAGTATGGTACTCAATCTTAAAATACTATGTAGCCTGCATGACTAAAGTAGAATGTCATATTTTACTACTATCAATACGAGTGCAATGAAAGGTAGACAATCTTAAAATTAAAATATGCTAACTTACTAAACAAAATGATAGAGTTTTGTACATAATGTTTTTGATACTTGTATATAATTATTGTCTCTACCCAAAAGAAAAACACAAACATAATATGTTCAAAATTTATAAACATAGAATGCCCATAAGTTATTTTCCATATCTACGATGACATAAGCTTGTATATACTAACTTCCTATCCAATCATCTATGTGGGGTACTAATATTTTTACCTGCATTATAAGGTCTATAACGAGTAATCATTAAATAATAAATATAAGCTTTTATAACTTTATTCAGGTGAGCATGTATATCATATATAAAGTATTTTAAAATCATTGACACAAGATATTTAATGCTAAACTCCTCATCTTATCACTTTTTTAGCAAGCATAACCCTACAATATAGCATATGCAAAATAAAGAGTTCAAATTTTATGTCAAAATAATTTGAAATATTTATATGTACATGTAGAAAGCATAATAAATTCATGAACTTTTATATCTCATATCATAACATATAGTATACTTTCATACCATATTTTATCGTAATATATTTGCATTCTCACATTGCATTATCACAGACTTAGTTGGTTTTGCTTAAGTTGTGCAGCACATTTAAAGGATCAATTTTCCCAAAACCCCTTTATGATCCATTAAGAACCTACAAAAGAGAAGAAAGTTAGGAAAAACATTTAACTCAGGATCTACAAGTAACCATTTCAATAAACATTTGATAGATAATACAAATTACAAACATACACTTTATAAGCTCTAAATGATCACACAACAAAGGATTTAAGGTGGTCTGTCGTGGTCAAATGTCCTCACAAGTGTCCACATGATACTACTAAACCAGCCCTGGACACTACCCCAAAAGCCTATCCAGTCCTAGGCCACATAAGTAGCTCTTGAGTGTTGTGCAACATGACACTCTATTAGAAAACCCCCAAAATGGTTGCCTAGATGGTTTACTTCTAGGTAGTTTTGCCTCTATACAATGAATACACACAACTTATATTTACAAGCCTGAAACAACTACAAAAGCCAATCAAAACGGGACTACCAAGTCTATTGCAAGTCCTCTACATGTTATGTAAAGAATAAACAAAATCAAAAGACACGAACATACATGAGCATTACATCAAACACCTTATTTATAGCTTTGTCTGTGACATTCTCCCCCACTTATTTCTTTGATGTCCTCGTCGAAGCCTTTACAAACGTTACATCTCATCGCCTTTGTTGATTCTTTAATCTTTTGCTCTAGCTATAACGTGTCTCTTGGCTCCTAGTTGCACTCTACTACTGTTATTGAGTAGTCAAATTTTAATCTGTCATGCTACTTCAACTCACTAATGACTCTGACTCTGGTGTGGGGTCAGTTGAGTTGTGCTAATCCTTATTATTCTTACGGATCTTTTAGATAAACATCTCATGTTTATTATGTGCTAATCTTTATTATGTGCTAGTGTCTCAAACATCTCATATTGCTTGAACTAGGTGGATGCCTATTGGAGCTTTAACAAGAATCATCTCGCAGACTTTAATGTTTTGGGGGTCCTTTGTTTGTAAAATTTACCCATCAATTTCTCTTCTACTTAGTTGTCATCTCCAAGTAGGTCCGTATCACTTCCGCTTTTAATTGATATTTTGTTAGAAAATAAAAAGAATAATCTACTCTAGATAATACTGATCACCATTAGTAAGGATTTGACAACTATTGTCTTCCTTTAAGTTTCTTCGAAAGGTCTTTGAACCTATACAAAGCTCATTTACTAGATAAATAAGAGAACTAGGATACTCAATTTTGCTCATTCTCTTAAGAGTTAAGAAGACAAAGATTACTTGACTTTGTGTGCCTTCTTGAGGGTTGTACTCCATGCATCGAGTTGGTTGCTAGCCTTCGCCTACTCTTTGCTCATGCTTCCAAAGTACTCGAAGTGTTTATGCTGCTTATATTGAGTTAGCTACCGAGATTTGCCTTCTCATTCCTGTCGAACTTTGGAATGAAAAAAGATTTGCTCAAAAAGAGTAAAATTTTGCCATGATTTTAAGTAAATCTCCAATAGTTTTGGTCACCTATGTGATTGTATCATCTTCTCCATCATTTTTATCACCTACTTCTTTGAGTAGAAAAGATATAACACCATATATTGCTTACTTCATTCCTTAGTCGAACACTACTTTCGACTATTTTAATGAGAAGCCCATTGACATCAATCTTATAAAGTTCCCCAGCTTTTGCCCTTCAGTATTATCTTAGTTATAGTTTGTCTATGTATTTTCCACCTCCTTTGCTCTTACACGACTAAGCACTCTCCCTCTATGAGAATAAGGGATCAATGACTCTATGGAAGTCTCACCTTTATAGTACCATAGTGCTGACATGCCCATGGCCCTACTATTCGTTGTTTTCATCTATGTTCCTTTCTTCCAGATCGATAGATCCGCCTCTATGGCATTGTGATACTACTCCGAATCCACATCCATTTTAATTAACGCTTGTTTTGGGTAGCTAAGTCCCTTTGGACTCGTTGTCGCTTTCTCATCCTTTCCGATCACCTGCTTCAACAACTCTGTGCTTTCTAAGCATTTTGTCTTAGTCAATAAAAAAATAGATTACAACTCTCATGAATAGCCTCTGCCATTATGTTATAGGGCTAAGGTCGAGTCTATTTTCCTTTTCTTTCTTGGTAGCAATGTTCGATTATTTTACTTTGTCCTTTGATTTTCTGAGTTCCCTTAAGCGAATATAAGCTTTAGAGAAGTTCAACTCTCCAACTACTCTAATCATACTCTATAGGATCAAACCCTTACATGGGACTCACTAATACTTGCATTTGGAATTCTCCCTCAGTAGTACGTAGCTCCCATATACTGATGATTAAGACTTTTATCTAATATAAAATTTAATGCATGCACTAAAGATTCGCCTCTTTAATACTATGACATTTACTCCTTGAATCCATAGCCCTTCTTGCTATCGTATTATGCACCGAGGTGGAGCTCCTAGTAGCTCCCGATCATACCTCTGTATGATCTAATCCCTTGTGAAACCTCTCGTATATGTCACATTTGGCCTATCGCTACTTGTGCTCTAAAGTCAGTTTGTTGCTCATTAGCTGCAAACTACAATTCCTTGCTATTGGTCTTACTTACTTACTTCCCCTGCAAATTCTATATGTTCCTTCGCCGCTTTGGGTTGTGGGGCTTACTTCCTAGCCCTAGTGGGAGTAGTTACTAGCGTTATAGGTCGTTGGGCGGCCGGAAGGTTGCCATGAGTAATTATATAGATTTATCATTAAGTAAGTAGTCTGATTTTATCATTAAGTAAAACAAACGTCTTATCTTAGTGATCCATTAGCTAAAACAGGGCAAAACAGTCTAAAGGATCTGCCGCGTACCATGTAGTTACTAGATCTGTTGTGTTGAATTATTACTTGGTAGTTTTATTGTAGTAGCAATTAGGGGATTCCTTTGCTCTTGATTCAGTCTTATTAGGTAGTAGTGGATTTCCGAGTTGTCCACACCCAGTAGGGGAAGTCTTAGTTGGTAGGGTAAGTCCTATTTATAAGATACGAACAAGTAAGTCCGGCACTAGGTTGATTCGTTAGTGCAGTGTTTCAGTCATCATATGGCCTATTCGTTAGTGCAGTGTTTCAGTCAAAGCCAATCACTTCCATTGTCGCCAACACATGAAACTCTATCTACTGACTCGGGAAAGCCAATAACTGACCGACGTCGACAACAGAACAAAGTATACTTTTATCAAACTCCACTTTATGAACCGCTTGCTCCGGCCAGTATTCTCTGTCAAGGAAATCAGGCCAAAAAGGCAAAGCTTTTGCAAAACCTTTCCACTTGCCCCGTACTGACTAACTTAGGCATTGGAACTGTAGGCTTTGACTAACTGCGCACCTTCCCTTTGATATCCCTCGACCTGTTCTGTTATCACTACTTTTTCTTTTTCTAACCTTTCGGCACCACGATTCGGTACAACTATGTCACCTCCTAATCACATCTTTATTGTATTCTAATCCCTTGCGAGACCTCTCATATGGGTCACATTTGTCTCAAACTATTCCACCACAATTCGCTATAACTATATCACCTCCTAATGACATCTCTATTGTATTCTAATCTTTGTTGGATGAAATTGGAATAAATCTCTTTATGTATGGCCTTTGCCAGCATATTATACACTTTAACCTCCTACAGACGTATTCTTCCTATGCATAAGTGAAAGTTTTAATGCTTTATGACATCGAGTTTCGATTGCCTTGGGATGGCTACAAATAGTCTATCATCCGCATACAAGCCCTTGTATGAGTATTGAATTCTTCGAGTTAGAAGTTCTCATAACATTTATGAGATTTGCACAACTCTTTCGATTGTTGAGTAACTCATCCCACCTTACACGGTCTCATCCTTTTTTAAGTGTCCCACTTGCCTTCAACACTATCAAGTTTGGTTACTAATGTCGAGCCATAGTTCAAACTAAGACATCCCGATGTGGTGCCTCTCGTAGGAAGAGTTAGTCATTCCTTTGAATGCCAAACTTGGATGACTGCTCTTCTGAGCTACTCTTTTCCTTATATCTAAATATTTGTTTCCCCCAACCAATCGTGCATGCTGGTTGCCCTCAACGTAGCCTCGCTACGTCCCCCATTTTTGTGTGTCAAGTATTTCTAAATATGTTTGTCCCGTTCTTATATCATTTTTTGCCATAGACTTAATTGATTTTGACTAAGTCATACGACACCTTTGCGTGTCCATCCATAAAGAATCAGCCTTTCTGAAATCTCTTATGGTCCCTTAAGGACCTACAAAAGAGAATACGTGTTAGAGAAAACTTTTAACTCGATATTACAAGAAATCATTTTAACAAACAATTGATAGACAATGCAAATTATAAATATGGACTTTGCAAGCTCTGAACGATTGCGCCCCACAAGTGCCCACATAATATTGTTGCGAAACAAAGCAACGAACAAACCATAGACACTACTCTAAAGGTTTATCTAGCCTTGTGCCACCTAGGTAGCTCCTAGGTGCTATGTTGACTGACACACTATATCACTTTATGGAGCTAGAAAACCCCCAAAATGACTATTTGGATGATATATTTCTATGTAGTTTTATTGCTATGTGATGAATGCACACAACTTGTTATTTATAAGCCTTAAATGACTATAAAAGTTAACCAAAATGGAGCTACTAAGCCTACTGTAAACTCTCTATATGTATGAAAAATATGAACAAAATCGAAAGACACTGACATGAACATTACATTAACCTTTTTTATAATTTTGTCTTTGACGATATGTCATAATACATATGTGTACTCGCACATCGCATATCATAGCATATACATTATTGCATATCATAACATATTCCGTACATTCCTATACACATCATAGAAAATACATGCACCCCCACATTGCACGTCATTATATATATATACATAAAAGATATTTTTATCATAATTCATATATTTTCATTCTTACAAAATATATACATTCATTCGTAATATACTTTCTAAATTACATTATAAATATGATAATTTATATGATCACTATTTTATGGTGAATTAAACTCAAAAATAAAGATGCCAATGAAAGATCATATTCTTTAATGAATGAGTATGTTAGGAACACTCAAATTGAGAGTATAGGGTAATAAGATGCTTTAGTTAAGAACCCTACCTCTTGAATTATTGATTTATAATAACTCATAGTAATAATTTTGATAAAATCTCTAATAAAATAAACTATATTCAATATGAAAAGATATCTAAATTTCACAATTAATTTTTCAGTAATTCACTCAATAATCAAATATACTAGTTAGTATCACTCAAACCATCACATAATTCTACAAAGAAATTTTACTTCACTATTTTAGCTAACTAAATAATCTTGATTACACTAATTTATAGCTTAAAATAAAATCATTAAAACTAAATATACACTAATTTATAGCTTAAAATAGAATCATTAAGAGGCCAAGCTACCCTCTTAATTCACTATTAATACTTATTTTAGTTTACAAAAATTGGATCGATATTATCTAGCTCATATCTTGGTGAGTACACGTAGTGTTCACTCAATTGCAAATTTCAAAAAATGTAAGAGAATCTTTTAAAATATATCAAAAGGACATCGCATAATCATATTCCTAAGAAAGTCAATTCTACTCAAATAAAATTCCCTTTTAGAAAATAGGGGATTCTATGTATCTATTATTGGGATAGTCATAACTTTATGCATTGATCTTAAGGTCATACCAAAAGACTTTAGAGCCATAAGAGAATCATATAAAATATATCTAAAACTCATATATTAATTTGAAGTGTAGATTACTCAAAAATAGCTAAAAGAATAAGCCTATAATCTATAAAATTGAAACTCTATGTATAACAAGGAAAGAATTGGATTTTTCTTACCTCAATCATTTTTAGAGCCACAGTTTAGTAGACTCTACGAGAAGAACTGAGAGAATGGTTGAAGGACAAAACTGGGTTGTGGGTTATCAGATTGGTTAAAAAAGATGAGGCCAAAATAAGATAGAGGTGCTTAAAAGGTTAGAAGGTCTAGGGTTCAATCCTATTAAGCATAATTTCAAATTTTTCCTTCTTTTTTTTACTAATATAATTCGAATATTACAGTAACTTTAATTGAGTTTAATTTAGACTGATAAAGATAACATTTTTTGTCTAAACTTATCCTTCAATTTTATTTATATATCTCAATATTTAGTATAACACTTCTTTTCAATTTATATCTCTATTTAATTTTTTATTATTTCATCTATGCCTAAGTAACTTATGATCCTCCATATCCATAATATTTAAAACTCATACTTCATTATGTTAATTATAGTCAAAATCATTCAGGCCTTGAGATTCACTTAAAACAAATTAAAATTCAATTACCACTTCTACTCATTATTTGAAATTGTTCGAACGAGAATATGAATCAAAAACCCATATAACTTGAAAATGTGAATAGAAATAGTGAGTAAAGTAAATCAATAAACAAATGATAAGGAAAAGCAAAAAGTAAATACAAATTGATTTATAGTGGTTCGATCGTCCCGACATACGTTCACTCTTGATTCCTCTTCTCTTGAGACTACCGGCTTTCACTACCGATCTTTTTTCCAATGGGCGGAGATCAACTATCCTTACAACCCTATCTTCTTTTACCAAGCTCAGGAGAGAACCTTTACAAACTCTTTCACACAATACCTCTTACCTCCTTAAAATAACTTACCTCTTACCTCCTTAAAAGAACTGCTAAACTCAAGGAGAAAGAGATTCAAGAGTTTACAATACTTTATCCTCAAGGATTCTTTCTCCTTTTCACCCTTTTTTTCACTCCTTATTCGCATCCAGCAAAAATGAGTGGGGTATTTATAGACCCCCAATAACTTCAGAATTAAAGCCAAAATTTTAAATCCTTAATTTTTCGGGGTGCTGACAGTACCACCACCGACATTGGGTAGTATTAATGTCGAATAGAGCTCGAGAATCTGGTTCTGGTGGTACTACTATCAGACTAGGCAGTACCACTGTCAGAAAGCCTGGAAAGCACAAACCGTGCTTTACGACACTTTGGGCGATACCATCGCTTAGACTTAGTGGTACCACCACCCAGGTCATTTCATGACATTGAATTGGCCTTTCATCAACCCAATTTAACCTTGGTTCAGGCTCAATGGGCCCCAAATCAAGTTGGCATGATCTCGGTCCAATACCAACTTAATTCGATTCTAAACGATCGCGATCAAGATCTAACCACTCAATCACATATTTAGCACAATCATGAAGCAATTAACACGTTATCCAGCATTCTAGCATGTCATTTGATTATCCGACACTTCGTTCGAACCTTTGACACATCGTCATTTCCTTCGGCATATCACCCAATCTATCAACATATTGACTTCTCACAACATCTTATCTTTTAGCGCAATACTTAATCGTTCTAACCTGATGCTTGAACTCATGGCACGAAATTCATCCCTCGGCACGTCAATCAATCTATTAGCTCGATATCCAATCTTTGACATGATACTCCTTTGACCCAACTTCTGATTCTCGAGTTTTAGTAATTTGTCATGTGATGGTTTGTGTCCTGATCGAAGTCTTTCCTACATCACTTGTCTTAAAAGTATATTAGTTTATAAATTCATCAATTGATTTCATCATCAAAATCCGAGATTCAACAATTTCTCCCATTTTAAAATTTCAAAGAAACATGATAACCTTTCAATTCTTTGAATTCAAGTCAAAACACTTTAATAAAAAATGACAACTTTTGGTACTGATTATTGCAAGAATCATATGCATAATTTTATATCATACATATGTCTCAAACGAATATCATAGGTTGATGTCATCATAATATAACATGCATATAAGTGCTACGTCATCACAAAATTATTATTACTTCTCTCCCTTTGTCATTAACAAAAAAAAGAAAAAAATGAGTAAGTCACTACTTTTCTCTCCCCCTTTGTCGTTATAAGGAAGAGAATGATATTTATCATGATGCTACTTCTCTTCATTTATATTAATATGCCAATGATGTGATATTAATAAATCTCACATCATAAACATCAAAAATTTAAGATTATAATCCAATGAGATGAATCTCCTCTTTACTAAAAAAAAAAAAAAAATTATAGGAGAATAAATAGGAAAAGATTTTAATTCATATAAAATAACTCTCAAGTTAAATATCAAGAAGTCAAGATTATAATTTGTTTGAATAAATCTCATTCTTAATAAACAATAAAAAAATATAGGAGAACAAATAGTAAAAGATCTTGCTTCATATAAAATAAATCTCAAGTTAAATATCGAGAAGTCAAGATCATAATTTTTTTAAATAAATCTCCTTCTTAATAAATAGTAAAAAAAATTATAAAAGAATAAATAGTAAACGATCTTGATTCATATGAAATAAATCTTAAGTCAAATATCGAGAAGTCAAGATTATGCTTTGTTTGAATAAATCTTATTCTTGATAAATAGCACAAAGGATTATATGAGAACAAATAGTAAAAGATCTTGATTCATATAAAATAAATCTTAAGTTAAATATCGAGAAGTCAATATCATAATTTGTTTGAATGAGTCTCCTTCTTAATAAATAGCAAAAGGTTTAGAGGAAAACAAATATTAAAGATCTTGATTCATACGAGATAGATCTTAAGCCAAGAATATTAAGAAGTTAAGTGAAAGATCATGATTCTTTAAAAAAAATCTAATTAAATTCAAAGTCATTAAGCCAGGCATCATTGTTAATAATAAAAAAATATGAGATTAATTTTATACTTTCATGTCTTAATCTCATATGACAAAGCCATGCATCATTGTTAAAAATAAAAAAATAAGTTTCGTCATGAAAATCATCAAGATCAATAACAGAAACATTATTGAACTTTAAGACAATCATATATTTATTCTTATATGGTACGTCATTAGATCCAAATTTAATATTATATCCCTTGTCATATAATTGACTAATGTTTAATATTCTTATTTGGTACGTCATCTTTAATCATAAGATTTGACTTGTTAATAATTTTAAGTTTTTCTAAAGTTTGTTGTAATAATATATTCCCACCCCCTTTTTAAGTGAATCTAACTCTTCTCATTTAGTGCAAGATGTTAACAGACAATTGTCATGCTTATTTTTAGAGAGAGATACATGATCCTCCCTTTTTTTATTTTTTATAGCAATTTATATTTATTACTAACCTTTTTAATTAAACAAATCATGAAATACATTAATAAATTCATCATAAGAAAAGATGTTTCGGGTGAGTCACATACCTCATAGTTAAATATCATCAATGCATAGTTTGTCATGTCATCTTTATTGATTTATCCCACGTTACCTTGAATGTTTTTATTTTCTTTTGTGTTGTTAACTTCTTATTGAGTTGTGGACACTCATTTTTTAAGTGCCCTAGCTTCTTGCATTCGTAATATATTACAATATCTTTTTCAGGTTCATTTTTATTCTTATTAGTTTCATTCATTTTCACGAACTTTTTATGTCTTTTTGTAAGGAGTTATATATTGTCTTTATCATCACTTGAGCTTTTGATCGAGGAATCTTTTTTGGTTCTCAATGCAATATTCTTCTTGTTCTTTGGAAGATTTTTCTCTTGTTCGTCATGTACTTTACAAGTCATTTTATAGGTCATTAAATACCCTATAAATTCTTCAAGAGGAAAATTGTTCAAGTTCTTTGCCTCTTGGATAGCTTTTGGATCCCAACATTTTGAAAGAGTTCTTAAAATTTTATTTACAAATTTAAAGTTAGTATAGCATATACCAAAAGCTTTCAAACCATTGACAATATCCGTAAAACGAGTGTACATATCACCAATGGTTTTACTTAGCTTCATTTTTAAACAGTCCATAACTATATATCAAGAGATTAATTTTTGACTCTTTTACTCTACTTGTGCCTTCATGAGTAACTTCTAGTGTGTGTCAAATGTCATATACAATGTCATACATATAAACATGAATAAACTCATTTTTATCCAAAACATAAATTAAAGTGTTCATAGCTTTAGCGTTCAAAGAAAAAATTTTCTTTTCAAAATTATTCCACTCATTCATTAGATTGGAAGAGTTTTGAAAACCATTCAATGACACAAATCAAAATCCATAACGTTGTGGTCCTTTACGCCGAGTCCAAGGTGTCGTCTTCGGCTTGGTCCATGCCAAGTGCATAAGGGCGACCACATAGCTCAAACTTATTGAGGAGAGGGTGAGACAGACAAACGACTCTGTTTTTAGATCCTCGGGCCACCTTCCCAAGCCTGGGTTGACACTTGTCTCCTTCTCACGACTATGTCATACTAGAAAAGGCTCAATGCACAGAGAGTCCTTCCGGCTTAGCCCATCTGATGATTAAGTTAGTCGCGAGCCTGGGCTCTTATGAGGGGTGTTCAAGAGGTCATTGTCTGAGCCAAGTTGGGGGTGCCTAGCTGGCTCCGCTGTGGTGATCTGGCAATCTTTGCCAAAATATGCCCTATCATTCTCTCTCCCCCCTATAGGAGTCGTGCCTTCGGAGAATCAGGAGACGTGGCTCATGGTAGGAGCATACTTGGACGTTGATCTTGTCTTAGAGTTTATGGTTTTTGTTGGATGAAGTGTGAGGAATTGGCCAGGAAAGAGTCGACAACAAAAAGACCGGGACCAGGTTGGTAGTGCGACAACCACGACTAGATCAGCATGTTATTGGTTGAGGTAGGACTGATCGAGACTTAGTCGACATGATTGGTTAAGGCTTAGTTAGCATGACTGGCCGAGACTTAATCGGCATGATTGGCCAAGGCTTAGTCAGCATAACTAGCCAAGACTTGTCGGTAGGGTTGGCTAAGATTTAGTTGGCATGGTTGACCGAGGCTTATTCAGTATGATTGGCCAAGGCTTAGTCGGCATGACTGGTCGAGACTTGTTGGCAGGATTGGCCGAGACTTAGTCGGCATAGGAATGGCCAAGGCTTAGTTGGCATGACTGGCGAAGACTTGTCCGCAGGACTAGCTGAGACTTGTCAATAGGACTGGTTGAGGCTTAGTCGACATGACTGGTCGAGGCTTAATCAACATGACTAACTAAAGCTTAGTTGACATGACTAGCCGAGATTTAGTTGGCATGACTCGTCGAGACTTGTTAGAGGACTAGCCGAGACTTACCGGTAAGATTGGTCGAGGCTTAGTCAGCATGATTGGTCAAGGCTTAGTTGGCATGACTGGCCAAGGCTTAGTCGATAGGATTGACTAAGGCTTAGTCAACATGACTTACCGGGACTTATCGGCATGACTGGTCAAGGCTTAGTCGACATGACTAGCCGAAACTTGTCGACAGGACAACCTACTCTTAAGTGAGAAAATTTGAACTGCAGCGATTGTTAGTGTGCCTCGCTCCTTTCCGAGGCGGGCGCCCCCTTGTGATGATGGGGTGCTGAGCTGTCATGCTGCGAGCAGGTGATTCTGCAGGTGGGGCGCTTCTATCCAAGCAGTTTCTTAGGGTGCATCAGACCCATTTATTGTGAATCCCTTTCGGCTTCGAGGTGTTGCATTATATTCGAAAAGGCGGAAGGTTGCTTCGAGTGGTGCGTCTGTCACCTCAATTGCGTCCCTTCGGCTAAAAGGTTGTCTCAATTTGGTTGTCTCCATTCATCTTTATAAACTTCGCTTGTCGAATAGGAAGGACTTATTACTTCTTAACACTCTTTGATCATTTCTTCCTCCAAAGCCATCAAGTCCATGAAGGAGGCTTGGCTAATGGAGGTGTGCCTTAATCCAACCCTCGCGAATACAATCGATTTCATTTCATCGATCGTCATTCCTCGTCATTTGCTCAGGTCCCATTTTGTATGCTAACTAAGTATTTGATTTTGTAGACATGAACCACCACAGTATGCAATGGACGTTCGTGAGGCTCAGCCCGCACCCCGAGTCTTCCTGTCCGCCTTCTGATCCCGTTGTCAAGGCAAATGGTACTTGCGGGGCTGACCCACCCACTAAGAAGAGGCACCTCGCAAAGATGCCCCCACCTCCCCCCAAGGAAGGCGACCCCCTCGGAGGCTCTTCGTGGGGAGGGGAGCAGTAGACGGTGGGACAAGATCGTGTCTTGGCCTCGGTCCATGAGGGACCTTTGCAGGGTCAGGGCTCATTCCAAGGACGAGCCCTTTTTGGCCTAGGAGATGATAGATCTCCTGGCAATGTTTGGGGATGACCTACTTGAAGCTCGTTGGGCCACTCTGATCCATCAGAGTAAGGTGTGGGCAGAAGGAGCTGACGCCCAACTGTTCTGTTGAGGGGTCCTATGCCCCCCTTCTTGCGAAGGAGATCTACACCACTCCTTCAGAGGCGTTGCTTGATAACGCCGTAAAGAATCTAGTCGTGATAAGTTGCCTCTTTGTCCGTCCTTCGCTTACACTCTTCTAGTTCTATTATTGACGCCTTGTTCCTGCAACACCACCATTTTACCATGGGATTGATCAACGGGGTGCGTGATTCCGGGCGAGTCATGGATGAGCTTTCCCGGGTGATTGATGAGCTCCGGGCCAAGGTCCGGAAGCTCAAGGATGAAACTGATCTGATCGCTATGGCAATCGCTAAGGCTCGGGCTAGTGAGGCCATTGAATGACCTGAAGAGTCCCAAGTTTTGGAAGCCCAGGTCCAAACTTTGGGAGGTGACCTGAGTGCTGCTCGGTTGTTCGGTTGAAGGCTTGGGAGGCCAAGTAGTCACTAGCCTTGGCCCAAGCTGCAAGGAAGAAGGCTGAGGACTCGGTGGCTGTCAAGCGAGATGCCTTTTACAGATAATAAAAAATAGAAAAGAGAATGATACCAACCAAACAAATAATAAAAAATAAAAAAATAGCTTTGCCCAAAAGTGAGTACTTTCAGAATAAATGCCTTTTACCTCCCGCACATCTTCAACATTGAAAAAAAAAAAAAATATATATATATATAACCTCTATTACAATGTTTTTATTCCTTTTATAAGATTTTGAATATAAACATATAAATATATAACATTATTGATTAATAATATTATCGATTAGTACACTTTCATCTTTATAGATGAATATTTAATATTCAGAATAAAAATTTACCATCTACAATCAATAACAAACAAAATTTCTTCGAATCGAGATGCCCCATCAGCTGCATATTAACGATATTGTGGGATTGAGTTCCCGTTGATGTATCGAACGACAGGCTGATGATGTCGTATGATGAGACTGCCTACATGTGTGTGATTCTACCCTCTTATTAGACAGGGAAATGATGACCATAACACAAAAGCGTCACTCGTGGAAGCCGCCTCGCCTCGGCTAGCAGCAAAAAAAGACAGACCCTCACGTAAAGCAGCAGCCTCGGTGTACGTGCTGCATTTCTCAACAGTGTGTGCTTGCAACCAGCCGAATAAATAAAATAAAATAAAATAAAAATCCCAGCGTCAGTCCTTGATGGAAAACCCAAGTCCTCAACTTGCATCTGATGGTCCGAAACCATCTACATTCAATTTCACCCAAGACCTATCTATCTTTATGTATGAAAGATAGTTAGTTGTTCATCTACTAGTTCATCAAGTAATAGCTTTTATGGCTAAGCTACATATGCAAGCTGGCGTTGACTCTCCAAGATAGCTGAGCTACATATCAAGTCACTTTGTTCCATGGCAAAACATACAGGGTTTTCAGATTCACTCCACATCCTTGTATACCTTACGGTGTTGTCAGCAAGGTTTACTTGTACTTGCAAGGACAGATCACCGTTTAATTTTCATTTTCTTTCTTTCAATAGGATGCTTTTGGTTTTCTTTCCCATCTCGATAAGCCTTTGCTCACCACATTCCTACACAAACACATCAATTTAATAGTAGAGCTATTCACTTGTTGTCCATTTGCATGACCAATTAAATTTGTGTACTATGTGATATTGCAAACTGCTCCTTCCCAAATGGCCCTTGTATCTATCACATGCTGTCCCAATCTTTTTGGACAATATCATCAGGAGCAACTCAATGTTTTAGTTTTATTATCCTAATGGAGGATGATCACCAGGAGAAGCTTGCTATACTCAGGCGGTTCCTTCGACAAGTGTGACTGGATCTTTCTTCTAATAAACCTATATGTTTTACCTCATTCTTCCAACTCTTGATGGAAAGCATCCTTTTCACATCGGCAATGTAAATTGGGAGGCAGTCTCCTTTGTGATCTCCGTTTGACAGCTTCCTAGTCACAATCATGGGTGGGTCTCTTAATTCCCTTGGAGCTCTACAATGGCCATGATCTTTCAACTTGTGGCTTGTTGCTTCCTAGTGATATAATTTGACTGTTCAAAGAAACACCAGAAACAGAAAAGAGAAAAACATAGAATTAACACCATATTTTACTCGACATCGCAGTAAGGTTGTTCCTCTTTGATCAGGTGACCGATGGTAAGACCATATATGTTTATCCTTCCAGATTTTGGCATTGATGAGAACCTTATGCATTAATCATACTCTTTCTTAATTTTGTTATCTTAGATGACTCCATGTATGTGCTGGAAATTTATCCTAAATCTTGTGCATGTAGCAGCTCTAGATATTACACAATTCAATCCAGTTAGACCATATAATTCTTGTAACATCTGATTAAAATGGCCAAAAGCTTAAGAATATGATAAAAAAAACAGTGAGAAGAAAGAATGAAGTACTAACATGATAGATAGAAATCTGAAGTTCTAGCTGTGGTATATAAAGAACTTAAAACATATCATTTCCATAAAGAGCTACATAATAAATTACCTGATATGATCTGGAGCACTGATCCATCATCATTATTAGATTCTGTCCATTGTAGAGAGGCTTCCAAAATTCTGAGTAACCTGTATTGTCAGTATTAGTTTACTTCTAATCAATACAAGCTCAGAAAAAAAAATTTAGTTTCTCTTCATGCTTTTACAATGAAGCTTCAAATTTTAAAGGCTCAGAATGGGGAGAGGATCACCAGACATCTCTAGCCGACCATCTGTTGCATAGCTTTGCAGTAGGTTCATCACTATCCTTCCCCTGGTCTTGGTTATTAATTCAATATTTATTTGCTGCAGAAACAATCGCCTGCAGAATTCCTTGAAGCTTATATGACAGATGATAGCCCATTTATTTCACATCCTACTGCCTAACCGTTTAATGGACATTGATGTTGCTGTTCTTCTCCCGGAAAGCACTCCTTTGCAAATGCTGCATCAGTATTTTGTGTGATGATAAAGATTCTTTGTGCATCCTCCTGCTCCCCATACTATACAAATTTCATGTACTTGTACAGAAACAGTGAACCCCACCGATCAATACAAAGCCATCAACATGTTGCAGAATTGCATTAACCTCTGAGTTCCACACTCATGGCAATGGCACAGTGAGCGTAGATCTTATGGACAAGGCCGGCCTGTTTCCGATCAGTGATACCTACTCTCCTTTTCCTACACCCATCACAATCATCTCATCCTTTAATCTCTCTACCTTCTCGATATCCCCTTGCTTCCTGTATCCATGCATGAATGCACTATAGACCTCTAAGCTGTTTCCAAACCCTTTACCAGCCATCTCAGCCTGAAGCTTCAATGCCTGCTCAACATCTCCTTCTTCACACAGACCTCTGATCAACACCTCATAGCTTGACCGACTCGGCGTAAACCCTTCTCTCCTCATCTCATCTCTCAAAATTCCCAACCCCTCTGCAACCCTCATCCTCTCACACATTGCTGCAAGCAACTCGTCAACAACTGAGACGTCCACCCCAAATCCCCTCCTCCTCATATCCTGGTACAGAAGAAGCCCAGAATCGATATCTCCAATCTTGCAATGGCCCCTAATCAACTGCTCGAACGTGGTCGCAGTCGGCTCGATCTCACTCAATATCATCTGCCTGTAGAGCTCTTCGGCCCTCTCCATCTCTTCTACCTTGCAGTAACCACCGATCAAAGTGTTGAATGACATGATATCAGGTTTAATTCCCTTGGCTGCCATTTCTTCCCACAATCCGCTCGCAGTATCCATCATACCTTCGTCGCAGTATCCAGCCATTAGAATGCTGTAGGTGAAGACGTTTGGATCGCATCCAACACTCTCCATCTCGCCTCTGATCTCCTTCGATCTCTCCAAATTCCCTTCTCGATAGAGAGCAAGGAGAAGGGTGTTAAAGGTCCCCACATTGGGAGAAACCCTAAGCTTAACACCAACTCCATCACAGCCAGCAGGTTCTGGTTTGAAGATTTGGTTGTAAATTTGGAAGCCGGCATCCGATCCCTTAGCGCGAGACACCGATCGGATCAAGGCGTTGCAGGTACCGATGGACGGCTGGATGCCGCGGGATCTCAGGATCCGAACGATCTGGACCGCCCGATCGAGCCGCTTGACCTGGAGGTAAGCCAGCACGAGGAGGTCGAAGACGAAGGGAGCCGAGTCGAAGGCGTGATAGGTCCTCGCTAGGGTTCTGAAGATCTCCGGCGGGCCGTTGATCCCCTCGACATCCAAGTTGGGGGAGGAGGAGGGGTCGAGGGAGCGGACGGCAGCCTGGAGGAGGGAGAGGGCAGCGGGGCGGCGGCGGTGTCGCGCGAGCACGTGGGCGGCGGCGGCGAAGGAGAGGGGGTCGTGGTGGCAGAGGGAGTGGCGGCGGGAGAAGAGGAAGAAGCCGAGGGCCAGGCGCGGGTTGTTGCGGATGCGGAGGAGGATGTGGGCGAACTGGGCGGTGGAGAAGCCGGCCAGGTGGACCGACTTGAGGAAGGTCCAGCGGCGCCTCGAGCGGAGCTCCCGCAGGATGGAGACGGCAGAGGAGACGACGGCCTCGTCTTCGGGGGCGAGCTGTGGGAGATCGGACACCATCGATGAGGCGATGGACGGATGGGATGAAGAGGAGTGGACGAGGCGTTGCGGATGAAGAGAATAGGTTTGGCTCTGCGGATTCGAATCGCCACCATCGGAGCCTGCCGTGGAGGAGGGAGGAGTCGAGGGAAAAATTTGCCGGACAAAATGTGCCCATAGAGGTGCAAACCACGACGGGTCGGGTTTTTCATCTATGGGAATCGATCCAACCCGTTAATTCATCGAGTTCGAATTATACGATGGTAAAATTAGATTTTTTTTTTTTGTTTTAATGTCGACAACAATTGAAGAAGTTGCTTAATCAAACCCTAAAAGGAGAACTTAAATTGAAAGCAGAACATTAGGAAAGAGAGCCACAAAATGGTAACATCAAAGGCAGTGAATCAGAGAGTAAACTGACTCAAATATTGATATGAGTAATGAGCATACTAGCAATCATAAAAATATTTACTCTAAACTACACCAAAGATGAAGATTGAGTCATGACAATATGCTCTTATCAAATTCTCAATTTGGGTAATTTCATCATTAATATCCATGTTGGATGTTCTTCAACAGTTAAATTTAGTTGGTGTCACTTCACGAGGGTGGGACTTGGGTCATGTGCGAAAGATGACAACTATTTGAAGCAGTGCGGGCGAGACGATGAGAGTCTCATGGTGACATCACAACACAGATAATATGATTAATTGGTAAAGTAAACATTATAATTGAATGATAGAATATTGGAGTGAAGGAGTGATAACATCATTTAAAAAAAAAATAAGAAGCTCAATCGAATAAAGTAAAAAAAGGGATGCTAAGGTGGAAAAAGAAAAGTTGGGGCTGTTTTTTTATTTGATGAATTAAAAAACAAAACAATTACAATTGTGCCAAAAGATTTCCATTGCCGGGATTTGAACCCGGGTCGCCTGGGTGAAAGCCAGGTATCCTAACCGGACTAGACGACAATGGATCAGCGATATATTTTTCTTATTATTACTATATATGGAAAGAAAGAACGTTTAACGCCCCACGAGCTGCCAACTTTACCCTAATTCCAAGGGCAGCGAGAAACGAACAAAGCGGAGAGGGAGAAAGCAATGTCGCAACGCGTGCAACCCCGAGCGAGCACTGCACACCCACATGACGCCCTTCGCCATCGGTGAGGTCAAGCAACGACGGCCAACTTGGCGCACCAAACAAGGGCCGCGTCACGGAGTGCAGGTCCTGCTCGATCACCACCGCCCCATGCTTTCCTGCACATGAAGCCCTTGTGACCTCGTCCACGGACGGGACACATGCACGACAGTCTAGGCACTGTGACTTCGTCTCTTTTTTTGACTTCCATGGACGTCACAGCGCCATCGTCCCCGTTCAATTAGGTGTTATTCCTCACATCAGTGCATGTTTTCTTGTTTGGAGCACTTCCATGGCACCATCCAACCAAAGCTTTGAATGATCCCTGTGAGTCCAGGAGAAACAACAGATTCTGTCGGATTCCAACGTACGATTTATATATCACCGGACCCGTTTGATTGTATGAATGTTGGAAGTTGATGTCTTTTCTTCTTTTATTCAGGGAATGGACGATTACATGGTTGTAGCCATCTGTGTTGTGGACTCAAGCATCCATATCCGTTCAACATGTATCCATCAGCCTTTCCATGTCCTTCCTGGTCTTTCATTCCAGTTTTCAAGATAAGAAAAGGATGGTATAGCTCCTGAAAAGTTCTTCCACTCAAATCACTTTGGAAGATGAAAACCATGACACTTGTAGCTACAGAATTAGCTGGAGAAACATTTTCCAATTGACTGTGCAAAATACTGGCAAGCAAGATTGCATGGTGAATGATGTCGGAAGCCTTAATTTTGCAGGGAAGATAGATGTTTGCGGGGAGCCCTGTTCTGCAAAGCATTAGAAATGGTGAATGGACTAATGGTTTCTGTGACCTTTCAATTAATACAATTTATGTTTTCTGAAAAAGGTAGCTTTTCCTTTTTCTTTGTTTGGAGGAGTATCATTTGAAAACTCGACTAACAGAAAGACATTATTGCAAGTGTGACAGCTGAGCTCCAAAGTAAGGCAATAAAGCAGAGTCAAAAGAGGAGGCATTATTTATGCAGTGGTACCAATCCCCAACTCTCTGGTTTTCTTTGTGTTTCTTTGCTTCTGCTTTCCCAGTCACAGCAGTCTCTTTCGCATAGTACTGCAAAGACTAATTAGTTGTGTGAGATTGCAGTGACAGATACCGCAGGAATGACTGCTTTTGTTGCTCCTGGGGTTCCCATCGGACAAGTCTAAAAGCAGAAGGTTCCACATGAGGCTGATGGCTGCTCTTGTTTTTGCTGTCACAAAGTTTCAAATTTTGACAAGCACTTGATGTGCACCAGCTATCAGATTATACCAATCACTAATCTGGTCTTCAGGTAGCTCAGGTCACTGTACTTACTGTCATTTTACTTTCTCCCAGTTCCTCTATCAAGAACTAACTTGTGAGCATTGCATATCTATGAAAACTTTGACTTGTACCTTTGTCTTAGTGCAGGAGGAAATGAAATGTGGATAGTAAGGGTGAGCAAGGTGACTTTTCTGTAAGTTTGCCATGGCATAGTCACATCAATTCTTATGTTCAAGCTTAGTGGTCAAACTGTATAGGAGCAGAATTCACTATCTCAGTGTTCTATACCTTAAAATTCTACATTTTCTTTCTGGATGGAAACCTACAGGTTAAGTCAGATTAGGAACAAAACCCAAACAGACTTGTGAGGGAACATGGAAGCAGTCTTTTAATTCATTACACAGATCATTCCTTAAAATGAAAGCTATCATCAGTCTCTAGAGAGAGTCTTCCAAATAATTTATAAGACAAAATATTTTAGAGAAGGCATCTTCACTTCTAAGACTCATTCCACATTTCCATGTGCACTCTACCTATTCCACTAAGCTCCAACCTTCCCCCTTTTTATGTCCTATTTCTTGTTCTACCCTTTGTTTTTGCATTACAGAACGAGGAGGCCTCAGGAAGTTCTAATAAACACTATCAAACAACCCAAAAAGGCTTAGTTACTTCTTCCAAACATTGAATCCCTTTTTGTCTCTGACCTTTTACATATGTTAACATTATTCTTTTTGGGACTTGAGAATTGGATATTGGTGAACAGTAAGCACATTTCCAGCAAGCTGACAGGCCTTCCTTTATAATCAAACTCCTCACCCAAAGCTCAATGTAGAGACAGAGAGGAGCCTGAGTAGAATTAATTGCAGGGATTGTGAAACAGGGGAATGAGGCTGTGACAACAGCTCTTTCGGCATTCCATAAAGGTGGTGTCCAAGTCACAGAGAAATATAATGGTTTGGGGAGAGGAAAGTAGTTTTACTCTCATTTGCTTGAACTAAAGTTATCATCTTTTTCACTCCCTAAATCTGAGGAAATGATTTGAAAGAGCCATCATTGCTATCTGTGATTCCGTCCATCTCCTGTTGGCTGCATGCTTGGCATTGGACCATGGTTTCATCATTAGTATCCCCAAAAGAGAAAGGAGAGACATGGAGTAAAAGAGGGGTGGGGAGGGTAGTGGAAGGGGCTGACTTAGGAGATGAGGTAAGTGGACACCTTACTGCATTTTCTTGAATTCTTTCTCTGTATGTTTCGCATGTCATCCACAAGACAGGTTCCTTACTCTCCAATACTTCAAATCTTCATTCTTCTCTGAGATATGAACAGGGAAAGGTAGAATCTTTAGGTGTTCTAGAGACAAAATGGAGTTCAAATTGGAACCCTTGCCTTGTATTCCAGGCATAGGCCTCTGCAATTTGATTATGTTTCATCCTCTCTCTCTCTCTCTCTTCCTTTTTTCTCTTTCTTTTTGAGGTTGAACAGGATACCCGGCTTGCTGAAGTAAATTTCTTGTTGCTTGTGCAGGTTTTATATGTAGGAATTCGTCTTGTAAGAAACACATTCTTCATCTTAATTGAAGGTTTCTAAGCTGTCAGCTTGGCACCCTCCTCAAATGTGATTTCACTCTTAGAAAGGCACCATTAAGCAGACGCTAGAATGGCAGAGTTGACACTCAGAAGGCTTGAACAAGGCCACGCAAGGATCAGAAATGTTCCCATTGCGGTAACCCCAGAAGGATTCTGGTGTTGTCCCTCTCCTGCAGCCATCCAGAAGACCCTTAAGAATCAAAATCTTCAAGACAGACACAGAACCACATCTCCACTGCACTCGAAGGCCTCATCTCTTCAGAGGCCATCACTTCCCCCTGTGGACAAAAGATCAGTCTCTACTTCATTGAGGTCTAGGCTCATTGCTGATGAGCAGAGATGTCCCAACTCTGGCACTGCTACTCCCGTATCATCAAAGGCTCCTGAGAGACCCCAGAAGCTAAATGTTGAAACTCAGCAACGCAAGATATCGGTCGGCTTTGGTCAGCTGGAGACCAGTGACTTGAAAGTTACTCTGCATGGAAAGGGAGGTCCTTCTGTGAGGATGAGTGTTCACAAGAACATTCTTGCGGAACACTGCAGCTTCTTTGCAGATAAGCTCTCTGGGTTGTCTCCAGCACCCCAAATTGAAATGGCAGACTGCGAAGATGTGGAAATCTTTGTCGAGACCGTGGGGTTGATGTACTGCAAAGAAATCAAACACAGACTGATCAAACAAAGTGTTTCTCGTGTACTTCGTATTCTGAAGGTTTGTTAGACCATCATGATCACATTATTTTCTTCAGCTGTTGCATAATATATGCCATCTATTTCTCCTATAATCTTTGTGGTCATGTGAATTTTATCTGACTAATAATTAGTGCTTCAATGCCGATATGATATTTGGCTTCAAGAGGAGGTTCTTACCATTTTGTGCGAGGAAAGATGATTATTCTCACAGAAACAAATGATTCACCAGCCTATCAGAATGACCTGTTTAAGTATCATCATTGCTATTGTTTTAGTCTAAATAGACTCCAAGGATTGCAACTGTTAACCTACAAATGTTTCTCTTTCTGCTATTTAACTTGTAGATTGTAGCTTAAGTAGATTCCTTAAGTTTTTAGTACCTAAAATAAAGGGATGCCAATTAGTTAATCACTGCAGAGCTTCAAATATGAAGCAATCAGAGATGAAAATGAACTCTGATAATGCACCCGAATTTCTTGTAAATCCTAAAGAGTAAAATTTGTAGTATTTCTGATGAAATTTTTCAGCAACAGATTACAGAAACACATAACATAAACCATGAATGTAGATAAACATTTTGCAGTAGCTTCACAGATATCTGGCTTGATCATAGCATGTATTTTTCGTATCAGGTGAGGAGCTTATAGATATTGTTATCTCTTTCACTGCCACTAACATCCTAGAATTTGATGAAAGTGCTACTTACCCAACTTAATAGAGGACAGTATTTTACAGGTTGCTGAAATGCTTGGCTTCCAAGCATGCATCAAGTCATGCCTGGATTACTTGGAAGCAGCACCATGGATTGGAGAAGAAGAAGATGATGTCGTCTCGTCTGTTCGACGACTTCAGGATGACAACTACGGTATCAGTCCTATACTAAACCGAGTCGCTTCTGATCTATCCAACCAGCCAAATGACACACTCTCTCACATAATGGAGTTAGTCCTTGAAAGCACTGAGGATAGAGGCCGACGGGAAATGAAATCCTTAGTGCTGAAACTTCTCAAGGAAATTAACCTCAAGACAAATGGAACTATTGAGATTTGCACAGAAAGTTTATACAGTTCATGCCGACGATGCTTAGAATCACTCCTGAATCTATTCAGACAAGCATCTGAGCCTGGTTTTTCTGATAGATCTTTGGAGAGCAAAGATCCTGTGGTGCGACAGATCACTCTCGAGGCAGATAATCTCATCTGGTTACTTGAAATTTTGGTTGACAGGAATGCAGCAGATGAATTCACATTGATGTGGGCTAGCCAGAATGAACTTGCGGAACTGCACACAAAGGTGCCAACCATGTCCCGTCACCTGGTCAGCTGCATCACCTGCAGGCTCTTCGTTGGAATCGGAAATGGAGAGATGCTTCCTTTGAAGGAAACCCGCAAGCTGCTGTTACATGTATGGTTGCAGCCACTGATCAATGACTATAGCTGGTTACAGCATGGTAGCAGATCGTTCGATCGAAAAGTGGTGGAGGAAGGAATTGGCCGAACGATTCTAACGCTTTCTTTAGAAGACCAGCAAAGCATTCTGCTGTCTTGGTTGGGATGTTTCTTGAAGGCTAGTGATAACTGTCCTAATCTTCAGAGAGCCTTTGAGGTCTGGTGGAGGAGGACATTCATCAGGCCTTACGTTGAGCAGCATGGGAACAGTCTCCAGTCAGGTAAAGCTTGACTTGTGTTTAGGCTGGAAGGCAGAATGCTACCTCTCAATTGCATGGTATCAGTTCCATGGCACATCTGTGTGCAACCATTACAAAGTGATGTGTTCTCTCTGTCTGGGAGACGTGATTGCATTTTATGATTATGTTTGCTTGTGAGCTATGAAGGAAAATTTCGAGTTGTTAACTAGTGACAATCTTGCTATATTGAGTTTTCGGAGAAATCAGATGTATGCTTTGTTTACATATTCTCACACTCGAATCTTCTCAATCTTAACAGCTGAACTTGATATCATTGCATGCACATCATGAAAATTTACATGGATTGGGTGCCTAAGTCAATGTTGGTGATCATAACCGTGATTTGCTGAATCAAATTAGTCTGGTATCTATCCACCTTCCTCCACTTCTGAACATTCAACTATTGATTTCAGATTTTTACACCACTCATTGAATTAATGTGTTTGCCTTATGATCAGGCCCAGGATAGAGTGACAATGCATGCTGTTTAGAAAACAATCAGAGATGGAATTTTTATGTTGTTTCTGTCTTATCTATCTTTTTGTAGGATTCTCTTTGATATGTTTTTATATATCTAAGGCTACTTAGTCAACTACTTTTTGTTGACCACAACTCCTGTCAAATTTTGCTTGGTTTTGGAGGATATGTTGGAGTGCATGAAATCATTCCATCTTCTTTGTTTTACTGTCAGTTATCATACATTGTTCATCCTTTTATTGTTTTTGGAGGACTTTATGGAGCATATGAATTCATACCATCTACTTTGTTTTCCTGTCACTCATCACAATTCTCATGTCCAGTAGTAAATTGTTAACACCCTCCACCCTTCATGTCTTGGAGAATATGAATTCATATCTTCTTTGTTTTACTTGCTTGTTTTTGGAGGATACTTCCTTGTACTGAATGATGATGCCATGTTGTCTGTATCTGAAACCTTTTGATAATGGTCTCCTCTTCATGTCCATTGCACATTCAAAAGTGGGAATGTGAGCATCTCACAAACATATACTTGAAGTCAAATCAGACAAACTTATTTGGTTGCAGATATGATAGGACTTCTGTGTTGACCACTGGCCAATCATGGTGTTGACTATGTGGTGATTAAAACCCAATATAATGAGGTCACAAGGCTTGGATATTACCATTATGGATAAACTGCACAACAAAAATGCTGAAATGCCCTGCATTTCATACATAATATTATATACAGAACACACATGGAGGACAGTAATAATACCTTGGCAGGTTTGAGTGAGAAAGAGAAGAAAACACTGATACATGTAAAGCTCACTGGGCCCACCATCCAAAACACTGGTCTTCATACTTGCTTATTGCCTTACAAATAGTAATCAATGCTCGAGTAGATGATAATAGTGGAATTACTATCTTCTTTTGCTTTTTATTCTTTTTCTAAAAGGTAGGGGATGAAAGGATTCTGCCAATTGAGTTTTCCATCCATCATATTCTGTAAACTTAAGCCATTTTGCAAAATAACATATCTGATTTAGTTCTTTTGTGTTCACTGTACTGCTGACAGTTTTTATCATTTTCACCTAAATGTTTTTATCATTTTGCAAAATAACATATCTCACCTTGCTTTATTAATCTGAACCAAAAGGGAACGAAACATTCATCAAGAGATTAACAAATAAGAAGTATTTTTAAAATTTGATATAAGATTTATATGATTCGACACTCTTAATCTATATTCATTAAAAAAATAATCTTTTTTGTTAATTACAAGCATCCTTAATTATAAATTTTTTTGTATATCCTCTCATAAAAAAAAAAATTATATCTTTTCTCTCATTCTTTCTAGTTATATTAGAAACAAATATAGACAAGTACAAAATATTTTCTCACATTTTAAAACTTAGATATAGTACATGGATTCATTGTTATTCATATAGTATAACCAAATTTACAAGCAAAGCTAATTAGATGATGAGTATATATATATATATATATATATATATATATATATATATATATATATATATATATATACATATATATTAACTCATCATCTGGTGGAACTCATGGAAGTCGAGTTCGCCATCTCCGTCGAGATCGTAAGCTCGTATCATGGCCTTGCAGTCCTCGACCGAGCTCTCCTCGCCGAGCCGGCTCATCATTCTCTGCAGGCCCTTCGGCGTGATCCTCCCCGACCCCTTCACCACCTCGAACATCTCGAACGCCCGCCTCAGATCATCCTCCTCCTCCCTCTCCATCATCCTCAGGAAATCCCCAAAGTCCAGAAGCCGATCGCCGTCGGAGTCGAGCTCCGCGACCGCCGCCTCCGCCTCCTCCATCGGCATCTCCTCGCCTAACGACCCGAAGAAACCGAGCAGCTCCACGCTGGAGATCTTCCCATCCCGATCTTGATCGATGTGGCGGAAGACTTCGAGGAGCTCATCGACGCGAGCCCTGCGTGGGGAGGAGGGGGAAGGCGAGGCCACGGGGGCAGCGGCATCAGCCTGGGCGCAAAAGAGCGGCAGACTGAGCTTGGATCGCTTAGGAGAGAGGGATTTGGATAGCTTAGAAGACATGGTTGCCATGGCCATCATCTGTGGATTAACCGATGCTATATATATATGCACACGAAGGTGAGGGTCGTAAACTGCATGGAAGTTGCGGTGCAAGAGGGGTGACGTCGAGAGCCGGTACGCCATGAAAGTTCGCGGGAGCTTCGTGGGAGGATTGCTTAGGTCGGTGTACTTTGTCGGTCCTTCATGCACGCCAAGTGTTTGTTCGATGTGCTGTGTAACTTTTGGACTGGCCTACGGAGTACGTAGCTTAGCTGCTTTCAAGAGAAGGTAATAAGGCAACCAACTTAATGTTTGTTTTTCTTGGATTCCTTAATTGAAAATAGCGTGATTAGAGGACAAACAAATTTCACAAAGATTTTTTTTTTCAAGATTTATGCGACAATGTGTAAAAAGGGCTTTTAAGCTTGGATTAAAGTTTGGATTTGCTTAAGAGGCCGTGCTTTTTCTTATTGTTCTTTATAGTAAAATAATTTGAATTTTTCCTTACGGATGTAGTCAAATGATGCCACCTAAATCTTATGCCTATTAAGTATTTTTGGGGTTGCATCATAATTTATAATTTTTTTTATTTGTTCTTTTGATGCCATAGTTTTGTATTTCAACACCTACTCTAGTCAAGTTTATATAACCATTAAATTAGTTAGGTTTAGACTTAAAAGATATTTTAGGCTCACTTCTAGCACAAATTAATAATTATAATGAATTTAATAATTTATAACTGACTTTCACTGAACATACTAATATGACTCAACTGACTTAGCTAAGGTCCTAACATATCTGCTCACTTCAAATTGGTTTTGTCCATAATGCTGAGTAGTATCAGATTTTGGAAGCACTTAATATTTGCCACATCTAATGGCTAGCGATAGTACAGTGTCTTCTTTTGAGGATCTCCACTTCGAAGTCTTCATAGGGCATTAAAAGAAAATCCATAAGTAATTGTTTGTCATGTATTATCAACTTTATCTTTGAACACTTGTCATCACAAGTTAGGATTCGTCCATCAGCAATCTTGACTTCGAATTTGACATAACTTTCATGATCAGACTCCACATTGTCAATTTTTTATTCCTCCTAGTTGGCTCAATTGTTAGAAGTTTATCATAGCCTCCATGATCGGGCCCCACATTATTAGTTTTTCTTTCTTCTTTAATTGGCTCAACCTTTAATACTCTTGTTTGTGATTGTCTATGTTGTCCATTTTGAAGTTTTATTTATTGAAGTTTCTGTTTCGACGAGTGTCCATACTGACTTTTCCTTCATGTACGCCGACGAATGATATGGTTGTTATCATGGTATGGGGATGACGAGCTTTAACTTCACACCGAACTAAATCTTAGGATTAAGTCACTCGATAAATTTTCTCACAAGTTATATCTCAAACCAATCCTCGAGTTGATTTGACAAGCGCTCAAATATGCTCTGATTCTCCTGTACTGTGAAAATATTGTGGATTTTGACGAGTTGTTTATTAATGTTCTTATACTCCAATGGCCCGAAACGAATTAGGAGCTCTCTCTTGAACTGTCCCCACAAAGTGACTCCATAATAGGTCTCATACAAATTATATCACTAGATCTCTTCACCTTTAAGTTGAGTGGAAACTATCTCTATCATGAATTACTCCGGAGTTCTGTGAAAACAAAAGAAATTTTTCAACACGAGAGATACAATCGATGGAGTATTCACTCCCTGTGTATTATCCTTAATTATATTTTTCATATATTTTTTATTTAAAATTTTTATCATGCTGAGATTTCTTGGGATCTGTGATGGAGTTGAGGAATAGAAAGCAGGGGAGCAATGGGTCCGGCGAGCGATGGTTGTGCACGGCAGAGGAAGGACAGCGCTGGTCGACGGGGAGAGGCAACAGGCGTGGCTGGATGAGGCGTTGTCGACGACATCAGATGAGGAGGCAGCGACGGTGGATGGGCTGCAGCCTTCGATCATGCGCGGGGAAAGGCAACAGGAGTAGAAGGTGATGGCAGCGGGTGTTGCGACTGCGGTTGATGTGGGGCAGGGGACTGGAGACAACGACGACACGAAGGTTGTAGGAGTAGCAGCAACAATGGCGGCCGACGGGGAAAGGCTAGAGAGGGAGCAGCGTCGCTGCTAGTGCGAGTGAGACACAACGAGAAACAGAGGAGAAGCAGAGGATTGAACGACAGCTGCAGCAGGGGCGACCGGTGTTGCAAGAGGTTGGGTTTGGAGCGGGCGACAGCTGCGGCAGGGGATGGGGACGTGGCTGTGTGGCAGCAGTAGAGGAGGCAGCAACATCGACGTTTGGGGCGGTTGAAGCTACAACGACGAGAAGTAGAAGGTAGTAGCCGGCGAGAGCAGTGGAGGAGGGAGCGACTAAGAAATTGCAGCGAACGGGGTGCTGGCGACGGCGGTGACAACAACAGAATCTTCGGCGATAAAGAGATTGAGGGCAGTGGGAAGGAGGAAGATTCGGTTGGCCTACAACAGTGGGAAGCAGTGGCGACTGGGCAGAGAAGGAAGGTAGTGGTGGACAGAGCAGGGGAAAGAATAAGGTGAGGAAAAAATATAGATTTGAGCCATGCTGAGCGACGGAGGAGATGGAGGGATAGCAAGGGAAGGGTATCAATGGTGCAATCGGTGACTGCGGCTGCTGTTGAAGAAGGCAGGTTGGAAGGAGCGGCTGGGCAACGGTTTGGAACAGAGATGGCAGCGTTGGATCCGCGGGCAAGTATGGCCGGCGACCGATGAAGAGAAGGGGAGGAAGAACGGTGGCCGGCGGCAGTCCTTTGGGCAGGAAGATGCTGTCGGCTTCAATCTTTTTCCCTTGTTATTTTTTTCTTTTTTTTCTGATGAAAGCTGTAGCGATCATTGCTATTATATATTGAATTCAATAAAATTTTATTGTGGATGAAAATAAAAAAAATGATCATTTAGAGGGGGATCTGACTGTTAAGATTTTATATTTTGATTATAATTAGACTTCTTTATTGATTGATTCATGATAGATTATTAAATGAAAATAATAATTGATTTAATTTTAACTAAAGATAAAAATCAACTTAAATTAATTCATAACTGATTCGATTGAATTCACCCGATCCATAATTGACTATAATTGAATAGACTAACATGATTCAACTTGAATTAATTATAAATAGATAGACTCGACTTAGTTAGATTACTAAATTATTAAAAAAAATAAAAAAATATTTATAAATAATTTATGTAAAGCTTCTATAAAAAATTAGATAAGAGAGAACCGTCTAATATGATATAAAATGGACACGATAGTTAAAAGAGATAAAAATGATTAATGTTAATATTAGTTAAAAGAGAAGCGATAAGAAAAAAAATATAATAGATACTACTAATAAAAATTTGAATACTGTAAACTTAGTTAAACATACAAGTTTTTGTAGATCTCAATAACAGTAAAAGTAATCGATCTCAAATAGTTAGAATTCACGATCTTGATATTGTTTTTGCTTATATAATTAATTATATCAATTGAAACTCTAATTTGTACGTGATTTATAAATCAGGTATACCATGGGATTAGATTTATCTAATTCCATGCACTTATGCACTTGAATCATACATGTTACTATGTCCGTATAAAATATTTGGACCCATCATTTCTCATTTTGCCATTTCCTGAACAATTAGAAGGTTTCAGAATCTGGAAGTGATGATTACATGGGTTTTCTGCTAAGAACAGAGAACAATGAGGCAATGACTTATCCAAAATGCTGTAGTTTGTCACAATGCACGCACGCTACACCGAAGCAGTTGTCAACGCCGTGAGATGGATTGAAGCTCAACTCTTCCTTCCCATTCTCTTACGCGCTCTTCTGCTTTCGCGGCCTATCGATCAAAAGACAAAATAAAGAAAAAATAAATCAAAATCTTCGGATTAAAACAAAGCCTAAAAATTTCGTATGTGTTACACTCAGTACCTCTTTCTCCCATTTTGTTCTGAACATAATCAGCAGTAGAACAGAGGTCTGTGCCAACGTTCCAATTAGCATCCCGATCCAAATGCCCTGCAACAAGTGTTCGTCATCCCTGTCATCATCTGATCGATTCAATGAACACTTACCAGTTCATCGAGCTTGAGCTTGAATCCAAGAACAGCTCCTGCTGCTATTGCCACTCCTGCAACAGTTGAGGAGATGATGCTAACTTTCGGTTGGATAAAGGATAAAGTAAGTAGTCGAAGAGATGGAAAAGAAAATGTTTTTATAGCTTGGGAGAGAATCGTTCAAAATAAATGATATGGGTAGATGTGATTCGGGTTTTCGATATGGCACAGAGAAGAATACCTGAGAGAACAGGTTGAATGCTGTTCAGAAGAATTATGGCACCGAGAAAATACCCCAATTTTGATGCTTCGTTGATCACTTCTGGTGCATCTGTGAAGAATTCCGGCAGTTTCTTCCTGAAGATGAGAGCCACGGCCATGAAAACTGTTCCTATCAACAGTGATGTGGTTAGAGCAACAAGCACAGAGAGTTTTGCTGCTTTGGGTCGATTGGCTCCAAGTTCATTCGATACTCGAACGCTGATGCAAGAAACAAGAGATTTAAGATTTGTTGGTGAACCATTTGCTCGGTGGGATCAACGGGTTGGAGATGGGTTGCTACCTGACTGCAACATAGAATCCCAGAGCAATCATCAATGCCCAGATTTGGTAGTTCATGCTGTCAATGGGATCAGACAGATCATGTTACTGTGAAGAACTCGAGAATGAATCATGGACACGGAGGAGGAAGAACAGCTAACCAGATGGAAATGGCAGCAACCGCCACATCTGGATTCTTCAGGTAGCCCACGAGGATGATCACTGCAGTGTAATACCAGAGCTCCAAGCTGCAATCGCATCAACAGATGGAGTCAAAACACATCCGAAGAGCTCTGAAAGAGTTGCAGCTGCAGAGCACCAACCATAGCATCACAGCCGACGCGAGCGACAGCTTGGCGAAAGCAGACAGGTTTTGGAAGGCCAGCAGAGAGAACCCCGTCCATGACTCTCGAAAGCAACCGGAGAACAGATAGACCATCTGAGCCAGATTGATAAGCCACCACGAAACGTTCCCGACGACGGCTGCTGCTGCCAATCCGTGGCCAAGTCTCACCACGAAAACCCAGTTCAGAAGGATGTGAATGTTGATGTTGATAGGAAGAGGGAATAGAGGTATGAAACAGAGGAAGAGTAGGACAAGGTTCAATCTTCTATATTTCTCTTAATAAAAAACTCTTTACAAATTTCAGAAACTCCCTTTCTTCTCTCATGACTCAACATATGGGATTTATATAGTCCCCAAAGATACATTATATTAATTGTATTCAAGATGAACCATTCTTTTTCAAGAAACCCTTTCAAGAACCAATAACCAATTTGACTTATACTTCTATAGTCTTTTAATCCATTTTTTCTTCTTGATGTAATAAATCTCTCTCTTGATGCAATGAACCTCTTTTGATGAAATGAACCTCATTATGATACTTGAACAAGTTTAATTCCAACATTTTCCCCCCTTAAACTTGTTCCATCTAGCATGCCAAGTTTCTTTCGAAGTTGTTGAATATATACCTCTTCTTCAAGAACACCATTAAGAAATGCTGATTTCATATCCATTTGTAAAATCTTCCATTTCATTTGAGCTGCTAAAGAGATAAGTAATCTTACTGTCTCCAATCGAGCAACTGGCGCAAATACTTCTTCATAGTCAATTCCATATTGTTGTTTATATCCCTTTGCAACTAATCTAGCCTTGTATTTCTCCATCTCTCCTTTTGCATTTCTTTTTGTTTTGAAGATCCACTTAACACCGATAGCTTGGTGGTCTTCTGGAAGTGTAGTAAGCTCCCATGTATTATTTTTGTTAATGGCATGAATCTCTTCATTCATAGCTTGTCGCCATTTTTCATCTCTATAAGCTTCTTCAAGATTAATGGATCATATCCGCAAAAGACAAAATAAAGAAAGTTCATCATTGTTAGTATCAATCCTTGAGTCACATCATATAGGTCCCGAATCGGTCTTGTCCTTCTTATAATTGGACTTCTTGAATCATGTGACCTAGTGATCTAGGTGATGATTCGCAAAGTCACTTGATGTTTGCTTGTATTATATCATCTTCTTAAGCTACAACTTTCTTATCTCTCATCACTTTTCCGGTTCAAATCATTGTTCATCAAACTCAACATCTCTTGACATCACAACTTTATTTGTGATAGGATTATAGAGTTTGTAACCGGAATTCTCTGGATAACCTAGCAAAATGCATTTTTGGCTTTTATCCTCCAATTTCGTTCTCTTTTCTTACGGTATCTTGGCAAATGCAACACTTCCAAAAATCCTCAAATGATCAACTCTTGGTTTTGTAAGCTCCATGCTTCTTCCGTGTAATATTACCAATTCGCTTTTAAACCATTAAGCAAATAAAGCACAAGCAAGATCACCCCAAAATTCTTTGAATTTTTCTTTCCTTTAACATGCATCGGACCATATTAAGGATAGTCCTATTTTTCTTTCCGAGACACCATTTTGTTGAGGTGTGTATGGCATGGTGAATTGATGTAGAATTCCATTATTTCTACAAAAACTTTCAAATTCATTTGATATATATTCACCACCTCTATCTTCTTAGACATTTAATCTTACAACAACTTTGTCTTTCAACCAAATCCTTAAATTCTTTGAATTTGCTTAAAACTTCTTTCTTTTCTTTTAACATGTAAACCCAAGTTTTGCCACTATGATCATCGTGAATGTAAGAAAATACACCTTCCTCCAAGTGATCGGATTGATAGGGCCACAAACATCCGAGTGCACCGGATCGAGTCGATGCCATGCTCTTTTGTTCTTCTCACTTTGAAAGGTTTTCTTTCTTGTTTACCCATGACACATACTTCACATAATTTTGCTGGGTGATCAATTTTTGGCATTCCTGTCACCATATTATACTTCTCTAGAAGTTTCAAAGCCTCAAAATTTAAGTGAGCATATCTAAGATGCCAAAGTGTAGAAATATCCTCAATATCAGCTTTAAAACAATTTGATTGATCAAAAATACTCAAATGTAGAGGAAACATTCTATTCCTTGCCATTTTCACATATGATATCAATGTTTTATTCTTATCACGAATTGAAAGAGCCATATCTTTCATCTCAACTTCATAACCTTTTTCAAGTAATTGTCCAATGCTTAAAATATTATTTTTCATCGTGAACATAATAAATATCTGAAATGCATAATTCCTTGCCATTATTAAGTTCAAGGAGAATTTTACCTTTGCCTCTTACTGGTCTTTGAGACAAATCACCAAATGTAATGTTCCCGAAATAACTTGTATCCATTTCTGAAAATAGCTCTTTGTTGCCACACATGTGATTTGAGGCTCCTGTATCTAGATACCATGTCATAGATTGATCATTTTTCAAATTTTCATAACTCATTAGCAAAACTTGATTTTCCTTCTTTTCTTCCTCAATAAAATTTGCCTCACCACTTTGATTGTTAGGATTATAATAACATTCATAAGAGTAATGTCCGTACCTTTTGCAAACATAACATTGTATTTCAGACCTTTTAGAGTTTCTGCCACGTCCACGGCCTCGGCCACGTCCTCGACCATAACCTCGGCCTCTTTGGCTAGAATTTTCTCTAGCCTCTTCATTATATGGAGATTCTTGATTGGTCTGATTTCTGTCTCCTCTTCCTCTTTGTCCTCGTTCTCTTCCTCTTTGAGAATTTGATTCTCCTTTATTTTCAAGAGCAAACTTAGCTTGTAGTGCTTGCTCCATAGTTTTGTCTTCTCCTCTTTTTGTAATTCTTTGTTCATGAACTTGAAGGGAACCCATAAGTTCTTCTAAAGATATTTTTTCCAAATCTTTAGATTCTTCAATCGCAACAGCAATAAAATCAAATTTCGGGTCTAGGGATCTCAATATTTTTTCTATTACTCTCTGATCACTTACTTGTTCACCATTTCGTCTCATTTGATGAACAATAGAAATGATTTTTGAGAATCGAAATAGTTTCGTAGTACCTTGTTGTAGTTTTTCAAACTCGGCTCGTAAAACTTAGAAGTTTCTTTACCTTATCAACACCACTTTGAAGTATTTCCCAAGCCTCCTTTGAAGTATTTGCTGGAGCGATGATCTCAAACATTGTATCATCAAGCCCTTGGTAGATTGTGAACAAAGCCTTTTTCTCTTTCTTCCTTCTTTCTTTGAGTTGCTTTCTTCCTTCTGCATTCATTGCTCCTTCTTCTGCTGGAGTTGGTTCAGCGAATCCATCTTCTACAAACTCCCATACATCTTGGGAGCCTAGAAGAACCTTCATTTGGATGCACCATATGTCATAATTTTCTTTTGTTAATCTGGGATCAAGTTGGATGGCACTTGAGGAAGAGGTCATAGCTTAACCTATGCTCTGATACCATATGTTGATGTTGATAGGAAGAGGGAATAGAGGTATGAAACAGAGGAAGAGTAGGACAAGGTTCAATCTTCTATATTTCTCTTAATAAAAAACTCTTTACAAATTTCAGAAACTCCCTTTCTTCTCTCATGACTCAACATATGGGATTTATATAGTCCCCAAAGATACATTATATTAATTGTATTCAAGATGAACCATTCTTTTTCAAGAAACCCTTTCAAGAACCAATAACCAATTTGACTTATACTTCTATAGTCTTTTAATCCATTTTTTCTTCTTGATGTAATAAATCTCTCTCTTGATGCAATGAACCTCTTTTGATGAAATGAACCTCATTATGATACTTGAACAAGTTTAATTCCAACAGTGAAGGCCGAGCACCGCGCCTGCAATCTCGGTTGTCACCCAAACCTTCCTCTGAGACTGGAAGAACTTCTGCAGCGGGAAGTTCACAGCGTAGGCAAACAACTGTGGGATCACCCAGACGCAGAATTCGCCTGCTACTTCCGAGATGTCGGTCGGCTGTCGCAGGAGCTTCAAGATCGGCGCTGTGAACACGTAGAGTGGAGTTAGGACAGTGGCTGTCGCCAAGGTGATGACCCACGATCTCTGCAGGTAGATTCCTAGTATGTGGATTTGCCCGGCACCCACAGCCTGGCCGCAGAGCGTCTCCAGCGCACTCCCCATGCCTAACTACGGATGAAGAAGAAGAAGGAGGAGGTAATGGAAGGAAGTTTGCAAGATCCAACTCATCTGAGGAAGAACATGATTACCAGAGTCCCATAAGCGAAGCCTTCAATGACGTTCTGAGCGACGGAGACCGCCGCAAGCGCAACGGCGCCAAGATGGCCGGCGAAGGCGGCAGTGACGAAGCTAATGGAGAACTGGAAGACCGATCCAAGTATTGCAGGGCCTGCTATGTGCCATGTCTTCTTTGATTCTTCCCAGCTCCTAGAAAGGAGGAGCCTTTCCATGATAGGTAGGACTCCCTCAGAACGACTCTTCTCTTTCTGCACCTTGTTCCTTGGTCCCTAATGAGCCTGTTGTATGTTCTCCACAAGCCCTCGCTCACCACCAACCATGGTGGCCGCTCTGGTTCTTCTTTTGGACACGAGAGGATCGCACTACCCAACTATGATGCCAGATAAGGTTTGGATGATTCCTTCAAGTTCTACTCGAAGACCATCCTCAAGTTGGTGTGACATTGTTCATGGAGTCAAATCATATTCTCCATGCAAATGCATCAAGTAGTTATTTTCTATGGAGAAACCAATCTTCTTCACCAAACACAGATTACTGTCAACCTGCCACACTGCTTCCATCTGTCAGATTGTGGAAATAATCAACCAAGTCCTTAGAGTCCTTGTCTCTGAGCTTGGCAGTCAGTGGTAGGTTCCGACTTCTTTTGCACAAAAGTCAACATCATGAAGCAGAGTATCAAAATAAGAATTCACTACAACTAATGATTGATCATATCAGTAGTTGATCATGTACACACACCCATAAGGTTGTATTTTGAGCAAGTAATGGCCATCAAACCACTGAATGCAATTGATAATGTTTGTTCTTCTCCACCCTCTGCAAAATAATTGAAGAGTTTGTTTCTATTAGCAAAAAAAAAAAAAACCCCTAATAAATTATGAATTTTCTCATGATGATGAGTTAGCTCATGATGGAAACTGCAAGATTCCTTATCAATGTCTCATAACTTCACTCTTTAATTAAAAAAAAAAAAAAGTTAGGGCTGTTAAGGATGCAGAGTTCTTTGAAGAACTATTTATGATTGGGCATCTACGGGCAGAGAGACTTCCTTATAATCATAATCTACTCTAATCATCGCTCCATATTAGTTGATTAATAGATCAGACTCAGTCTGATGCAATAGGATATGTTCAAGCTTATAAACTGATGGCCTAATGATATGTTTTACCATGTAGAACATTTATCATAAATTTACATCATAAAGTTATCGTTAATATTGTATAAGATCGCATTTGCTGTGTAATTAGCAATAATATATCTTTTTTTATATGACTAACTTCTTTTGATGATCACTAAAACATCTTTCTTTCAGTGAACTCCTCCATAGCGGAATACTCATCTTCCTTCAGAACGTATATGAAACCATTAGGTTCAAGACTTGAGCAATTTTCAGGATCACATTATATATATATATATATATATATATATATATATATTTCATGACAAAAATTTAATAATAATTTAATTATTAATTTTTTTATACACATTTATGAATGTTTGTAATGATTAATGATCAGTAAGAATAGAATGAGGAGCAAATGTATAATGTTAAATCTCATATTTTGATAATGATATTAATTAATAAATTTATTAATCTAACATATGTGTTAGAGATGAATGATGCAAGATTAACTATGATAAAGTAATAGAATCATATGTTGGTCGAAGTCAAATTTGGGCATTGGGTCGGAGTTCGGACGATACAGTGGGAACTTGTTGGGAGATCGCCAAAAGCTTGCAGAAGGTGTTGGGGGTTTACCGGGAGTTCATCGGAAGCTCGTTAAAGGTATCGGAGGCTTGCTGGGAGTTCATTGTGAGTTTGCCAAAAGTTATTAGGAGTTTGCTAGAATGCGTCGGAGGTTCACCAGAAAATGATCGAGACTCATTGGGAGTTTCGCTAGAGGTTACTGAGAAGATCGTCAGGAGTTGGGACGGTCATTTGACACGTTGGTCAAATTGATTGTATTTACATGTCTTAGTATGTTGTAATTAGTATCGGTTTGATTTAGAACCCAAATTGAGTTAGATTTGGAAGGTATTTAAATTAACTCAATATGAGACAATTGACTCTACTTTGGGTTGGATTTGAGATTAGGTTGAGCTCATTTTATTGACTTGGAAAGGGGTCAACATGAGGTACGAGTCAGGTATATAAAAATATGGAAAAAGTAGCTTTGGGGGATTCCCGGCGGTAGTGCCATTGGTGGGCGACGGTAGTACTGCCCAAGTCGACAATTGTATCATTGTCGCCTTATTTTCAGGATGCTTTTAGTAGTAGTACCATCGACACCGACAATAGTACTATCGATATACAGGTTTTACAAAAATCTTTGAATTTTGGCTCCAATCTGAAACCAATTGGGGTCTATAAGTTTTCTTGCTCGGAGAAGCAAGGGTGGTGAACAAAAAAGTGAGAAAAATTATGATGAAAGTATTGTAAAAATTTGAGAGCTTTTCTTGTGAGGTATAAGTGATAAGAGAGAATAAGGGAAGTGAAATAATTATAAGGTTTCTCTCCCAAACCTATGAAAAGGAGAGTTAGAAGTATAAGGGTTTGAACTTCACCCAAACAAGATCAGTAGTGGACACCGACGAGTCTCAACAAAGAGGACTCGGGAAGTGGACGTAGGCCAAGTTATAGTTGAATCACTATAAACTGTGAGCATATCATAACTTTGCTTTTTGAATTTATATGTTCTTATTCGAGATCTCTTTAAGCAAGATCATAACTTAGTATCGTTCAATAGTTTAATTGCTCACTTATTCAACTTAAACGAAATGTTTTCAATTTTCGATTTTACTTTAAGCGAAAGTTTTTCTTAAATCAAAGATTTCAGCACTTGCACTAATTCACCCCAAACCCAACCCCAACCCTGGTATCAGAACCATGTTATACTCATTAGATTAATACCCAAGTGATTAAATGACTTATTATGACTTTAACGAGGGTCAATACATCATAAGTTCTATGTTGGGACGGACTACACCTCTTGAAAAATTTGAATGCGTATTTTCTTGATTTTGATATATTTTGATTTATAGCGTATTATCAAAAATAATTTTCAAAAGTCATCCAATCCATTAAATGATTGAAATAATTATGAAAAATAAATATTTTATTTAAATACTAAAATAAATGAATTCTTTATTTTGTGGTTTAAATAAAAATAAGTTTGATCGAGTTTATTCTTATGATTCGACTTTTGATTTATAGCATATATTAAAAATCATGAAATCATAACTAAATTAAATAAATCATTAAAGAAAATGATCCAAAAAAATGAACTTGAAGAACCTTTGAAAGAACAAGAAGGAAACTACTATAAGAACACAAGAACAAAACATTTCAAAGAACAAGGATTATAAATTTAGAATAGAATAACTATACCTTCAAAACAACATAAAGGAAATAGAACTGTGAACAACATATGACTTCTCGAGTAAAAACTTGAGTGATGAAAACTTTGAATCTTTGATAAATAAATCGGATAAACTAATGAACAAAAATCATAAAAATAAAGTTAAATTGGATAAAACCTCTTGTTTTGAAAGTAATAAGTCGAGGCGCTCTGCAGATGAAGAGCACAATCAAGAAGAATTGGAGAATCTCGTGCTTATGGCTATCAACAATGAGGTAAGTGATTTCTCCACTATCTCATTTACTTTTAATAAATTATTAAATATTTTTTATGAGTTTTATGATGAATTTAGAATAATTAGCAAATCCTATAAACTACTTAAGAAAAAGCATGCATCATTAGTTAATAAATTTGAAGAAATGCATGATACAACACCATCACATAATTCTTGCTCTAATTGTAAAACATTAGAATAACTTAAAAAAGATAATATTATACTATAACAAATATTAAAAAATTTTAAAATAGGGAATAAATCTCTAAACATTCTCCTTGCAAATAAGAGTCGTATTCATAGGAAAAGTATTGGCTTGGTGAGTAACACTCAACAAAAGTCAACTACCCTTATTAGAAAACTCACATTACACTCTTTGCTCAAAAATAGATGTAATTTCTGTGGTAGATATAAACGTTTTGCTTATAAGTATTTATTTAAGAAATATAATCCACATAAATTAATTTAGGTTCCTAAAGAAACCATAAACAACCTCAAGCCATTAGAGAAAATGGGAAGAATCTTTCATGAGGGACCCAAACTCAAATAGGTACATAAATCAAAACTTCTCATACTATAAATTTGTCTCATAATAAGGCTAGGAGCACTAAATGATATCTTGAAAATAGATTCTCAAGGCACATGACTTGAGATCTAACACTCTCTGAGTTCACTCGCCTAAGTAATAACAAGAAAGAACATTTAAAATGAACCTTTTGATGATTCATTATTGTAATTAATCTTGTTTGCTTTAACTTTAACATGCTAGTAGAAAAATAAATTAGATAACTTTAGCTTTTTTTTTTTGAAAAACAATCTATGTTGTCTTCATTGAAATTTTTCAAAAACCAATTTTGATAATAATTTTGGATATATTTTCAAATAATTTTGTTTATGAAAGAGATTGATGAATCTATTCAACTCTACTGATATTTCTCAATTTTAATGATTTGATAACTTAAATAATGATCTTGACATCTTAAGAAATTGAAACTTAAAATCCTTATATAAATTAAGTTCGTTCAAAGAGAATTATATAAATAAATCATAATTTGTCTCTTCGGAATAATAACTTGAAAATCTTCTTATGAACCATATTCTTGATAATTTAAAGTTTCTTATATACAAATCAAGATCTTCTATCTTTTCTTCTTTACAATTTATTCATGATCTTGATATTTATTATTTGATATTTTTTTATGAATGAATACACTTTTTATTTGATCTCCTAAGATTTCTAAAGCTTTGAATCTTATCTAAGAAGAGATTTGTCAAAATAAATCATGTCTTTTGACATTCATGATTTGATAATAATATCATTCATGACATTATTATTTATGACTTTATTCTTAGTATAACTTATCACCAAATTAATATCTCTCAAAATTATAATGAGTTGAAGATTAAATTAGATTTTTCTTATCATGAATATTCCCTTGACTTGTAGACTTGTTATATCCTTAATGAAAATCAAAATTTTAACCTCTATGATTTCTTATTTTGCTAAAAATGAGATTTATGATTTTTATAATTATAACTTAAGATTTTTTATTTGTTTAGATCTCATAAGATTTTTTGTTATGAGAGTTATTCAATTAAATCATATCTTTTAACACTTAAAGATTTGATTTTTCATCTTTAATGGTATGATTCATTTGTATTTATGGATATAAAGAAAACATATCATCATAATCATTTTTTACAATAAAAAAGGGAAATAAAATTATTAATTTGGTTAGAAGAAAATTGGATATAAAAAATCTTCTAACATTGGATGAGTAGTGATTTGCTTAAGGAATTTTAAATACATAAGATTTGCATGATTTTATTTCTATTTAGTTGAAATTTTAAATACATAATATTTCTTGATTAGTTATATTTAAAATTTATAAATAAAAGAAGAGGGACAAATTTATTAAATTATGTCTTTTGGTACTTGAAGATTTGATTTTTCATCTTTAATGATATGATCCCTTTATACTTTTGAGTGTAATTAGAACATGGATACAAAAGAAAAATTATATCATCATATTTCTTTTTAACAATCAGGAGAGAAAATTGACATATTAACAACCAAGGTATTAAATGAATAATAATTTAAAGTTATTAGAAGAGAGCTAAGATTGTTAACCCATTGAAATGAATAATTTATTATTTTTCAGATTTTTTAAAAAAATTTTATTAGAAAATTTCAACTTTCATCCTATTTTACTGAGGGAGAGCAACGAAATAAACTTTTAATGTACTAACTGTTTAGATATGTAACCAATATTTCTCATTTTATTGATAACAAATGGAGAGAAATTTGAAATATGATGAATATTTATCTTGAAATTATTTGCTCAATATCTAATATTTTTGTTGATGACAAATGAGAAGAAATGATATATTGATGACAAATATAGAATATTAATAAAAATAGTAAAATTGATATTTCTCTTTTTTGTTGATCATAAAAGGGGAGAAATGATTGATGACTTAAGGGGAGAATTTGAAATTGATGTATGAATGTTGTTTTATTATGAATGGATATATATTTTCAAAATCTTTGATATATTGATAATTGATAACTTAAAGGAGAAAATTATTATATGGATGTATGTTTTGAAAATTTTAAAATATTTATAAATGCTATCGTGCTTGAATTCAAAAATATTGGGTTCTTTTGAATTTAAGTTTGTTTTATCCGATGGAGTTTACATAAGGGGAGTTAAGGTTAATTCTCGTCATCAATTGGTTGTCATCATAAAAAGAGAGAGATTATTGAATCTCGGATTTTGATTATGAAATCAATTGATAGGTTTGTTAACCTAACATGTGTGTTAAAGATGAATGATGCAGGATTAACTATGACAAGATAATACAATCAGATATTAGGCTGAAGCAAAGTTCGAGCATCGAGCCGAGATTCGAACAATGTAGTGGAAACTTGTTAGGAGATCGTCGGAAGCTCATCAAAGATATCAGGGGCTTGCTGGGAGTTCGTCGGAAGCTCGCTGAAGGTATCAGGGGCTTGCTGGGAGTTCGTCGAGAGCTCACCGAAGGTGATCGAGAGCTTGCCAGAATGTGTCGGGGGTTCGCCAAAAGATGACCGAGACTTGCCGGGAGTTTGTCGGAGGTTACCAAGAAGATCGTTGGGAGTTGGAAGGTCACTTGACATGTTGGTCAAATTGATTGTATTTGTATGCCTTAGTATATCGTAGTTAGCATCAGTTTGGTTTAGAGTCCAAATTGAGTTAGATTTAGAAGGAATCCAAATTAACTCAATATGAGGTAACCAGATCCATTTTGGATTGGATTTGAGTTCAGATCTAACTCATTTTGTTGATCTGGAAAGAGGTTAACAGGAGGTATGAGTCGAGTACATAAAAGTATAAAAAAATAACTTTTTTGGGATTCTCGATAATAGTACCACTAGTGGGCGACGTTAATACTGCCTAGGTCAGTGGTTGTACCACTACCATCTTGTTTTCAGGGTGCTTTCGACGGTAGTATCGCCCGTACGTAAGTTTTATGGAAAGCTTTGAATTTTGACTACAATCTGAAGCCAATTAGGGTTTATAAATACTTCAAGTTTTTTTACCTGGAGAAACAAGGGTGGTGAACAAAAAAGTGAGAAAAGTGGTAAGAGAGACTAAGTGAAGTGAAATACTTGTAAGATTACTCTCCTGAACCTGTGAACAAGAAAGTGAGAAGTATAAGGGTTTGATCTTCACTCGAAGAAAATCAGTAATGGACACCAATAGGCCTCGACGAAGAGGACTCCAAGAAATGGATGTAGGTCAAGTTATGGTCACACCAGTATAAATTGTGAGTATCTCTTGACTTTACTTTTTGAATTTACATGTTCTTATTCGAGATTTTTTAAGCAATATCATAACTTAACATCATTCAATAGTTTAATTGATCACTTATTAAACTTAATAAAATTTTTAATTTTACTTTAAACAAAAATCTTATTAAACTAAAAATTTTAGCAATTACACTAATTCATTCTCTCCTCTCTTAGTGTCAATCAATTCTAATATATCCATAATACATAATTTAGATTAGGTGAGACCAATATCAACAAAAGATGACAAAGAATTGATCAAAACTAACTAAAAAGAAAAAAAGAAGAATTGTCATTTGTTTGGGACAAAGAAAATCATAATTCCTAATAATATTTGGAGCAATTTTGTGAAAGTGCAAACAAACTGCACAGTGCCACCTCATTGGCAGAACCTCATCCAAAGCATTAATGACACAGTATGAGAAATTATTTTTACAGTAGGCATGAGACATCTGATCTACAGAATTTTTGATGCATTTGCTGTGTACATAATTTTGATGGATTTAATGATAAGCTTGATAAAAAAAAAAAATCTATCAAATGTATTTTTCTTGGATACAGTAAAGATTAGTCAATCTATCATGTGTATTTTTGTGTGTGTGTGTGGATATAAGAGGCTTGGGCTAGGCACATGCTTCCGAAACCCGGCCTGGTCTGGCCCGATCAGAAATTAATATTTTATACACACAATAGATTTCATATTTGTGTAAACATGGTGGATCTAACATCATAGGAAAATGAAAAATTAGTATAGAATGGTGTTGCATCTCTGACAAGAAAGAGTGCTTCTCTGACAATTCTTTCATAGAATTCTTCTGCATGAGAATAAAATGTATTATATATACTTCACTACCTACAGCATTCCTTTCCTAACCTTCAGAACAGAGAATATGACATCTTTTTCCATTTGATGTAGGGAACAAAAGTGTAGAAACATGTACATAAACCAGAGCATATGCTACCAGCATGTCAATTGAAATATACCAAGAAGTTTGACATTGACAATTCATGCTCCATCAATTAATGCTTGTTCTCCTTTGATGTTACTTTGGCTGATCACAGCATGTGCAAGGCAACATACAAAACATCATATGAATAGGATGTGCTCTACTCATAACTGCAATCTATATACCCACAATTCAACCTTCAAATCCATCATGTTCAATGATGCATATTTTCTGCTCTGAGGTGACAGCACTGCATGGTTTCATATGCAGTAGTTTTCAGTCATTATAATGTTCTGATACAGATTTGAGACTCTACCCCAAACAGTATAAGCAGCACAAATTATATATATGAAGTAACAACACCACTCAGCTTTTAAATTCAGAAATGTTATATTATAATCCAAATTGAGAAATTAAAAAAAAAGAAAAAAAGAAGGTGAAGCATGGATCCAGTTGCATGAAAGGCATGTGAATCCAGACAGCACCAAAAGGGCAGGGAGACAGAAGTGCATGGCTAGGAAAATGATGGAAAACTGCTCTTCTTCTTTAAGTGTACCATGATTTCATCCTACAATCCATACCATCATCATTAAGTTAGATGAAAAAAAGAAAAAAAAAGCAAAAGAAAAGATGGTAAAGTGAATGTTCTTTTACCTTTAAAATGCTTCAGCTCTAGTGAATAGGGACCAAAGTTTTTTTTTTGTTGGTAAATTCTAAAAAATATCTCCTTTTTTTTTCCACATAGATTCCTTTTTCAATACATTCCTATAAAATATTATTTATTTTTTAAAAGATGAAATTACCCCTAGCCTTCATTTTGTCGGTCGTCGTCATCCCACCACCTCTATCTTTTATACGTTGTTATCATTGTATCCTCGTTCGTCACCTCTGTCTACTACAAGACCCCATGACCTTTGTCTCATAGCCACCATCCTTGTTGGTGTCCTAAAATAATTTTAATATAATTAGAATCATAATGAGTCTTAAAAGGTATTTTAGTAAATTAATAACTTATAGTAACCAAAGATTAACTGTGATGATATATTTAAGAGGTATATATATCCCCCCCCCCACAGACAAGTACATGATATTACTATTCACCTTATTTGTTGACATTATGATTCAGCTTATTGCTTTCCTTGGAAGCAAGGCTAATGATCAACAGAAGAGACAATTTACTACCACCCACCAACCAAAAAAGCAAATCACTCAGGTGATCTATCAAAGTCATGATGGAATAAATTATAGGGTCAGTGCTCCTTACTTAATGACAAAATGTAAAAAATAATCAGTAAGTTGCAAGTGTTGCTTCACTTTTGCTTTATCAAACTTGAGTAAAAAAGTAATTACTTGTGTTGTGCCTTTTACACTTTGTTACTCTTTTATGAACCAAAAAGCTTGATTAACTTAATTTAGGTTAGGATACTGCTCCTCCTGAGTTATCTATTTAACAAGATGAATGGTTGATTAAAAATCCTTTATTTCAACTATTTTTTTTTTACTTTAGTCAAATCTCATAAAAACCTAGTTTATGGCACTTGGAAGAAGTGTGCGCAAGTGTAACTAAATATAGTATATTTAAAATACAGTTTTAAGAGCCATGAACATTTAAAATCCACATGTTTATCTCAGTGTATAGTCGATCAGGAAATTGAAACATTAAAAATAAAAGAAGGTCAAATTTGATTTGACTTAATAAATTTGCTAAATCATATTTGCCAATATGATTTCCTCTATAAGGTAGTTTTATCAGAGGTGGTGAGATCATGTAAAATTAATGGTAGGTATGGACACACTTCACAAAATTCAGCTTTGAGATAGAGAATTGGGTGGTCTAATTGGTGGGAGACATAAATATTTTATCTAGAGATAAAGACTCTCGTTTATGATTAAGTAAAATATATTGTTTTTGATTTGTTAAATGAGTTATTACCCAATAGAATTTGGTGCTGAAATGAATAGATTAGCAATATAGTGTTTATATATCAAGACCAAATAAAATAATGGTGGTTGGATGAGGTGAACCAACGAAGAATACTTATGAGACAAACAAGAAGGTCAAAGAAAAGAGACTTGGTTGGTTTCTCTCGATTCAATCATAGCTATCATTCCGAAGACATTGTGAACTGTTGTCGTTGCATATAGTAAGCTAAAAAGCTCATATAGGGTTGGGTTGGACGAATGCCAAGTAGCCTCTGAGGACTTTTTTTCCCACACACCTCTGTGGTCATTTCCTTCACCAACATGATCTCAAGTACAAACGAAGCATTACCACTGTGACCCAACACCCAAAGGCTAGTGGAGAACGACCTCACATCTCACTCTGTTGGCACAGACCAACCCTCGTCCAAGTCCTGCTGTACCTAAACACAAATTGGAAGGTGGCCTAAATCCACCTCAAAGACTTGGGACTCCGAGTGATGGCCTTTCAACATCAGCTGCCGTCGTCTTCTTCGGTCAATTAGTCTCTCTCTCGATCTTGCAATGAGAGTTCCCACGTAATGAATGCTGTGGGAGGAGCTCATTCGCTCACCGACACTTCGCCATGGATAAATAACCATATCAATACGCAGGTTTGTTTGTGAGCCAGAAATATATTTATGAGCAATTTGGCTATTCTTATCGGCTACTTGTAAGCTCGAAGCTTCTGCCTCGATGAGTGTGAACATGGCCATGAGGTTTCCATGTTTGGAGCATGTGGAGAAAGCCAAGCAGTGGGACATCCTGAGGCTTTAAGCAAGCATAGATGCTGAGGAGCCATGGCATCTCTTTAGTACCAAATAGAAGATGAACAGTTTCTTATGAGTAAATATAATTCATCTTACGTCGATCGAGAAATTAAGTATGATTAGAGATGTCTTTTGGGATTCATCCTTTACAAGTTCTCAAGTCTTAGGACCAATATCATTAGATGTTTAGTCTTATGTATAAGACTCAATGATATGTATTCTTGTGTTTGTTTGCAGTGATTAGCATGTCGTCCTCGAAGCTCTCGATTGAGCATCGCCAGCTAACAGCTTCCATTGAGAAAGGCCTGCCTTTTTTTTTTTTTTTCTTTTGCTTGCTGTCAACCAAAGAAAATAATAATGGAGTTAGCCATTGGAATCTCCAGCTTCCATTTCTTGGATCAAATTCTTAGATATCTTTGTCTACCTGCACAGCATCTTTGCGCTATCATTTAACAGCTAACAAAAACACTGCAACTAAAGGTCTTACTTAGAGAACAGGTATTTTATATCTTGCCTTTATTATATACACCACCATCTTCTTTCCTTTCGAGACATAAGATATCCAAAATTTCATTACATGATTGATACCATATAATTCTCCTAGCTAGCATTATTATGCATCTTTACTGTGGCTTCCTCTTGCTCCTTACGTACTCTACAGTTGGTAAAAGAGCCTTCAGAGTGAAAGAACAGGAAGAATCAAGTCAAAGTGAGGCCGGTCATGGCGGATTTGGATCGGATCAGGAGTCGTCGATGGCGAAGGGGGAGCGGAGGAGGAGATCATATGGCGCCCAGAGGGCGTCTAGCGGGCACGGCCGCCCTGCGTCCAGGCGCGCCCATGGCTTGCCTTTCCCGCTCCAATGCAGCAGGCTCACCGGCCCCGGGTGGAGGTTGCGGCACAGACCGCGGTAGTTGTCGCCGCCGAGGCCGTGCTGGTTCCATCGGTGCTCCACCGCGGCGATGCGACCCGCGAAGACCAGCAGGAACGGCGGCAGTGAGCCCAGCTCGTAGATCCGCATCCGTTTCTGGAGCTCCATCCACTCCTCGATCTTCTCCGTGTACCCGCCGTCCCGCCACCGGCCCATCTCCATGACCATGACGCCGGTGTTGAAGTAGCAGGCGCGCCGGCCCTCGAATGCCACGGAAAGCGCCGGATTGGCCCAGAAAGTGGGGGTGAAATAGGAGGTGAAGTTGGCGTTGCAGTACTCAGGGGCGGCGAGGGCGAGGCCGTCGGGGATCGGGGTGGAGGCTAAGCCGGCGATGTCATCGACGAGAACGAGGTCGGAGTCGAGGTAGACGACCCGGCGGGCGCACTCCGGAAGGAGGCGGGCGAGGTAGGAGCGCGCATAGTTGAGGGGCCGGTCGAGCGCCGCCCGAATGGAGGTGGAGATGAGACCTGCAACGCGCTGCTCGTCGGCGAAGGGGTAGATCTGGAAGGCGAGGGAGGGGAAGGCGCCAGCGATGGTGGCGTCGAGGTAGCCCGCGGCGGCGGAGGCCACGAAGTGAAAGAAGACCGACTGAGGGCAGGCGGTGTGCTGGAGGACGGAGAGGATTGCGGCCATGGACCCGCGGAGGTAGGCCACGTCGAGGGTCATGGCGACGTGAACCAGCGTGTTGGGGGAGCAGGCAGCGCCGGGCCCGGCCGGCAGGGGCGGCGGGCACGAGGGGGAGTTGTAGAACTGCGGTGCCTCGCGGAACCTCGGCATGCTCGAGGCAGCGCCATCTCTCCCTTTAGCTGCCGCTGCGGCGGCCGAGGAAGGCGACGATAAGATAGCGAGCAGGAGAAGAAGGCTCGAGGCGAGCGGCAATGGAGGCATTTGGAGGTCGGATGGAAGGGGTTGGCGCACTCAACTCGACGAGCGGAGGAGCAGAGGCGACGTTTATAGAGACAGGGAGAGCGAGACGAGGGGAAGTCAAACTGCGGGTAAAACTCAACGTTATTAATTACGCTTCGCGGGGAGGGGGGATCGCGATGCAACCGACGGCTCTGATTAATCGATAAAATACGCGATTTCGCGCAGTAATACTCTTTTTTCTATTGGGTAACAAAAGCCAAAGACCGAATGCGCGTGGGGCCCTTCCTTTCCCCCAATGGCGAGGTAGGTAGCTTGCACCGCGTGGATAAAGCCTGATTCCCTCCCTTAGATATCGAGTACGATAACGTTTTTATTGTGCCGGACCAACAACGCGAAAAGGTGACGACAGGTTGACGGAGGCATGAAATGACCATATTACCCTCTCACTACGCGTTACGGTGGGTGTACTGCACCGTACGCGGTGGGAGGGCACGGCGGTCAAATGGGACCGGAACGAGACAATGCCACGTTATGGAATGACTCCCATGATTAAATAAAAAAGCTATTCAACTATACCTATAGTTGAACATAGCTAATTATATATTTAATTTTTTTGATTCTTAAATTCTAAAAAAATATATTAATATTCCTATAATATCACCACCACCGTCTGTGTTACTGTCGACGTAATTATTGCTCGATAATTATATTAGCATCGATGCAGATATAGAGTGACATAGGCCAATAATTCAAGCATGTACTCTTAGTGAAGATGGGTGACGTCACAATAAGAGCAAATCTTATTATTGTTGAAGGTGGTCAAGCAATTGCATCGATATTAATGTCGGCGGATCAACATTGTCCATCATCGAATGTTAAAATTATCTTTTTTTTATTTTTTTTCATTGATAAAACCAATGTCATTAGGATAAATAAATCTTGATATTTCACTTTCGTAATTATAATGATATCAATATAACTTTTAAAAGTGTGAAAACTAAGACACTAAAGACCAACTAACTAGAAGGATAATATGTAATTAACCCCTACACCATCCATTTTCTTCCTTCAATTACTTCTCAGATTATAACTACATATATATATATATATATATATATATATATATATATACACTAATAGGAAGCGGTCACTTTCCATATAGGTCTCTCTCAGTCAGCACTACCAAGCAGGAGGTTGCAGCATCTCCATCATCAAATGAAGCCAGAAAGATCCATCTTTGCTTGTGATTAATCTTTTTGGTTTAGGGTTGTATGTAATGTCACACGCAAATTTGAAGCTAAGACTTGCATGTCGTGCGGTTGGGAGATCAACTTCGCAAACGTGACATAGTTCTTTTGCCTTTGAGGTGCTGCTGTTGATGCGTCAGAAACTATGTTAGGTGTAGATGAGTTGCTTTGCTTGGGAGAAACCTCAGCCATTATTCTCTCTCTCTCTCTCTCTCTCTCTCTCAAATGCTGCTGCCTGCTGGAGTTCTCCACAACGAGGGTTGATGCTCTGAGTGAATGCATGCAGACTAACTTGACAACTTATTAACGTCTTCAGTGGAATGCTATATATCCGAGGAGATCAGCTGATTCCACCGTCTTGCTCAGCATCGAAGACTCTCCTCATGACTCGCTTGCCTTCCTGCAGTAGTACTCCATCTTAAATTCTCATTCTCCTCCATAACTCGGTTATCTTTTTCTCATCCCTCATAACTTCACGTCTTGTTTAGGTCCAGGAGAAAGAACACCTAACTAGAAAAGCATGGCTAGTCCATACGGTGACCCTCAATTTGTGAAGGCTCGATCCTATTTAAAAGTCACTGCTTTTTTTTTTAAAAAAAAATTATTTTATTTTTTTGATGAATTCATTCGTATTGTGCATATGTTTTATGGGTGATTGTATCCATTTTGATGGCTGTGTCACAGCGACCGTAGACATCCCTTGTGATCCTTTGATAAAGGGAACACCGCCCTGTCTCCTATATTTTGAAGAGTTCATTTTCGAAGTGGTTGCAGGCATTCAATGAGGAGGACACGCGCCCACCAGCCATCCATGGCTTCAGACCCAATGCCATCCATAGTTGGTCAACATTTTACCCTTCATTGGCCCATGCATAACCAGGCTTATCATTTTTGTTTTCTTATTATCCAAATTTTTTTTTTATGAACTGTGAACTTTATCATCGATCTCTTTTACTATTATTATTATATAGGAAACACTGTATCTTCCTAACTCTAAGCCAAATACTATTTATGAAGTATTATTATCTTCACCGTCAAAATTTTTTTTTAATGCAATTTCAACAAATAACTCTCATGATCAATGTGTGATGGGTTAACTCACCTATAACCCTTGTTTCATCTAAACCACTAGCTAAAATATAGAACTTGATATCTTATTCAAAACTTATCATATAGACGTAGTCCAATGATGATTTCAAGTCATGATAAGATACTCTATTTATGAGTAATCATTTTCTAATGACATCAAATGAGTTAATTGATCTATCAACTTCGTTTAGTTCAAACTAATAATGAAAGTATTCAAATTAAAATTAATAATAATATATTTATTAGATTTTTATAAATCAATATTAATTCTACTTATAGGTGTCACAATAGCTCTTTGTTTGTGATGTTGGACCCTTTAGAGATGCAACGTCTTGTTATGGAACAATGGACTCGATGCACGATTTGTAAATAATCGATATGTATAACGTTACTTTCATGGATTTATATCAATAGTTGTCGGTGGATATTTTGAATGGTCTAATATATGATACGTGTACGAATACTACTAGTTCGTACGGCATTGGGGGTGTTGTTGTACATATGCTTCAAGTACATGAGGAGGAGCGTGAGATCCAACCACTTCCATGTGGATCACGTGGCACAAAGCCAGTGGTCGCCGACGCCGGCGCGACTCAACTCAAAACCGGGCGCTTGGAAATATATATATATATATATGGCACATGGTGGCCGCGCGGGTGACCTGCTACGCCAGCCGAATCAACGGGCACCATACAGGGCGAGGCATTGGCGTCCACGTCGCACCCTCCCGAGACGCCAGCGCTTTATTAGAGCGTGTCGTATCACATATCGCGTACCCGATCCACGGGGAACACCGGATACGTATAGCGGACGCCAAGGGCGCGTACGTCCCTGAAACGAAGTCAGCGCCCGCCACGTGGAACTTTGACTAACGCGTTACGCACCACTGTTTCAGGACCGACAAAAATAAATAATAATAATAAATATTTTGACCGCAATAAAAACAAAAGAGAACTCCTTTAATTAAACTCGCAACCTAAGAAAAAATCATTACCGGCTTAGAAGACAGACTCCATAAAAATCCATTACAACTTTAGCAGAAAATGACGGCGCTTGGGAAAGAGAAAGAACACTAAAGTCTAACTTCAGAAATGAATCTAAATTTCTCAGAATCAGCTCGGATACAATTTTCTAATGTAAAAATCTGTGGCCCAGAATTCATTAGCGGTGATGAGGTATTAATAAGCTGATAAAAGAAGTGAAAGATTCATAGGTAATCCAATTACAGGACACTCTCAGGTCAATGGCTTGGAGTACCTGCTTCAGTACTCGATGTAACCCGGAGAAAACAAGTAGCTTTCTTTAGTTCACTGGGAAATTTCTCTTGTCTTTCCACTGAAGAAGACTTTGAAACCTCAGTGGACCCAAGGAATAATGTACAGTCGTCAAAACGAGAAATTGACTCTGCAACACTTTTTATCAACAGAGTACACATTGGCGATCGGTCTTTTCTTCAAGCAGCAGAGCCTCGGAAGACCAATGCAACAACACGACAGGTTTGCCAACTCTTTGAGCATATCCGGGATGTGGGTCTCCATAGAGGTACATCGATGGCTCCTGCTAGGGATTGGCTTGTAGGTCTTGATGGGCTGTCACTGAACAAAGTACAGCACTACTTTAATGAACATTTCTAAGGTGTGTCAGAGAGTGTAGTAATAACAAGAAAAAAAATTAGAAAAGAAGCAAAATGCAAACTTACAGCTTCTGGTGTTCGTGAGTTCAAGTTTCTCTCTCTGGTGCAGTAAATCTATGGCACATCTTTGCATGGATCTAGTGGAACTCTAGCACAGCAGAGGATCAATGATCATGTTGTGATATTAATGCTGCCTGACATCTATTTTATTTACTTATTTATGGAAGGGGGAAGTGCACAAGTACTGCAATACAAGTTTTCTGGAGTTATTATTGGCAGAATGCAGTAAATGGCTCCAAATGTTTGAATCTCTACCTCTTGAGTTCAAACTTGGCAACTGCACATGGAGACACAAGACATGGTGAGCTATAGAAAAACCTGATGAGGGTGTGAAGGAAACACCCAGGAAACTATTGATTTCTCCTCCTTTCCCCCACTTTGCCAATACCTTTTTAGGTGTCAGAAACAAGGGATAAGTAGTAGAGGTCATCAGAGGCTTTGCATTCAGACATGAGAGATAATACTGTGAGGAAGTTTACAAGAACTTTAGGGTTGGCTGAGGAGCAGAAGTCAGTAGAGGGCCACCTGTCAGGACTTCCAAAGTTTGTAAGAGAAATTGAAAGACATTATTGCAAATACCAACCATACAGAGACAGAGATAATTGACAGTTATAAACAAGGTTTATAATTAGGTAATCAATTCAGAAAGGAAAAGGGATTTAAAAAAAGGATGGTTTGAAAGAGTGAATCCTATTTTATGAGTCATGAAGCATGTTAAACCATTTAAAATGTACGTGGCATAACAATGTTGTCATAACAATAGAACAAACTGCAAGATATGAAGTGTGAGATGGTAAGAACATGTGCTGACCTAATTAAAGCACACATTTTTTAGAACTAGAGTAGATGGTAAATGATGACATATTATGATTTCTACAACAGCTGCAGGTATGGATGCAACAGATAATTACAGAAAAGTAAAATTCAACCACAGCAATTTGTGTTCTTACTTGTCACTAAGGCATATTATGATTATTCAAATAAAAATGATAAAATGGTCTTACTTAATTTATCAAAAGTTCTTACTCTATGCTTTTGAATACTATTCCAACATAATTTCTTTTTCTTTATGGTAAATAGATTGTGGATGAAAGTAAATTATTTATTATTTATCAAAATTATTAACTAATGGTTTTAACATTACAAGGTTCAAAGGCATATCCAAGCATGCCACTTCATCTCTCTCTCTCTCTCTCTCTCTCTCTCTCAGTACAAGGCTCAGGATACTTGAACATTGTTTTATGTTTATTCATTAACATTTTATATAATCATTTTCTAATGATTTTGAACACAAAGATTTAAGTGTTTTATTTGCACTTGATGCGACCATTTGTCAATGACTTTAGTTCAAATGGTACAACAACGACAATAATAAAGTCGTAAGTCCCAACTATTGGGATCGACTACATGCATCTTTTATCGTCATTGAAATATATAAAAAACATATGTTTAGTTGAATTTAGAATACTTAAATTTTTATTTAAAATTTCTATTTATAATTTCTATTAAACATATCTTCTTTTGATCTTCCTCCATCTCTCTTCATACCACTAACATTAATTGTTTCAAATTTTTGACTATGGCATTCGAAAGTCTTCCAAGCACATGAGTCGTACCATCTTAAATGATTTTATCTAATCTTATCCTCTATCAAAGAGATGCTTAGTTGTTCATAAATAAAAATATATTTTTTTATTTTTCCTAATAACTTCATTCATCCATCTCAACATTCTCATCTTTTTATATTTATTATTTCTTAATTACGCAATACTCATATCCATAAAAGACTATTAATCTCACAATTGTCTTATAAATTTTTTTTAATCTCAAAGCTCTCCGATGATCATACAAGACTTTTGACGTACCTCACCATTTTAACCCTCTTATTTTTATTCTAAATAATATATTCATCGATCTCTCTATCTTGTTGACTAATTGATCCAAGATACCTAAAGCTTTTACTTAAAAAGACTTCTTATCCATCCAATTTAATTATATTCTTCTATCTATTTCTAGAATCACTAAGACTATATTTTATATATCCAAACTCAGTTCTACTTAGTCTAAAACCTTTGGTTCAAGAGGTAAATTATTAAAACATATTTATAGAAAATTCTTTGAATGATTGAGCTCTTATATAGATTCTCTCATTACAATCAGCTGACTTATGTACTCTTAGCTCACCTCCTTTAATCACTATATGGTTGCCCATTTGGATAGATTTGTTATATTTCCATTTTGCTGCTTGCATTGATTATTGTTGCTTGTATTGTTTTATATTTTAATTTTAGTAAATTCCATTAATTTTGTTTCACATTTTGCCATCCAAATTAACCACCAAAAGTAGAACAAGAATATCAAGTATGGACTACAGTGGGATATGGGCCTCATAAATGTGGATTCATCTCAGTTAAACATAAATGACAACCAACAGACAAAGTAATATTTGCTAAAAGCATACCAGCAGTCACTTAGACACAAATCCAGACCAACACAAAGATAGCTTAGAACTGGAGTCCAGTCTCACAATTAACTTATTCTGGTGTAATCTTAATCTAGTAGATGCAACATGACATTCTAAAGCCACTGTTGTATGAGTGATTAAAGGACAATCCAGAACAAGTTCATGTGTTCCCAGAAAAAATGGAATTAAAATCCAGTTTACAAACATCTTAATAATGTGATGCTGGTTTAAAGGTGACAGGTACATGAAGTCACATGCATGAATGAGAAGAACCATGCCATGGTCACAAAGATAAGGCTTATATCAGTAAATGATCAAGTTACATGAGACTAATTTAATTGTCTGAAGAGAACACCATCAAGCTGCAGAGAAGGAAGCTATCAGTAGCTCCATGCAATATGATATAAACAATGAAGGACTTCAATGAAGGAAAACTGGAAGCCAAATGATCTCAACTCTCAAGACAATACAGAAAAGCATCAAAGAAGGAAAAAATCTAACAAAAATGAGCAACTGAATGGTTTCCGATTTGTGAACATCACAGTACAGTTTGAGAGACTGAAAAGATGACCCACGTAATAAATATGAAACATTCATATGACTGTCATCAGCAATGTTAAAAGCAGAAGAAAATATTAGTGAACAATATACAAACATGTGCCATTTAAATTGAAACAACAAAAGCGATTTCTTGGAGCACATGGATAAATCAACTCTGTTCACCCCAGATCTTGAACCAATTTATTACATGCCACACCAGAATTGGTCTACAACATCTGAAGGTCAAAAGTGACTGATATACTTATATGCCGACTATTTCGAGTATAACTGAGCTATACCTAATGCACACGAGGGACACTCTGATCGAAGGATAAATTATAAGAACCTTCTTCATTTACATTTTAGGTTCGGATAGCAAATGAACATGACCTTATACTTCATCATTACATTTGAGAAACAAAATGTACTCCATGAACCAAAAGAAACCATTTTGTCTTCGCATACCCTATATAATCAATCTAAATCTCTATGGATACTTCCTAATCTTTCTTTTAAAATCATAAGCCAAATTTTATGAACACTGCGGCATAGAACAATATCCTCACTATAAATTTTTTTTTGATGAGTCTGTACATTAACACAAGTCCACAGTTGCTAATGACAGACTCAACAAAGATAATCAGGGAAAATATTAGAACAATGAGATCATTGTGATTCTATTGAAGAATTTGAAAGCTGAAAATGCAAAGAAAAAAAAAAGAGAAAGCTTGAATCAGCAAAAAGGAATCTCCAAGAAATGACCGATGCATATTTTCTTGGTGAAGATAAATTCCCAGAAAAGAATCTCCACATACTTTCTAATTCAAATTGCATTTCATCTATGCAAAGGCTTGTTTCACTGTAAGCAATTATTGGAGTCCCCAAAACACCAATATGGTCAGTAATATGGCATGATACAGTACTCTTCATTTAGCCATGATTCGCAACAGCGATGAGTACAACAAATTCTACAATGAAAGTACGTGTAAAACCTCAAATTCTCAATGAAATTTAAATTTCGTGAATAATTCCCATTGGCTTAACATCAAAATATCCAATGTAAAAAATGGTAAATAAAGCAACAATAAGCATCGATTGTTTGGCATATGAGATATAGAAATGGTTAATCCAAATAAATATGATAAAATTAGAATGTAAAAACATGGAAGTTGATCTCATATGTTCTCCAGAAAATGTATGAATAAAAATGATAAAAGTTGTTGGTTGTTCCCTTCCCAAAGATCACAGCAAGATATTGAAAAGAATCTGACATGACCAGCTGTAATCTTATACCTCCAATATTAAACTAGATACATATTTGCAGGTCCATTTAAGCTGGTTGGTGTCCGAGAAATTGCCCAACAATCTCAGATCTTTGAACAATTAATTGCTACATATAAACTTGCAACATGAATAGCAAATATTAAGGTCAAAGACAAAAGTGAAGTAGCAACAAAGTAAAGTTTCAAGAAATGAAGTGTCACTGAACTCCACCTCTTATTGATTGTTATGTAACAGTTCATGACTGGAACTAGAAGACAAGATTAGACCAATTGTTTCATACGATATTCTATCAGGAAGGATTTTATCACTTCACACATTTCTCATAGCAAAAAGTTAAGAAAGAAGTACCAAAGTGCTAAATCTTTTCCACTTGAGTTCTTGAAAATAAAGATTAGTGTTTTACCTACCATTACAACAAATGCATGCTTTTTGGTAAAACATTTGTTGTATTTCCAAGGAACCAATCCATAAAAGTAGCCTCTTGACCACACAAGCCTCATGGTTAAACATGATAATTTTCTCGAATCCTCATTAGGTATCTTCATTGTGGTCTAAAATCATTAAATTTTTTTCTGATAGAGCACCCATGATTCGTGTCCCTTGATCATGACAAAGTTTGTAGGATTGGGATAGGAATTGATGTTAGCGCTAGGATAGGTCCAAGAATTTGAACCAGGATTGGGTTAATATCAACCTAGGATTTAGAATCAAAATCAACTTAGTCACCTAGATTTGTTCAATCTTAAAATCATAGAATCAAAATAAGAAAGATAGGTTCAAACTAAAAAAAAAAAAACACAGAAAGAAAAGAAAAATTAAAAATCACGTATAGCAAGATATGCTAAAATGTAATTCTTAATGTACAAATATCATTCTTGGATTTGTGATTAGGTAGGAACATTATTATGAAAAAAAAACAAAAAATCCTCTTAATCTTCCGAAGGCACTACTATGGCTTTGGCTTTTGCATTGAGTTATTCATCATAGCAGTTGGTCTACATATATCCTCACTACTCAAAGGAAAATCAATCACTTGCTCTTACCATCAAAAACCTACGTAATTCACTAAAACTCTCCTCTCTTTCATACTCAATTTTCACTCTTTTTTCACATTAAACTCATGATAGATCATTAGGAACTCTCCTCAGTCATTAAAAAGCAGGAAGCTGCTACCAACAGAACGAGTCCAGTGAGCTGCAAAAAGCACGTATTGTCTTTCTCCTCTTGCCCTCATCTCCAAACAATTGTCCTATATCAGTATCATTGCCATTAGCCTCACCTGACCTCCTAATCTCATATACAACCCCTTAATTCCTACAAGCACCTTCCTCAAGTGAATACCAATTTAACTTTAGCAAGGAAGACCATGGCCACAATTCTCATGAATACCTCAACATTCCATTTCTAAGCACATTTACTTTAGATATCTCCATGCAGCTAAATAAGCTCTTGAAACCCAAAAAATACACCGAAAAAAAAAAAAAACAAAGAGAAAAGAATGCTCCATCATTCAGTTGAGGCTTTGAACCATCTCTTCGGATGGTGCATGTAACACAACATATTGATATCTTAACAAAGAACTCTAGTCCAATGTTTTAAACATATGCCCCTTATATGCTCTCTTAATGATTTTTGGGAAAAAAACTCGTGTAAGCTTTTTGAAGAAAGGACCCTCCAAATCCTGAATCGGGTAATTGTCACACATCCCTTGACTCAATAAGACATGAACTAAGCACAATTAAGTGCAGACAAAATTCTTTGCATACAAACTCCAAAGAATAGGTCACCACTTCTCACCAGTTATGTCTGCATCTCAAATGAAAATCCCCAGTGATTTGTGTGCTGTTTTCCAAACTTCATTGATTCCTTAACATATGAGACAACTACAAGCTGTTCTTGTCTTCAAGAATTATAAACATGTCCGTTCAAAACAAATGAACAAAAGATCAAACAGATTTTGGCAAGCATCTTTCTGATATATTAAATTTCACTTAATTAAACAAAATTCATTGTTCCATCTTAACCTCCCTGCTCATGAACTCAAAACTTCAAAAGGAAGTAATGAGCAGGCCAACTAGATGTTAAAGCAAATTTTAGATGACAAATATACATAAATGAACATGCCAGCCATATGCCAACATTCAATCTGCACTTTGTACAAACCAAGCAAACACCAAAATAGTATGTGGTATTAGCTACATGGCAAGAGCTCTCTGCATAAACCCAGGCACATACATGAAATGGTGAGTATGATGGTATGTATGGCAGTACATATCACGTTACTGTTGGCTGGAATTAGCATGACAAGCAGCATTTAGAACAAAAAAAGACTGAAACATGGTTTCAGATATAGAAGATTAGGTGGACCAAAAATTTAGTACAGATATGTTGACCACACATATGGTCAACAGGAAAAGGTTAAAACAAGATATCATATATGAAGCATATCAATCAATATTTATTAGTCTATCCTTAATCCTCATAGTCATATGTGGTACATCGACCATACCAAAGCAATACTATTGCGTACAAATACTTTTAATATTATTGTCCCAATGGTATGTAGTTGCATACCAATATTTAATTTTTAAAGTAGAAGTATAACCATACCTCCAAAGCATATGAATTGGATTCAATAGTCAATACTATCCACAAATGCAAGTATACTTGTCAAGTAAGTTATGGCTAAAGCATATTTACACATTTTTCTTGTGCATTTCACTTTCCACAAGTAAAGAAACACAGAATTTTGTGAATGCAAAGTAGCATCCGAATATCAGAACCACACAAACATGTTCGTTAAAAAAAGGATAAGGTCAAAAAATAAGAAAGCTTCAAGAACGAACTTAATATGTCAAAATATCACTAAAACGAAAAGAACACTCTGCTCGAGAACATATGCCGACAGTATACAATGATTTACCATCATAACAAAGCATAAGCAACATGTTGGTACAAGCAACCATTTTCATATGTAATTCACAACACAGTAATATTGGTTCATTGAATAAAGCATTAAAAGATCACACTTGATATTACAAACACATAAAAATAAAGTAAAAGTTTTCACAATTGCTCTTTGTCAAACCCACCTCCTCATGAAACTTGTGAATGATTCCAAACATCATGAGTACCACTAGAAAGTCATCAACTTTCATAAATGCCTTTCAATTGATAGACATATAGAATTTGTTAGATTTCAGAAGCTATACAAATTCTGATCTGAACCCTTTTTAGAAAATACACTTCACCCCTTGGATTGCCTAGCTCATCAGGATAGCAATATAATGGAAAAGATAAAACCAAATTATTACAGATTGTAGTTTGTCATTGGAGCAATGTGGATATAGTCTGTCGATAACTCATCCTCATGGCCTCAAGCAAGTCCATAAGCATAAAGGGTGATATAGGAATAACATATAAGGGAAAGGTGATGATTTTGTAATTTAACCCAAACTTGGCCTTAATCCAACCTCAATTTTATACCAATTAAACTGACATCTATGAGTCAATAATAACATGGGCACGTGCCAAAGAATCTGAGAATTGCAGAGGCATTTATGATATTATATTGCTAATTATAAGAGCAAGGAACAGGAACAAAAGCAAGTTCCACATGACATCAACCTGTCGTCCACGGTTTGCATGTCGCCAGAACCCATGAGCATGACCGAAACCATAAGCACGATGTCCATGACCATGGTGGAACCAATAAGGATGCTGGCCATGACCGTGGTGGAAACCATGAGCAGGCAGACTGTGAAATACATTGGCATGCCTGCCATGGTCTACATCATTGGCAGTTGAATCCTGAAACATGAAGTTTGTCTGATTTATGCCGGCCATTTGATTCCTAGTGGCAGCAGGATGATTCATAGGTGCATTTGGGACTGTGAAGTTCTCAAGCCTCGTTCCAGCCAAGTGATTTGAGGCCATGACCCATGGCTCAGGATGACGGAAATGGTTCATGTTACGATGATAGATATAGTTCAAATTGGGTTGCGGTTGCGAGGCCGTCGCCGACGTCCAACCAGCCATGTGATGGATATGATTCATATCATGGTGATACATATGGTTTGCATCGGATGGCAGTTGTGGAGCTGTCGCCAACCTCCGACCAGCGGCTGGACGGCTGGGAATGTCCACATGAGTGGTCGACCTGGACTGAGGGTGTGTGGAGCTATTTCCTCCACAGTAGAGAGGAACGATCTCCTCCTCCGCAACAGTGGCCTTGCAGACAGGGCATTCAGAAGAGCGGGAGTGACCATGGAGCCATTCGTAAAGGCAAGGCCAGCAGAAGAGGTGACCGCATAGGGTGACAACGGGCTCCTGCGCCGGATCTAAGCATATGTTGCACTGGAAATTGCCGGCATCCCTGTTGCTACTACTTCCACCAACCAACCAGCTTTGGGGATCTCCATTAGACGACTCGCCAGATCCACTGCCCATCTAAAATCAGCACAAGAATCAAAATAACATCTTTTTCATGATGCGACATTACCAACAAGAACCGAATGTCCTAAACTCCAAGAAAGAATTCAGCGAGAAAAGGACCAATCTTGAGATTGAAAATATCAAACCCTAAGTCAGACGAGCACCAAAAATTGAGGCCAAAGCTTAGACTTTTCCTTCACGATGAGAGAGAGCCAAAGAGGCCATTACTCACATGCCAAGCACCAATCAATCGATCGACCAGGAAAAGGCCATGACTTGCAGATCGAGTTACAAACAACGAAAGATAACTTCTCCAGACATCAAGAACAACGCATTACAATCAACAAAACAGAAGTAGCAGAGGCAAATGCATAAGGATCCTACGAGGGGGAAGGGAGAAGAGAAGAACCAATTCCGTGGAGAGGGAGAAGACTTCCTGCTGCTTTTGGATTCTTCTACCCACTCCCATCGTTTGGTCGGAGTTCATCGTGTGCATAATAAGCGACGCCAAGAGACACGACGACGCCACTGGACAGTGATAACAGTTGGGGGGGGTGGGGGTAAATTTGCATATATGTTCTTCCAAAGTAAGTAATTTGCATATATGCGCTTGTAAATAATCTCCATCATGGAATTATATTTTACATAACTCTAATTTTTTTCTATTTTTATTGTTTTAATCTAATTCTCATCTAGAATTATGATTAAAAAAAATGTAGTACATTATTCATTTTGTCTCAAAGAAAATATAAAAGAAAAGAAAGAACATCTTTTACTTTTACTATAAAAGAGAGTTGAATAGGGTGCCACAAGAGGAAAGTAGAAGAATATATTTAAATGATGTGAATGGAATGTATATTTTGATTATTGAATATGTTACTTATAATTATGGATTATATTTCCGATTAAGAGGTGATATTCCTTTTTATATAATAGATTTTCATCGTAGAGAGTTAAGTATAATTTATTAGAAAATTTGTGGTGTGAATGGAGATATGGATAAGAGAAGATGGAATCAGAATCTTACAAATATAAAAGCCATAAAATAAAATTTTCTTTAATGTGTTATGGAATAATGTGGTCTCTAATAATTAATGATTGAAGCATGATATTGAGAGTGGTCGCATATTCTTGTTCCTCGAAGAAAACGGGAACAAAGAAAATAAGAAATCTATAATCTTATTTTATTTTTTTTAAGTCTTAGGGAAAATGAAATTTTTTGTTACGTTGATATTTTTTTTATTATGAGAAAAGACAAAATAAATAAAGTAAAAAGATATTTTTGTTATGATGATAGAATATGATGTGTTATTATTTGGTGAAATATTTTGATGCTCAAAATATATTTTTCTCGAGCACATCATCATCATGTGATTCGATATTTATAGTGATATTAATCTATAAGGACAACTAAACTTTTTTTTTCTTCCTAAGATAAGTAACAAAAGTCTATCATAATTTGATTTGATTTTTATTTTTTTAATAATCATAATCAAAATATAATCATATCCATAATATATCTTACTTAATTTTTGAAAAAATAATAAATTTATAATCTTTTTTTATTTCTCCAAAGGTCTTAGGGTAAAGAAATTTTTTTGTTAGTTGATAATTTTTTTAATTATGAGGAAAGGTAAAAAAAATAAAAAAAAAATATTTTTGTTATGATTATGAATATGAAGTGTTTACTACATATATATCATTTTTATTGGTAATTTGGGCTAGATATTTATCTAATTTTTTATTAAAAAAATTTACTTTTTTTATTAGAGCTATTTTTATTTATTCTTATAATATTTTTTTAAAAAATAAATTACCCCTATACAATCCATTGCCCTTCACCTCCGCCTTTGCATACTCCCTCCTGCCATCATGGTCACCTCTATTATTATGAGGCCTCTCCATCTTTGTTGCCTTCTTCATCATAGGCTTTCAACCTATCACATTATCCTTATTCTATTCCTTGTCTTCCTCGATACCCCCCTACTGTATTTGTTATACTTTTTCTTGATATTGTCATCTTGATTGTTAATCCTACCTTAGCTACCATTAAGTTTGCTCAACTCATTGACCTTTCTAAATCACGTGTCACCTTTGCCACCTCTAAAACCCTTTAGGCTTTGCCTTCCATCAAACTTGTTTCACCATCTACCGTATTGTTTGCTTTCTCTTTGGCTATATTACGTAGACTTATAGATATAGAATACTAAGCGTGAGATTAGGAAGACCACAAGAAAAGATGACGATGAGGGCAAAAATAAGTGGGCAGGAAGGGGATGACGATAGTGTCTCACAGCAGGCAATGACAACCACGATGACAGAAAACAAGAGGTCGAAGAAAAAAAGAAGGGGGAGGCTAGACCTCCTTGTGGGGCAAAGTCAACGGGTGATAAGCAAATCCCTCCCCAAAGAGATAGACAAGCTAGCATAGGATAATTTGATTTTTTAGGAAAAAACTATTTCATAAGAATAAATAAAAAAAGGATACTAATAAAAATAATAATAAGAGGTCTTTTTTGAGAATTTTGGCCTATATTTATTGACTTCTCATACATGTTTATCACATATACATTAGGATGCAATTGAAAACTAAAAGTATTAGATCTAAATGTAGAGAACTTGTTAATAATATTCAATAATTTTTTAAAACACAAAACATAAATCATAAACCTACAACACATGATGAAATATCATAATTTTGAACTTAAAGGCATAATTATCATGATATTTGATATTAAAAGTCATGCATGAAGAACATAAATTTAATACTATAAATCATGGGTGAGACTACTTATATAGCATTCCTGAACAATGATGAATTGGGATTTAGGTTAAATATGTCTTAGAACTTTAATAGTAGTATTATGAACAATAAACCAAACCATTACATTGTTATTATGACGTACCCCAAATAAATCGGAAAAAATAAACTAGTTAATTGAATCAATAATCACATGTGACTCGCTACCATCCAATTTTTCGAATTATTATATATATTATAAAAATTATGGATTAATTTAGAAAAGAGAAATTTGATAGTCCATATTAATGGATTCACTGTGTTCTATTAGCTGAAGTGGACATGAGCAAATGCATAATGAGACTATGGATGTGTTAAAAAATATAAATTGAAGTAAATGTTCTTAACCACTAACACCATTAAATGCAGGCGAGAATTGAAAGAAATGGAACATTTTAATGTACTTCAAATAAAAAGATGATTGTTTACATTTGTTGATAGTATTGCACTTGTGCATGAACTAACATCGTGCTTATAAATATATAATTAATATTTGAGATCATCAATTATAGTCCTAATACATTTTTTTTTCTTTTTATAAACTATAAGTGATGAAAATAGAATTCAAACCTACAATCTTATTAAAGTACTTACTAGCTGACACCTTAAAAATAAAAGATAAAACACATGAATCAAAGATATAAATTTTAATTATTTTTAAATAATCAACATATAATATATATAATCATGATGAGGATAATCATCAAGAAGGATAGAAAAAATAAAGATGGAAATATTATTTTCATTCATGAAGTTTGGATATAGGATTAAAAAAAAATAAATGAAAACGTAAATATTATGGTTAGAGGAAGGATATCAATCGATACAAATGAATCTAAATAAAATCATACAGAGATATAAAATAATTTCTTTCTAAAAATAATATTCTTGATTTAATTAGAGATATATATTTTTTATTGTAGAATATAGTGAGTAGCTGACCCTACACAATCGAGATATTAAATCTTTCTAACATTGCAGTCTAAGCTAATCATTATTTTTAATGCAAAGCTCAGTAACCAATATTGTCTTGGAAAGGTTCTTTCAGCCTTTCTATGAGGGGAGCTTTTTCTTCTCAGTTCTTTTAATTGTGCAAATGCAGATGCAACTGCTGGAATCTCTAAAACTATTCATCCAACTTTTTCATGTTGCAAATGTGATAGAGTCCCTCTCAACACCTGTAAGGTGAGCCAGAAAAGTTAGCAGCAGATAACAGATACCTCGTTCTGTGACCATCACTTCTTTCCCCCATGATGGACACAAAAGGTCATGGAATGCAGGTTAAAGGATCTTTCAAAACCTGCCTGAAAGGAATGGATGTGTGACTCAGAGAGGCAGCTCTTCCATGTCTCAAAATATCATGCATGATCTTGAGCGTGCAAAGTGGAAGAAATCAGAATCAAAATGCCACTGTAATACAGAAGGTGAAGTTTGTTTATCCATTGATGAAGTATAAGAAAAAGAGAGTAGTTTAAAGACCTATAGAAGGATAAATTTTGCTTCAAAGGATACAGATTAGCTTTGATCTAATTGAACAAAAAGTTACTTGCAGTCAGAAAAAAATATGAATCATTTGGTTTAGAGAGCTTTTAACTTCTGATGAAAAAAAGGACAACTTTAAATGAATATTACATGCAGCATGTATACTGCACAACACTTGGTTATAGGACCTGCATATATTTCACTTGCAAATCACATGATATAACAAAGAAATACTGAAAAAGAGACAGAGAGAGAGATGAAGATAGTTTTGGTAGAATGGAATTTGATGGACTTCATAAATCAATAATACATTTGTTTGGATATTTTACAAACAATGTGAAGGATCTTACAACTTTTGTCTTCTTTGTCCACAAATTGACATCACACCTAAAAGGATGACCCATGGCATGGCAGGCATGACATTGTAGATATGCTTGGACAAAAGACAACCTATCAAATAGGTGGCATCCAGAATAGTTGATAATTTTTCACCTTAGGACAAAGCATAATGAATTATTATTGCAAAGGGTCAAATCACCAAAAGATTGTAGACCGTATAATAAGGATAAACATTCTTGCTTTGGATGTATGTTTCATCCTGAGTTTTGAGATGAAGTCTTTGTGTATATTTGTTTTGCATTCTTATAGATAAGGTACAGCATCAAAGTTAACTTCAAAGTATCCTTGACAAAATATCAATAGTTTATTAATAAATGAGACCAGGTGAAATAGTTTTCCTTTGGAATTAATAAGCAAATTACATGTCAATATTTAGATGATGCATTGCTTCTAGAGAACATGCTTAGAATTCAACATTTGGCTGCTATGTGTTTGATCCTAATTAGGCACTGGGTTATACTTTTCATTACCCAGTTATTAGAGTGCTAGATAATACAACTTTATTTTGTAAATAGAAAGATTACTTTCATGACTCAAACCCTAATCAATTTTAATCTCAATGTAGGAATATTGTTTCCAAGTCTTGCAATATAATATCACAATCAAATAATTGGACTATGATGTCAAACCTCATCCCCTAAGTGTATAAAATAATTGGCATCTAAATCAACAAATTCAATTTAATAAACTCTACCTTGAAAGAGACTCCAAGTGTAATATTGATTGAGACATTTGGCAATAATATTTTTTTTTTCTCCCTTTAGTAAGAGCCTACAATTAAGAAAACAACCTATCCAAATCAAATTCTGTCAACTATCAGCCAAAACTTTTGGTTGGTATACCTGATCATCACAACAGAAATTCCTGATAAAGTTGTTGATGTAGCCAATTCATGATTCCTCAACTAATTGGTTTCACCATCAAGAAATTGATGTCTTCCAAAGTTGCTTCCAAGAGTAATTTTTAAGCTTCAATGAGTTATTGTGTTTGGATATGAGGGATTCTTAAGCTTTTATTGCTAAGCAACAAAGCTGCTGTTATGGCTCTTTCAGGTTGAATTAAGGAGAATGGTATAAAAACAAATCAATTAGGGGACTTCTTTTGTTATTTGTTATCAACTCAATGGCTACTGAAAGAAAGCTTGAAAGTTCAGATATCTTCTTCAAGTTAAAAGTCAATGATCCAAATCAAAGTTTGTCAACATTTACTACTAAAGCTGCGCCATTAATTTACACATATCATAAGAATCTTACATGAATTAAGCTCATTACAACCTTCTCTTCTCTCTCCTGCAAAATAGATTGCTACGACTTATCCAAATTAGTTGAGTGAGTTGACATGAGTGCAGCTTAAGCTACAATGTGATTGTTAATTATGTCATCTATTGTTCCTTTCATCAGCTTGTAATCTAGAAGTCACATAAGACTATTTATTAGGGACTAAATCAACACACATTGTCATTCACTTAGATTGGATGTGCAAGTAATGTCTCATTAGATAATGGTCAACTAATAGCAAACAATTATTTAATTCCTAGCTTCACTTCCACACAAAATATTATCATATGACCTCACACAATAAAGTGAATAATAGAATAACTTGAAAATAATTCTTTTTTGGTTTCTTCTAAATGTTCCATAAGTATGTTATTGGGCTTATATATATGTAATTTTAGATACTATTTATTTGCATTGAATCACACATCCAATCGAGATCGGTTTGTGGTTTGTGTTTGACATACGATCGATACGTCAATAAATATATATAATATGATATAATACACAAAGGCAATAACAAAATTTGCATCTATATAATTTTATGGTTTTGAAAAATAAAAAAAAGTTACCTATAGATTTTAGGTTCATATTCAACAAGAAAAGAATTATTGGAATGTAGAACGATGGATTATTCATTGTTATGTTGAAAATTATAAGTTTTTTTTTTTTTTTTTTTGCAGCGTAATGGAAGATAGTAGACCCAATTTTTATAGACGAAGTAACAACATATACAACACAGCACATCACTTGATTGAAATGTACAAAAGAAAAAGAAAATATATTTTGTTTCCTTAATTCTTTCCTAATTCCTTTGTTCTCCAACTATTATTTTCTAAAGTTATTAATTATCACCAATAAATACTTTTTTTATATTTCTTTTCCTTTATTAACCTTAACCACAAATTTATTCTTACAATTATCCCCATCATAAACATTCCACAAAATGCATTTTGGGTTTAATATTTTTTTTTATTTTTGAAAATATTATGCAACTTTAGGACATAGTAGTACACATCAGAAAAGGCTCAATCTTGTTGTCATGGACATATGATTGCCCTGCATTCGTACACATCAAAGTCGTCCGCCAATCTTAACGCACATACACTTTGCTAAGGACCGAGCGATCGATACCCACTCCACCACTTTTGATGTTAGCCTATGGATTATATGATATGATTCACATACGTATTAATTATATTTACAAAACAATAATAAAAAAAAAGAGTCGGTCCAATCCGGTTCGATCGAGCCGACTTGGGTCGGTGTGGCCCTAAAAAAATAACCCATCCCTTCCAAGAAGGTTATTTCTCACCACCGTTGTCTGCCGGTCAACCGTGGGCCGCGAGGGTGGGGCCCCGGTTTTGTAGACGAGTTGACCAATCGACACGCCCCTTCACAAAGAGCTTGGCCGTTGAGAATACGCCGCCACGATCGGGCGGTTCGTCTCCAGGGGTCGTGCTGGACGCCACGTGTACGCATCGATAAGTGGGAACTGGCTCGTGATTGGATGGGTATAGTCGAGTGATGCCACGTCATTCATACGTGACGAGTCACGTGTCATCGAAGCTCGATGGTCTCGACGCGTCTCCGTGGAAGATGATGATATCCCATCGCTACCCCTGGTCGCTATATATGAATCGATGTTGTTCCACCCAACGCCAAATTAAGGGTGAAGCAACCAACGGAGAGAGAAAGGGCGGATGGGATATCCTATTCCATCGGCCATGATGATGGGGAACGTCGGTGATGGCTGGAATCGGGGGATAACCTATTGGCTGGCGGAGCAGCCGGCCATCGTGGGGTTCCGGTGGAGCCACGTTTACTCATGGGGCGCCACCTGGTCCTTCCTCGTCGCCTCCCTCGCCGCATATGCCGTCCTAGCCCTCGCCCTCGACCTCCTCCTCCGCCTCTTCCGCCGGCGTCGACCGATCCCCTTGGGGCCGCTCCCCGCCCTCCACTCCCTCGCCATGGCCCTCGCCTCCGCCGCCATCTTCCTCGGCCTCCTCCTCTCCGTCGCTGCCGAGATCCGGGACACCCGCTGGAGGTGGCGCGGCCGCTCCCGCACCACCGCCCTCGAGTGGCTTCTCTGCTTCCCCCTCGGCACCCGCCCCTCCGGTCGCGTCTTCTTCTGGTCCTACGCCTTCTACCTCTCCCGCTTCCTCCACCTCCTCCGCACCTTCCTCATGATCCTCCGCCGCCGCCGCGGGGCCGCCCTGCCCGGCGTCTTCCGCCACTCCGCCCTCGTCTGCATGTCCTTCCTCTGGCTCGAGTTCTCCCAGTCCTTCCAGGTCGTCGCCATCCTCTCCACCACCCTCGTCCACGCCGTCGTCTTCAGCTACCGCTTTTGGGTCGGTGTCGGCCTCCCCGTGGCCGCCCGGAGCGGGGCGGTCCTCGTGCTCGCCTGCCAGGTGGCGCTGACCGGCTGCAACGCGGTGTGCCACCTGGGGTTCCTCCTGCTCCACTTCGCCAAGGGCGGGTGCAACGGCATCGGCGCCTGGGTCGTTAACTCGGTTCTCAACGCTGCGCTGCTGCTCCTCTTCGTCGACTGCTACGTCAAGACGGTGGTCAGGAGAAAGAAAGGCGAAAGCTTGGAGGATGACAACGGCAGCAGCCACCATTGCGGTGGTCATCATCATCATCATCATCAGAACAAAGCTGAATTCATTGAGGCGAAGAAAGAGCAATGAATCATTTAGAGATCTAATGAAGGAAAAAGGAGGGGGAAGTCTTGATTCAGCCCCAGTAAGTTCTCTCCTTTGTATAGATTAAAACAAAGAAAGAAAAAAAAATCTTCCTTTCCCATTTCTTATACTACTTTTGTAACCAAAGAATTAGAGTTCAGATATATGATCATAATAATTATAGGGGAAGAAACAAAAACTTATCCCCTTTTAGTGTAGATTCAACAACTACACCAAAATGGGTTCTATGAAGGTGAGCACTTGATTCTGCTCCACTTGGTTCTCTCTGTATACAGATCAAATAAAAACTTTCTTCTTGAGTCTTTTTTGTGCTTTTTCAATTATAATTTTTGAGAATTTGGAGGGGAAGAAACACAAATTGATCAATTCAATTGTGGCTTCCTGTGGCTATACTGATGCAAAGTGCCCCAAAATCACTGTTGCTTTTTCTCTCTCTCTCTCTCTCTCTCTTTCTCTCTCTATTTCTTGCTTTCTACCTAATTAGAATAAATCCTCTGATTTCATCAATGTGTGTGGATGATATGTTTTATTTTGCAGTAAACAAAAGAATTTGTCCCTGCAAATACTACAACTGTAGAAGCATCTCACTCTTCGAGTTTGTGGTCAGCAAAGCTATTAGTGTCTTCCCAGATGGATCCAAACTTGGGGCTCTTTTTGCTGTACTTGTAAGAAACTTGTTCTGAAACCTCGAGTACCAATGTTGGTGCCATGCCAACCTTTTCTTCCACAACTATGCTTCATGTGGAAGAATAGATGAGACTCCAGAATGGCAAGTGTAAACAATTTTGAAGAGAGAGAGAGAGAGTGAAATCTTCCATGGCATGTAATAATTCTCATGTTCTTTTTTCTTTAATTGCACCCACATACATACCCACACATCTATCTACAAGAACAACCTTTTTGGTTCAGTTCCAATAGTTTGTTTACTTGCAGCATTTAATGGTGGGAGGCCATTGGGACCAACTCAAGACCACAATATAGGTAACAACACAGAAGCAAATAAAACTGCAAACAACTCCATCACATATTTTCTTGGCACCTCTGTAACAGGCAAATAAAACAAAATCTGAAGCATAAATTACTGTTTTTTGTCTCTTGTTTTCTCTGTGTTTCTTCCTCTTCTCTTCTGTATCACGTCTTTTCCTTTGATAATAAATTGATGGACCAGCTACCTCATCCTTCCCTAAGATGTGCATACATAATGGTGTGCACATACAGTGAAATCTACTAGAAATTGTTCTTCTCTATTCTGGTGGACAAGGAGTCTTCAAAGTTGACCTTCTACACCAACACTAACTCAGCTGTGGAATAAACCGTGTAATGGAAGCAAAGGTCGGGAGAGTCAAACGCACAAATATTGACCATTGTGCACCCAGTCACAGATTCACAAAGGTAAAGTCCTCCCCATCGTGTGAAGTTTGGGGGATGCATGTGTCTTTTCCAGTGAGAAAAAGAGATTCTTTGAATTCTTTCATGTTCAGAACCCTATTTGCACTTAGATTTCGATTCCATCAATGGCTATTGTGATTTCATCCATCTTGGTTAAACCACTGATTGAATTGAATAGTGATTCACTTGTTCATGCCTGTTCATTATAATGAGATCCATCTTCACTTCACAGCATCCCCCTTTGCAGAACTCCTTGATGTTGGGCTAGTAGTTGGTACCCTGGAACAAGAAGATGGCCAGCTCTCTATTCGCTCGAAACCATTGTTACCCTTCCATCTTCCATGGCAACAAAACCTAGTCAAACTCTAATCCTGCAAGAGATGGAAGTACTCGACTTGCAGCAGAGTAAGGAAAGCAAAAAGACTCCATCTTCCTGAAGATTGTTTCAGCTGTGTTTGGTTGCGTTTTGTGCTCTGATGAACATAGCAATGGTTGTTTCGGACTGCTTGGTTGACGCATGAACTTTTTTTGGAAAAAAGAAAGAACGTAAATTAAAATCATACAAGAAGGCATGGGCTGTGTGTCACGTTGCGAAGGTAATTGCTTCAATACATTAATCATTGCATCGCGAAAGCATCAAACAAGACCACCACATCTTCATCTACATTCTACCCGAGCTTTAGCAAAAGCATTCGAAAGCACAACCTAATCCCTTCTCCTAATCAACCGTTCTTACCGATCCAGTATCTACACAGACGACAACCTCGTCCTTCGCCATCACACAAACGACCTCGCCCTCCTCTTTGCTCCCGCTGCACAGCTCCTGCTCCTCCTCGCGAACACCAAGCTCGACCCGACCTCGACGTCGTCCTCGAAGCTGAGACACGGCTTGTCCTCGTCGATCCTTCCGATGGCCAGGCTTTGGCTCTTGCGCACCGCCGGCGCCGGCGCCCGACGAGGCAACGTGCGGGCCCGGGCCAGAGACGCAGCCCGCATCAGCTCCCTGAGGTCGTCGTCCCCCGCGCTCGTCCTCGCCGACGGGAAGCTGTAGTCTATCGACGCCATCGTCGGGTACGCCATCGCCGCACCATGCTGCATGTGGCCAGCGAAAACGTTGAGGCCACGCACGTACATGTCGCGCGCCCGGCACAGCATTCGGAGCGGCGCCTTCATGCAGCGCCGGAGCCGGCTCGACGTGTCCATGACTGAAAACTCTTGTTACACTACTGTGGAAGACGAGAGTGGAAGAAGAGAGAGCATACAAAGAGTAGGGGGCATGGAGGGGTCTGGATTAATATAGAAAAGAGGAGGCTTTTCTGTAGGATCATCGAGGATTCCTTCTGGATGCGAAGGGTTGAGGATAAGGACGAACGACTTGGCGGGATTCGAACGAGCAGTACGCCAAACCACGGCTTCCGAAAAGCCACACCAACTCCTCGCCGCCCCCAGTTTCCAAGCTACAGCTCCACTTGAGTACAACGTCGATAGCATTCTGGGTGAGGAAGAGAAGCTTTCAGAACCCAAAAAATCAACGATTCTCTCCTGATTTAACTCCAAATCAAAATTCTAAAACTTCTATATACCCTTTCACGTTAATTTAATTTCCTTTTTAATATCTAAAGTATTTTCCTTTATACATCTCTCTCTCTCATCAACAATTAAAGTGTGTTTCTATATACCCTCTCAAGTCTAAGAGAAGACTAAACCGGTGGGCAGAGGCTTTGTCTCTGTCACATTTTTGTGGAGTTAATATGTGAGGTGTACGCCCAGCCTCATGAGATTACTACACACAAGAGAAGAGACTTCTGTCACGCTACGGTCAAACACAGGCGTCGCTCCCACATTTCGAGCCATTAACTATTGTTGACTGCTATGAAGAAACCATACGCTATGCTGACGGCCGGTGATTCTTTCACTTGAAGAGGGCGAAATGCTATGGCCGGATGTGTTGCAATGAGGAGATGGCGATACGCAACTCGACATAAGCCATGTATTATTATGAATTCATCTCGTGCTATTCTGGAAGATCGAAAAGTCTAGTCATGGTTTGCGTGGTTATCATCAACAAAGGTAGGAAGAAATAATTGACAGTCAATGATGTGGCACTTTGACGATGAATGACGTGGGGACTCGGCAGTCTTGCTTGCTTTGGCCATGGCCGCCGCCGCGGTGCTTACGTGATCGGGTCAGCGCCGGTGCACCTCGTGACGGTGATCTCTCTCAGCTTCTTCGGCCACACCACCTGATCCATCTCTTTCCAACATTGGCCGCGCAGCCACCTTCTCTTCTGGAATCACTACCCACCTCCCCGGAGAAGCCCAACCCACCGCCGCCACTGGCGCAGGCGAAGGTTTACAGGGTCTGGTGATGCACATACGCCTCGGCAGTACTGCCGCAAAGCTCAGCCCAGCGTTGCAGAGGTCTTCGCACTTTGTGGTGAATCCTATGGTTGTCATATGGGCTGAGCTGAGCTGCCCATTGACCCAAACCTTAACACAACATTGGGTTTGGATGGATGCTCTATGTGGAGCCGTTACCAGTGAATATAGAAAAATAAATATATTTTTTTTATCAGTCTTCATAAATGATAAAATAAATGAATAAGTGTGATTTGGATGGAGAATAACATGATAAAAAAATTATTTAAGATAGTATGACTATGTTATTAAGAGATCCAAGAAAAGGAAGGCCAACAAATTTACTGAAAAAACATAAATAAAAAATATTTTCTCCTTTAGTCGATAGATATGGTATTTGTTTTCATGATTCGAATCGATATTAGGATGGATGGTGATGAGAAGTCTTTGAACTCTTCATCAAAAGATATGTGCAGACACACTAAAACACTTGCACTACTGATGAGAGTCTTACACGTATATTTATATCAAACTACGTAGAGCCCCCCTTATTCGTCTACATATCTTGTCTATATATCGTATCCTTCATGATTTATATCTTTTATATTTGGAACACCAAACCACACTGGTTCATCACACACCACTCGTACATGAGATCAGCATACAACTGGTATACATAATACTGAGGTATATGACGTATAGAGGGCGGAGTGTGAGGTGCAAAGCCTCAGCAGTAGGCGATGCAGTGCTTCTTGCAGTCGATGGTGCAGCCTCCGCCGCCACCGCCGCCGCCATAGCCCTTGCCGTAGTGGCTGTAGGACGTGAAGCAACTGGCGGGGCACGTCAACTTCTTCTTGTAGCACGGCCCCTTGTCGGAGCACACCACCGAGGGCAGGACCACGCCGCCGTGGCCGTACCCGCCGCCGGGCCCGCCGTATCCCGCGCCCCACCCGCCGCCGAACCCTCCTGGCACGTTGAACCCCCCGCTGGGTCCGAAGAATCCGCCGGGGTCGGCTCCGAACCCGGGGATGTAGGAGGCGGCGCCCCCGCTGTCCTTGGAGGATTCGGCCTTCTCCTTGTCAAGGTCGCGGCCGGCCACGGCGGTGGCCAGCAGTAGGAAGAAGAGACCGAGAGCGGTTGTGTTCATGGCTCGGCTTGTTTCTTTCTCTCTGTTGCTCCCCTTCTCCTTATCGTTGATACTCCTGTGTTTTGGACGAGACTTAGGATGGAATGAGGGTTGGTTTTATCAAGCCAAGTAGTGGAAAGAGAGAGAGAGAGAGAGGTCGGCGTGCCGTAATAAAGGAGCGGTGACTTCTGTGACTACTGCAAATATGCACTGTTCTTCTTTTTCCCTCTCAATAAATGATATTGATGCAATCATATTCACATGTTCTAGCTGTTCCCCGATCAAGAAAAGAAATTGTTTGATGTAAGAAAAAAGAATACTTATCCTCTTACAGTTTGTTCTCCACTGATTCATTTACGATATGAAAACAACAAGTTGCATATTTTTGGGCAAATTATGATAGTATTAGGTTGCACAGTTCATAGAGTAATATTGGACAAAAGTCTCAACACTTCGCTGCCAACACATAGTGGCACCATCTATACATACATACGTATATATTATAGCAGACATGTCGTCTCTCACAAGGAGGATGAAGAAAGCTAAAGCTAATCTCAAATGTTTTAGCTTAGCCAAGGGTTATCTCGTGTGGACATATGTCCCAGAATTCAATATAAATAAATCTACTTCAGTTGCACTAAACCTACCTTACAAGCTCAATTTCTATACTTTATTCGATGGCTTTTCCCATCGTCTTTGCTTCTATCATGCATAAGGTTAATCCATGGCGTCGAAACAACATTGATCAGATCCGTGATCATTGGCTTTCCAACATAAAGGCCGAAAAGAAAGGATGGCGTCTTTTGGCTTTCAGCCTTAGCAGTTCACATTAATTTTACATAAGACCTACACCTTTCTGGACTCCATTATTCCAGAGTTGTTCCTATCCACAAGAGGTAAGACGACGCCGACAACGGGACACCGGAATAAAGTGAAGAGCCATGAGAGTCCATGGCTTCCCACCTGCACTTCTTCTTGCCCACAAGGTGTTGCTGCAGGAAGTCTTTCGGCTGCAGACCAGAATGAAAAGAGTGGTAGGCGCCCCACCCATCAGAGCATCACACACCTCCTCTACTTTGAAGGTTTGGGAGGTGGATCATGTGAATTGGATGACTCTTCCTGCAACATTCTATAGTTCTTCACATACTAGTCAGATAAAAAATATATATATAAAAAAATGTTATTATCATACTTTAGTTTAGAAACACAATAGTGATAAGTTATAATATCACAATTATTTGATCTCACTGCATGGACGAATTTATATTTTTACTTAATAGTTTCTGATAAAATATTCTTAGTTTCTTCACTTTCTTCGTCTACTATTAACATTAATTATCTCATTTTAGATCACCCGAAATGATTCTTCTAGTAACTCAATGTATCCACAAAATAATATATTCTATTTTTTAGTCAAATTATTATAGAAAATGAGAGAGCATTACCATAAACAATCAAACTGTTGAGGACCATTAACACATTCAATGATCACAACTAAGACCTTTTTTACCAATTAAAGTGTCATCAGGTTCATGTATAATCCAACAAAATCCTTGATTCATGATAGCTGTTGCAGAAGTTCCATAATTATTTAATGACAAAAGCATTACCTTACCTGTGGCTGATTTCAGATTTCATGGGTAATGTTGTTAAGCTGCAGCAAATGAAAGCAGTGAATGTAATGACTTCAGAGCTCCTTTATGCTTCCTATCTTTTTCATCATAACACTTACTAACTATATATATCATCAATATTTGTATGATAATGATTGATCTAAACATCACAGATCAATTTATATAGCTTAACAAACAACTTAAAGACAACCAATAACAACTGAGGGAGTCTGTTTGAAGTAAATTATGGCCTTTTGTAGTTGATTCAACAGTTAAATAATCCTTGTGGCCCATGGGAGAACTTAGATTCAACAGAGCTATGAGAAGGGACATTGACTTCAGAAAAGCTAATCATGGGAAATTTGATGATGGTGGAACCCTTCAAGCATGATTATAGATGCCAAAGTGGGGTCTCCATGATCATTAATCTTTGGCATCTGATTGGGATTCACATGAGCCTCCATTTGTGGATGGTGCTCACAACATGCAAAGCTGCCAAAGCAGGGCCACAAAGTGGCACAAGATTCTTCTGAAACTAGTCTCTTGATCCATTCAATGAGTTGTTATTTAATTTGAATAACTCAGCAACTTAAATTCTGTCACATATAAAAATAATATCCATTTCCTTTGTATATGTATTGCTGCAGCATCATATATCTTGCTTTCCAAGGTCTGCCAAACTTGGAACTATCCAAGTATCTCTGTTTTGGTGTCTCTGCTACATGCCAGATACTTGATATCATGTTCTGGTAGCACTTCTCATGATTTCTTTTTCTGGATCAAAAATGTCTGAGAGAGAGGATTTGGAGACAGCAGAGGTGAGATCAGAGACATGATTTTTTAGGCTTTCTGCCCTTTCAAATTTCTTCCTCTCTTAAATAGTGCATCATTAAGTGTGAAAGGATGTATGGTTAAAATTAATAGAAAAAATACTTTACAAATAAGATGCATGAATATTTTTGCTGTTGAAAAATTATCATTTTCACATAGTCATATTGAGATTATTTGTTGCTTTACTATAATATCCAGTATGATTGAGTTTTAAACATCTTAATAGAGTCAATAAAATTATGTGAAATTATAATAAAAACCCCACCTAATCGTTTTTATCTTACAAAAAAAAAATGGTTAGGGTTTTGTTTGGGATCTTAGGGCTCAGTAGCCATCGCCCTTTTTACTGGACTGATCGGCTAGGGTTTCCATCTGCTACAGTCAGCTATGTAGCCAACTAAGTTGCCGCCTACCCCTATTAAGGCAGGTCAGCTATAGGAGAGGCAAGAGAGTAAATTCACTTAGGAAGCAAACCCTTAGGGCTAGGGTTTTGAGCCCTATATAAGCTGTAGCATCCACCTCTTTTCTATCAAGTAAGATCAATCTACAATTTAGTCATATGACCAACTACTAGAGGGAGGAACCCCTATAGCGTTCCAAGAGTTGATCTCCCTAAAGGATCAAAATCTATAAAGCTCCTTCTTAAGTTATCATCTGGTATCAGAGAAACATTCCTACCGCCCCTGTTGCCATCTCTGTCGCCTTCACCCTTTCAAGCAATTCCCATAATTGCTACAATACACGCCTCCACTTTTCACCAAAGCCGCAGATCAAATCAATCTACTGCTGCCCTTTACATTTGAAATTAGAGATTCAGTACATTTTCATCACCCACGCCTATTTGCTACTGCTATTCCTTTTCCTTACATGTTGGAGAATTTTTTTTTTATATTTTCCTTGCTATAAAATTCTATCGTCACAAACGTAATCATCATTGCGCAGGGGAAACACTGTAGAAAATTTTAGTCGATTGTTGCTTCTTGAAACTAAGCTATTACTCATCCTTTTTGGCTAAAACTTTTATACAAATTCATAGAATATCTTAGATTTCATTTAAGATTGATCTCTGGAAAAAACTCTTTCTGAATTTACAGTGTTGTAATTTCTCATCGCACATTGCTAGAATTTTATAATGAAAAATCTACATTCCTTCTTTTCACCTATTTTCCTAGCATTATAGTGTCAAAATTTTATTAAATCTTTTGCTGATATTGGCCACATCTGAATCGATGATTGGCTATCAAAATTTTGTATATTTTTTCCGAATTCTCTTCTAGAATTTACGTCGAGAACTCGCTGCTTCTTCGACGCAAATTATGTTCGACAGAACAACACATACGCAGCGATCTTTTGTCAAATCCTATAAGATTTTCGCTATTATTTCTCTATATTTGAAATTCTCTTTTCCTCATCTTCATCCCCTACCACTAAAGCCCCAAATTTCATAACTTTTTGTTGAGATTTTCATTGAGAAACTGCTACTTTTTCATCGACAATTCTGCTTCTGCAAGACAGCATAGATTGTAGTGAACTTCATCGAATTCTATCAAACCTTCGATGTCATCTCTTCCAGATCTAAAACCATCCTTTCCTAACATTCACTCTCTAATGTCATAGCCCCAAAATCCTATCAAATTGTAGCTAAAACCATACCCAAATTAGTCATAAAATAGCCTAAAATCGTAGCTTTCTACAACCAGCACCTATTTGCAGCATACCCCCACCAATCTCTATCAAACCTTTGCTGCCATCTATCCCAGATCCAAAATCTCTTTTCCTAACCTTCATCCACTACTATCACAGCCCTAAAACCACACTAAATTGCAGCCAAAACTCCACAAAACTATAGCCCAAACTCCACCCAAAACAGCCACAAAACCAGCCTAAAAAATCACGGCCTTCGGTCCACCCACCTTTCAGCTACCCAACCTTCTTCTCCCTTCAACCGCAGCATACATCTCTCATTGCACAATACTGCCAATAGTGACCTCTCACTGTCATCCTCCTTGATTATAGCTAGCAGCGATCCTTTACGACAAAAAAGCTACTAGCAGTGATCTTTCATTGCAATCTGTCTACATTGCAGCTCGTAGTAATCTTTCGCTGCTAACTGCCTTGATTATGGCCAACATCGAAGTGAACACGACCAACAGTGATCTCTTGCTCCATACCATTGTTGTCCTCCTCTACAATAGTCATGCACTCCGCTGCCCCATCTTACCTCTATTGTAGCCACATCCTTGCTGCAACCAACACCACCTACAAACATGAAGTCACACTGCAGCCACAACCGACGTAGCTGCTACCCTCTTCTTCCTCCATCATTACTGCTACCTTTTGATTCAGATCTCTTGGCTATCATCTTTTAATAGATATCAGTCACCTGAAAAATTATAGCCTCGATGACCTTGCAGCATCATCGCAGAACCACAACCGACGTTATTATTGTTATCTTCTTCCTCCACTGTTGCTGCTACCCTTGGTTGCCATCCTCTATCAACACAATAGCCACTTAGAGACTTCACCATCGTAGCCCGAATAATTTTGCAACAACATCACAACAGTACTTTCTCATCCTTCTACTGCTATTGCTGCATTTAACCTGAAGATTGCAGATACAGTCTTCAATCGGTTTATTTGACAGGTTGAAGATCCTTACATCATGACATTGATGGGCCTATTCGAAGTCAAATTGTAGACTTTCAAGACGAGTACGGATGCTAGACTACGCGCTCTCTTTAAGGAGTTTAGATTAAGATGATCGTCGAGCCCAAGAAGATCACAACATGAATTAAATTCTAATTGTAAAACGAATCCACCAGAGGTAAGAAGTGAAGTTAAGGCACGACAGCCCTACTCCTCAGCGATATCGATCTCCTTTGCACAACTTCAAGAAGGACACCTTAATCAAGATGCTTAGAGCATGAGAGCCACATCCCAACCAAAAGCATATAAACCTTTAGCACTAATCAATTACAAGAACATTGACGAAGAACTAGCGATGATCCGTCAAACCTCCACCATACAAGAGTACCAAAATAGTTTTAAAAGATTATCTAATTAAACTTATGATTGGTCTGAAAAATATATTGATGACTTTTATTGAGGGCTTGAAGTTGGAGATTCGGGAAGAAGTTAAAGTGCGATAGTCGTACACACTTAAGACAACCATCTCCTTCGTGCGATATCAAGAGGAGCGATTAAACTATAAAGCCCGAAGGACTAGGGTAGCTTCCTGACCAATGGCACCAAAGCTTTCACCTCCTCCTACTATCAACCGACCCCCTCAAACGAAGAAATTAATAAGAGAAGACCTTTATGATAGATCAGCAAAGAGCCTATATGGGTATTGTGATAAACTGTGGAGCCTAGAACACCAATGTAAAAAGGAGACACCACTGATGATTGCGCCCACTGAAGAACCCAAACTTGATGATACGACTCCCAAGCCCAAAGAGAAGGATATATCATAATTGGTCACCCACACGGTCCCTACCTTAGCTGGCTACACAAACCTGTAAAAATTAAAGATCGAAGGGTTTCTCGAGCAGCAGTCCATCATTGTCCTTATCGACGTCGGGAGCACACACAACTTCATGAGCAACAAGGTTGCTGCCCATTTAATGTCCAAAAAGAAAATTACAGTGGGTTTGAAGTCAAGGTAGCTAACGGCCAAATTCTGAAGTGCAACTAGAAGTGCCCGTGGATAAAACTGATCCTATAGGAGCAAGATGTAGTTGCTGATTTTTTACTCCTTCCTCTCGATGATTTTGATATAGTGCTTGACATTGATTGGTTATCCATAATTGGAGATATTTTCTGAAATTTTTTGAAACTAATCATGAAATTCTTCAGCAAAGGAAAATAAGTGGTTTTACGAGGGAGCCAAGCGACTACGACCACAACATAACACTTGGAGAAGGTACCAAAAGAAGAATCTAGCAGCTTCTCAATTCAAATTCAAGAGTTTCAAGAGATGAAGCTAAAGGAGATTAAAAATAAGAACTCTCTCCCACAGCTTATTGAAATTTTGGGAGTCTCCCTCAAACTAAGCCTACTACCTCCTATCAAGATGCCCGACTCCCCTATGCTGAATTGGCTGAAATTATTATTATCTGATGCTTGATTAGATTGTTGCCCACAGAAGATCAAAGATAAAAAGATCACCTAAGATGTGACAGAGACACGAATTATTCGACCATACTTATTTTCCGCTACGACACATCCCTACATCCTTTTTTCTAGGGATAAGCTACTTCTAAAGTGTTACATCCCGTTGAACTCACCATGGTTGTTGATGCAGCATTTTCAGATCTTAGGTGACTTCCACGACTTCTCCCAGGATCAGACCATGATGCTTAAATACTTTCTTGATGATGACCTCCGATCTACGGCCCAAGACCGTGAGAAAATTGAGCCCCTCTAGTGGTGAAATCATAATAAGAGAATGATCATTTGTAGATCTCAACAAAACATCATCCCTCTCACTGTGAAGAAAGATGCACCACCTTGGTCTAGTAGAACTATAGCCCTCACGACTATGATATTGTCCACATCAAGTCATGGCCAGATGTTTATGAATGGAGCAGACACATCCAGAGTTAGGATCAGTGTCAGTCTTATGCAAGATGGTTCATGGCATGAAAGAGGAGTAAGCTTAGAAGAATTGCAATTCATGCTTACGCCAGATTGAGTTCTCATCCATTTGAACTATACCATAGAACAATCACCATTCCAGAAGAAAGATTGGCTATTACTAAAGACTAACCATATGACAATACATGCAAAGAAGAAACAACCTCTCGACAAACTTCAGAATGGATGAAAAATTAAAGATTGAGTTTTCCTACACCTCCAGCCCAATCAGTAAGAAACTTGATTTTTAAGGAAGTAGTCTTCTTATTTCTTTGGGCCTTACAAAATTAGAGATCACATTGGGGCCTTAACCTGAAGATCAGATCTGCGTACTAGATTAAGATTACAGTTGATCCTCTAGGTATCCCACATTAAATAGAAATTTAAAGAAGACGCCTCAGCCCAAATCCTTCCAACTAACACCCAAGCTGATGAGAAAGCCAAAGTTCAATTAATGATCATATGAGAATCATATGAGGAGCTGAAAACCTGATTCCCGAAGTTCATGAACTCTCAACCTTGAGGACAAGACTGATTTAAAGATGACAGACTTGATAGGACCCCCAGTAGGGTTAGGTCCTACTCACCTTAACCTTAATAGAGTCAATAAAACTCTATGAAATTATAATAAAAACTCCACCTAGTCACCTCTATCCTATAAAGAAGTGTGGCTAAGATTTAGTTTCGGACCTTAGGGCTTAGTAGCCGTTGCCCCCTTTACTGGGTTGATCAGCCAAGGTTTTTATCTGTTAGAGTCGGCTATGTAGCTAGCTAAGCCGCCGCTTACCCCTATTAAGGTAGGTCGGCTATAAGAGGGGCAAAGGGGTAAATTCACTTAGGAAGCACCCCTAAGGCTAGGGTTTGGAGTCCTATATAAGTTATAGCTTCCATCTTTTTTCTATCAAGCAATTTTACTCTATAATTCAGCCATATGACTGACAGAAATTAACTCCTATAATGTTTTCCTTAATGTAAAAGCAATGTACAACCTATATGCCATGCCATTAAAAGTCCTTTTTTTTTTTCTTTATGCTTTTAGTGTCACCTTGTTTTGCTGCTATTAGTTTCACATCTTGCATTATTATTAGCATTGAGATGTTTCTTTTACTGGGTTGATCAGCTAAGGTTTTTATCTGTTAGAGTCGGCTATGTAGCTAGCTAAGCGGCCGCTTACCCCTATTAAGGCAGGTCGGCTATAAGAGGGGTAAGAGGGTAAATTCACTTAGAAAGCACTCCTAAGGCTAGGGTTTGGAGTCCTATATAAGCTATAGCTTCCATCTTTTTTCTATCAATCAATTTTACTCTACAATTCAGCTATATGACTGACTATTAAGAGAAAGTAACTCCTATAATGTTTAAAGGTTTGATAATTTTTAAAAATCAAAATCTATATAATTTTTTTCTGGAGTCCTATAATATTAAATATTAAGTTTTATAGGTGCTTAATGTAAAAACAATGTACAACCTATATGCCATGCCATTAAAAGTCCTTTTTTTTTTTTTTCTTTCTGCTTTTAGTGTCACCTTGTTTTGCTGCTATTAGTTTCACATCTTGCATTATTATTAGCATTGAGATGTGTTTTTTAATACATTTCTGAAATGGATACAATGAATACCATGTCAGTTCATACTTCGGTGAATTGTGGGTATGTCATATAAGTATTTCCCAAGAACAGATATCATGGCTGGACTGTTTGTGATCATCAGAAACTGTTCTTAGAAATAACATGATTGTAGTCTATATGCTCTCAAGCAATCATTAGATTTCTTCATTTTGTTTTCTCATTATCTTTGTCAACCAGACAGTTTATTTACACTTGGTTCTGGAAATTCACTCAAACTGAAATCAGAAGAGGAAATTCTCTGAATTAAAGAAGAAAACACAGGAGGAACAATGAGCAGAGCACTGCCATAGGAACACAATAGTTGCATGGTCATGTGACCATAGTTTTTGTATAGGTTAAAAATGGCAGAGGAGCAAAGTCTTATATGGTTATATGCATTTACTCTCTTTAGTGTCCATGGACTCCTCCATTGCTGTTCTCCCTGAGCTCAACTTTCAGATGTTCCAAGGTGCAGCCATGGCCATTTTCAACCATATATTTCTCTTAGACAATATATATAAGCATTTAACAAACTAGATGTTTTCCTTTTCAAAGCAAAATGCCACACATTTAAAGTTCTATTCTGTTCTTTTAGTTTGTATTAAATCTGAGTCATTGACCTCACTCTCATAATGTCTTATCACCAAGTTCACAAAAGTTATATTTTCATGATCCTGTCTTGAAATCAGAAACCTCATAGCACCTGATTGGTGACCCTCCCACAGTCAAAACATATAATGATCGCACCTCTCCATTTTGCTGCTAACTTCCCTTGACCTTTTAACAATTCATCAAGAGAGATAGAAGGCCAAGAATCTGTGATACAAGAACACTTTGGAGATGACGGCCATTTCTTTTGAGTCCCTTTCAAAGATCTTACGATGACATCAAGAATGATGTCTACCTTACCCTGTGGGTGTTATACTAAGTCTCCCATTGGATCATTTTAGTGTGAAATGACAAATGATGCTATTTTCTAATATTTACTTTGACGTTGATATGCATCATCTCTAATTGCATAACTTGTCAATTAGTATGACAACATTGATGGCTCTCTTCATTTTGTTCCTTTGCTACCTGTCAGCTTCATCCATTTATAATACATCTGTACCTGTGAGGATTTCAATGGATTATCCTGGTTAATTTTATTTTTTATAATACCTACCCTGCTTAATTATTCTGTCTTGTTTCGGTTCGTATTTTGTAATCCATAGATCAAACAAATGTTTTTTTATTGGTGAAATGAGGATATTATGAAACCAAATTATATATATATAAGAGTTATTATGAAAGCAAACGACCACTCTCTCTTAATCCGCAACTCAACTAATAATCTTGGTTGTAATTAAATCATCCACTTTGATACTAATTTTGGCATATAATTTTTTAGAAAAAAAATGAAGAGTTAAAAATAATATTTCTAAAAGTCAATTGTTTTAGAAATGCATGCTCTACAAACTTTGATATCTAACAAATGGGTAACATAAGAGATTAATCATCGGAAACAATTGCAGATCAGTATTTGCCAGAGGAGTTAAGGCAGAAGGAAGCTTAGGATGGAGGGTTGCAAACAACAGGCGGCATACTAAATGATATCTTTGAGCTGCAAGCTTTCAGATTGCTCTTGAATGCTTAGTGATTTCCTCGTTGAGAGTTTAGAGTTCAGAGAGAGAGAGAGAGAGAGAGAGAGAGAGAGAGAGAGAGAGAGAGAGAAAACTTTCTGTTCTCATGCAGACGCAGGCACAGCATGATCACTGTTCTAAGTTGTGAAATGCTCACGGCAAGAACGAAGAACAAGAAGATACAGTGAAAAAGGTTGAGCTTACATGCACCTGCATGATGTCAATCTACATATATGTGCGTCTCCTGCATATATCACTCAATCCATTGAAAAGCCTATAACCATATGAACAACAAAGGAACAGCGGGATGAGTAGTGATTTAGAAGGTCTCTTCAAACTTCTTAGAGAAGAAGAAGAATAAGAAGAAGAAGAAGAAGAAACCAAAAGACCCCAAACGCTAGGAGTCCCCACTCACGCAGCATAGTTGTAATCTAATCCTACAGATCCCTAATGGTGCTCCTGGGTGTAAATGTAGTCAGTGTGGGCAGCAAGGGTCCTCCTCACCAAGCATTCATCCTCCCCAGCTCCTTCACATCCTTCCATTCTCCCAACCATCTCCTTCTCAACACCCTACAATAATAATATTAATGATGCTGATGATGGAAACCTGTAACATGATGGAATGACTAGAATCAAAGAACAAGGTGTACCTGAAGACTGCTCTTCTTTGGATCCACTGGGTTTGGCCTGCCTGCATAAGCTAAGGACAACAGGAGGAGAGCAATGAACACAACAACCATGATCTTCTTGGACATGTTTTATGAAGATTTAGGAAGATTGCATAGGAGATAGAGAGGGAGAGAGAGAGAGAGAGGAGAAAAGAAGAGAGGAGAAGCTTCTGATGGATTTGGCGAGGAACTGAGGGGGGGAGGAGGGTTTAAATAGCATGGCCAGACACTGTTGGGATTTATATCTTTGGTTTGGTTCAACAATTTCTTTCCTGCAATTAATTTGCTTGAACATGTGGCAGAAGTGGCTGCCTTTTTTGATGATTTTGTGGCCACTGTGTTGGATAAGCTCAGCTGTAGATACTATCATTCATTTGATATGTTCACACTTCACATCACATCACAAAAAGAATAGTTTATGCTCTACCAATATAGGATTTATGAATGATCAACATACATCAATTCTATACTAAGATATAGAAAAAAATGGGTTTATAACTCGAATCGATTTCTCAGTTTATAAAGAAATAATCTCAGCTCATCTTTTATAACACAAAATTCTGTTTCACATAAAACATTCCACTCTCCTACAAATCCACAAGAACTAGAGAAAACGTATGAAAATTAATGGTATCATGTCCTCATCAACTCACATCATCAATCTCTAGAACATGCTATAAGTCTTCCAACAAGACAAACAAGAGAAGCATTAGATTTATATCAACAGATAACAGGGGCAAGCATCTTGTTCGACTCTCCTACAAATCCACAAGTTATAATCCTGGATTCAGGTTGTGAAGGCTTTCTTTACATGGGAGGAGGTCGAACACTTAGTGCTTTGAATTCGGTGCGCGGGGCATTTGACTTTTCTTGCACGTTGACTTTCTGCAATACCACTGTGAGCCACCAAATAATTTGAAGCCCAGAAACTATATTTCTAGCTACCATTAGATGCCATAATCTGAGACTTTTAAGCAAGTTTGATCTCTTAAGTGTGCCAAAGCTAAAGCCTAGTTTCATACTGAGCTAATAAATGTAATCGAAGTAGTCAATTTGAGTCGCAATTTGACCATCCAAACCATTAAGTTGGCAACGCTGTGCCACACAAATCAAGAGACTTGTTTCAATCACAACCATCTATTTACGTGAGTAAGAGGACAATAATGTCACTTCACTATCAGGGCCGACGGATCACCTGCCCTTCCTCCCCGATCACGTGATCATGGTCCCATATATATATATATATATATATATATATAGAGAGAGAGAGAGAGAGAGAGAATGAATTGAATTCAACAAGCGATGGAATAAAAGATAGGGGAAAAAGCAATATTTAATTAAGCGGGAAACAAATAACTGCTAAACAAGCAACGAAAACTACTTAATTAACTCCTAATACGTAATATTAGTAGTTACTTATTCTATTATGCTAATATAAGACAATTTATAAGACTAGCGCACAACCAAATTAGTTGCCTATTCCATTGCTAGTTTACTAGTTGCTTGTTTTTTTTTTGGTCTCCTTTAAGTGTTTGGCTTTTTCCTTATACTCTATGCTCAAAGTAGTTTTGTGAAGTTTTAGGTGCGTATGAAAGAGGTGATTCTATTGCAATAAGATCTGAAATAGAATTAGGAGTAGGAACAAGATGGTTAGGATTTAAAGAAATATTTTTACAGGGACCCAAGTTAGTCAGTGAAATGAGAGAGATGGGATAAGCTTTACTGTTGAGAGAAAGGAGGAAGGGTGCAGAGACGACAGAGAGGTTGTTTGCGATGTGAAGTCTGAACATATATATATATATATATGTATATGATAAGTAACTTATCAAGTTTAAGATTTTGGATTATTATTATATCTTATATAATGGTAGACCTGCTCGACTTCCACTAGATTAACTAGTAATCAACATACAGTAAACATAAGAAGCATTAATAATAGGCAAAGAAGGCTTGTCAGGTGAGAACAGCTCCACAAGTCGTGGAAGAGCTCCAACATCACAAGCTTCAGAGAAAATGGAAGTGAGAACGGATCCCAACATTTCAAATCGGACAGTTGATTGATAGCTCGTTCATTTCTTCTATTAAGTTTTATGAAGGCAGATTGGGCAGAGGTGGGGAAGAAAAGTTGCCCGTCATATATAAATGAAATGCATGCATGACACAGCACCATCTGTTCCTGATATCTGGCAAAAAAGAAAGACCCAAGTCCTCCCTCCACAACTGTCCATCTGCTCCATCACCATAACCCTTTTGATTAGGGCAGCATGGAGAAGTGGCTATCAGAAGCCTGCATTCGATCTGTGGTCGCCGTCTGCAAACTGTGCTCGAGACAGTCTCCAGGTAGCAGCAGCTACATGCATACACCGGGACGAGGAGGAAGTGGTGGGCTCGTGGGAACGCGATCTTGGCTTTGAAGTAGACTGACACTGATGTGGTGATCTGACGTTGACAATGGCGGTGTGTGGTGATGTGAAGCTTCCCTGAGTGGCTTGCTTTCGTCCTCCTGAATCAACCAGGGTTTCGGTGGGCGACGCCTTGTGTTATCATGTGCAGAAGTGAGAAGATGACCGGATGAGGCTTGGTGGTGCTACTTGCTGCATGTTGAGGAGTTCATCATCCTTGAGCTGTTGGTAATCTTGTCCTGTGTGTGTTGAACTGCAATGCTGCATCTCTGGTGGTGTTGAACAGCCAAGTGAGAAGGATGTGATAAGCATCTTTGGTGTGCTGAAGCCGACTATGGGTTACCGATCCAGGCAAGAGGTGTTCTGAATATAATTAGTATAAAAGCAATCCCATTTTGCTTGGGTTTTATTGGGAACTTTTGTTTTTTTATATAGCAAACAGGCCTAAACCATTGTTAAGATCTTTATTATTGAAAAATTTGTTAGTAAATCTTAGCGGATGCATCAACTAAAGTTAAAATAAAAATTAGTTTATCATATAGGTCAAATTGTCATGCAAAATATTGGAATAACAAGAAAAATGTAAAAACAATAAAACTGTGATGTGTGAGAGATTGATTTTACCTAAGGAGATTGTAAATCCTTGTATTCCAGATCCGAATGGAGAAGATGAAGGAGGTCAAGCGTCCTCCTCTCTAGTGGTATCCATACGATCGATCTCTTCAGTGGAACTCCTCCAATCTGATCTCACAACTCTTGCATAGAGGGAGGAAGGAGAATAGGAGGTAATGGCTAAAGCTGCAACATATCAACCATGAGTCACCCCTCCTATTTATAGAGAGCCACCAAAAAACCCTAGGGCTCCTTCCTTAGTGGGTATTGGATCTCCATCCAATTACCCACTAATCTTACATTATTAGATCTCTATCTAATAATCTTCTTAGACCTCTAATTAGGCCTTAATCAAGGAGTCTATCAGCATAGAGTCTCATCTAATAAGAATAGGGACTAATTGGATCTCAATCTAATCCTCTATTCGCTGAAGCATCCACCATATATGTGTGACCTTCTAGGCCCGATACCGAGCTAGCCGTGATGTCACGGGCTTAGCTGATTTTGCCTAAGCCGTACGGCACCTATGTGTGTCCATCCACAAAAGTCAGCCTTCCCCAAATCTCCTAAGGTCTCTTAGACTTACAAAAGAGAAAACAGAGCAGAATAAGCAATTCCACCAAGATCCACAAGCAACTGCTCAAGCAAACACTTTACAAAGCCAAATACAAATTACACCCATGGACGTTACAAACTCAGAAAGATTGCACATAAATGATACTGGTCTATTACAGACTGAAGTCCCCATAAGTACTTACAAGACACTCATATTTACAAGTCACAATCGATCACAAAGCAAACCAAACTAGGGTTGTAAGCCTACTACAAGCCTGCTACTTGCTGTACAAGGTATGTACATAAACGGAAGAATATGGACAAACATGAGCATTTTATCAAACACCTTATTTACATTATTGTCTGTGACATTCTCCCCTACTTATTCCTTCGACGTCCTCGTCGAAGCCACTATTGATGCTGCATCTTCTCATATTTTACTGAATCTTCAATATTTTATTTTGGCTGCAATACGCCCCTTTGGCTCTTAACCACTCTCCGTCACTGTTGTTGAGTAGTCGAACTCTGATCCGCCATGTTGCTTCAACCCCCCAATGACTAAATCTGGTGTGGGGTTGATTGATTTATGTTGATCCTTGTTGGTTCTCGCAGATCCTTCTGATGAGGAAAAAAACCTGCCTTGTTAAGCGCTAGTATCGTAGTATACTCATGTTGCTTGAACTGGGCGGATGCTTGTTGGAACTTTGACGAGCATCGCCTCGCAGACTTTAAGATTTTTTGAGGTCCTTCCTCCATAATGTTTGCCCATTGATCCTTCTTCCATGTTTAGTTGTCACTTCCAAGTAGGTTTGCATCACTCCCATTTTCAATTAGCATTCAATTGGGAAATGAAGCGGACAATCTACTCTCAGTAGTATTGATCACTAATGGTGAGGATTTGACAACTATTGTCTTTCATAAGCTTTCTTTGAAGGGTCACTCAACTTATGCAGAGCTCCTCTGCTGGATAAGTAAGAGAACTGAGATACTCGACTTCACCCATTCTCTTAGTAGTTGAGAAGGCAATGTTACTTGGCCTCGCTCACCTCCTCGAGTTAAGAGAATTGGGATACGCAGTTTCGCCCATTCACTTGAGTTGAGAAGACAAATGTTACTCGATTTCGCCTGGCTCCTCGAGTTTGTACTTCATGCATCGAGCTGGTTACTAACATTCACCCGCTCTTTGCTCACACTTCTGAAGCACTAGAAGTGTTTGCACTCCTTATGTTGAGTTAGCTATTGTGATTCGCCTTCCCGATGCCATTGGACTTCTGGAATGCAAGAAGTTTCGCTCGAAAAGAGCAAAAAGTTTATCCAAACTTGGAGTCCCCCAACTTAGAGTAAGTCTTTGATAGTTTTGGTCGTCTCTGGGATTGTACCGTCTTCTCTATCACCTTTGCTGCCTACTCCTCTGAGTAGAAAAGGTATAGTACCGCGTACTGCCTACTTTGTTCTTTGGTCAAGCACTCTTACATCAAACCGAAGTTCCTCGCTTTCAGCTATCTTGATGAGAAGTCCATCGACACTGGTCTTATGAAGTTTCTTGGCCTCTGTCCTTCTATCCTATCTTGGTACTTAGAGCTTGTCTTTGCATTCTCCACCTCCTCGGCCCCTTTTACGACCAATGCTCTCCCTCCATGAGAGTAAGTTGTATCTTCTAACGTGGGTAGGACAGCCCTAAATCTTAATCATCTTAAGATCAAGCTTCTTTCTTTTCCATATCTCATATGGTGTAGACACTACCGACTTTGATTGAACTCTATTCATAAGGTAAGCTGTGGTCTCGAGGGCGTACCTCCAGAATGAGATGGGTAGGTCAACGAAACTTATCATGACTGCACCATGTCTAACATTATACGATTCTTCATTTCTGATACACCATTGAGTTGAGGTGTATAAGGAGGTTCCACTGGGATAGAATCCCAATGTCCCTGAGGAAATGAGTGAACTTCGTACTCAAGAGCTCTCCTCCTCGATCTGATCGAAGAGTCTTAATACTCTTTCTAATTTTGTTCTCTACCTAATTCTTATATTCCTTGAATTTCTTAAAAGCCTTAGATTTTACTTCATTAAGTACATGTGTACATACCTAAAGAAATCATTAGCGAATGTAATGAAGTATGAGTAATCATATATAGCCTAAGTCGACATGGGACCACATACATAACTATATATGAGTTTCAATAACTCGGTGGCTCTCTCTCTAGTTCCACTAAAAGAAGAGTTGATCATCTTCCCACGAAGGCAATGTTCTCAAGTTGCATATGACTCATAGTCAAATGGATCTAAGTATCCATCTTTCAGCAATTTTTGAATCATTCCCTCATGTATATGACATAGCCTATAATATCATAGGTTTCCATTATTCACCTCATCTCTTTTCCTCTTAGACATATTTATATTTATGATATGTGGGAGAAGTATCTAACGCATATAAGTCATTTACAAGAATCCCTCTAGTGATGATCTCATCATCTATAATTATTGAACAACTATTATTCTCAAAAACTAATTTATATCCACTTATTGTCAAACAAGAGATGGATATAATGTTTTTGATAAAGAGAGGACAAAATAGCATGCATTCAATGCACTGATAGTTTTACCAGGCAGATGTAGGGTGACCTCCCCAAAAACAACTATAGCAACTCTTGCTCCATTGCCTATCTTGAGGTCCATCTTGCTTATGGCCAGTCTTTTAGGTCTTGCCAGAACTTACAACAAATTGTAGATGTGATAAGCACTCCTGGGATCCAATACCCATGTGTTATCATGAAAATATGATAAGTGAAAACTGATCATGAATATACTTGAAGTTTCTCTAGGCCTATGTTTCTCATTATCTATAAGGTAGTCCTTACAGTTCCTCTTCCAATGCCCGTCTTGGCCGTAGTGGAAGCACTATCCTTTGTCCTTTGTCGAGTCTCTCTTGGCAACCTTTGCCTTGGTCTTTCTTTGCCCTTGCCCTTCTTAAGGGTCTTTACTAGCCTTCTTTTTCTATTAGTTTCACCAATATAGAGAACTGACTTCTCTTTCTTGATGGTACTCTCAGCTCCCCTCAACATATTGAGGAGCTCAGGTATAATCACCTCAAACTTGTTCATATTAAAGTTAATCAATGTTTACAATTTCGACTTATACGGGTGGTACATATTGGTCCGCCAAGTTACCGGTATGCAGACTACCCACTACCGGACGGTTCCGTCAAAAATCGATTGTCGGCAGTCGATTTCGATCTTCGACGGTCGATTTTATCCGTCGACAGCCAATTGAAGAAGAAATCGATCGTCGGTGGTCGATTGAGAGAGAAATCGATCATCAACGATCGATTGAGGAAGAAAAAGGGAAGAAGAAGAGAAAAAAAAAAAGAAGAGGGGAAGAAAGAATACCTCGCCCACCTGCCGTCACCGCCCGTAGGTCGCCTGCGTGCGGTTGCCACCCGCGGGTCACCCGCGGCTGCTTTTTCTTTAGTGCGAGGAGACAGAGCGTCTCCTCGCTTGGGGAGACAGATCGAGGCGACATCATCCCTTTTTGTTTTTTTAATATTTTTAATAATTTAATATTATATAATATTATATTATAAGAATATATTATATTTTAATGCCGAGCGGTATGCACAGTGCATACCGCCCATTACAGATTCTGATTCTTCGGTATCGATAATATATCGGTACACCGATACATACCGATAAATCAAACCTTGAAGTTAATAATAAACAGTGAAAAAGAATCTGGTAGGGATTGAAATATAAAATTAACATACAAGTTATTCTTTAGGACTATCTTTATATTTCACAAAGCGAGCAATTTCATCCTCGCTTGTCCTTTCCTCCAGCATGGGCACAATCGTGTTAAAAACATATACAATTTTTTCTTTTGTAAAAATAATTCTCAAATTATGGAGCATTTGGACTAATGAGGTGGTTGGCATCAAGTATGCCACATATGAGTTTTATAAGCGACAAACAAGATATAGTGTAAATAAATAATATGTAGACTTTACAGAAAATACTAATTAAGATATGAACTTTTATCTTAATGTACTCCCACTATTTTCCTAGTGAATCACGTGACACCCTCGACACGTGAGATGAAAGTCTCCGACAGACTCCTAGTGAGGATCGGGATCCAATTGCCGTCTTAGTGTAACCTCGAGGGACTCAACCAATTACATTAAGCCCAAAAGATAGGCGACTCTTGCCAATCACAACTCCTTATGATTCCCATCATGTTCGGCCTCTGAATCATCATGGTCTCGAGGGACTTGACCAACCATGATATTCAATTAAGTCATTACCATTATTACAAGACGAGTCTGATTTGATGATATACCCTCGAGGGACTCGACCAAGCATATCATGTCCTCATGTCACCGGTGACATCTCTATGTTATAGGCAAGAACTCGATCATGTAGACAAATGAGCCTCGAGGGACTCGACCAACTTAACTTATATCGTGATTCAATTTCTTCCTATAACGATGGAAGGCCACGTGAGTCAATCTTATTGGCTCATGCTTACCGACTTAATATTATCGTAGGAGGGGTTTTTGTTTCATATTGGTCTCTTAATATGTCGTGTCATACACATACATTTAATATATATCTACATCGCATGCAAATATATATATATATATATATATACACGTATATCTAGTAAGTGTACAACACATCACATATGCAAGCTACACTAGATGATCATGAGTCATCACCTAATATGATTAAGCTCGAGCCAATAGACCTAATCACTCACAATAGGATCTATGTGTGCATCGGCACATCTCCATGCCCTGTGATTGTTGATCTCGTCATCATCGGTTCCGTCAAATCATCGGATCATCATGCATCGTAATCTCTCACCATGGCATCGTGGGTCTCGCTGTCACCTCCACGCTCCCACTGTACCTTTCTATGTAATTACAAATAATCACAAGCATGCAGGCCCGAGAATAAACAAGAAAAACAGAGACTCGTAGGCCCTAATAATAATAATAATAATAATAATAATAATAATAATAATAATAATAATAATAATAATCACCACAATTACACACATCACAACACATGACTTATGATCATTCATCCATATCATACATCACATGTACATCACATCATATGTAGGATTACTAGATATATATAATAATTAATTAAATTATTTAATTAATTATTTTTTTAGAAATCAGGGAATGCTCGAAATTTCTAGAATTGTCAAGGGCATTTTTATAATTCTGGATGAGAGGATAGTCCTCAAAATTTTTAGAATTATTGAGGGTATTATGGGAATTACATACACAAGGACAATCCTTGAAAATTTCTGAATTCATAGGGGTAGGATCATCCTTTTTTCTGAAGGATGCCCCTAACCCCTCTTTTCCCTACCCTCACTGTCGCCATTGCCATTTACGGAGGCGGCCACAGACACCGTGGCGGCCACCCATGCAGAGCATCATTGTCCTCGGCGACACCTAGCGGGCGGTGCCACCTTGCACGGGCGTCCTGCAGAGCGGTCACCCTTGCAGTGGCGGCCCAACCGCTGGCGCCTGCCTTGCAACGGCACCCCCACGACCGGTGGTCGCCTGCGGCCTAGCCACCGGCGTTTACGCCCAGGCGCGGCCCGCGTCGGGCATGTTGGCAACTACCGCAAGGGTTTTAGCCATGGCTATGGTCGACCGCCTCTGGGACCTTGTCTGCAGCTGATCGCCTTGCGTCGGCCTGGTGGTGGCCGGCCCTACATGGGGGTTGGTTGTGGCTAGCCGCCCCTCCTCCTCGCTGCCTTTATTGCGAAAACGCAGTAAGAACGCGTAGAACGATTCTACACGATTCAATCTTATCACACATAGTATAAAATCAATCTTTCGCATGAAAATCTTGGCTCTAATACCACTATTGGGAAACCTTAGCGGGTGTATCACATGAGCAGCGGAAATCAAAACAAAAACTGATTTCTCACGCAGATCAAATTGTCATGCAAAATATTGGGGTCGCAAGAAAAACATAAAAATCGATAAAACCGCGATGTGTGAGAAATTGATTTTACTTAAGGAGATCATATATCCCTGTATTCCAGATCCGGATGGAGAAGATAAAGGAGGTTAAGTGTCATCCTCTCTAGTGGTATCCACACGATAGATCTCTGTAGCGAAACTCCTCCAATCTGATCTCGCAACTCTTGCGCAGAGGGAGGGAGGAGAATAGGAGGTGGTCGCTAAAGCTATAGCTTATCAACCATGAGTCAACCCTCCTATTTATAGAGAGCCACCAAAAAATCCTAGGGCTCTTTCCTTGGGTATTGGATCTTCATTCAATTACCCACTAATATTATATTATTGGATCTCTATCCAATAATCTTCTTAGGCCTCTAATTGGGCCTTAATCAAGGAGCCCATCAGCATAGAGTCTCATCTAATAAGAATAGGGGCTAATTGAATTTTCATCCCTCTAGGCCCGATACCGAGCTGGTCGTGAGTCACTCCCATCAGAAATCTTTCTGACATAGTGAATTATTATCCTCATAATAATTCACTCGACTCATCGATTATGGACATAATATGCCACTACGCCATAGTTATCATGTATCTATAATCCCTCATCCAACTAATATCCTAGACACCGTATATTGGATATGGTACTCTCAGGTCACATACAGAATCAGTTTGTCTTACTCTAATCAAATTCTACCAGAGAACTCCTTCTCTCTTAATCCGAATGACCTTGGTCAGGGATTTGTCTGAGCAAGCACATATGAGATATTCTACCGAATCAGTTTGTCTTACTATAATCAAATTCTACTAGAGAACTCCTTCTCTCTCAATCCGAATGATCTTGGTCAGGGATTTGTCTGAGCAAGCACATATGAGATATTCCTCTCATGATACCGAGAGTGGATGATCATCTATTGACACTCAATTACCTTAGTAAGTTTGACTATTGATCCCGATAACCAATTGTACTCTGATATAGAACTTTCCAAACATGTAAGTCTGGCGTCAAAGAAAGGAGTAATCATACAAGGCATCCTTGGTGTCTCAAGTCTAAGGACCAGATACACAACTAGGATTATGGAATCATTGTCTGACATTAAGTATCATTAACCATAGAGCATTCCATAGGTGAAACAATTAGTGAACTCATTCTTCAATGAGCACCTATACTATATCCTTAGTGTCTCCACACAAGTGGCTATAAGATCAGTCACCTCTATCATATGGACGGGTATATAGTACACCGATCTGTCCGGTTATCTCATTGTCCCTCTTGAGTAACCTATGACTAAGATTGTTTAGGATCTGTGTTTAAAAGTGAATCGATCTCATTATCGTGATCTCATCACGATCCGACTCCCATTGCACAGAACCAAGGACATCACAATATATATGTAACAGATAATATGAGAATATGCCAATATTAATCATACGTAAAAAGATCACACAACGTGTCACACGTGCCATCACTCACGTGATTGGCTTGCAGGGCACCTGTAATCAGCAAAACCCATATAGCAAAATTAAACATAAAATAAGGTTTCAATAAGTTTTCATATCTTATTTTAAAAAAGATGAGATTATCCCTAACCTTTGTTTAGTATTGATGAAGACTTCCAACAGTAACGAAGGATGTGATGATAACTATAAAGGAAGAGATGGGAAGGAGACAAGCTACCTAGGGGTCAAGAAGTGTTGTATGTGACACCTTAGACATCGCAAGGAGGCTGCACGCACCTATGATATTATTGCCCATTGATTCCCTAGCCTCATAGTTATAGCTCTAATGTTAACATCATTGAGTCTTTCGCCTCATCCATGAAGTCATTATTAGAGATAGTTTGCTTGGACTATCGCAATGATAGCGACGAACGAAGGGCAAAGGTGACGAGATGAGAGCGAGGACAAAAAACGAATGGTTGAGGCAGCCATACGAAAGGACGAAGATGACAAGACAAGATAGAGATCAATGATAATATCATCTTTTAAAAAATAAAAAATAAATAAATAAAGGAATCTCTTGAGGAAAAATGAGAAAACTCGCAACCCTTTGCTGAATTTGCCCAATAAGGTTTCAAATACATTTTTTTTTCCTGCAAGTACTGAGTACTAATGGACATTGAGATAACCAAAAAATTATATTGTTTATTGTTTTCTCTTATTGCACAATTTCTTTGTACAATATCATTACATGTATTCATCAATATAACTATGCTTTCAATAGATCATCTGTGACATCTATCATTTCGACCTGCATAAATCTTTCTCTCACACAATGGAACTTATAAGGTAATGCTGAAGAAAGTGATTCATGGAGCAAGAACCACAGGATCAGCACAACAGGTTCCCAGTGGATTCCAAGCATCTTATCACTCTCTCACTTCAGGGAGCCGTGACAGCCTCACGATGGCCTTCTCCCTAACTCCACTGCTACCCTTACAGGAGAACAACCCAATGAAACCATCTCTTTTCCTCCCCCTCGAACGCCTCCTCCCTTGCGTTCTGACCTTACTGGTGCACTCCATGTAAGCTGCGAAGAAGGGGTCGTCCTCCTCCTTCAAACCTTTCTTCGACGAGCTCCGCGACGGTGGCTGGAAGATGCACGGTGGGAGAGGAACATGCAGACCATGCGCAGCGGACATGGGGCTGCCGGATTTGCATGGTGGCGGCGGCAGCTTGAGGTGACTCTCTTCTGCTTGTGGTGTGACCTTGGAGACACCAGGCTGGTTCTCCCATGAGAAGGGGATGCTACCTGCAGAGTAAGACTTATGGTGGCTCCTCATCTCTCCCTGATGGAGCTGGAGATCAAAGGAATGATTCGTAGAGAGGCTGTCATGCACTCCTTGCCCTCCCTCACCCTGTAAACTTGCTTGTTGTGTGAGCAAGCTAAGCTCGAAGAAGAGAAGGCTAAGACCAACTATAGTAGAGAGAAGATAAAAGAACAACTATATCGTCAGTCAGTGTACCATAGGAATTGCTTGGCTCAATTGAACTTTGCTTCCTATGGAGCAAGACATGTGGTGGCTTCTTTCTCCCTCTTGAACTTTGGAGGGTCAATCTGTAACTGGTTTGGTATGTGATCAAGCCAAGCTTGAGGGAATAAAAGACGGGAAGATTGAAGAGTGTTAAGAAAGAAGATGAAGACCAACAATAGTCAAAAAGTCCAAGTCCACGATAACAATTTCCTTGGCTTACCTGAGAAGTATGAGGCTATCATCTTACATGTGAGATTCCCACTTGGATAGCTCTGTTCTTGTTGAGTATTGCCAAGATAAAAAGACTCTCTAATGGTTGATTCAAAACAAAATATCCGCAGATCGAAAAGACATTACAAAAATAAAAATAAAAATCTATCATTGTCAATCTGAATTGTCTGATACGGTTGTTCCGAAACCTTATTCAAATGTCTGCGACAAGGAACTATGTGGAGTTGGTAATATCTGTGACTTGCTTGAAACTTCATCCCAAGTCTGACGGCAAGAAAGGTTTTGGAATCATGCAGAAAGGAGAGGGTAGCTGACGCTACAAAGAAGCTGGACATAATCTACTCTAACATGAACGTGATGGAGTCTACTACTCAAAGATCAAAGCTGGATTTTGATCAAAAAGGCGATGGTAGCGGAGTCGGTACAAGAACGCAAACTGTAATCTATCTGCTGAAAGAATATTTCTAATGATTCTTATATTGGTAGGATGTAAATATATGGCTCAAGGATGCAGATTCTATAATGAACTCTTTGCTATTGCTGATGGTATCAGATATGTAATGTCAGATGGTATCAATTGTCTTATGATCGCAGCAGCTAATGCACTTTGAAAATAATATAAACGAAAGAGGATGCCTCCCTCCATGGAAATTTACCAACAAAGGTCAAAGTTTGGGACGACTTTGCTGAATCATCAAATACGAAGGCTCATGTCAGGTTGAGTTAGTGATAACGCGGAGAAGTCTTTCAGTAGACGTGTGAGTGTTGTAGAATGGCGAAATATGTTTCGAAATGGATTTAATTTATTTATTGAGATAATATTTATTATACATTTTTTCATTATATACCCAAAGTATGTAATCAAATTAATCACTCATATATATATATATGATTGATTCTTGGATATGTACGAAACACAAGGATGTTACTTGTCTCTACCATGATTGATTCTTAAATCATAAGCTAGGGTGTCTTACTTAAATAGTAGCTTTTATTAAGGATGCTAATCTTGGTATCAATATGATTAAAATATTTTGGAGACTTTTGGTTTTAATATGACTAAAATATCTTTGAGACTTTGTAGACTTTGTGAGGAATTTTATGGTTGATTAGAAGTATGGTCGTAAAAAATACAACTTAATCTTTAATGAAGTGAAAATCAATGGCAATGTATTTTATGTATAGATGACACTGATATTATCACAAGATATTATAAAAGTGGATTGGGAGGTGATACCAAGTTTGTGTAACAAATTGATGACCCACTTGAGTCATGCAATAGTGGTGATAATGGTTCTATATTCAGTTTCAGAAATAATTTTTGTGATTATATTCTGATTCTTGAAACTTGAACTAATTGGATTTGCTCCACTGAAGATAATGTAGGCTGATATAGATGTTCTATCATTAGTATTGCTGTTAAGATTCAGTTGACACTAGGGGGTGAATTTGAAGTGTTAAAAGAAAAAAATTGTTCAAAAAATTTCACTTGAACTAAAATAAAAATCAAAAGTGATTTTGGTTTGAATTTATTAAGAGCAAAGCAAATTAGGAAACAATTTAAAATCGAATGAAGAAGATTAAGCTTTTATTAGAACTAGTTATAAACTACTAAAATAAAGAATAAATAGAAAAAAAAGACAAGGAAGAGATGCTCACAATATTTTATAGTGTTTCGATCAAAACTTTGACCTTCGTCCACTCTCGATCCCTTTTCACTCGAGGTCAGTTGGTGTCTACTATTAATATTCTTTCATGGGTGAAGATTAAACACCCCTTTGCACACCTTTCTCCTTTTCACCGGCTCAGGTGAACAACTATTATACTCTCCTTTTTTCTGGTCAGGAGATCATCCTTTACAACTAAATCGACCCTTCCTTTAAAGTCACTTTCCACTTGAAAGACAAAGGAAAGCTCTTAATCAATTTTCACAGAATTTATCCAAATATTTTTTTCACTTTCTTAGCACTTTATTAATTTTCTATACAAAAATACTTGGGGTATTTATAGACTCTAACTGGCTTCAAAAATTAAAGTCAAAAAATAAACTTTCTTTAAAAAATCTAGGTACATACGATACTACCGTTAGCACCATCAGTATTACCGTCGGAAGTTGCCTAAAATCTTGAGCGATGATGATACTACCACTGTCGCCTATCTATTGTATCACCGCCCAGATCCCGGAAATAGTACTAAAAAGTATTGTTTCATACTTGAGTTGTACCTTTTGTCGACCTCTTTCCATGTCAATAAAATGAGCTCTACTATGAACTCAAATCAAACCCAAAGTGGAACCCGATTTGGGCCCTAATTGAGTTAGTATAATTTCTCTAAAACTAACTCAAATTAAAAATCATATCAAGATGTTAACTACGACACTTAAGATAAATAATTACATCACCCAATCTTCATTATCCGGCACGTCAATTGATTTTTCAACAAACTCCCGATGAACTCTCGGCATCTATCTAGCGAACTCCCAGTGAGCTCCCAACCACCTATCGGCGAACTCCCAACAACCTCTGATAAATTCCCAATAAGCCGTTGATCACCTATCGATGAATTTTCGACAACCTCTAGTGAATTCTAGGCAAGCTTCCGCCACATCATTTGAACCCCGACCCAATGCCCGATCCTGACTTCGGCCCAACGACGGATTCTTCCTTAATTATTTTATCTTTTTTCAATCATAGTTAATCTTGCATCATTTATCATCAAAATCATAGTTTATCTCCAACATAAAGGTTAGATCATAAATCTATTAATTGATTTCATTATCAAAATTCGAGATTCAACAATTGACTACCAAATCAATACTAACAAAATTATAAAGATGAAGTGATGAATGTTTACAAAAAGGAAGTCAATGTTTAAGATTTTTTTTGAGATATTGTAGGATATGTCTTAGTGTAGATTAATACATAGTTGAGGGTCGATGTATAAATTATGATAGTTTATTGATTACGAATGAGATATCTAACATGTAAGAGATTCAGTAGTGGAGAATGGGGTGACTAATTTTTTAGCATTATGTATATTTGTCTTTGAGAATAGATTTTCAATGCATTTCTTTTGATATAGGAAAGGTCTAAAGATATGAATATTTCTTCTATTATTAAAAAATAGTTTAAGGTTCCTAGATCTTTGATGAAAGATCAATCTATCAATTGCTTAAAAAATTACTTGATCTCCATGGGATTATTAACTATGATGATAATGTCTTCCATATAAATAAGTAGATATAATATTCTTTTGTTGTTGTAGAAATAAAGAGATGTCAGAATTGGAATTAACGGAACTAACTAATGAAAAAATAAATATACTTGGCTCTTAGAGCTTAGCAAAGTCCATAAATAATATTTTGTTATTTAAAAATATAGCTTGGATACTGAGAGTGGCTGAAGCTAGGAGATTACTACATAAAGATATTTTTAGTTAATGTTCTCTATAATAAAATTATTAATATCTAGTTTGACATATATGCTAGCATTAAGTGATAGTCAAACTCAGGATAGGTTAGATTATTATCGATTTAATAATTAAACTAAATGTTACTGTGAAATCAACACATGATTATTAGTGAATCCCTTTAGCCACTAAATGTGTTTTATATCTAATAATAGATCTATCTAAGTTTTGCTTAATTCAAAAAATCTAGTTATACTCGATGATATTTTATGTGTGATGAAATAGTGCAAAGATCCATTTGGCATTGTGGAGTAGGGTATCATATTTTTAAAATATGACTTTGCATCAGTGTAAAAAATTTTGAGTTTTGGTGATAATTATGAGTTTAGTAAGTTCAAGTGGAGAGCTTATGGTAATATATAGGTTAAGAATTTTGATATGATTTTAAAATATTATTTTTAATTATGTTGTCATATGATATTCAGGTTAAGTGATATTATTGGGTTGTGTTAGAGGTATGAGAATTGGTGGAGAGTTATTGATACATACCTGCTCAGGCTAATGCACTTCGGTATCACTTGACCAAGGAGAGGATAAAAACATCATTTATGGTGTAGAGGGTTCAATGGGTGTTACAAGGTGAGTTAGTGGAGAAGTTACATAGGAGGTGATGTGTTACTAAACTGGAGTGATAAGGAAGTGCAGGTCTAGAGGAGGGATGCTAGTTGATATGGTGAGGTGTGTTTGAGGGGGTTTAATGTGTAATCATATGAATTTAGTAATATATGATTGTTGTAGTAGCTCATATTACTGAAGATGCATAGTTTTAGAAAGAAAATACTGAATTGACAAAAATAATATGATGTGATAGAAAGACCTTTTGAGTTTGACGATTATAGTATCAGAAAGCATTATGGTCAAAAGAGGACCCAACGAAGATGCAAGACTAGGATCTTAGTGTTAACTTATGTAAAACATAGAAGCATAGCTAAGGATAACATCAATAACTAAATACTTTTAAGTCTTTGAAGGTTTAAGATTTTATGAAATGGTTCTTCTAATGGTGATTGGTGTTGTAGGATTGGAGTGAGTAAACAATTTATGAGGTAGACTATAGTTTAAAAGGTTACTAATCAAGATGTTAATGACATGGAGGTTTGGTGTAAAAGGATGAGACTAGTTTCAACTATATGTTGATGCTTTCGTTTGGCAAAGCCAACTAGTTGAGATATGTGTGAGATATTATATACCATATGATAAGAGATAAATTGTTAGAACTTGGTGCCACATACTCTCTCCGAATAAACTATTTTAATAATAGACTAGAATAAGTTCTCAACCATTTTTCTATAGTGAGTAAAGATTATGGTGAATTCAAATTTGTATTTGAGAGGGTAAAAGCATATATATATATATATATATATATATAATTTAAAATAGTTTTAAGCATGATACCAAAGACATTCCAAAAAGTAGACTATGACTTTTATTACTAAGGTAAGCTTCATAATAAGTAACATTCTACTTGATTTGGAAGTTAGAAAAGAGTAACGAAAAATCATTTATTGCTGAATGAAAGATGATGGATGACCAAAGCGATGATGATACATATCGATTGAAGCAACAACTAAGATAAAAGTAATTAGTTGGGTGATTTATAAAGTGGATGATCATTCATAGATGTTGTCTTTATTTTAGCCTCAAACCATGGATGCTCCCATGCTTAAATCTTTTATAAAAAATAAATCAAGAAAGAACTCAATAGATGTACTATTTTGTTTCTAGTATTAAAAAATAAAAATAAGATCCCTATTTATATAATGTGCACATAAAACATAATTGAGTATAAAAGTATTAGTGTATGAATTAAATGTTGTAAGACTAATGTGAGTAATAGAGATTATGTTACCATTAATATCTTTATTACCTCCATAATCATTATGGATGAATAAGTTCTATAAATCAAAAGTGATATGATGAGAAGTATAAAAATAAACAAACTAATTATTTAGATAAGCAGTCAAAGTAGTCATGATTTTTTAATTGAGGCCAATTAGGTATAGCAGTAAGCGTAGGTTAAGACTAATAAAATTTGGTTGTGTATCTAATTTTATCATAGAGTTGGTAGATGACTTTATGTTGACTATAGTTATAGTTGAAGTTATTTCTTAGGTTATTTGGATTAAAATTACCATCATGATTGGAAGATTAATAATGTAATAGAGGATGATGGCTCTACATATTATTCATGTGTCCAGGAGGCATCCTATTTGGTCCTTGGTTGAAGTTTTTGTTGCTTTGATTATTTTTTCTTTTGAATTTTTGACTAAATTGAGTTATGATAGTGGGTCCCATCATCCTTTCTTCTCATTTTAGATATATTTAATAATCAATCAATTTATGATACAGTTCTTTAAATGACATCGATGAATCATGTGTCCGAATTGTTATTACCAGTTCCGTCTATTTATCTCCTAGGCTATTGAGAGTATGAATAATGATTTATTCATCGCTTAAGGGATATATATTAAAGCTAAGTCATCTATAATAACTTCTATATTTTGCATATGATTAACAATAATACTTTTCTCTTGTGTTATTTTCATTAGAGCAGATAAAAGATAGAATGCGAGTGTGAGAGTGAATGGCGATGGTGATTTGTAACTTTGACAATGCTTATACTGTAATGTTGTACAAAAAGTTTAGTAGTACTATGAAGCTAGCAATTGAGGCTTAAATTATTTATAGAATAATATGATAAAGATTTAGCATTGAGATGAGTTTTTTGATATTTAGATCTTTTCTAATGGGTAATAAAGAGAGCCATCAATATAGCCTAGTAGATCATATCCAAAAAGAAAATTAGTGAATTATGCTCTCCAAGATGCATAGTTGTCACTTTTGGATAGTTTGAAAGAGATTAAAGTTATTCTATTAACATATATAAGCCTTGGCATCAGATATAGATGAGGAGTAGGAAGGCATGGATGTCGATTGGTTGCTTGCAGTGGGAATGCCCACTAAGTAAAAAGTTAAACAAAGGAGAGTCACCAATAGCCTACTTTGCTATTTGTCGAGTAGAGCTGAGCAATGGTGAAAGATCATCCAAGGAGGCAAATATAATATGTGATCACCATAATCATGGAATATATCATATTTGTAAGGTGAATCAAATATGATTCCTCTTGATCACGATCATTCTTCTTGCAATAACGACACTCCGGTGGTTGCGATAGAGTCACACAAAAAGGAAAAATGGGGACGGTATATGATCAATATAATAATAAAACAAATCAAATTTGTAAGGTGAAGCAGATATGGTCCCTCTCGATCACAATCATTCTTCTTGCAATAGCGACACTCTGGTAGTTGCGATAGAGTCACACAAAAAGGGGAAATAGGAACGGTGGCTACATTTGTAGTTTTGTAGAGCTGAAAGTGAAAGAGTGGGTCTGGGGAGACGAGCAATAGTGGGCCAATAACTGCACTCAATCGTGAGCACAATCGATGACAATGGAGGGGGGAGGGGGGTAGTGGTGGTTGGGGTAGGGGTAGGGGGAAGGGAAGAGAGCATCGATAGTAGGGAGAGGCGAGCAATGAAAGGTGGGAGCGATAACGAAAGGGTCCGTCATTTGGTGAGTATGACCATAGCTAGCAAAGCTAGCAGCAATCTGGGAGTTGTCTCAGATTCTTGCTTCAGTTCTAAGAGATGTCAAATTTGTAGATCTAGGATTCGGGATCTAGGATCTACGGATTATGATCAACCAATGAGAAAAAGATGGTGCCATAATTGCCTGAGCAAATTAGTGAGAATGTTTTTGATAAAAAAATGAAGCTTGATCCCTGGTGGTGCTACACTGGTGTGACCTTCCCAAATAAAGGAATGAGTAGCGAGCAGCGCCGAGAGAACTCTGATGAAGAATAAGAGAAGAATAGGAGAGGGGGGAAACCGTGACTTTGATACCATGTTGAATAGAGGAATATATTGTGAAAATGATTGATTTTATTCATTGAGATAATATGTATTTATACTAGTTTTGAGGGAGAGATTTTTCTTAATTATTTATTAATCAAATCAATCACTCAAATTTATGATCGATCCTCATATCATAGATTAATTGAGGATGTAAGGAATGCAAGGATGTCATATTTATGATTGTCTCTATCATGATCTTATATTAAGTGTAAAAGCTAACGAGGTGTCTATTATGATATAACTTATCGTCTAGTTATCCATGCATCACATATCTCCTTACTTTCATTTGCTTCAATTGTGTGTGGAGACATAATGCTTTACTCGATGGATGACCTAACCTGTCGTATGCGATGAGCATTATTATTTTATATTTTATATTTATTAAGAGATTTAGGATGCTTCGTGGCCAAACTTTATCACATCTCTATTGTATCATAATTGAAGGAGGCTCCATGGTGGGATTTAATTAAGTACATTAGAGATGAAGGATGCTTTATAGCATCTTCGATCTTGCCATATATGTTAAAGATAGGGGATGCTTCATAGCAGGTGCAACCATATCATAGACATAAATGTTTCATGGTCGAATTCCACAACATTTTAGTTGAAAGATGCTTTATAACCTAATTTGATCATGCCAAGTCAAAAGAAGTTTTATAGTCAATGACGACAAAAAATGAAAGATGTTTCATGATTAAGTTTGGATGCATCAAAGATGAACGATGTCTCATTGTTTGAGTTGATTGCATCCAAACGATGAACACTTCGTGGTTAGGTCTCGTTGTCTCAAAGATGGAGGATGCTTTGCGATCATATTCAACCGTATCATAGTAAAAAAAAACAAAAAAAAAACAAATTCATAACTAGATTCGATCGTCACAAAAGTAAGACTTAATCTAATAATAAGGTCGAGAATTAACTTCCTTTGGGAAAACTGATCGTGGCGAAGTAACACTTACACTGGTTTAGGATGGTTCCTAAATATTTCAAAGCTCTGTAAATAATGGATAGTACATTACGAGAGAATGCTAATTTAACACCAACAATGTAACTGCAATGCTGCAAACCTCTGCATCATTTAGACAAAGAAAGAGGGCAATTTCCTTATTGCTGCAGAATTAATATTTGGGTTCTCACCATTTAATCTAGAACATAGGTTACTGTTGCACATCTACTGGGATATATAAACAAATAAATTACAGTATCGAAGCACCTGCATCTGGCTTTGCCATCAGATTACAAATCATCCTGCAATTTGGTGAATCAAAATTTTTTGTTGTTCGATACTGAACGTGCCAGAATCAAAAGCTTGCAGCGTAGCCCTCAAATCTGATGAATTTGATAGCCAAACGTTATCTCTAATTATGCCTCTCAGCAATCGTGTGGATATGCAGTCGCCTTCAGAGCTGGAACTTTAAAAGGTCAATCGATACTACATCAAGAAGCAGATTATAGATGAAAAGGAAACCAGATTGAAAGTTAACAGCACAGCTCTTCTTGCTTGTGTTCAGTCTTGAGAGTCAACACACTCGACTTCTCTCTGATTTTATTGCTTCATAGGACATCATTACCTCTTTAAATTTCGCCTCTGCAACATCTGCAGAAAGATACCACCATTTAATAGTAAGAAAATTTGGGGGCCGGTTTTGGTTGGAAGTGTGCAAGATAAATAACTTTGGAAGAAATAAAAAAAAAAGCTAAAAACATTTTGTTGAGGATGATGGCTTACCTTTATTATCCTGGTTTTGATCAGGGTGGTATTCCATTGCTTTTACTCTGAAAGCATTCTGTAATTGACGACGAGAAGGTTTAACTATTTAACTAGACTTGGGGAAAAAAAATAATAATTAAGTAGACATGCATGCTACCCTTTCATCAAGCATGAGGTACATGAATATCTATCTATACACAGGACAGCGTTGAGTTTTACGGCAATAGGCAATTTGAAGTCTTCATGAGAAACAGATCCATTGGCAAGCGGTCTTGAGATCAATTTTATTTTACAGTTATAAAACATTAACTATTTAAGTAGACATGAAAACTTGATTTAATATTAGACTCCTACATGATCGCATTGTTAATTGGGGTTTTACACTAACAGATGAGGAATGAGATTCAAAAACCAAATCATACAAATGGCAAAGTTTACCCAACCATAGAACTTCCAATGGAAGTTCCAGTTACATACATAGATGTCAACCTTTTTACGTTTTTTTTTTTCCTTTTACTTCTAAAAGAAGTTCATCTAGAATAAAATACCATGATCATTACCAATTGGTTTTATGCAGGAATAAAAAAATCCAATTTCCATCACTTCTATGAAGCCACTTGTGGTTTTTGCATCCTTAGCAGACATATCTAGGAGCCATAACCACTTTACCATGTAAGAATTATACTAAATTTTACTAAAAGCTTATAAGACAAGACCCAAATTCATCACTATTAACAGTGCTCTATTCGCCTTCGTATTATGAAGCATCATATGTTCCAAAAAAATGATTACAAAATAACAAGCAGATGAACAGAATGCAGTAAAAGGAAAATATGGAATAAGTGACATTGAAAAGTGCACCTTGATCTCAGTATCTGAGTATGGTTCTGACCTTGACCTAGAAGAAACAACAAGAATGATAGTTATAAAGCTAAAAATTCATTTAACATGTATGTTAGTGATAGCAAAGTGGTTATTCCATATATCATGGTTGCTACATGATACGCTGTAGATCAAGCATAATTGACCGGAGAAGTGTGGATGTCACAGGTACTCAAAATGTCTTGTAGCAGGACTAACTAACTTCATCTTATTCTCTGACATTAAGTCAAACCATTTATAAACAGGACAGACCCATTTAACAAGTGTGATCTATTTCAAGGTTCATTTAGCTCTGTGATCTTAAATCTATAAATGATAGTAAAAAATGAAATTCTAGAATAAAATCACACAATTCTATCGACAATCTGCTGGCCTGATATGCTTATCACATGAGGAAAAGACTCCTCTAGTTACAAACAGTTAACATTCACTAAACAAAAATAGATAGTGCAAAATCTATAACAAGTTTAAATATGAATTCTAATACCTGTCAAGGCCTAAGACAGAGTAATGATGTGACATTAGATAACCCCCACTGTCCTTTGTGGCATATCTGAAATTCGTATATCGATCCTTGTGACTTGCATCTGTCTTCCAGTACCAATCATCTCTTTGGAAAGACTGATAGGCATCAGTAGTGTTGTCTGTCCAAGACTCATATCTCTTCCTATTCTTACTTCTTTCTCTGTTGAAAACGCTCTGCACACGCTTTATACGTTCCTACAAAATGCAAAGTTTCACTGCATTATGGCCAACATATGTAAAAATGGAGAAAAAAACTATATATCAGGAAGATATATGAAATTTTGTAGCTAGAAACAAAAAAAGAAGATTAAAAATGACAGAAGAAGTAAATATAAGGATGAGTGAGAAGCCTGAATAGAGAAGCAAAGTGAAAATGGTAATAACAAGCTTGCACAACTCAATTGAAATAAGTGGACTATATTTTTAATATTAGTACAAGACAACAACAATATATAAGGTTATGAGAGAGAAGCCTTGTTCAACTTGTCATGTCACCAAGCAAGTGGCTTTGGACCTGTGATCTCAGTCATTTATCATAGAGCATAGTACCCAAACTCCAAGTAGTTCACCTTACATGAGGAAGAAAATGGCTGTATGATGCCTTTCTAGAAAAGGCTAGGAGTTCATAGATATGAGAGGAAAAGAGATTCCTCCAAATTCTTTCTAATTCTTCGTAAGATCTGTTTTTGCAACCCGCTATAACTGTATGGAGACACAGTTATCAAGAAAATAAAATTTGAAAATCTCCTTTTGCATAATTCATAAGTTTTTTGTTTGCCAACTTACCTTGGAAGACTTACTTCCAATTTTGTTGAATTAAGTTTAGTCAGCTTTACATTTCAGTTTACAGTTGTCACTATAACTCCCATTTGAATCAGGTGCAATAATTTTAGAAACTTTTACACTTTTTTCTTCATTAATTTTACATAATTCTTTGTAATATTTCTAAAGCCTTGTTTTGCATTCAATTTATATAGTAAGAACTTGACAGTACTTAGACTTATTGATTTAAGCCAGAATAGTTATACATAATACCTAGTTAGAATTTCATTATTTTCATACCTTCATTAAAATCTCCATGAAAATTAAATAATGTAATATCCTTCTTTTATAGGAACTTTATAGATTAAGAAGATGATGGTTCATAATAAAAATTATGGTAACAATAATAATCATGAGTTTTTGGTGGACCTATCCACTGAGTCTCATTGCTTGGTTGAAATCTTTGGAATACAAAAAGTCAAGATGTCTGACCCTTGGTTCAGAACTATCAGAAGAGTTGAGTGATAGATTAGCCAAGTGCACAATCAAGGATCCTGTGGGTTTCATGATGAGTGATCACTAACTGGAGTGGGGCTAATTGGAAAAGCCAAAGTTTCAGATTTCCAGTGTTCTGAAGAACAAAGTCGACAATGACTGTAGTGGATAACTAATGTATATCGACTGATGGATGATGTTGTCACATTGCCAAGCCATGAGAATGGTAGTAGCAGATGAGCTGAAGGTCTAGCTGCTCTCTGGTGATTCCAATACTAAGATATTCGTAGCTAGCGTTAGTGAAACACAAAAATAGATTTCGATTATTAGAGCTAGTTGAATATAGCTTTTACTGATACATGGTATTTCAATAGAGATGAGTATGTAAAATCCTTTTTCTCATCACAGAATCCTTCAGTTCATGATACATGGTGAGTAGAGCTTTTACTGAGTGAAATAGAATAATGTTCCAAAAAGTATGACACTTCTTTCCCTTCCATCGTTTTTGTCCATAAAATGTATGGGGCGATAAAAATCTTAAATTTAGAGATTGTCAAATATTCACAGCATAATAACAAAACATAATATAGCCTGAAACATCCAGATCGGTTAGTGTAATGCTGCACAAGTGATAGGTCTTAGGTTAGAGTCCATGTGTGAGCATCATATATGCTATTTGATGTATTAAAATTTTCTTTTAAAAAAATAAAATATAAAGAAAAATTTTGAAACAAGTAAGTGTAGCAACAAAAATATGTTTATTTTGGATATTGTAATAACTAGTGTTCGCAATTTTGTACCATACCGGTATACCAAGCTCAGCTCGGTATAATACGGTATGAATATATATATATAATATAATATAAGAAAATAGAAAAAAGGAGGTGACGTTGCCTCATTTTCTTCTCCCGACATGGATGAGGAGAAGCCTCGACGACATTGCCGAGGCCTCCTCCTCTTCTCCTCGTCACCTCAGACAAGGAGAAGACTGTGGCGAAGAAGTCACCGCCTCACCGTTAGAGGGCGGCGACGTCCCGAGGTTTCTCCTCATCTACGGAATTCGACAAAGATGAAGGCCGCAGATGTCTCCGGCCTTTTGTCACGGACAACAATGTAAACAAGGTGCTCGATGAAATGCTCATGTTTGTCCGTGTCCTTCGGTTTGTGTACATACCTTGTACAGCAAGTAGCAGACTTACGTAAAATGACCCTATTTTGGTTTGATTTATGGCCGATTTTGGCTTGTAAATACGAGGGTGTCTTGTAAACACTTGTGGGGGACTTCGGTCTGTAATGGACCATTATCCTTTGTGTGCAATCTCTCTGAGTTTGTAATGTCCATGGGTGTAATTTGTATTTGGCTTTATAAAGTGTTTATTTGAGCAGTTGCTTAGGGATCCAGTGGGAATTGCTTCTTCTGGCCAGTTTTCTCTTTTGTAAGTCTAAGGGACTCCAGGAGATCTAGGGGAGGGCTGACCCTTGCGGACGGACACGCATGGGTGCCGCACGGCTTAGGCAAAATCAGCTAAGCCCGTGACAATGTGGTATCAGAGCGGGACAAGCATACGCAGAAACACTCGCTATACAAACGTGGGGGATCTAGCTAGGCTGTATGGAGGACAGCCAGCACGTGCAACCGTTTGGGGAAAAACGGACATTGAGATGTAGGGAAAGGAGTCGCTCAGAGGAGCGGGCATCCAGGTTTGGCATTCAGAGGAATGGCCAACCCCTTTGCGCGAGAGGCACTATAAGAACAAGCAAGCGAAGAAGAATGTGCAACGCACAAAGATTAGGATGGTTGAGTTCGAGCTATAGCTCGACGTTGGCAACCAAACTTGACGATGCTCAAGGCAAAGCGGGGTGCTTGGTGAAAGATGAGACCGTGCAAAGTCGGAGGTGTTGCGTAATGACCGAAAGAGTTATGCAAAACTCACAAAGGTAAGAGGAATTGCTAACTCGAAGGATTCGGTACTCATGCAACGACTTGTACACGGACGACAGAGTGTTCGTGGCCATCCCAAGGCGCGATCAAAACTCAGCGCCATGGAGCATCAGAACTTTCTCTTCGACATGGAAAGGATACGTCCGTAGGCGGCTGACTTGTGCAACAAGTTTAGCATGTTGGTAGACCCTGAAGGGGGCAGTGGAGACTGTATTGGCGAAGGGTCGCAATCTAGCAAGTGCATTTACGGGACCAGAACAAGGCACAAGTTGTTCAGCAAGACGGAGTAGTCCAAAGAGGATGGTGGTCTCCAAAACTTCCAGTGGGAAGTATATGAAGAGGAAAGTTGCTCCAGCAGGACAGATATCCAGGAGGGATAAGTCCTAGTTCTCTAGAGGGAGAATCATGTGCAACAGACTGCACATATTGAGGAAGAGTTCCTCAAGGCTATATCTCCATAAAGCTCAACGAACCGAGCAAGTGACATGGAATCATCGCATGATCTCGAATGAGGTAATGCATTGATGGATGCATTTCGAGATCAAGCGGGGGAGCAATCCAAGGCAGCATCTTATGAAGGCACACTTAGAGTCGATGTGGAAATCGAACTCAATAGAGGGCTGACTCGTGGAATGGTGGACGCGAGGGCCACTATCAACTCAATGCAAATCGAGGAGCGGAGCGACTTGGGTGGAACTGGGAAAAGTATACCAAGCCGCATAAAGGGAGTCAACATAGAAGATGGAACATAGAGCGGAGGCACGGAACTTTCCTTGGACAGAGGTCAACGGCATGAACTCTTGCAGAGGCAAGAGTGGGATCATGTCGTTCCATGGGTTCTTCATTCTGATGGGACAGACTAATCTTGCATGGTGCCAAAGATGAAGGGAGCTTCGAGGCACATGCAAGTTACCTCAGAGATGCATTTGACAGAGTAACTAAGGTGATTCAACTTGCGGAGTCAAAGTTGGGATCAAGAGATCTTAGCACGGGGCAAGAGGACACAGAGGCGAGTACTCTTGAAGAATATGTCACAGTGTTGCCATTCGAGTTATCAGGAACAAGTGGTGCATAGGCCCAGGATCCAGACAATGGTGCACCAATTCTAGCGAAATCAAGGGGACTTCATAAGCTACTAGGCGACGGACTGTCCTAGAGTTATGCTTCGTCCAGGTGTGACCCAAGAGTGGGTGGACGAAGGTGAATTGCCAAGGGAGCGAACTAAAAACCGAAGATGACAGAGACCCTACGAGGTGTTGGCAAAGGCTACACATGGAGAAGTCGTAGTTCGAGTTCATCACACGAGAATCTGTATGCAATGGAGATATCACCAGGAGGCGACATGGTGCAGCGGATCGTGGTGGAATAGTTCGTGGCAATGCAACACAGGCGATCATGTCCCGTGAGGGACAAGATCATGCGGAGGTATGATCAGGAGTTCCTAGGAGCTCCACTTTGGTGTACGACACAACAAGAAGGGCTATGGATTCGAGGAGTGAATGTCATGGTACCACAGAGGCATGTCTTCATGTGTGCATCGGAGCTTGCATTGGATGAAAGCTTTAGTCATTAGCATATGGGAGCTGTATACCAACGAGGAAGAAGTCCAAGTGCAAGTACCAGTGAGTCCTATGGAGGGGGACGTGATCATGTGAATGATCAGGAGCTGCTGGGAGCTTCACTTTGGTGAACAATACAACGACAAGAAGGGCTGTAGATTCAAAGAGTGAATGTCATGGTACTGCAGAGGCGGGTCTTCCGTGTATGTGCATCGAAACTTGCATCAGATGAAAGCCTTGGTCATCAGCATATGGGGGTTGTGTACCACCGAGGGAGAAGTCAAATTGCAAGTACCAGTGAGTCGCATGGAGGGAACTTGATTATACAAAAGTATAATTGAAGCAGTTGGAGAGTTAGACTGCTTCAGTGCTCACATTCGCTTAAGGGAGCCTGGCAAGTCAGAGGACAAAGCCGAGTAAGCGAACGTTGCTACCAAGGAAGCTAAGGAGAACAAAATCGGCGTGAGCCCTGCAACAAGATGGCGGAGGCCATGCATGAGAAGTTGCACACTGTCTTTCCATCGACCAGGGAGAACTGCTAGGAGGACACAGTGGTATTGAAGCAGGTGGTCGAAAGGGGCAAGGAAGCGACGAGTCCAGTGGGGCTCAGCTACCCAAAAGGAAAGCGTCGGTTAGAAAGGAGGTGGACTCGGAGGAGCGCCACAGTGTCGCAGAGGCAGATCTACCGATCGCGAAGGAAGGGATGAAGATGTAAGGTAACGGATAGTAGTGTTATGGGCTTGGCAGCACCATGGTACCGCAGAGGTGGGATTTCCATGGAGTCATCGATCCCTTGCTCTCATGGAAGGAGAGCATTGGTCGTAAAAGGGGCCAAGGAGGTGGAGTATGCAAAAGCAAACTCCAAGTACCAAGACAGGGCAAAAGGACAGAGGCCAAGGAACTTCATAAGACCGGTGTCAATGGACTTCTCATCAAGATAGCCGAAATTGAGGGACTTTGGGTTGATGCAGGAGTGCTCGACCAAGGAACAAAGTAGGCAGTACACGGTACTGTACCTTTTCTACTCAGAGGAGTAGGTGGCAAAGGTGATGGAGAAGACGGTATAATCCCAGAGGCGACCAGATATATCAAAGAATTACTCCAAGTTGGGGGACTCCAAGTTGGGGTGAACTTTTTGCTCTTTTCGGGCAAAACTTCTTGCATTCCAGAAGTTCAATGGCAGTGGAAAGGCGAATCACAGTAGCTAACTCAACGCAAAGAGTGCAAACACTTCTAGTGCTTTAGAAGTGTGTGCAAAGAGCGCGCGAATGTTAGTAACCAGCTCAATGCATGAAGTACAAACTCGAGGAGGCAGGCCGAGTAACCTTTACCTTCTTAACTCGAGAGAATGGGCGAAACCGAGTACCCCAATTCTCTTAACTCGAGGAGGTGAGCGAAGCCAAGTAACCTTGCCTTCTCAACTACTAGAGAATGGGTGAAGTCAAGTATCCCGGTTCTCTTACTTATCTAGCAGAGGAGCTCTGCATAAGTTCAGTGACCCTTCAAAGAAAGCTTATGGAAGACAATAATTGTCAAATCCTCACAATTGGTGATCAGTACTACTGAGAGTAGATTGTCCACTTCATTTTCCAATTGAATGCCAATTGAAAGCGAGAGTGATGCGAACCTACTTGGAAGTGACAACTAAACATGGAGGAAGGATCAATGGGCAAACATTATGGAGGAAGGACCTCAAAAACCTTAAAGTCTGCGAGGCGATGCTCGTCAAAGTTCCAACAAGCATCCACCCAGTTCAAGCAACATGAGTATACTGCGGTACTAGCGCATAATAAGGCAGGTCTTTTTCTTCATCAGAAGGATCCGCGAGAACCAACAATGATCAGCACAACTCAGCCAACCCCACACCAGATTCAATCATTGGTGAGTTGAACCAGCATGGCGCATCAGAGTTCGACTACTCAACAACAGTGGCGGAGAGCTGCTGGGAGCCAAAGGCGTATACCAAAGCGAAGATCAAGATTCAAAGATAATGCGAGGAGATGCAGCGTCTACAGTGGCTTCGATAAGGACGTCGAAGGAATAAGTGGGGGAGAATGTCATGGACAACAATATAAACAAGGTGCTCGATGAAATGCTCATGTTTGTCCATGTCCTTCAGTTTGTGTACATACCTTGTACAGCAAGTAGCGGACTTGCAATAGGCTTAGCAGCCCTATTTTGGTTTGCTTTGTGGCCGATTTTGGCTTTAAATACGAGGGTGTCTTATAAACACTTGTAGGGGACTTCGATCTGTAATGAACCATTATCCTTTGTGTGCAACCTCTCTGAGTTTGTAATGTCCATAGGTGTAATTTGTATTTAGCTTTATAAAGTGTTTGCTTGAGCAGTTGCTTGAGGATCTCGCGGGAATTGCTTCTTCTGACCCGTTTTTTCTTTTGTAAGTCTAAGGGACTCTAGGAGATCTCGGGGAGGGCTGACCCTTGCGGACGGACACGCATGGGTGTCGCACGGCTTAGGCAAAATCAGCTAAGCCCGTGACACTTCGACGAAAAACACGGCAAAGAAGAAGCCGAGCGGCCGCCTCATCGTTAGAGGGCGGTGTCATCCTGAGGTTCTCCCTCTTTCTCTTTCTTCTTCCTTCTCCCTCGCTTCTTCTTCTTCCCTCACCGCAACCAAGCTGATACCGCCCGATAGTGGGCAGCGATGGTCGAAATCAATCGTTACCGACTGTGTCGGGTGGTAACAAGGTGGAAACAACCCCGTATCGTCCAATACAGGGCTAGGTCCTGGGCTGTAGGATCCGGTTTTGCAATCCTTGGTAATAACCTCAGAAAGCAAAAGGTTGCTTTTAGAGGTAAACACTAATTCTACATTTTAACACTAATTCTACATTTTAAGTATAAAATGAATAAACAAGAGAGAAGAGAAACCAACCACTCTCTCCATTTCCTCCTCATACTCTTCTTGCATATGACGATCATATTTATTCCAAGTTTTCTGCTTGTGGTTTCCAAAGCTCGAACTACCAGCTCTCTTCCATGATGTATGGGATTGTGACTCATCAAGCTTAAGCCAAAAAAGAAAAAAAAAGACGTTAGAGAAAGTATTTGCAAAGAATTACAATCATGTAACATTCTTATGAGTGCCATGTGCCGCTAACCTACCCAATAAACAAAACCCTGTAGTTATCCATATATGGCATGGAGTTAAGGCACCCAAGAAACATATGGCAACACCACAGAAAGAATTCAACTTGATGAATTCAACGACAAGCTTTATTAACTAAGTGAATAAAATGAATTCAACGACAGGCTTTATTAATTAAGTGAATAAAATGAATTCAACTTGAATTAATTAGCTCTCACTCTATATATTGATCATTTCTTCACATACATTCATCAAAATGGACTTATTTTTGTTATCACATAACTTTCAATATCTTCTGTTGTGTATATAAGCATCTAAAATAGTCATCTACAACATCACTCTGAATAGCACCATTTTGGACAACCAAAGTTCTATGGAGAAGAAAACATCTCTCTAAGATATTAGAACAATGAAATGATGTCATCAAGGACAAGCAGCTAACTGTACCTGAGTGGAGAACCAACGCATAGTCCTTCTCAACTGTCCAACCTACAAAGTTGCAAAAAAGGAGAGAAAAAAAAGTAAAATGTGCCAACTGGGTCACAATAACTTACCATGCCATCAGAATACTAAACAAAGGCATAAGTCACACTATCACATAAATGTGGGTCATAGAAATAGGCAAAAAATCAAAAATTGGCACCATATCCAACAACTGCAACCACAACAAGAAGCCATAATGTCCCAACCAATTAGGGTCTGTTACATGGATTTTTATGCAGGGAAGAAAACAAAAGACAGCATTAGTTATAATCATGGAAAATCTCAATAAACTATGGTAGATGCAACATATGGGGTCATTCATGGACAAAGTATAGAGATTTAAGGTCTTCCAAAGAGATATCATAAAAAACAAAAGACAACATGAGTATAGAGAAGAAAACAAATGACAGCATTAGTTATAATCATGGAAAATCTCAATAGACTTATAGTAGAGTATAGAGACTCAAGGTCTTCTAAAGAGATACCATAAAGAAAGAACTGTTAATTTAAAAAACAATTAGTCACTTAATTGGATACCATGATGTAAAGATGGTAAATAAGAAAAGTGATATATTTGTATGTATGCAGATTTTAGGTGACAGACAATAATACTCTTGGACCCACTAATTCATGACCAAGCTTATTATAAATTTGGCCAATGTTTCCTTGATTCTACGGGAAAGAATGAACATTAAAATCAGAATGAACAATAAACTAAAAGTATGTTATTGCAACTCCACTTAGGTGTGGAAGCATACAATAGTGTGAGCTATATTATATTGGCTTTTAATCTGCTTTCTGTATACGTTTAGTAACTTTTATATTACATATCTATATTCCTTTGAACAGACCAGAAACAAATTCCAGAAAGAAAGCAATGGAACAGTATACTAGAACCAGCTTCAATATGCTAGTCTTGTATGAGAAATGTATCTCCAAACATGAATTCTTAAGAAAAGAAAAGAACTCCTTTAAAAAAAAAAAAATTTCCCACGAAGGTGATGACAAGTCCCTTTATCAAGAGAGCACTTTGCAGAAAGTCTTTGATGACTTTCAAGCAATAACACAAGAAGTTTCTAACAAAGAATCTTTTTCTATCGATCAAAGATTTTGACATTGTACTCGGTTGATTTCTTTAGGGAATTTTAGACGCACAACTTCTGGCATTACCATTCTGGTTTTGAGTCCTTTTCATCATCCTTCGCAATTAGGAATTTGAGATGAAATCTATTTCACCAATCCCTTTTCTAATCTTCCCTAGGTATTCATAGCTATAATTGATCAACTAGCTTAGGAGTAATTTACCGCATTCCGTAGGTTATTCCATGCCTTTAAAAGAAGCATCCACTTAGTGAAACTTATGGAAGGTTCAACGGAAGAAACCTTTCTCTGTGGTATCCTCTTCTTTTCTTTTCTCTCGTGTCCTCGCTATTTTCGCCCTCCTCATCTCTCCTCATATCCCTCCTTCCTTTTTCTCTTCTCTTCTCTTCTCCTCCTCATTGTTGTTGAAACATAGCAAATTAAAGTATCAAGCGAAGAAACGCGGGAGTGTAAGAAGGCAACCCACGATGAATCTAGAACCCTAAATCGAAAGTAATATTCTCGGATCCCGATGGTAGACACCAAAACTCCAAGAACAGATAGGAAAGGGGAATCGCCATTACCGCAATGGTGGCGGCAGCGGCGCCGATCAATCCGAAGAGGGCGAGGCCATACGTCAACGAGCCGTAGTCCCTTCCCGGCCACGTATGGTTCCCGTCGCCGCTGTTCGACCTCGCGGGGATCGTCATCATCTCACGCTACAAGGACGGATCGAGAGCCCTCCCGGCGAACACATGGGCATCACCGTCGCCAACGCCCGACGCAAGCCCTTTGAAGCGTTTCCTCTCTTTCCTATTTGTCCATGTCGAAAGCCCGTGCTTCGCGTCACGTATGTTGTCTATGTAGAAACCATATTTGTGTGACATCATCTTATGCCTTCACGTAGGTTGTCTATGTAGAAAGCATATTTGTGTGACATCATCTTATATAATACCCAAATTAATATGCAGACACAAATAGGTAAAAAAAAATTAAAATTCTTATTTTATTATGTTGAAGATGAACTTTTATATCTAAAAAAAAAAAAAAATATTTCAAAAAATATTATGTAATAAGATAGTTTCTAAATGCCTCCAACAAATTTCCTTTATCTTTTGTTCACATGAAGGACAAATAGATGATAAATATAATCATCTACCTTAGACCCTTGTCCACATGGATAGACGGATGGAGGGTGATCTTTGTCTTCTTCTTTTATCTTAGACATCGTCATGTGATGATTATGTATCGGATAACAATTAGCTCACGATGTACCTCCTATCACCTTGTGTTAGGGATGAAGAACATCAAAGATAATTGGAATAAATGAGAACCGATGATTCATAAATCTACCCCAAAAGAAACTAATTTACCATGAATCCTACTTATGCTTCTATTGCACCAAATAGCTATGATATAAACACACATCTTCATGAGGTATATATATTGAGATACATAAATATTACATCATTTATTAACATGTTAATTAGATAAAATTGAGTCATATCAATCAAGATGATTGGCTCCTCGAGTGATTATAAGTTTGTATCACTCTGACTCAAACCTTTATCAAATTAAATAAGTTTATGTTAGATGGATATCATATACACAGAATTAAAGATTTATGAGTCGTATCCAATCTATATCATTTGAGTCATTTAAATGTCTAGCAAAGTTGGGCTATTCCATCTTATATATGAATAGTTTATAAATTTCAATTACTTATTACAAAGATTTTTTATAGTTATTAACAAAATTAATCCAACCTAGTCATAGTAAATTCTAATTTCAGCACAAATCTATTTATTTGGCCAGTCAAATTAGATTTTACAATTGCTCTGATTTTTTTCTAAAAAAAAAGTTTCTCTTTTTACTTTTTTTTTCTAATAACATATCTATTAGTATAATTTTAAAAATATCCTTCCTTGGCTTCCTATTGACATCATTTGTGCTTCCTCACCTATCGCCTTCGTTTATTGCTATCATCCGCTCATTGTTGCGAGGTGTGCTCTTCCCCGTCACGCCCCTCACCTTCACGTGCACAGGAACCCACCTACAGGAAAGGGTGCACTTGAAGGTGAGGAGCGACAGGAGAGTAGGGGCACGGGCGACTAGGAAGGAAGCACAAGAAACGTGAGGAAGAGAAAAAAATATATATTTTTAGGATTAAAAAATATATATTTTTAATTTAAAAAATGAAAACAAGGAGGCTGTTCGGAAAAAAAAAAGAAAAAGAGATAGAAAAGTCACCCTATGTTTTTTTTTTTAGAACTTTAGTTTCCTCTCATTAAAATAATTTTTGACTTTAATATATCTCATTAAAAAGGTTTTACGATCAAGTATAAGCCACTAAATGTTATATTAACAAGATGGTGATTTGCTAAAAGAAACAGTGAATTGAGACAGTGAACATGAGTGTGATGTCCAAAGTCCACCCTTTAATAAACATTATTAGGTCCATCTCACATGTTTAATCGAAGTAACTCTAGATTATGCTATTTGACTTGTGACTTGTTTAAAGTATATGCCTTTGCGATAATTCTCGGAAATTTTGTAGGGTTGTCTTGTCCCTAAGCGTGTGTGCATGCCATCCATCATGGACACTTTACTGTTGTCTTGCCAACCTTATATTTATTTCGTGGTGGACTACAACATGCCAAAACATGGATAAACTTTACTATTATGATGTCTTGCATTTATTTTATTTTTTTATTGGTGCATCCAACATTGAGGTTCTAAGTTCTGATCCTGGAAAAGTATGTATCCACGTATCGACAAATGATACGTACAAAAAAGAAGAGAAAGAAAAGATGAAACAAAAAGTAGAGAAAAGGGTGACTGTGTATAATATAGGAAAGCATTGATGGTGATGGTAAACCATATAGGTAGATGTCGAGATAGATGGCTAAGCAAAGAAGAGGGGGAAAAAAAAAAAAACGAAAGTTGAAAGATGATTTTATTTGATTGTGGTATCTACATAAAAGAAGATTGAGCCAAATAATTTAAGCCATTTAAATGAGTTAGATAATCTTGGTGTGAATGAGTGAACATTTTATAATATTTGAAATATATAAACGAGCATAGATGCTAAGAGTAAAATATTTAAAAAGTATTTATATTCATAAGATGGAGATATAAATAGGTAGAAGATGAGATAACAAAGACAAGGAAGAGTCAAAAGTCTATCCATAGTTTTCCAGCATCCACAAGAATCAAAGACCCTTTTGCAGCATACCATTGGTGGGCACCATACCATCATCATCATCCTCCTCAAGAGCATCTCCTTTAGCTGCACTCTCACTTCAATTGTTGGTGTGCTTCTCTCACGCAATGACAAGTATTTGTAAAAGAGAGTGGAGTTGATGCTCAAGCAACCTCCATTTACCTTTGATGTGGTGTCATTTGACTCTCTTGCTTTTGCCTTTGTGGTTAACAACTTATTCTCTGATCATGTCTTCTAGATTTGGGCTAGTGGGAGTGCTCCAAAGTCAATGACAATCTTGTCATTCTAATCACAAGTTATTCTTAGTGTTTGTCCTCTTAGCAGCACAAAAGAGTCAGCCTATAACTTTTAGACCCCTATGTATATATATCAAACACATTGCATATAATATAGATATCTCCTTTTATCTAAAAGTCTATTGATCTCTCAAGAACCATACTTAGTTTCTATTTCCTATAAAGCCTCAGCAATGAATTCATTGGCATAGTAAAGTGGAAATACTTTTTTTACCACTTCACCAAGTCACAAACTTCTGCCATCGAGAACTAACAAGAGTTTTATGGATCTTTTTAGGGATGCACGGCCCCTCATTATATTTCAGAGAAACAAGACAAACTTCTGCCATTCCAGACAAGCAAATAAAGCATGAAAACACAGGGAAAGCTGTTCTTTTGCATTGTATATATATATATCTATCTATCTATCCACATCTTACTCATAATTCTTGGGATGCTTGCTGTTTAGGTGGGAAGTGTAGACAAACACCTGTGGCACCATCTGGGATTGGATTCTAATGCAGCATTTTGGTCTTCCTCCTCCAGTGAAGTCCAGTCGTCATCCATCCTGTGGTGCACAGTGGTAATCATGAAAGCAAGATTTTTCTTTTGTGAGTGCACAAAGAGAGATCCATCACAACCCCAACCAGCACAAATGCTTCTTCTCCTTGTCCTTTTGACCTGATATAAGTAGTGCAATTATTGTCTTAAAAGGAAGAACTGACCAAGCAAATAATTAGTTTACCCAACCATCCTTGATTGGAGAGGTTAAAATGAGTTCAAGAAATAACTCCTCTACCAGACCAAATGCTTTGATGCTTAATGCCTCCTTGATGATGTGCTAAGAAACCAGCTGCAGACAACAACAGTTCTTGGAGGAAGCAAGCAAAACATGAGGAAAACAGATGCATGCAGTGTTATTACTTCTTAGCATCACAAGAATATTGCTGCTGGTAACATATTCTTGGAGAAGAACCTTTTCAGCATTATATGGAAGATTAGCTGATAAATCTCGTTATATATATATATATATATATATATATGATCAATTTCGTTTGGCTAAGAAAGGGCATAACTGGTGGGTCAGTTGATTGCTTGATGATGCAGGAAGTTGAAAAGGAGTCATAAAGGACAAATCAATAAATGTAGCCATATGTATACAGTAAAAATAAGGAAGAAAAAAAAAAAAAAAGAGGTAGGGGAGTGGTTCTTGATTCTTGAATCCACAAGCAATCCCTCTCTTTCTCCTTCCCTCTAATGGTTTTCCATCTTATTTACACCGCCGTGGTTTTGAGCCTCAACTCTCCTCACCTTCTCTTCTCTCTGTCTCTCTCTCTCTCTCTCTCTCTCGACCCTTCGAGGTCAACCTATGTCAATGTGCGTCATGCCTTGAAACTTCTCAATATCACCCCATCATCACTATCCCATGATTCAAATACATCTTGCATCCCTCGCTCCTCCTCCCCTTCGCTTCCTTTCTTTCTTGACAAGCTCAAGCATAATATAGAAAAAGAGGAAGAGGAAGAAGAAGAAGAAGAAGAAGAAGAAGATCCCCACCTATGGCCATGGATGACCATGATCGAGATGATACACCCCACACTGGCCTTTCTCTGACGCTGAGTTATGATGATAGAAGCGATCTCTCGATCGGTAGTCGTCCCCATTCAAGCTCTGGACTCGAGCTGCAAAGATCTTCTTCGACGGCTACGGCACTTGAGCCCTCTCTCACCCTCGCACTCCCCGGCGACGTTTGTGCCTCGGTGGAAGTTGAGATGGGCAGAGATAATGGCAGGAGGCACTCTCCTCCTCCTCCTCCTCCTCAGAATCATCATCCCTTCAAGATTAAGAGGGAGGAGGATGTAAGGAGCGAGGAGGTGGAAAAGGTTTCGTCCCGGATCAGCGATGAGGAGGAGGAAGACAGCAGCGGTGCTAGGAAGAAGCTCAGGCTCACCAAGGAGCAGTCATCCGTTTTGGAAGACAAGTTTAAGGAGCACAGCACTCTTAATCCGGTTTGAATCAAAAAGACGAAATCTTGCCAAGAAAATTAAGGTTGTGATCTAACGTGGTGTATCATCTCTTCCTCCTGTCAGAAACAAAAGCAAGCTCTGGCTAAGCAGCTGAACCTTCGGCCTCGGCAGGTGGAAGTGTGGTTTCAGAACAGGAGAGCGAGGTGGTGAAAATTGTTGTTCCACAGTTGAATTAGAAGCCCTCGGTTCCTTAGAACAACTTCATATCACTCGGATGTTGTTGCAGGACCAAGCTCAAGAAAACGGAGGTGGAGCTGGAGTTCCTCAGGCGATGCTGCGAGACGCTGACGGAGGAGAAGAGGAGGCTGCAGAAGGAGCTGCAGGATCTCGAGAAGTCGCATAAGCTCTCGGCGCCGAGGCACATGCAAATCCCGGCGATGTGCCCGTCGTGCAAGAAGGTCATCGGTGGCCGCGGCGCCGAGATTGGTTCTCCCTTGCCGGCCACGAGGCCTCGCTTCTTCAACCCCTTCGCCCACCACGCACCATGACCGCTGTTATATGCGTATCTCTGTGCCGGCATATAATAGTATTTGGTTTTTGATTCAGGTGATACTGTTGTCATCAATTTAGATCTAGATACCATGATGGCGAACTCTCTCTCTCTCTCTCTCTCTCTCTCTCTAAGACAAAAAAAAAAAACTCTATACATTGATGTCATGTGAGTGGTTTTGAATTAGCTCAATTTCTGCTGAATGAATACTGTATTTATTTTGTTCTGCACAAAAGATGTACTTCTTATGAATTAGGCCTAAAGATCTATTTCTGCTCAAAAAATGTTTGCTCAAAGAGATCATTTGCTTGATTTTTCTGAGACTAGTGGTCAATACTCATCATAGTTTCATAAAATAATAATGTAAATTAACAAAACATAGTTGAAGCTCTTTCTACAACATCTTCTGTAAAAAAAAATGAGCGAGTGCTTGAGGACCAGTTGTCCGCATACATGAGTGCAGCTTTCTTTGATGTCTTATGGAATTTATCTTAAGGACAACCAAGATGATAAAGTAAAAGAAGAAATTGCTTCATTGTCCTGACTTAAACTCCCTGTTCGTTCATCTCAAGAAGCTCCTAAAATGCGTCCCAAGCTTCATAATTCCATTTGTAGAGCTTCCTTTGATCCTTATGAGTGGCATACTTGTAGCTGTACAGGCAATAAAATCTCGTATTATGCATAAAAATAATAGTTAGGAGCCTTTCTCTAGAAAAGAAAAATTGTTTTTCTTTGATTTATTATTTAGAAAGATGTCTTTTTTTATGCTAGATTTCGGCATCATTTTTCCTCACATAAATATGAAAAAGAAGAGAGTAAGAAAAGGTTTGATTCATGTTAAAGTATATATTTACTCCTTTAACACACAAGTATTATGCCATCAGGTATACTACCATTTCTGCATACAATGTGTCAATTACTTGGATGCCTTATCTGAGATTTAGGTATTTCTAAAGTTATAATTCTAAAAAATAGTTCTAAGAGACTCCACTATGTGGAGTTCTTGATCTTGAGGATAAAAAGAGTAAAAAAAAAAAAAACATGTTTTATTCAATCCTATATATATATTTTTTCTTCTACAACCCAAACATATATGCATGATATGTCCTCAAACCTTAGTAGACAACATGTGTGTCGGATCCTTGTCTCTCGAAAATAGGTGCAAATTAGTATATGAATCAAGTAGATGAAGAGAAAGCTCCCCAAAAATTTGACGGATGAAGAGGAAAGCTTGAGGAATAAGAAAGGAATGACAATGATTAGTCTCAAAATGCACACAAGAGGCTTATCCAAGAGGGGGCCACCTCCCACTTGATGTCCCTCCCACAAGAGCCCAACCAATGTGTCTATCAAAGTGATATCTACTGCTCAAGGGGTCCTACAACATGAGATTTATATTCATTTGGTATCTTAAGCAATCAACATCTTTGGTTTCTTCCACCCCATGCCCTACGACAATGTTTGATCATGACATTGCTTTACTTCCATTGTTTAAAGTCCCAAAAGATGGGAAGGCCATGTCCCATGTCATATCATTAGGTTGATTTTAGGCCATACTATATCATAAATAATACTTTTTCCCAAAAAGAAGTTGTGCATGGACAATTATTAGGAAAAAGGATATAAAAAATATATTGTGCCAAAAATAGAGAGAAGTAGGTACTGTTAACATGGCTTGCCTAGAATATTGTTTGATAAATTCCCCTAATGTGATGGAAATAGTTCGATAAGTCTAAAATGATTGAAAATTGGCAATGAATTGCCTAAAAGCTGACAAATGGAGATTCACCTGATTGATTGAGATGATTTTTTTCTTAACAACTATTGCGTGATTGAGATTTTCTATTAATTGTAAATTTATTTTACACATATTAAACACTATATTGTTTAGATCTTATGCATATGCCTATTTATACTCATTGAAGAATAAATAAGAACGAACCATTATTTTTCCACAATGATTTCCTCTTCAATATTATGATACATCAATTGTTATAAAGCTAAAACATGGACACTATCTTGTGAGAAATTTCTTACATCTATAATATCATCGTTCTTGTATAATAGAGGAGGAGCCTTGCTACAACAATGAGATTGTTAATTTTTAACCTAACTGACTATGCTAGTATTCCTAACATTTCAGGCCATGTTTATATAGTATACACAACATTTTTTTGACAAGCATAACCAAGATGAGATGCAAAAACTTAAATTTGTTTTCATGGTTTTTTTTACTTTTTATATAGGTTATATGTTTTGATCAAAACTCTTTTGAAAGACATTGGTATAGCACAACTTAGGAAGTACAAGTGCTTATGATCAATGAACTGCCAAGTCATATAAATAATCTAGAGAGAGCAAGAAAAAGAACAATTTAGAGATGTACCAAAGAAAGATCTTGCTGTGATCCTGTGAGTTGAGAGGGGGCACAATTAATGTTGGACAACTTGAACAAGAAACAGTTGGACATCCATCAAGCATTGCAGTGGTGGGCTCACAGAGTTTCCATCTCCTGCATGAGGAAAGCGACCATCAATAGATTTATATTTTTATATAGTAATAATATGACAGATTAGCAATCTTTGTCAATAAACACTCAATCATGATCACTCTGTGCCTGATTGTGGCCTTCCACCGGACGCTAAAGCTGAAATGTCTCTTTTCATTTATGCTCTGAAAGCATGCAATATAAAACTTGATGGTCAAATTCTATATTAAAGGATTATGCATGAAATTATATTCTACAAACTACAACAAAATTTCATTGTCAAAAGACCACATGTTGAGAACTAATTTATAGTAGTTACCTACTTAGTTAACATATTTTAGGAGTAGTGGCTAGTTATGGAGATAGTGGCCTATGACTTAGGAGTTAGTGAGGGTAGTGGCTAATCATGGATGAGATAGTGGGGTGAAGTAGTGAGCTAAGGTAGTTATTATTAGGTCATATAAATAGGACCATAATTCATCAAGCAAGGTAAGAAAAAAGTGTTTGCATTTGGAGATTATCTTATTAGTGTTCTGTTACCTCATATTTAATACTATGTTGTTTTCTTAATTGAAAGTGTTTTCGTTAATCGTATTGTAGTTTTTTTCTTTTTTTTTCCCTTGCTCCTTTATCCCTAACATTTGTAGTATCAGAGCTTTGTTTCAATCTGAACTGGGCATTATGACTTTCAATTGCAATTCTATGTATCAATCCCTTATTCTCATCTTCTCGAGCAAATGCTATGAATTTTGGAGTATCAAGATGAAGACTTTGTTCAAGTCTCAAGATCTTTGAGACTTAATAGAGAATGGATATACAGATCTAGATGAGAAAACCAGGCTAAGAAAAAATATAAAAAATGACTCAAAAGCATTATTCTTCATTCAACAAGACATATATAAGACAATCTTCTCAAGAACGACAACAACGACAACTTCAAAATAAGCTTGGTTGATACCTCAAAATAAATTTCAAGGCTCATCAAGAGTAATTATGATAAAACTTCAAAACCTTCATCGTGAGTTTGAAATTTTGTTTATAAAAAGCAATGAATCAGTGCAAGATTTTCTTTCTCAAGTGATTGAAGTTGTTAGTCAAATAAAATCTTATGGTGAACATCTTCATGATCATATAATTGTTGCGAAAGTTTTGAGAAGTTTAACTCCAAAATTTGATCATGTTGTTGCTGTAATTGAGAAGTCAAAAGACTTATTTACTTATTCATTTGATAAACTAATGGGTTCCTTGCAAGCAGATGAGGCAAGGTTGAATAAGTCACTTGAAAAGAGTGAAGAAAAAATATTTTAGGTTAAGGGCGAGTTTTATACTTCAAAAGAAGACAAAAAATCAACAAGAAAAGGAAGTGACAAAGAAGGATTTCATGGTAGAAGAAATGGAAGAGGAAGAGGAAGAGGAAGATGACACCTTGATGGGCATAATAAACAAAAGCAATAAAACTATGATAAAAAAACTACAAGAGTGAAATTCAATGTCACTATCGTAAAAGGTTTGACCACATAAAAGCGAAAAGAGAAAAGCAAACAAACTATCTGGAGGAAAATGAAGATAATAGTACGTTGTTTATGACTCATTCACAAGTTAATGATATCATTTGTGAATGTCTTAATCATATATCAAGCATAAGATCAATATTTAGATATATTGATGAGACTTACAAGTTGAAAATTAGACTTGGCAAATCCAGGTAGAAGGAAAAGGAACAATTAAGGTGAAAACAAATTAAGGGAAGGTAAAACACATTGATGATGTTTTCTTTGTTACTAGTTTATCACATGACTTGTTGAATATTGGACAATTGATAGGTGATGGATATTCAGTTATATTTAATGATGGTTCATGCACTATTAAAGATAATAAATATTGTTTGATTATAGTAAATAGTTGCATGATGCAAAATAAGATGTTTCTAATTGATGTTTCAAATAATGAAAAACATGTTATTATTGCAAATCAAAAGAATGAGTCAAATTAAAGCATTTGAGATATGGACACCTTAACATTAAGGGTTTAAGATTGTTAATTTAAAAAAAAATAATTTATGGATTGTCCAAATTAATACACTTGATGTATACGAAGAATGCATTTATGACAAATAAAGTAAAAAACTATTTCTTATTAGAAAAGCATGAAGAGCATATAATTGTCTTGAATTAATTCATGCTAATTTATATGGACCTATAAATACAAAATCATTTGGTGGAAGTCGATATTCTCTGTTATTTATTGATGACTATAGCCACATGAGTTGGGTATATTTTCCAGAATTGAAATATAAAATATTTAATAACTTTCAAAAATTCAAGGCACTTATAGAAAGACAAAGTGGTAGATGCATAAAGACACATCTGATAGAGATAATAATTTTTTTCTCTAATGAGTTTAATTCTTTTGTGAAGAAAATAATATTCGCAGAGAATTGACAGCACCATATACACCGGAGCAAAATGGTGTAGTTGAACGTAAAAATCGAGCTATCGTCGAAATGGCAAGAAGTTTGCTTAAAGGAAAGCATCTTTCAAATCAATTTTGGGCAGAAGCAGTTGCAATAGCAGTTTATTTATTAAATATTTCATCGACAAAGGCTGTTCTGAATCGAACTTCTTTTGAGGCTTGGTATGGTATAAAACTGAGTGTAAGCCATCTAAGATTTTTTTGTTATATTGTTTATGCTTTGGTAAATTCATAAAATCATCATAAGCTTGATGAAAATTTTAAAAAATACATAATAATTGGTTATTCCTTATAATCCAAAGCATATCGATTGTATAATCCTATTAGTGGCAAGGCTATTATTAATATAAATGTTGTGTTTGATGAAAGGACAAATTAGAATTGGAAGATGAATGAAGTTAAAACACAAATTCATATTCCAGCAGAACTAGTCACTCCACCGAATCAAGTGATAGATCCTACTCCAACAAGTTCATTGTCAACCTCACCTAGTAGTAGTTCAAATTCAGCAAATGATTCCTCAAATGAAACCCCTCCAAGAAGATTCAAATCACTAACGAAAATTTATGATTCAACATTTACTTTGTTTATTTCAGATCCTATAAGTTTCAAGGAAGCAGTTGAAAAAGAGAAATGACAAAAAGCAATGAAGGAGGAAATTCAATCAATTGAAAAGAATGAAACCTGGGAGCGAATAAATCAATCGAGAGAAAAGAAAGCTATTGGATTGTAGCAAAACGATATTAGCAGCAACAAGGTATTGATTTTGATAATATTTTTTCTTCAATTGCTAGATCCAAAACCGTGAGAATTTTCTTGGCTTTAGCTACTCACTTGGGTTGACCTGTTTATCAATTTGATGTGAAATCTATGTTTTTAAATGAAGATTACAAGAAGAAGTTTTTGTTACTCAACCTGAATGTTTTGTAGTTAAAGGATATAAAGAAAATGTATATAAGCTAAAGAAAGCTCTTTATGGGCTTAAACAAGCTCGTAAAGCATGGTATAGCAAAATTGATTATTATTTTTAATAAAATAGATTTAAGATGAGCAATAAAGAACCTATCCTTTATCTAAAAAAGAAAGGTGAATATAATATTCTTATGGTTTGCCTTTATATTGATGATATTATATATATAGGTTCATGTAACTTTGTTATGGCAGAATTTAGAAAATGCATGATGAATAAATTTGAAATATCAGATCTAGGTCTACTGCATTATTTTCTTGTGTTGGAGGTGAAACAAGGATCAAATTGAATTTTTATTTCACAAAGAGAATATGCAATGGATCCATTGAAAAAATCTAACATGACTAATTGTAAAGTTGCAGCAACACCCATGAATGTAAATGAGAAATTAAAACTTGAAGATGGTACAGGTTTGACAAATGTAAGATACTACAGAAGTTTGATTGGAGTTTTGATCTATCTAACTCATCCTCGACCAGTCTGTTGGTGTAGTATCTAGGTTTATGCATAGCCCAAGTAAACATCATCTCAAATCTGTTAAAAGAATTTTACATTATATTGCTGGAACTGCGGATTATGTAATTTGGTATTCTCATAATTCTGAATGTAAATTATATGATTTCACTGATAGTGATTGAGCATGAGATTTGAATGATAGCAAAAGTACTTCAAGCAATATTTTTAGCCTTGGATCAGGAGCTATATCTTGGAGTTCAAAGAAGCAAGCAACAATTGTATTATCAACAACGGAAGCAGATTATGTAGCTGCAACATCAGTAGCTTATTAAACAATATGGCTCAGAAGACTTCTTGAAAATCTTTATCAAGAACAAAAAGAAGCAACTGAAATATTTTGTGACAACAAAGCCACAATTGCAATGACGAAGAATTCGACGTTTCATGGAAGAACGAAGCATATAGAGATACACTATCATTTCATCCGAGATCTTGTAGCAAGTGGAGCTATAACAATGAAGTATTGTGGCACAGATGAACAAGTTGCAAATATTCTCACCAAGTCACTTTCAGTTCGGAAACATGTTTATTTCATGTCTCAAGTCGGTGTATGTAACTATGAATCAAGGGGGGTTGTTGAGAATTGATTCATAGTAGTTACCTAATTAGTTAACATGTTTTAAGAGTAGTGGCTCATGTTTAGGAGTTGTGGAGGTAATGGTCTATGATTTAGGAGTTAGTGGGATAGTAACTAACTATGAGTGAGATAGTGGGATAGTGGGGTGAGGTAGTTACTATTAGGTCCTATAAATATGACCATAGTTCATGAAGCAAGGTAAGAAAAGAGTGTTTGCAGTTGAAAATTATCTTGTAAGTGTTCTGTTACCTCATGTTAAATACTATATTGTTTTCTTGATTGAAATCATTTTCGTTAATTACATTATAGTATTCTGTTTTTCCCTTTTTTTTCTTTCCTTCTCCTCCATTCCCAACACACTATACTTCGTACTTGCATGCTTCATACTTCCTAGCTCCCATATAGCTAGGGACTGACCTAAAAGAAAGAGAGAAAGACTGAATTCTCTCACCAAATAACAGATTGACTCAGTGGAGGCTGACATCAACAGCATTTATTCTTTCTAGCATGCGAAGGGTAGTACACTCCCTGACCATGAAGGCTCCTCCTTGGTCATTCATAAATTTTCTGGGGCAATAGTAGTTCTAACAATGATATAGATGGGAAAAGCTAGAAAAGAAAAGAAATCAATAACCAGCAAAATGAACTTGTGTCGAGTTATAATCAAGAATGAATACTTTGGTCCTTCCAAGTTTTATAAACAGTGCCAATAGTAATTTCAAAAAGTGATGTAGACAGGAAAAGCTAGGAAAGCCAAGAAAAAAAATACTAGCAACATGATGTTGTGTTGAGTTGCAATCAAGAATTACAAATCAAAATCGACAAAGAATATGTCACATCTACTCGAAACAAGATGGATGTGAACTAATTCAGGATTTGATCTTGTACACATGATGGGATCTTATTATTCATAAAGATGAGAAATATTCAATTAATAAATTAAAAAAGAAAACAACATCATCGTTGATTTCGTGAGGGTTAAATTAGTATTTTGTGATGATATTGCTGACGGACACCGTTTGTGCAAGTTTATTTGTTGAATACACATTGTTTTGACAATGATGAGACAAGAATCAAAAGGGAAGTTTTTATTTTCCTTCTAATATTAAACTTTCAAAAGCATAAAAATCAGCAGAGTGATGTTGGTTAAAATATGATCAAGGAAGTAATACAATCAAAATCATCAAACAATGTGCCAAGTCTAATTAATATGATATCATTGTAATTACTTTAAAACTGATGAAAAACTTTCAAACACCAAATGATATATGGACAAGGCAAATGGGATACGGGTCTTTTGTATTAACAAACAATCCAATTTTGAATTTCTGTACGTTGATACTATATAGATCCTGCATTGGAACAAAACCTGATTGTTTAGAATCGACGTACAGAGATTTAAAGATTGATGGAGGATCTAGAGAGGATGATTGTTGGGTTAATGATTAAGTCATAAAAAACATAGTAGATAATGCTTAAGTTATTGCTAAAAAATCTCACCCCAAATTAAAAATGGAGTAGAGATGGATGATAATGTAAATCTCAGCTCAACTAGCTTAGATTGTGACAAGCCTAATTAACTTGTGCATAGAACACCTTATGTCCATGTGTTACCTAAACTCATCAAAAGCCACCTGCCACAATTCTGGCATGATTGTGGATCTACACAACATTATGAAGGCCTCATGCAAATAGGGCCTGGGGAGTCAATAGCCTATCCCATATGTAACCATAAGGCAATATTTCAAATCCATACCAAATTTAATCACTTAAATCTCTCCCAATTTAGCCCATGCGAGATTTTCTGTGACAGCACAAAAAAAAAATTAACCATAAATTTGATAAAGAAAATATCATGGACTGGTTTATTATAAAATAAGAAAATTGAACTTCACAAGCTTAGGAGAAAGCAGAACCTGGAGGGTAAAATTGAGACTCTGGGGAGAGTGAAAAAGATGAGATAGACATAAGTTTCAAAACCCAAAGTAGATGAAGCTGGGATAGGTTGCTTAAGCTTAATTCGTAGATGCCTCAGCACTGAACTTTCAGGACACTTAATTTTGCAAGTCTTAAAAAGCTTGGACAGAACTGAATGATACCTCATACATTGTTCTTGACTGAAATAAAAACTAGAATATGTAATAAGTAGTTTTGACAGTCACATAATCACCTTAATATCATGTCTACAAAAACAAGAATATGTAATCTTTGTTTCTCTCTGAGATGACATAGAATAGAAAGACAAAACTAACCCCATTTAAGTAGCTTGTATTATGATGTTCATTTAAGCACATGAAAAGAGACAGTTGTCAAAGAAAAAGCCATTACTTAGTACATTACAACAAAAATTTCCTTAGAATAATTAATTGTAAAAATTATTGATTGGTGAAAGTTAAAAGACCAACATGAAAAATTTTGTTGCTCCTCATTTATGCTGACGATACCAAAATATACTCAGTTTTAGCAGTATTATAGCAGTTAAATAAAAAAAGGATACATGTCATATGCTTATTTTCAGCCAAAATCAGAGTTGTCAAAGGCAACTCAACCTTTTTCTTAACTAAATGCATTTCATAATTTAAATTTGTGAAGACTGATCCTTACCAGAACCCAAACTTATAATACATTTACACATTACATCAACATATCTAATGTTGAATGTGTCTACTTTCAGTGATATCAAAACTAAGGAGAATTTTCATCTTTCTATCATCTTCCATGATTCAACATCTCGGTTGACCTCTTACAAATTTAGATAGAACGGCCAGTGGGAATTGACTGGCCTTTTCCATCTCAGTTCAACTCAATATGGGTACATAAGTAGTCAAAACCCAACACAAAAACCTACAGAGTCTACTACCAGTAGATGTCAGATTATCTCTATAAAATGTACCACACAGCTCTCTCAGACGACTGCTTGTCAAAGAGAACAACTTGCATTCAGGCTTCATCTGTAAAGCTAAACAAAACAGGCCATAACTATCAAAGAAGGCCACAAGCAAGATCAAGTTTGGCAAGGAATTAGCACATAAACCAACCAACATGGAACGAGGAAGGAAAAGGAGGAAAGACACAAAAGAGGGCAGAACCATTTACACGCACACCGCAAGAAAGAACAACTACAAACATATATGGCAAGCATTCGCATATCTCGAGATTTAGATAAGCACTATGAACATAAAAGAAGAGAATTTAAGCGGGAGAACAAGGCATGAAGAAGAACCGAAAACAAACCAAGAAAATCGATGGAATGAACGAAATTCCACAGAAGATTCCGTACGAGGCCGCGAAATAAGCGGAGATCGCTTGTTGGATTTGCCGATCGGGACGGAAAAGAGAGGAAACCAAATCAAGGGTTTGGGTCGGAGACGGAGGGATTCACGACGGACAACAACCAATCGTAAACTACATTTACATTACAGACCGAGAGAGCACTCATCACAACGGGAAAGACGAGGCGAGGCGAGGCGAGGCGAGAGAGTTTTCCGTTCCATTTATTTATTTATTTATTATTTGAATTTAACTAAATTAAAATTAAAAGTAAATGTTGAAGCTTTCTCCTTTTTTTTTTCTTTTCTTTTCTTTTTATTTATTTATATATATTTATATATAGCAAAAATTAAAAATTAGCATATGATGCATGCGTTAGTAATTAATCAAAGCCAACTGATCATGATTTGATTATTAGTTAAATATTATATATATATATGATATCATGTAGAAAAATATTCTGATCGAAAAATTATAATAATAATAAATATATTTTAGGTAATTTATTATATACATTAACTAAAACTAGTTGATAACAATCATAATTGGTAATGGTAACAAAGATGATCTTAATATTTAGAGATATATATATATATATATATATATGATATATTAAAAATTTCCCGGGTAAATATTTATTTCCAAATAAAAATTATTTCATCTTAGCACCTCCTCTTTCTTAAAAATATCAACACACCCTTTCGCTCCACCTTTTATTATAGTAGTCATCGTTCTCTCTCCTCCTCAGCTTTATGTATTTTACTTGAGTTATTTTGTTTAGTCGTTTTGGGTATAAAGATAAATATAAATATAAATAAGAGAAATGAAATTGAACAAAAAAAATATTGTTTATACATATACTACATATATCAAAATTTTCATAGTTCAATACTACATATTATTTATTCTATAATTGTAAAGATTTTGCTTCCTTGTAGTTGGTTCTGTGTGATTCATATCAGAAATATTGTTAAAAAGCATAGAGTAGCTACTAAACATATGGTGTAGACATACAACAGATTCCAACAATTACAGCAGCCCCTTATTGAGAATTAGGAATATAGAGGCCTTCCCATTTGCTCCAAAAAGTTAAAAAATTATCCTTATCAACTCATGAAAAAAATCATTCAGTCCAATCAACAGAAAATCCTAAAAAAATCTTGAAAAAAAATGTATAAAATTGACAAGCATTTCTAATTCCTGAAGACATACCTATTAACTTTCAGATGTGTAAAATTACATTCAGTGAGGAGTTTCTTTTAGTATATTGCAATCAGTTAGAAGAAAGTATTGGAGAGAGGAAGATGGGAGGCAAGGGCAAGTTTGAGAAAGAGGATTCATCATAGGGATGTCCTCAATGCTACTCTACTCCTCTCTTGGTCAAGAAAGTCCTCTTGGAGCAGACATCAAGGACAAGTGCACCTATTCACAGGATATAAAGTGCTCAATTATTAAGGTACCTTCTGTTGGGACTCAATTAAGCAAATAACTTTGAAGAACATTGTGATGACTATCTCTTATATAAAAGGAGTAGTAGATGTAATTATTCATTGCCAATTAAGCACACAGCAACAAATCTAGGGCTATCTGTGACTTGGTTTTTTGTTAGGTTGAGAAGATTTCATTATCATTGTTCCTTGTCTACTTACAGGAAGAATAGGATCACATATTGGCAACTTTTAAGGATGATTTCTTTCCCTCATCATCTGTCAGCCTTGTCTGCCACTAGCCAACCTGTTCACCAAAAAAGTATAATAGAAGAGCAAGTGGTCATAGTGCATATATATGATTGCTTGAGAACATTCTAAAATATACTTTTTTAAGTTGTATAGACAAAACTGGGCAACATATGCTCTCCTAACTTGTTTATGAAGAACATGGAGAGGGATATAGCATTAGAAAAATAAGCTGATCCTTACATTCCATATTCTTTCCATGTGGAAAAATCTAGGTTGTAGCTCTGAACATGATTTTAAGTCATCATGAGAAGAAACCATATGATAACAAAGCATACATGGATTATATGATCAACTAAAAACCAGGAATCTCTCATTTGATGGACTTGCTTTTCAGCTAAGAAGTGAGAAACAAAATGAAAAAGTTTCAGCTGAATCAATAAGCTAAGAACACTATTGAGTGCCACCTTCACTTGGGAGGAAATAGATGCATTAGGTGAGAAAGCCAGGCTTGTCACTTTCACAGGCTGCTTTAATGAATCATGTAGGCCCTGCTTAAGGACTGTACTGACTGACCAACTTCAGAGTGACCAATTACCAGATTGAATGGCAGAGAACATGATTCTGATCCATCACACAGAGTGAAAGAAAAGTTGAACTCTTGGTCCCAGTAAGCTTAAACAATGCCATCTTTCTTACCAACTAGGCCCTAACATGGGTACTGAAAAGCATATGGTTGTTAGGTCAGACAACATGATCCAACTGATCTGAGTCATAAATAGGACAATAACATCACAAAGTTTATGACTACAAAAAAAAAAAAAAGACAATATATGGATATGAGTGTGAAAGTGCTAGAATAGGGCAATAACATCACAAACCTTACAACTAGAATTAGCTGGAGGGAATCTATCATAACTGTGATAATATTTTCATTTCTCCAAGAGAACCTGATGATTTATGTTGACAATAATAATCGCTGCGAGCCCATGATTTCAAGTCTCCAATCAGTAAAATACACATGTATTTGGATGAAAATCTTCAACTTCTATTCCGATTTTGATACTACCACAGTTTTAAAGAAAATAATAACTGCTGATATGAAAAATGAGCCTTTGGTAAAAGTTTCTTTTCACCAGTATCATGATCAAATTTGTCTCAGCTTAATTTTCCCTCTTCTCTTCAACTCAAACTTTTTGCTTGTTTTGTAATGACAATAAGGTTAAAATACTCCTGTTTGTATCTATAAGATAATCTTGGAAGAGTATCAATTAATTAACTCAATGGAAGCGACTCTTTAATTCACCAAACCTTCACAGAGTACCGCATTTTCTAGATTCTAGAATGACTTTCATTACAAGCATACTACTTATCAAGAATAGTCTCGAAAGCACCAAATATTTTGATAGCAAACCCTATATATTATGAGGTAACAGTTTGTACATTCACCTGTGCGCCTTTACCCCGTGTTGAAAGCAATGCCAGCATTTATTAACCAGAATCAGTGTGCAGCAGGATGCTGAACTGAATTCACTGGACAAAATCCTCATGGTAGCTATCACTAATCACAGATACAAACCTCTCAAGCCACGGGAGCTGGTGGAGGTCTCTCATGGTATCCATGTACGAGTCAGAACACCGAGGGGGTGACTGGGAAGGGTGGTGGTGTTCACTAAGGCTGAATCCTCCAGCAAGAAACCTTTGTATCAGAGCCAGTTGTGCTCTTTCTTGCTCCGAGTACTCATCCATAACTGTTGGCAGAGAATCAAAAGACTCCCAAGTCCACAGCTCTGACTCTTGATTCGGCGTTGCAGAGGATTCCAGGCTATTCTCACCCCAAAAGGCACATTGACATGTCTGAATCCCATTCCTATATTCAGCACCACATAAGTAGCAGAACTCATGCCCACACCTGCCATAACCAACACCAAATTGAAGTTAAACAGTCGATTACTTAAGTTGTAACAATTTGCTGTTTCACCATGACAAATAGAAGAGCTATATGCCTCTGAAATGAAAGGAGGCAAGTTTCAAGATAACAAGCCATTAGCAGTTTAATGGATCTATATATGATTGATCAGAACAAAAAGGACTAGCAAAGAAAGAAATGGTGACACAGACAGACTTCATACTATTGGTTCTACAACAGTCTAGCACTAACAGGTGAAAAGTAAACTCATTATTTAAATCTATTTGATTCCAATTGTCCAAGAATATAAGTTAAAAAAAAATATCCTGACAATGCTTCAAGATTTTGTGCATTGAAAAAGAAAACAATTATGAAAGTCAGGCTGATGTAAAGATAATTACGCTCAAAAGTCACAGATAGACACAAGGTCTCTCAAAATTAATTCACTCTAGGCAGACCTTACAGCACTCATAACATATCACAATATAGGAAGTTCTCTGAAGGCTTACCAACCATTTCCAAAAAATTAAATAAACAAAGGAAGAATACAAGGAATAAACATAGATCCAGGTCACACATCAATTCTTCCTTGTAGCATTATAGAGATCTAGACAAGTCTTTTATGATACTCAACCATGTAAGTCGACTCTACCTAATAGAAATTTTCAAAGTTCAACTGTCACATAGGACATACTCGAGTAATTTTTTTATGCTATGAAGGAACCCTTGCCTCAAAGCTCATTAGACATTTATAAATACTAGGATGCACATGATAGAAGAAAAATGGTCATTAACAATTATCTTCTCAAAACAAAATCAAATAGCAGTGACCATGGAAGTTGAACAAGATATGTATTTCTCCATGACTCAATAAGAAAACAAAATTTTCAAAGTTTTAACTGTCTCCTAGGACATACTCAAGGATGAATTGCAGACCCACAAAGATATTCTTGCCTCCAAGCTCATTAGATGTTATAAATACCAGCATGCCGATAAATAGAAGAATATTGGTCGATAACAATTCTCTTTTCAAAACAAAATCTAATAGCAGTGACCACAGGAAGTTCGAAAAGATACTTATTTCTCCATCACTCAAGAAAAAACAATTTATCCTTTACTCCTATGCATTTACCACGGAATTCCTTTCTGCAAACATGTGTCTGCCTGTACTTGCTGCATCCGTTTCATTACGATAATTGAAAAGTTTGATTGAGGTAGCAGTGTACAAAAAGTAAAAAAATGAAAAGTAAAAGAAACTGGCTCCCTAAGTCTGCACTACAAAATATTTGCAACGTTGACACCTGTCCATTTTGCTATGTCGATGTTCATATCATGTCCATGTTTTTCATATATAAAAATATGTTAATTTTCTAGTGATGAAATTATGCAAAGAGGTATAGAAATTTTCATTCTTCTACAATCATTATGATTTATAGAAGTTCAAAATATCTCATTGCTGCAGAATAACAGCTCATTAGCAATTTTTGGACCAACAGCAACCAAACAGCACAGTTGATGTACAAGGAGCATTAATACCTATCATTACGACGCCAAAAACAATTTCCTGTTACTGACACATTGGTGACTGATTAAATCGAAGTTATTTAATTTTAGGTGCATGTTAAATTAATTTCTGTGCTTCAAAGTTATATGTGTTCGCAATTGTCACATTTCACAAACAACCTAAGTTGACCTTTGATGCTTACCCTGTCTTTTCCGGAAAATATTACCAGATTTTCCAGAAAGCCTCTTTTAGGACTTCGTGAAGGCACTAATACCAAACAAAAATGTAAGCCCAACTTAAAGAAAATAAAAAATCATATCAAGTAATGTTTTTGATCTCCATTTCCAAGTTACAGTTATCACAGCTCCTTGACTGGAGACGAAAGTTTGGATATAAGTCCTAGGATAGATTTCAAAATTAGAATTAAAGAAGACCAAATACATCTATCCACTATTAAGAAGGCATTGTTACATTATCCATTGATATCTAGATAGAATAACATAATGAGAATACCAGCAATGAAGAAAGTTTGAGGGTCGTCAGTTCTATGAGATGTACACAATTATCTTATTTGTGGCAATAAGAAATTGGTAAAATGACTCAAGAGTGCCTATGTATAGAAGCAGTCAAATGACTTTAGACTGCAAAGATAGGATGTTGTTCGAGAACATAAATCATGTTCCAACAAGTCTAGTGCATGCATTCATACAGGAGCATCAAGAAAAGGACCAGTTACAGTTAGGCAATTCAGGTATTGTATTTAAACAAACCGCTAGTAAATGTATGCCATGCATGAAAGAAAGATAGGTGTTACTATATCATAATGATATGGATTAAAGAGAAGACATATCTCATGTCAAAAGGCCAACAAAATTTCCTACGGTAAATAGACTGATATATGCATAAATCAACAATCTTATGCAATTAAAAACTTAAAAACTTGGTATTCGTTCAACTTTAACCATTATTTCTCAGAAAATAGTTCATAGCATAAAGCATAGTTGATGTACCAGCAGGTCATGTGGTAGCCCACATCTGCGAGCTCAATCATTTGCCTGCACTGCTGGCAGCGTCTCTGCCTAGCATTTTGTGCCAATTGATGCAAAGTGATATCCCCTACATCTCTCTCTTCTGCAGGTAGGTTCTGATACTCATCGCATGTCATCAAAGAATGCCATGGTACACGACAGCCAATACATATATCTCTGTGACACTCTGGGCACTCAACGCAGTTGATGTCTGGCTGAGTTGATGAGCTTGCTCTAGAAGACAAACGATTGACACAATTGATCAACCCTGAACAATTCTGATATGGGCAAAAGATTCGGTCTCCATTATGAGCATCTGCTTCCATTGCAGATCTCTCTAGCAACTCATAATTAGCAACTGGAAGAAAGGACTTGCACTCGCTGACTGAAATAAAATTTCTGCATCTCGCTTGCGGGCATCTTATAGGAACCTGGAAGGTCCTTAACTTGTGTTCAACATATATAACCATGCAATCAGAACAAAATTTGTGGGAACAATTTATCTTTATCAACTTTGAACTTATCTTTTCCTCACTACAGATAGAACAAGTGTCCATTGTGCAGTCACCAATTGCTTCTTTGGCCAAGCGCAATGGCCTCTCTAGTTCAAAACTAGAAACAAGTTGTAAGTCAAAATCTTCAAGTTTATCAGCAAGTTCTAGAATTCTGTGTCCTAGAGCTACCAAAAGTTGGTCATCAAGTATTTCTGTTTCTGCTATCTGCAAAAATATTTAAACAACCAATCTCATTTATCCATATAGAAATATTTGACAGTGAAATGCAAAAAAAAAAAAAAACAATTTGTATAAATCTCAACACAAAAAAAGTGAGGGAAGCAGAAAATAAGAATTAGAATGTTCATTCAACTATTGTTGTGTGACGAGGAGTACGACAATATAAGGAGACTAACACGATTTTCTCACATGCAATACTAAACCTAAAAGGAGATCAGAGAGTGGAGCACAGAAATACAAATCAATATTCTGAAAATAAACTGTCAAACTATAGTGTAAAAGAATCATTGGTGCCAGTTTAAGCAAACACAAATTTTATAATTATCTTTTCCTAAACTACATCATAAGAAATGCTGATACAAAATAGAGTTGCAGTCAACACAGGTTTCTCGTTTCTTAGTTAGTCTATTCCTTGCCTGATAATAAACTTTCTCTGAATCTGTGAACGCATAGAGCCTTCGGGCACCATTCTGCAGAGCTGCCAATAGACCATCCATCAGTGCCAAGTGCTCAGCCACCAACGCTTCTACATGGAAATCGAGCTTCTTCTGCACTTGAATTAACGGAATCCCATGAGACCTTTCCAGTACTACTCCAATTCCAGAAACCCTAGATTCTTGACTGTCTAAATCCGAGGCAGAGACACCCTTGAAGAACATCCTTAACGAGAGTTCATCGAGATCATCTTTGAACCCTTCGGCCAAAGATTCCTCGGTATCCTGCCACTCCTCGTCTTCTGTACAACAGCTTTGGAATTCATCTTCTACATCGGAATTATCGAACAATGCTTCAGAGCTATTCATGTTCTCCATTTTTCAGCTTCCGTGCCTTCTAAACTCTTCGAAAACACACACCAAAAAAAAAAAAAAAACTTCTTTTTCAATTAAAAAAAGAACTATTTTTCAGCGTTCATCCGTGTTGAATCAAAGAATTAACTCATAACTCACCAAATCCAACACGGAGCCAAAAGCCAAATTTTCAGAGAATCTGTCAGCCACTCCTTCCAAATCAACCCAACTCTAAAATCCTTACCGGAGAAATCGCAGCTTCCAGCTCGTCGACTTAGATCTTAACACCAACTGATCCAAGCCCACGATTACGAAGCCCAAAACACCCCAAATCATAGAATTCCTAAACCAAAAAATCACCAAGAATCGACGACGCAAAAGGAATCGAGGGGCTCCATCCCGTCACCAGCAATCACCACAAACACCCACAACCCAAATTAACCACCAAGCACCCAAGAATCGAGCCAAAGAAACAGAAAAAGGAGGCTCATTTCGCCTCTACAACCGATCGAAAACCGTATCGAAGGAAGCCAAGAAGACCACGTCCGATCCCCCCAACCATCGCCTCCGGATTACGCCTTCGCGTCCGGGAGAAACTTCCCGAGGGGGAACCGTAAAGGAAGGGGACTCGGGAGCGGCGTGACCCGAAAAGAGGGCCCTCTTTATTCCGCCGGTCTTCTTCGGAAAGAGACGACCGAGAAATGGAATCGAAGGCAGGTCTCAGACGGCAGCAGCCGCTGCAGCAAAAGAGCAAGAAGATTCCTTTAAAGCGACGGAGGTGGCGTTAAAGACGCGGCGTAATAATTCGTCTCAGGCGTCGGAGAGGCATAAATTTTAGGGGAAAGAGCGGGTGGGTATTAGTTAATTATGCTTCCGGGCCCCACACCTCCAACGCTCAAATCCACCGTCCGTTTATGTACTTATTTGCGGGGCCCACCACTATGTCTGCGTCTCTGCCGTCCATTTGGCTTGCAGGTTTTATATATATATATATATATATATATATATAATAGGGGCACCGCCCAGGGTTTGCTGCGCCCAACCACCGTTGAAGCGTTCCATTTAATCTACGGTTTCTTTATTAAGGAAGCGTTTATGGGTAATTAAAGTTGGAGGGTTTTACGTGCTTATCCTCTTTAACGTCTTCAAATAACATATATACCCTTCTATATTTTTATATTATATGTACTCCTCAAACATCTTTAGCAATATATATATATATACATATGGTGTGAAATTCTCTCTATGAAAAATGTTTAAAGTTAAAGGTGCTTTATGGGAATTTCTCAAAACTATAATTTTCTTTTTTTGAGAATTCATCCTATATATATATATATATAATATATATATATATTCACATGTTTAGAATATTTATATCAAATACTTTCTTAAACATTCATAATGTTTACACTTTATTTAAAATTTTATAATTTAAATATATAAAATGATTCCTTATTACTTTCACTAGTTATTTTGGTTCTCCTGTATTCATTATGCTAACAACGAATTGATGAAAACTAATCGATAATAACATAGCTACCAATGTTTGACCTCCGCAGGGATATGAATGCTACACCATTATATATATATATATATATATATATATATATATACCATCAAAATTAAAGTAAATTTAATATATAAAGAAAGACAAGATATAAAAAGAACAATTCTGTCTGCTGTTTTAAATCTCATGCTGATCCTTTACGTTATCATTTAGTAAATTGTGAATTAATTAGAATTTGTTATAATCAATTTAGGTGGCAAAGATCGAAATGAAGTGTCAACCCCTTGTTTTGGCTATACCATCCAACTTGAGAAAAGAAACGGCAATTCAAACACGACCTGAACTTATTCTACTTTGATTATGATTGAACGTTTCGAATGCTCCCATTTGAAAAGGTCAACAATGTGGAAGAGTTGGAAGTTTGATTGCGACACATTTGGCTTCATACTATATATATTTGCACATCTATAGAGATTTGAAAATGGAATAAAGCTGCAAACTACATGCCTAATTTTGTGAGATCATAGAGACGTGAGCAATATGAGATTGTTCTCGATTGCTATCGGAAGAGGAAGAAGAGAAGTGACACTGATTCCTTCCATGCTACTGTGGTCTCGTGGAGAGAGATAGATGTGGAAAGTGGGTGCGATAGAATCTAATGCAGACGCCATGTTCTCTTAATCACCACCCTCACGTGCATGGCATGGCATGGCATGGCCACGGTGGGGTGCATCGATCACACACTCCCATGCCACCTTGTGCTTGGGAAAAATATTATAAGTTTATTAGAAAAAATATATATCATAACCGTTTCTTATTCATTATCAATAAATGAAAATATAATATTTTTCTCGTACTTTGTTTTGAAATGTATCAAAGTATTCAAAATTTTCCATCAGTATCATTTTTAAACTCTCTGATATAGTAAATATCTTATGAAATTTTAATGTATAATAATATTAATAATTAATATTTATGATAATTTCAATTAATTAAAATTGGGTTAGCACCAAGTCTGTTTTACTGATTTGTTTTTGGTTCAAAAAATATTAGTGAATCTTGTTTTCATCTCATCATAAATTTATTTTGTAAGAGTATTTTTTATTATTATTATAAAAAAATATTTCTAAAAAAACATAATTTAATAAATTTTAATTTCGCGCCAGGTAGGGGTCGAACCTACGACTTTCTGCTTAGGAAACAGACGCTCTATCCACTGAGCTACAGGCGCTTTTGTTATAATTGCAATAAATATACTTATATATATAAATTAAAAACTTAAATATCCACTCACCACTACTCACATATCGAAGGATAATACAATAACAAATAATTCATCACATATTTGTAGACCTCATGTACGACTCCATGATGATCAACAAAGGCTTCAATTTCCCAATTCACCCAAACTTGCTCAGAACTACTTGTCGATAAAATCTTAAATCACACACAGAAATATACACCACTCAAAGAGATACATGATGAAGAAACATAATGTGCAGTAAACAAGTAGCAGACTGAAGATGACACTGAAACCAGAAGAATGATCACCCATGGTTTGCATCCTTTCTTAGTGTAGATGTTAAGTTTGATAGTAATGGAACAACTTATAAAAGAAAGTTGTAACATCCCTTGTCTGAAAAAGTTAAAAAGGCCAGGACACAATCACAAGGCTCCCATCAATGAGGGGTTTGTGAGGGTCAATAAAGCTGGTCTCACTCTTGGGAACAAAAAGATTGTTCCCAAAATTCCAATTCTAATCATCTACATCACAAATAACACTCATAATGAGATATTAAGGTTGGCACATGCATGAGTGAGTAGCAGCCTCTCTTATACATACCATGACAGAATTATGAGTTGAGAGATGACCATGTCTCCTATGAACTCAATCAGCTATGTAAAGAGGACTTGCAAATGCAGAGATTTGGACATGATAACCTGCATTTGCAAATACTTCAATAGCTTTATGCAACCACATGCATCCAACTTTTACAAACTGGCAGTTAAGCATTCTACTACATGACATGTAACATCTAACATCCTTTCCTCTCTAAAACAAAGGTTGGAAAGTGACTTTATGCGTCTTCCTTCTAATACAAAGTTTGGAAAGTAGCAGCTAACATGTTAAACATGCTACAGACGATGTATGCTCATAAGAATAAAACATTTTCTGTATACGACATAATGGCTAGTTACATTATAGGGATCGATATAATGAGTTAGTTATACATAATTTTGTAAGATAGATGCCGGAAGATTCATCCAAATAAACTTTAGGAACAAGTTTCAAAAAGACCACACACGATACCAACCTTTCATTATCATCTCCAAACCAAATACAAGAAAATACCAAAGGCCATTTTGCTCAAGTGTCATGATGATGCCACCATAGTTTGTTGCACAAATATCAAACAAAAGAAAATGTAAAGATGTCGTCTTTGATTAAAATATCAGTGGTCCAACTCTCAGAGCAAATGTAGGATTGCTTAAAAAATAGGGATTTTGTCAAAGATTCTGTCCTGCCATATCGTAACACATTCCATGTATCATTCTCAGTCAAGCATATATATCCGAGAAGCAATATCTTGCACCAGCCAATCAAATCCCTCGAGCAAACCTTCTCCAGTATAGGCACTACATCCCACAATCTGCCAATGTCTGGTCTTGTCCATGGCATCTAAATTTAGTACCTGAACAAATGGAGATCATCTTATCGAAGAGGAGCGATGACACTTGAATTTAATAATTTAATAGCTGACTTAGTGCCAGTTTCGAATACCATTAAGAGGATACAGCCAAATTCTTGACCAACAAGAAATACAGGAATAAGAAGAATGCATCAAGTGCCATTAAAAAAAATTTAATGCCACCTTCAAAGCTCAATAAGAGAATACAGCCAGATTCTTGACCAACAAGAAATACTGGGAATGAGAAGACCGCATCAAGTATGATTTGACATTATTCAAGAAAAATAATGAGATTCAAGAAACTAGACCTTCCAGTTCCACAAAGCTAATTTTAAAAAATGTATGATAATATTTCTCAATTTGACTGATCCACAAAATAAAACATATTAGAAGAGGGAAAAAGGAAATATAAAGATGTTACAGAAGTCTTACTGATGAAACACACAATCAGCATGTTTGATTTAACCTAGCTGTTGCTAATAGATGAAATAAAAGATATAGAAATATTACAGTGTAAGCATATATCTCCAAGTTTCCTCGAGTAAGGTTAAGGGTGGTGACGACATCCCAAGCCAATAACCCAATGCAACTCAAGACATTTAACCTTACCATTTGGTTCAAAGCTCTTGTCCAAATCTGAAGGTTTGACCTACCATAATTAGTTAAGATTTTAACACAAGCAAATTCCTGTTACTGAAAAATAAAGACAAAAGACTATCGTAAATTGGTACAAATGTTCCCATTGGTTCAGTCAGTCTGCTTGGGAAAACACATTCTCTGGGTGGGTGGAAAGCCCCTACTTAGCTAGTGCAATTGCACCACGCCCTATGAGAAAATAGGTAAGACCACCCCACCTTTCAAAGAATTAGATCTGATTTGGATCAGCCTTATGTAGCTTTAGAATCCCATCAACATCAATCCAAGCTGAGTATGAACCCAAGATGGTTTGATCTATTTTGACCTTTACAACTATTGTCATGTTTACATATTTAGAAGACCCTACAAAGATACAAAAGGTTAAATGCCAAATGCAACACATGGATATAATCTGTAATCTTACTTTGACTATATCTGCTGGCTTAAGAGCACCTTGGATATCCTGCTTATTTGCAAAGACCAACAAAGATGCCCCTGATAACCTCTGTCAAAACCACAGAAGATTTATCCATTAGATATTTTATCCACTAAATATCCACAAAAGAAATAAGGAAACAAGCATTGAGTTCTACTAATTTTTTGTGATAGCTGCATGAAAACTGTGTTACAAATAGAAACTTAAATTTCTAAAAACAACATCAAGGAATAAGATACAAAGCAATCTCATGTCATTGACCTATTCTTGGAGGCACAGATTTAAGGTGTCTTGCATTTCAGCCTTCACATCAAAATAAACTTCCATAACGTTGAATATCAATCAACATTTCATGCCTTCTATCAAACAGTACAACATTTTAAAGGCAGATTGTCTGTCTTGACAGTTGACATCATGAGCCACACTGACATCTTATGATTTGAATTGGTAATTGAAATGGATTTATGTTTCCTATCAGTGTATTCTACAAAAGGTATTATGTTCAACCAAATGAGATCTGGGTGATTAAATTAGACACTGTATATATAAAGGCTATCTCGGTTGCTATATGATAACGGTAAGGACACCTTGACGTCACAGTAAATTTGCTACTTTTCAACATTTTATTGTCTGCATTGATTGTTGAAATGGATTTATGTTTTGTATCAGTATATTCTACACAAGGTCTCATGTTCAACCAAATTGGAGCTGGGTGATTAAATTAGATGCTGCATATATGAAGGTTATCTTGGTTGCAATCTGATAGTGATATGGATAAGCCTTGATGTCACAGTAAATTTGCTCCTCTACAACATGGATGAGTAGGGTTCAAGCGATCGAAAGAACCTCTTTACTTGCAAGGATAAGACTTCTTATATTGATCCTCCCTCAAATTAGCATTGGCAAGATCTTTGTACACTGTGTTGCTGCCTTTTTAATATAACAGTGGTAAGCCAACAGGAATCTCATAGGTTATCTTTAGAATTAATGACAGTGAACAAAGATGTAATAATAATACAAGAAAAGGCAAAATAAAATTAACATGCCCAGATGGACATGTGAGTAATGAAACAAGATGTTGATTAGATAATCATAACATGATGAAAGAATCAAGATACACAACAAAGTAGAAGATACCAACATTAACAAATATCTCCCACAAATACAACAACCAACAGATGAAGCCCAAAAAAAGGCATAGCAATTGATCTAGTGGCATACTCGCACCCATAAACTTATAGTAACTAGTTCTCTTGTGCATCGTACAAATACTACTATCATGAGAAGATATGCTTCAACTTTGTATGGGCAAAGTGCTTAGAATATTTATCTGCTTGATTTTTCTGCTGGCATACACACATCATGTGTCAATATTTAACACTAATATCAGGAAAAACTCACGCGAATACAAAAGTGAAACAATAATTCTTCATTTCATTCCATCAAATGTTAAGTCAATGTAAGTTCCAACTGCACAAATCACAAGGAATTACACCAAGTAAATTATATGTCTCTGTACAATTAAACCATGCTTGATTTTTTCATGATTTAGAAATATACAATGATCTCCAAGCTGACTATAGGTGAAGAATAGAAAAAGGTGAAACAAGAATATCTTCAAATTAAGCTGTGCCATTGCTGATGATGGATATTCGTGGTGCCAATCTTAAGCACAGAGCATGATTCAAACCCAACACATTTAACACAGAAGATGTACTGAGAGAAACATGAGATTGACACAGTACAAAATGATTATGATAAAATAATGCAGATTCAGCAAAAACTAAGTATAATGATTTTGAGTTAAATCAAACATTTTAGATAAAACCACAATAGGAACAGTAACATGATTGCAGAACAACCATTTCACACCCCTAATCAACACTGTAGCCATGTTTTGACCATTGATTGACAAATGCAATAAATATATTTAAGTCATATATAAAACTTCCATCAGGGTGAAAGAGACGATAAAAGAGAAAACCAATATGAATGGAAGAAATATATATAATAATTATTAATAAACTTCTTACTTAAAATTTCATTTAGAAAACTTGTAACTATAATAAAAAGAAGGCTAATAATAATAATAATAATAATAATAATAATAACTTGGAATAAATGAGCCAACATGTTATGTGCTATGTGTGCACCACTATCAAAAGCATTGCCTTCAATGTCAGGATCAAATTTTCTTCCATAGGAAACAATGCCAACCCTAGGATACGAGTTATGGCCTCAAAGTAGGATCCAGAGACCCGTCCTTTGCTGACCACGTCACTTCTTTCCAATAGACTTATAGTAATTGGCACTTAAGACTAATAACAAAATGACATATATTTAAACTTACAAACCCACTCTAAGAATCAAAAGCATAAGAAAGCAAACATAATTGATATTTGAGTCAATGTCACACCTCTTCCTTCAAGAGATTCTCAAGCTCCGACCTGCAATCATCCAATCTCCGCACATCAGAGCTGTCAACGACCCACACCAGGCCATCCGTCTGCTCGAAGTAGTTCCGCCAGTAGGGCCTAATAGTTTTCTGACCGCCAACATCCCATACGTTGAGAGAGTACCTGCAGGGCACCAAGGCCAGATCCAGATCATCTAATACCAAGTTTTGATTTTTTTTTTTTTTCTCCTCCTTTGATGGCATTTGGAAAGGAGATGACAATATTCGTTTAGATTCACTTTTTTATTTGGAGAAACAACATCAATTCACACAAACATGTTACTTTCTTCATTATTTATAATTTTTCATTTTCAAAAAGAGGAGACTTATAGTTTCACTTCCATTATGATTTTTTTGGCCAAATCAAGATCAAACAGTCACATCTTGTGCATGCGTGTGTGTATCTGTGTGTGTGTGTGTCTAGAGAGAGAGAGAGAGAGGTTAGGACGGCGACTAACTTTTGGTACTTGATGGTCTTGATATTGAAGCCCAAGGTGGGGCTGATGACGCTGGTGTCCTCGCCATTGACCTTCAAGACGATGGTAGTCTTCCCGGAGTTGTCCAGTCCCCTGTGATCCAACCACGCATCGAGGGAGAGAGAGCGAGAAAAGTGAGTGAGATGTGAAGGATGGAGAGAAGCGAAAACACATACACCATGAGGATTCGCATCTCCTTCTCTTTCTTCTTAATCTTCCTTATGATGCTAAGAAGCCCCATGATTGATCGAACGAATGAACGACCAAAGCCGACGAGGCAGAGAAGGAAGAAGAAGAGCCGAGGGATCCGATAAGGAGCTACGATCCGAGATACTACGGATGCCAATCGACCCTACCATAACTCCGAAACCCGACCCGAAATGCCATCCGGAGCGAATCCTCAAATCTTAAATCTGCATCATACAGGGGTTTAATTAACAAAATGCCATACATAGCACATATGTTCAAATAGGCTTCTAATCTTACATAAAACTTGAATTGAGAAGTTAACTAATCTTGAATCAATCGCATGGACGATTAGAAAAGAGATAAAACAAAATCTATTTTATTATTTTTGCAAAATTGCTTTCTAATCTAATTTATCAGTATCTGTGATTTAATTGGCAATAATATGGAAACTTGGAACCATCGATTACAAGAAAAGAAGTCTCATCTAGTCTTGCTGTAGCAAAATAAAATTATTGAAATATCAATCTTCCCCACTAAAAATTGATGGTCCATTTTGGGATTTAGAAACGGGTATAATTTGAATTATAATAGTAGAGTCATATATACCTTGATAACATAATAATCAAGGTTTTATATATCAGCGTCATACCAATTTGGTAACTTGTCAGCTTATACTGGATCATACATTGATCTATACTTGCTTGATATCATCAGGTAAAATAACAAAAAATAGTCTGCATATGTACTGATATGGAACTCTAATTTCCAATACTGGTTTATGGCCAGATCAATGAATTTTAATATCAACTATCATAGCGCACTTGTATGTATTTGTGGCAAATAACTCTAGAAAAATATGAGCACATCTTGCAAGAAATGACCGAGTTGACGAGCATTGTGGCACAGGAAACACATTTGTCTAACCGGAGAAGTTTGACCCCCAGAAATGCAATTCACTCTATAATGATTCCATGTTTTGGTTCAGTTTAAAAATAAAAATCTGCAATAGCACATTTAGACTCTCGGAAAACATAGAAAAAATATCCTCCTGGCTTCGTTCATTTGGGCAATCGTCATACCAGTGACAGTTCTCCAGCAGGAACCGATCTTTTCATCAATTTAGCCCATGACTCGTTTGTCTCCGAAATAACCTTCAAAGCATAATCCTAAACACCAGAAAGAACAAAGGAATTCAGAAAGAAATGAATATACCCAGTGGGATAATTGCTGCTGAAAATGCAAGTGCTAACCAAAATTTTCCTAGGCTCTACATATAGACAGAAGAAGCAATTCATTCATGTAGAGTCAGGAATGAACTGCATTATTAAGATACTGCTTTCTGAATATGGGAAAGTCAAACTTTTTACAGATTTTTCGATCATCAGCTATATACTTGGGTCCCATATAGACTACTAACTGGTAGATAAAGAGTTTGTTGGATGCTTATCTTGTTACTATCAATGGATGGTTTTCTGATAGAAAACTCACAGTAGTATCACTCTAAGCTTATACTGATACAAGTGCTGGGCCATGATAAGTCAAGTCAGATCGCAACAGGAGTGGTGCACGCTGTTCTGCCAATAGACTGGCACAAATTCATCAGGTGCCTGCCGTATTGACAATTGCTGAGGACTAACACTTGGGACTGATCCAGCATTTGAGTTACTTCTAAGGCCCAACTTCAAGCAGATGTTGAAAAGTGCTCAATTAAAACTATAGGTAGATGGATCTGTTAGAACTTATATCCCAATTTAACAAGGCATACATCAGGAATAGTATATCTGTTACTGTTCATCCCAAAAAAAAAACAACATTTAACTCGAGTGATTTCAAGTTCAGATTTTGAGAAATATAGTATGAATACAACAATCAGAAGCAGTCTGTGGGTCATGTTGGAACCCATTGTACGTCCAAGTTAATGCTTAATCTAACAAATTTAGAAATCATAGATGGCAGCAGCAACATGGTGGACTTTGGCCTGACCCATATAAGTTGCAGGAATCCTAGTAAACTAGGAACGAACCTAACTATAACATCAGTGGCTTGAAGTGTGGAAATTATGATGTACTGATCAAATCAGTCCCTCATTGAAATCAATACGAGTCATTGTTCACCCCCATAGAACAATTACTCCTCTTGGAGGGCTCATCCACATGGTTTTCAGATTGGATACTAGATATAAGATATCAACACCAAGCAATACTATTATAAATATCCATCCAAAGAATTACTCTGTACCCTTCAAGGAAAAAAGTACATGAACCATATGGCAGATCTAACATAAAAAAATAGCCAAAATTACCACTGAAGCTAAATATGACAAAAGCAATGTCCAAGGATCCTTCAAACAATAAGTACATCATGATAAAAATATACTGCTGCATGCAACACGAATAGCAGAATCTAATACCGGGATATATAGACCATAAGAACCATAAACAAATTACCTTGTTTGCAGCCTTGTTGCCAAGACCAAATCTATTAGCAGGCTTTCCATCTGGTATCTTGTAGTCTCTGAACCAGTCTCTTATAGCAGTAAGAGTTCCCTGAAGCAACAGCAAGCCAGTGACAAGAAATAATCAGCCATAAAATATCGTGGATAACAATCATTGGTTGCATTCCACATGGTCCTAAATATATAAACTTATCCATCAAAAGATGCATAAAAGGAAGAAAGAAAATCACACACAACAACAGAATCACATAATCATCGACGTTTCTGCAAAGAAGGTAGAATTAGCTTCCTCCAAACTACATGAGAACTTTAAAACAGAATCTAAGATTTCAGTGTAGCGCTCTCTTCTTTTTAAACATGACCATAATTTGCTTTTCTGTCTCAGGAACTTATGAATGGTATACAAAGTTACAAACTCATTCGACTGCATATCATCAAGAAATTTCAGTACATCTTTTTTGCACTTTGTAGCATATCTCACGAAGCAGCATAAAAAACTCAGCAGCAACAACAACAACAATTTACGAAATAATTAAGATATAAAAAGTTTTAATACAAATTATAAATAAAGATTTAAATACTCTTAATTTAACTAAGCATATGATTTTTACACATCTCAATGATGGTAAAAGAATCATGTAGCCAACCCAAATAGTCAGGACTTTATGACTTTGTTGTTGGTGGTGGTGATGGTAACTCTGCAGGTATAACATAACAGGATACTGTTTGTTTGCTTGCATTATGTCCAATCTGAATTACACAGAAAAGTATAATATGCACTTGAGCACAGAGTAGTTGGCAAGATAGAATCAAGATAGCCCTACATAAAATTCAGAAATGTGCTAAGATACTTGTCAAACACTAATACAGAATAACATTTGATGTGGATTCTGGACGTGACATTTTCAGAGTCAAAGATCCGTGGCTTGATTCCTTTACATATAGCCAAACATCCTAATGTAGAATGAACAACAAAAGTACGGTAATTTTCTAACTCATCTCCACCTGAATATTCCAATAATCATAACACATACAGAAAAAAATTTGATCTGATTTTCACTTAATTACCAAAAAGGTAAAGAGATTTGTGAACATGCACATCAACTTCTCAATTCTTCTAAATCTTATCAGGAGAAATTTTAAACTGCAAATAAATCAAAAATAGTCCTTTAGTGTAAAAAAATTACACAAAAAACTTTAGTACATTCTAGAAGCTTATCTTTGGCTTGTATAGACCAGCCTGCCATTTGCTCAGAATTGTAGCATGCATGATCAAAGAACTCCAGATGTTCAAATAGTTAAATGACCAGTGTATGGGTGTATAAGGACATTTCAAACTATGCAACGTGCAGGATTTTAAGGCAACATATGATATAAACCAAACCTCAATGCTATTTATTTAACCATGTATGTGCAACAGAACAACAATGTCTGTTATCATGAATCTAGTAGCCTGACACAACAAAGTACAAACCACTCATGTAAGAGCTTCATAGTTTGATGTAAAGAGATATGATATATTTCAAATTTTCAAAATAAATTTACACCAAAAGAAAAGTATACCGGGAAATGTTTCTCAACATCATCAGCATCATTTACAAGTGAAGCTCGAGGATCATCCAATGAAATAGCAACAATCTTCCAGTCAAGCTCCCCTTCGTCAATCATAGCTAAAGCGGCCAAGGGCTTCACCTTGAGAATCTCACCAATCTTAGCCTGTCTTTCACCTATCTCAACAACATCAACTGGAAATGGAGAATATCAGCAGAGGAACCAGGGTCTTGCTACACTATAAAAATCAACAAGCAACATTGAACTCAAAAAAATAGGAAGCGGTTCTTATGAACCTGGATCATTATCTCCCAAAGCCCCTTCAACTTCTGCATTAGCAAAAGATGGATCTTCCCACGTCTGTGGAAGCAATCCATAGTTCCAGTTTATGTTGTACCTGAAATTGAAAATGAACAATCAAACAACTAGGTTCTCAAATTTAGAATATGTGCAAGAACCTTCATAGATGGGGTGATATTGCCCTTTCAAGTATGATCTAGTTTTTACATGATTTGGCATTTCTCACTAAATTCTGAAACCTGCTGAACAAATTTGTGGCCATGTATCTGCCAAACTTTCTCACATATTTGTATAGGTATATATATATATATATATATATATATATATATATATATATATATATGTATGTATATATATATATATATATAGATATAAGAACTCTCACACTAATGCAATTCCTATGGTCAATCTTGTTGACTCATTCTTCCCATACCCTTATGTTATATTCAAGTCAGGCATTTACATCTCTAGACTGATGATCTAAATGCATCTAATCCACATATTTTTAAATTAAGTTGTAAGAGTTACTTCAGTTTAGTAAAATCATTTGCAGTGATATGTGAAAGCCACGATGACTTAATTTGGAAAAACAGGAGTCATACATTATACTCATTAATGTGGTTAACAGGCCTATGACAATGAACTTGTCATCTGAAGAGACAAGGATTTTAACTTCTCGTAGCACGTAGCAACAAGATCTAATTCACAGACATATGTTGACTTAAACTTAGTAGACATCGTCAAGAGTTTCACCTTTGAATAACTAAAATTCAATGAGGCAGAGTAAATTCAGCATAACTCCCGTTGAGGAAATCCTAAAGTAGATGTAGATTACCTATAGGGGATTGTCATATTGGTGTTGGTCATTTGTTAGGACTAAAGCAAACATAGAATAGCCATCTTGGAGATTGTCTACATTCTCCATTAACTTCATAGCAAATGCCACAATCTCTGAATAGTTCTGAAAGATACACTATTACTATTACGATACATTCACCAAAAATTCCACTCTTATTAGGTTTATGATTGACATTTCATCATCTTATCTGTCTCAAATATCAAACTTTTCAATGAGCTAATCAGTTTCACAGCATTATCCCAGGCTGACCAAAACCTAAATCCATGAAATTTTCAGGTCAGCATCTCGGAATTAATAGTTAAACCAAACAATAAGCAATCTAAGCGAAAAGAAAAGAAAAATAAGAGAAGTGATTGAGATGCAGAATGATCTCACGGGTAGTATCGAAGCTTCCCCTTCTTGGTGTCCTGCTTTATAGGCGTGTACGGCTCGTCGGTGGCCACCTCCATCTTCGCACTCGTCTCCTTGGGGATCTCCACCACGAAGTTGAAGACCCCGTCGCCCAAGTGCAAGGGCACATCGTGCCACGGCGAGATCTTATTGCCGGAGCTGTCGAGGAAGAAGACCCGGTAGTCGAGGGTCTCGGGCTGGCCCTCGTCCTTGGCCTGGATGTCGGCCTTGTGGAGGGCGGACGGGGCGACGAAGCTGCGCCGGTGATTGAGTGAGACGGCAAGGGGGCTCTTGGAGAAGAGCAAGGCGTGATGATCCAGAGGGGAGCACCGCCATCGGAGTCCCCGGAGAGCACCGGCAGCTACGGCGGTGAAGCGGGTGGCGGATACGGTCGCCGCCATAGCCATGGGAGTAGGCAGGTGGTCCGAATGGGAGACGTACGGGGAGGCTGTAACCACCGCAGCTTTACTCGCGTCAGGGATGAGGTAGGGACGGATTTGTATGAACCAGCGCGTCAAATCGCACCCCCCAAATCCACGCACATGGTTGCACTCGGGTCCAGTTAAACGTACTCAGTCCGGACCCCACCAAACAAACGGATAACAAAACTCGGGTCGATCTATGAGTGAGAACAAAACAAAATTCAAAGCCTGAATTATTATGTCTACCCTTAAAAAAAATATAAGTAGAAAAATAGATACCAAAATTAAAATTAGCTTATGTAGTATCAGAACTTATTTGGTCTAAAATAATTTTTATTTTAATTTTGAATTATTATTTAAAATATAAATAAATATCTACATGATTTTCGTTGCTAATTATTTAATTTAATTATTCTTAAGGTGAATTCTAGAAAAAAGCTCCTAAGTGTCAAGATTATTTCTAAGGAAGCATCCCAACTTTGAAAAATTTTACTACGTGAAAAGATCATGTTTATCCTCACCTTCGTCGTGCACTACCACCATCTCTTCTAATCCTATTGACCCTACCCTTGTATGTCTCGTCCACGACCCTTGAACTAGGAAGGAGAGTGAGTGAGAGCCACTGTCACTCGTAATTCTCACACAATATTACATTGGCACCCCCCTTCATCTCACTCGTTGACCCTCATTATGCATCATCTCTTTCATAAAAAAGAAGGGGGTGTGAGGATCGTCATCGCCTCAACTCATAGGGGCGGGTTCGACAAGGATCAGTAGGGTTTGTGGAGGAGATGACGACCCTTATGCCCCCTCATTTCTCATGTAAAACCCGTAGACGAGTACGACAAGAGTACGACAAGAGGTGTAGAGGCAATGCAAGATAACACTAAAAGACAGAGACTTTGTGCTACTTCGTTCCTCACACGAAGGCTATAGGCAAGTACGATGAGAGGATGGTGTAGGATGAAGGAAGTGATAACTCCGATGAGACTCCGGACTAGGATCATCAAATCCTCGGATTAGATAAATAAAGAATGATGTCATAAGTATATTTCAACTCCAATCCATTCCATAATCCAAATGAAATGAACAGCACAAAGCTGATCAATCATGCATTAGATATCTCACACCCAAGTACAAATCAACCTAAGAAAAATCGTTAGCAACCTAAAATTAAAGACAAGTCAACCTAATAAAAGCTAAGACTGCTTGCAACAACAAACATCAGTAGCATTTCATCATCTCCTCCCTCCTCCTCATGGGGAAGCAATTTGGTTCCTGATCCTGCTTGATCTTCTCACTGGAGTAATCACCTCTTCATCTCTACTTCCCTACACACCACAGAAAAAAAAGAGAAGGCAAACTTCAAGATCAATTCACCAAACTACACCATTGAGAAAAGGCAAAAAAGGAAAATATTTAGCTACCTTCTTGGAAGAGAGCTTCTCATAGGTAGTGAAACTTCCATAAGAAATGGAAGAGGAAGACAGTGTAGAGTCCCTTCTCAGCCTTTTCTCATTGCTTTCAGTCTCTTCCTCCTCGCCTTTTCGGGTTGCTCTCCTCCGGCCAACAGACGTGCTGTACTGCAAGCTACTGCTGAATTCTGAAGGACCAGAATCCATCATCAGCATGTCCACCACTGGGGTATTTTGGAAAGGAGACCCCCTGGCATGGCCATGGCTCTCACTGCTGCCTGAGACTGATTTGGTGATCACCTTCTTTGCTTGAGCTATCTGGCGATTATCCACCAAGGGAGTCTGCCTTTGCTTCATGAGAAGAAAGGTAAAACATGCAACAAGCAGAACTGCTGAAGACAGCCCAGCTGCCAGCTTCATTGCATGTTTACCATCTGATGCATACATCGAAAGATCTTGGGATTGGACGGTATTAGAGATTCTTTCATCACCAGATGCTGAAGGACTGTCTTCATGTGTTTGAGAAGCAGAAGATGATGAACTGCCACTATCACCTTGGCCTCCTGCTACTGCATCATGTTGGGACACAAGATCATGAGCACCAATATCATGTGTTTGAGAAGCTGAAGGACTGTCTTCATGTGTTTGAGAAGCAGAAGATGATGAACTCCCAGTATCACCTTGACCTCCTGCTACTTCATCATGGGGACCAATATCCTGCATTTTCCTGAGCTCCAACTCAATATGCTTCTCAGATTCAATGCCATCAACTATTGCTTCTTCTTCCATTTCTTTGGTATCATCAGCCTCTGAAATCTTCTTCTCACTCTCAAATCCCACAAGGCTACTGTCTTCATGTGTTTGAGAAGCAGAAGATGATGAACTCCCAGTATCACCTTGACCTCCTGCTACTTCATCATGGGGACCAATATCCTGCATTTTCCTGAGCTCCAACTCAATATGCTTCTCAGATTCAATGCCATCGACTATTGCTTCTTCTTCCATTTCTTTGGTATCATCAGCCTCTGCAATCTTCTTCTCACTCTCAAATCCCACAAGGCTACTCTCGTGCATTTTCCTGAGCTCCAACTCAATATGCTTCTCAGATTCAATGCCATCGACTATTGCTTCTTCTTCCATTTCTTTGGTATCATCAGCCTCTGCAATCTTCTTCTCACTCTCAAATCCCACAAGGCTACTCTCGTGCATTTTCCTGAGCTCCAACTCAATATTCTTCTCAGATTCAATGCCATCAACTATTGCTTCTTCTTCCGTTTCTTTGGTATCATCAGCCTCTGCAATCTTCTTCTCACTCTCAAATTCCTCAACGCCGCTCTCTGGCTCCAGTACTGGAACATCATTTTCTTCCAGACCCTGTGCTGCTTCCGTTCCACTCTTCTCATCCCCAGACACTCGATCATCTTTTAGCTCATCTCCCGAGACATCCACTTCATGTACCTCCATACTCTCCTGTTGCACGCTTCTGTCAAAAGGTTGCTCCATTTCGCTCACCTGACTAATGTGTTCATTGCTAAGCGTTGTTGCACTGTAGGTGTGATCTATGTCTACTTCATGTTCTTCCATACTCTCCTCTTGCATTTCTCCCTCAAAAGGTTGCACCATCGCATTGCCGTGACCAATATGTTCATTGCTTGCGATTGTTCCAATATAGCTGTAATCTATGTCTTCTCTCTGTTCTATATTTGCGGCTGTCATGTTAGGCATAAAAATGGGACCAAATTCTTCTCTTGGCAAGGAAGTCGGAGTAGTGTGACGAGCAAAAGAATTGGATGACCATCGGCTCAATTTCCTAGCTAGTTCTTTAAGATCAGAAGCAGCAACAGCTAGGTAGTCCCTTACATGGACATCATCAATGGCTGGTATTACTGGGGTTTTCAGCATGGAAGTTGACAGAATAGGACATCCAAGGAAGGAGCCAAAGATGCAAGCAATGCCCAAAACTAGGAGAAGGGAAGCAAACTTGTAATGCCAAAAGGAGCGACCTTTACCGGTGGATTTGGGGTCGGATTCAGGTTCAGGAACAGGGCTATCACCTGTTTCTTCTTCCATCGCTTCCACCTCGGGCGATGAACACTCGTCATCCCCCGGTGTCGACTGTTGTTCTTCCTCAGTCTGCCCCGGTGTCTCCTCAGAGCTTTCTGAGGAGAAGCTGTCCTCGAGCCGCTTCCCGTCTCCCGCATCCATCAAGTCGCCTTCTTGGTTCAGGTACTGTTCGATCCGGGGATTTGGGCGGTAGTGGAGGAACCGCGGCCTCGGGGAGAGGTAATTGGTGTGGGGATCGTAAGGAGGAAGAGATGGGTCAGCGTCCAAAGGAGCTATAGCCGCCGGAGAGATCTGAAAGGAGGAAAGAACACCGGAATAGCGACGGTCCTTGATCTCAGATTCGATCTTTCTTGGCTCGCTGCCGCCGCCACCGACGTTCGAGGTCTCTTGAACGCCAGAATCTTGATGCGGCCGCGGGCCGAAACTGACCCTTGTCTTCGCAGGAACCTCTTCTGGGACCGGAGATTCGTCCAAGAAAGGGGTGAGGGAAGCCCGGACGACGGACACGGTCTCGTTCCTCTCCGCGAGAATCCTCCTTCTCGGGGACGCCGCGACGGCCTTGGAGGCGGCGGAGATCGTAGGGGCCATGAAGTTCTTGGCTCCCTTGGCCGAGCAACAAGATGACGGCGCGGGGGACCTCGCCCTGACGGCCGAGGGCTTGGAGGAGGCGCTACAGTTCAGGTCCCTCTCGTTCTCGCTTTGCTCGAGCGACGCACGCGAAGACGACGCCAACGACGCTCCCGACTTGCAACCGGCGCTCCTCTGACGGGGCTCTGCATGCAAGAAACAAGAACCAAGAAAGGTTCAAGTCGATCGCAAAGGGGATCATCAAGAAGAGGGGACAAGGTTCTTCTTTTTGTCGATGCTCACCTGAGAAGGCCGAGGCAATCGCGGTGCAGCTCTTCCTGGCGACGCTGGCGTCGGGGGTTCTGGGTCGGGACGGGTTGGGGGAGGGCGATCTCGTCGTCGTCGTTGCCATCAGTCGGGGATCGCAATGTGTCCTCTCCCTCTTTCTCTCACTCTCTCTCACGCGCACTTCTTTCTCTGTTGGGGATTTGAGTCGGACGGCGAAGGGGACGAGGAAAGATCCGAGGATGCCAAATGAAGGAGCAAGCGAGAACGTAACGGCTATATTTATTTCCTTCAAAGACCAAAAGAAATAAAAAGCTAACCGCTGAGGGGGGTAAACGGTGTACCCGTTTCTCTGCGACGGCGTATGTCCCACCAGGGACCCAGAGGCAGCAGCCAATCGCAGATCCCCAAAGAGGCGACCGTTGGAGTGCGCTGGGGTCTGTGATTTATTCAATTGGAATTTTCGAATCGGTAGAATAGGAGTCGACCGTTGTGGATTCGACCGTTCAAGACTAGTTAAAGGCGTCCCCCCTATTTGGTAAACCCTGTGATTTAAAATCTAACTAAAGTTAAATCTGATGAGAAATTTATAATAGAGGATCACATAATTTATTTCGGATTTATATTTCAGATAAAGAAAATTCAAGACACTCACAGTGGGCTTTAACATTAAATCATAAGCTGCTTTGACCAACACTATTGACCAACCATAGTTTTGATTTATAATATAGTTTTGAATTATATATATATATATATTAAAGATATTTTAGTCATTTTATAATTATATATATGGGTACCCTACTTCTCTTACTTTTTATTTTTCTGTTGAAAATATAGTGAAACATTATCGTTGAATATTTATTTATCTTTTAGTTTAGATGAAGTGATTGTGTTTGTTGAATATTTATTCTTGTGGTGTTATCCATAAATAATTTAAAAAAATTAAATTTTATAAAAATTAAATGACAAAAGGCCTAAAATCTGTAGCAGCGATGTTCTTACCTAATGGAACTCTACATATGAATTGCTGAAACAATCTTTTGAATATAAAGAATCACAATGCACTTTTATTGCAAATAATATTAGGTAATAATTTATATCCGCAATATAAGAATATGCTGAAAGAATTTTAAAAAATTTTAATTTTTAGTAATATAATTAATGTATACTTTGTTTGATGTAAATATTATTGGTGCATTACAAGAATATCAAAATAATAATGATTTAAATATGACAATAATGGCTATGAAATCACAATAGACAAATTATTTTTAAAAATATCGATTATAATTTATATTATAAATTATTATTTTAAAAAATCGCTTTTCCTGATGATAAAGCGAGGACAACGAATGACTATGCCCAATTAAAGGAGGAGGTGGTGACAGATAAGGGATTTAGGGAATTAGAGAAAAAGATACCAAATAGAAAAATTAAAAATTAGGATACTTTTAAGTAAAAAGTTCAAAAAAGATAAGAATTTTATAGATAAATAATATATATATATTTCTAATCAATGTGAATTTAATTTTTAGAAAACGAATAATAAAAATTCCCACCACATGCACCTCTCTTTATGCTATGATATCTGTTCCATTACTCTATATTCGTTGCTATCTCTTTCAAAACTTTTTAAGATTCTTCCCTACCAATGCCATGATCAGGACATTGGAAAGTGGAGAAGACAAAACAGTTGACATCGAAATTTTCAAATATGATAAATTATTTAAATTGAATCCAAATAAAAATTTTGCACTACAAAATTTTTTTTATCCTACATTTAATCATATATCTTTTGACGCTATCGGTTTTGTTGGCAACAAAAATATTACACGCGTTGAAGTGAAACAGAAACGAAATTAAATATTTTAATTTTTAAAACATAAATTTTAATAAAATTTTTTAAAAATATAAAAATTAAGATATTAAAAAAATTAATTAGAAAGAATCATGACCATCAACTGTCACCATCTCTAAATCGGAAACCGCCGCTCTCTGTAACGGAGCGCATGAGGTCTATCAAGTTACGCTTACCTGCTTCTTTGTTACGATGCAGTCGTAGCCGTGCCGGTAAGTTTACCTACACCATCGACTATCACCATAGTGGGCCGCAGCCCAGCAATAAGTCCTGCATGCTTCACGCTTACCTTCGTATTTGTTTGGGTACGCTTCTGGAATCGTACTTGAGTCCTAGTGGGTCCCACTCTTTTTCAGTCGTGAGACGGTAGGATTTCGGGTAACTTCCGCTGGCCAAGCCACGTGGTCGCGACCTGGCCCCGTTTTGCTCTGGTAATTCTCCAGCCTCATCGTCGACTTCCTTACGGTTATATAGCCATCTCCGCTTAATTTGGAAGCGAGAAATCCCTAGGCACCAAAATCCACCGCCATGGCCACCGCCGCCGCCTCTCGCCTCCTCCGCCGCGCCCTCGCCCCCGCTGTCGCACGACGTCGCTTCTCAACCGCCGCAGTCGCTGCGGAGACCCCTCCGTCTCCTTTGCCTTCGGCTACCGGAGAGGAGGACGCCGGGATGGTCTCGATGAAGGGCGTCAGGATCTCTGGGCGCCCCCTTTACCTCGACATGCAGGCCACCACCCCCGTCGACCCCCGCGTCCTCGATGCGATGCTTCCCTTCTACCTCTCCCGCTTCGGTAACCCCCACTCCCGCACCCATCTCTACGGCTGGGAGTCTGAGTCCGCCGTCGAGGCCGCTCGCGCCAGCGTCGCTGCCCTAGTCGCCGCCGATCCCAAGGAGATCTTTTTCACCTCCGGCGCCACCGAGTCCAACAACATCTCCGTCAAGGGCCTCATGCGCTTCCACCGCGCCCGCAAGCGCCATGTCGTCACCACCCAGACCGAGCACAAGTGCGTCCTTGATTCCTGCCGGCACCTCCAGCAGGAAGGATTCGAGGTCACGTACCTCCCCGTCCGCCCCGACGGCCTCGTCGACCTCGGCCACCTAGCTGATGCCATCCGCCCCGACACCGGTCTCGTCTCTGTCATGGCCGTCAACAACGAGATCGGCGTCGTCCAGCCCCTTGAGGAGATTGGCCGCCTCTGCCGCGAAAAGGGCGCCGTCTTTCACACCGACGCTGCTCAGGCTCTCGGCAAGATTCCCATCGACGTCGAGAAGATGGGAATCGGGCTCATGTCCCTCAGTGGGCACAAGATCTACGGCCCCAAGGGTGTTGGTGCTCTCTACGTTCGCCGCCGCCCCCGAGTCCGGATTGAGCCTCAGATGAACGGTGGCGGGCAGGAAAGGGGTATCCGGAGTGGGACTGTTCCCACGCCCCTCGTCGTTGGGATGGGCGCTGCATGCGAGATTGCGATGAAGGAGATGGATTACGATAGCCGCCGGATCTCCGCCCTGCAAGAGAGGCTCTTGAATGGGATCAGGGCTAAGCTGGATGGCGTAGTGGTGAATGGGAGCTTGGAGCACCGGTATCCGGGGAACTTGAACCTATCCTTTGCGTACGTGGAGGGAGAGAGTCTGCTGATGGGGTTGAAGGAGGTGGCTGTCTCAAGTGGAAGCGCTTGCACGAGTGCCAGCCTTGAGCCCTCCTATGTACTGAGGGCACTTGGGGTGGACGAGGATATGGCACATACGTCCATAAGATTTGGGATTGGGAGATTCACGACGGAGGCTGAGATTGACAAGGCAATAGAACTGACAGTACGGCAGGTGGAGAAGCTGAGGGAGATGAGCCCACTCTATGAGATGGTCAAGGAGGGGATTGATATCAAGAGCATCCAGTGGGCGCAACACTAATTATAAGGGGATGAGTTCTAGTCCACATACTTATAGGTTGTGGGGAGATTCGAAGCTTCTGGTCCAGGAGAAGTGAAAAATGAGGGGACTGGATATGAACTGTAGCATTCATCTGTTGACATTCAGGTTCTACATCTCCTCCTCCTTATTAATGCAGGCGGTAATGTGTAAAACCCGGTTATCCTGAAGATGCCTTAGCACACATGTAGAACAATGCTTGTACGAATAAAATCTTGTGCAGACTAAGTATTACTGTGCTTTTATATGGCAGAAGATATTTAAATAAAAGGTTTAATGTTATAGCTTCTTACCGTCATCCAAGGCTGTCACGGTAAGATGGCATGCTAAGATGTTTAATTGTTTGCTACTCAGAATTGCTTTTTAATTTGATTATAATCAGGTCATTGTCACCAATTGTACTTCTAACATAGTAAATAATAGCTTCTTTGCATATCCTATAAATTGAATACTATGAATCATAGTATCTTCTTGATTATGTTGTCAAGTATAGCTACATCTTAATATTTTATTTTGTTATGTGCATATATGTTTTAAGACAAGTGATTTTTATGTGTACAGGTTTTGTAATGTTTTAGAACTAGACATTTTTTTGTGCACAGGTGTCTATGCCTCAGTTTAGGGGCCTTTGCCAATTGGGATAAGTACTTATTGTTGAAAATGCTTCAAGAAATAACATTAGAAGGGACAGAAACTCTGTACAGATGATGTGTGGGTTGGAATCCATGGTCATGTGTTGATATAGAGGGCTCTTTTGTGTGCATGATATGCTGATGCAACATAATCATTAGTTCACCATGGATATGTTCAGCTACATGTTTTGGTTTGAAGATTAGAAAATTCTGTAAGAAGTGTTTATTGTCATACAGATATGAAGATGAATATTGTTTTTACATAACCTGCGATTAATTTGTATCTCATTTTTGGTATAATGCTCAGAAATAAATATCTTTGTCATTTTGTGGAGTAAAGATTTTATTTTTCAAAAAGAACAAGTTAATAGCTTTCTAGGTCCATGATTGAGTAGTCCTTGTTTTGTTTTTAAATTCAATTCTTCTAGGATCAAAATATCTTAGTACTCAAGTCTTCCCTTCAACATTACCAAATATTGCTATTAATATGGGTCTTTACTGATTTCTTCAAGGTAAGGCTTACAGGCGTGCCAAGAGATACAAGTAGAATTGGGTTTCTAGTTACTGAAGAGCATAATATTCATTCTGGACTGGCCTCAATTTTTTTACTATACTAAAACTTGTCCTGATGGATTGGTTTACTATCAAGGTGAGAGAAAAACATAAAAACTAGCTCATTTATATTGGGGCAACTGTATGATTTACATTCAGGTGATGAATACTTTATTAAAGTAATTAACATAATTGGCCTCTTTAGTTAGGATAAATATGTAATGCTTTATGTAGGCTGTAGAACAATAGTTGGTATTTGGTAGATTGCAAAAACAAAAAGATCTTGAGATATGGAAATAATGGGATCATGGGAAAATTAGGTTAAATGTTAATGAAGTATCAGGATTAGAAACTTCAAGTCGATTGAAATAATTCCATGACAAATTGATGCTGTGAAGGCCTTCTAGCTTTTATGAAATTCAACTCAATTGAGTTGTAATGGAAAGTAATTAAAGTGGTTTGAATGAAAAGAAAATAAAACCATCTAAATTTCTTGAGGTAAAAATGGGGTCACATATATTTGGAGGAATGAACAGTGGACAGAGTTTGGCCTATTTTTTTGTGTTCCGAGGAGTGGAATAGCTTGTGCGAGGTCTTTGCAGTAATATAGTTATTTTTCTTTTGGAGAAAAAAAAAAGGGGTCGCATCATGAAGATCCACTAATTATATGTCTTTATGTTAAAACTTGGAAAATTCTGAAGTGATTATATCTAATTGTGTTTAGATTTCATATTCAGGGATGGTCTCCTTTTTTTGGCAAGGCATGCAGATTCTCATAACCAATAAGATCTTTGAGTCATGTTAAAGTAGTAAAAATATCTTTGTTGAAGTCCCTATAATTATATTTTTAGGTTAAATTGGGATCCACCCATAAATTGAAGTATGTATATGATATAAAGTGGCAAGACTGTATGTTAGATTTTCTTCAGTGTATAATTGATTAAATGTCTTGTCAATATTTGATGTATAGAAATAAGTAATTGTAATTAGGATGGTGATACATTAATAGTTGACTTTGTAAGAGTTAGATTGCATTAGAGGGGGAATTTGAATTAAAATGATGCACATAGGGCGCAAGTAGCCTGACCCTAGTTCGGAACTGGAACCAGAACCAAACCAAATCTATACCAACTCGGGACTGGAATGAATCAGTGCAATGGTTTGGCGGTTCCAAACTTGGGCCATATGGTTGGGTTCCGGTTTCTAGACATTCGAAGGAATCAGAACCAGAACTATCGAATCGACCATATATATATATATATATATATATATATATATATATATATATATACACATTCGAAGGAATCGGAACCAGAACTGACAGTTCTGGTTCAGTTCCAAATCGACCCCATATATATATATATATATATAGGTTTCATGGTGTAGTGGTTAACAGTTTAAACTTAAAGTCTAATGGTTGGGGTCAGTTCTGGTTCAGTTCCAAATCGACCATATATATATATATATATATATATATATAGGTTTCATGTAGTGGTTAGCAGTTTAAACTTAAAGTCTAATGGTTGGGGTTCAAATTTTGGTGGAATAATTTTATTTTTTATCAATTGAAACTGATGGTTCGATTCAGAATCAGAACCGCTTGTTCTTAAATTGGAACCAGTGATTTCAAAACCATGGTTAGGTCTATGTGCAAGGGTCTAGACTTGTACAACAATGAAAAACGATGTAGTAGTAGTAGATCTATGGGAAATTATACTAATGGTATTATGACCCTATTCATTAAATACCAAGGAGAATGCTAACTGCTAGAACCAAAGACTTTGTGCTTAGGCGTTTTGACAAAGGATCCGTACAGATGATCCTAATAGTTCTGGCATTATGTCTATGTTGTTATCATCGCCATCGTAGATGGTTATTCATACAAGGAATTGCGGAGCTTGTATGTGGAGATGTTAGTTATCTTGGACAAGCTAAGATGATGGAAGGATTTGTGAGATCCTAACACTGGAACTAGGGGAAATTGCTGATTTCTATTTATTTTTACCAAAACAAAATGTGTAGAGCTAGAGATAAACTAGTGCTAGCCATAGCACTTTCTCTTTTAGGTAAAGAATACAATTTCTTTGCAATACAATGTCTTTTGTTTTTTTTTTTTTTTTAACTAGAGACAGGTGCTTATGGGGACTGCAGTAATTTGTGGTTTCTAACTAATATAGCTCAAGTGATGGAACAACTAGAGGGCAAAGAATCAAGTTAAAGCATCTTTTGGTGTAGTTACTGCCTACTTCTGGCATTAGTCTTGGTTGAATGGCTGCTGTGGATAATCTTGTACTGTGGAATATCGAACATTAGGAAGACGTGTAAATACTTTGGTGTATTGTGTGTCAGTATGCTTGGATAGTCCAGAACAGTGTTTTTGGCTTGTAGACTTGAGTTCTTGAAATTTTGGTTCGTTGAAATGCTGCAAGAGATGAATGTTCTTAACTATAAATGTTTCTTTTTCAGACATATTTCATCCACTGCTTCATGGAAGTTCTATTTTGGTGAGTGAAATGATATCTCATTATGCTCTTAGTAAGTGTATTGTCTTTTTTGTCATGGAAGTTCTATTTTCGTGATTGAAATGATCTCATTATGCTCTTAATACGTGTATTATTTTTATCTTTATGCGAGGTCTGTTTGTTTGGAAAGACAGGTTAACCACTTAGCTTCATTAGCTCTCCTTTTGAACTCATGTTGCTATGCTGAGAGTTGCTATTAGATGAGAGACCCTTGACATGTGTTTCATACAGCTGCATCAACACTGGGTTTTCTGCTTACATATGATAAATGAGTTATACAACATTTTGATTCACTTTGACATTTCTGTGGACTGCTAATAGGCGAGTGATACATCAGTTCTTAGAAACCTTGATTGACCCAGGAGATTGATTCTTAATGATGATTTATAGGTTCTTATTTGCATGGAAGAACTTGGCTTCCACCTACAGTTTGATGTTTGTAGGAAAAAGAATGAGCACTGAGATAGATGTTTGTAGGAAAAGATGAGTGATGGATTTTAAGTTTGAAATCTTCTTCCATTGGTATGTGATCGATATTTTGTGGCGAAAAATACAATCTTTGGAGCTGAAACAACTGATACAGTCCATTGAGTTGGAGAAGCAGAGGGGTACAGAAGAGGGGTTAAAAAAAAAAAAAAGAGAGGACACATCTTTGATAAGGTGGCGGTGGCATTTCAGCTCATTTGCGCCGAGGGATCACACGTCCTTGGCAATGAGCTCGCCGTTGACGAGCTCCCCGGTAGGCAGCCACCGGCCAGATGAAGCCCGGTGGCGAGCGATGTAGAGGAAGAGCAGGCCGGGAATACGAGAGTGAGTTGGAGCAAAGTGATTGGGGGAAGGCATTGTAGTCTATTGAGTTGCTAAGTCTGTTGATTGGGCAAGCTTGTGGTAGCAACGATCCAATGTATCGTTTTATTTTGTTTACCCTGTAATATTGTCCTGAAATGTAAATTATAGTTTATAATTAATTACCAACTTGTGGTTGTAAAGAGCTAATCGGAAAAATCTCATCACTTTTAATTGGGTTAATGTTCATTTTAGTTCCTATAGTTTTAATCATGAATCACTTAAATATTTATGATTTATTTGTATCTTAGTCTTTCTTCCTCTTTGGTGTATTCATCCTCATTGCCTCCCTCTTCATCCTCTCCTACATCCCCAGCCACTTTGCATATGACGTGGTGATCTCGCTCTCCTTCACTTTTGTTTTCGACCTTTCTTATCTCTATCTCTTTGTCTTCGTCCATCGTTACGACCTTTGTCGCTTTCTCTTTCTTGACATGATGAATGTTTTTCAACTTTAATTATATATATCATTACATTAATTATTTATTATGAGTTAATATGCCATGCAGGTAGACTCTAACGTCTATTAACTCAGACTTAACAGGAGGAGTTTATATACTAAGTTTTTAAAAATTAGATACGAGCAAAACTAAACGCTTAAGTGGTTATAAACAAAACCATTGGGGCGAAAATATTTTTTTTTAACTTAAATAATATATGTTGTTAAAGTTAGTCGTTTATTATGAGTCAGCATACTTCGTAAGTACTCTCTAATATATTATCATGAACTTAGCTGGTTTTACCTAAGTCGTGAGGCACTATCGAATGTCCATCCGCAAAGATCAACCTCACCGAAACCTCATATGGTTTATTAAGACCTACAAAAGAGAAAATGAGTTAGAAAAAATATTTTCCATAGGATCCACAAGCAACCACTTTAGCAAACACTTTATATAGCCAATGCAAATTACAACAATGGACTTCGCAAACTCTTAACGGTCGCACACAAAGGATCAAGGTCCATTACAGTCCAAAGTCTCAACAAGTGTCAACATGACACAATTCTCATTTATAAGTCGAAACCGACCACGAAAGCTAACCAAACTAGGGCTGTCAAGCTTACTGCTAGCTCGCTACTTGCTGTACAAAGTATGAATAAAACGTGAAGAATACGAACATACATGAGTATTACATTGAGCACCCTCTTTATATTTTTGTTCGTGATAGTCTGTTAACTCAAACTTGACATAAGGGGTTTATATGATATGCTTTTTAAAATATAGGGTTTATTTTACATACGAGTAAATTATAAGGTTCTATGTGATCCATGACCAAAACTATAGGGGCTAAAATGAGTCTAAAACCATAGGAGCTAAAATCATACAAGTAAACTATAAGGGCCTATATTTTTTAAAATATAGGGTTTATCTTAGATACGAGTAAATCATAATGGCCTAAGTGACCTACGACCAAAACCATAAGGTTCCTTCACACAAAGCCTCACCTTGCCTCCATGAAGCCTTTATCCCTGGTGTGACTACTTTCTCGATGTTATCATCATCACCCCTCCTTTGGTCATGGCTCTTATTCATCATTATCGTCATCGTCCATGATGACCATAAGCTCACCCTTGACTTCTCTTTAGCTTCTATTCCCCCCTTCAAAAGCCCTTGCCTCATCCTCTCCTACATCACTAAAAATCACCCCATTCCTCTCCTCCTCGCCCTCTCCGATCTCTACACTATCTTCCTCGTCTCCTATTAGGGGAAATTATCGTTGATGTTTGATTATCAACCCGACATGGTCTGAATTAAAAGGCACAAGAATGCCTAAGATAGCTCCGAGGTGGAAGTGTTAGACTTCGGAGGCGCTACTTACACTAAGACTGATATTAGAGAAAATTTCGTGACCTGGTCCCTCCAACACTCAGGTTAGTATACTGGATCTATTCATAGGTATGTGTTTTTTTTCAAAAGAGAGCCCCCTAGCGTAGCATCGAGGATTAACTTTTGTACCTAGTGTTGGAGGGGACAACCTATAACCACTCCAATGCTCCCTCTTGGTGCTTTCTCCATGTGAGTGTTAAGGGGGTGACAACCTCGAACGACCTACCTTGGACTTTTATCCACGTGGGCAAATAAGTAGAGGTTAACGTGGACCTTTTTCTTTCACGATGGCTTTCACATAGCGCTTAAGTATTAGATAATGGTTGATCGTTAATATATTCCCTATCATTTGTCCTCGCTCTCTAAGGGCATGCTTCAGGGTTCTTGTTAGAGGTGTCCAGAGTGTAGTATTTAATTCATCTGACAGACCCACTTGCGTATTTCTAGCTTGGATCGAGTTTTTGTGACACACATCTTGGGCACATTTTGCTATGTACCTTTACAATAACATATTTCTCTTGACATGGTTTGGATCTTTTCGACTCATATGCCTCAGATAGATTTAGGCTTGTGACTTTTGTCATAGTGGATTTCTCTTGGCACGAGTTAGGTTTTCTCGACACACACGTCTCGAGCATATTTCACTGTGCTTTTATCATAGCAGATTTCTCTTGGCACGAGACAAGTTTTCCCGACACACACCTTGGGCATATTTCGCCTTGTGCTTCCACCATGACGAATTTCTCTTGGCATGAGTTAGGTATTCCCAACTCACATGCCTCAAGTATATTTAGCCTTATGCCTTTGTCGTAGTAGATTCTCTTGACATAAGTTGGATTTTCTCGACTCACATGCCTCAAGCACATTTCGCCCTGTGATTCAACCATATTGGGTTTCTCTTGGTGCGGGTTAAGTATTCCTAACATACATGTCTCGAGCACATTTTGCCTTGTGCTTTCGTCAAAGTGAATTTCTCTTAGCGTAGGTTGGGTTTTCCTGACTCACTTGCCTCAGACACATTTCGCCTTATGGTTCCACCGTAGTAGATTTCTCTTACTGCGAGTTAAGTTTTCCTCACTCACTTATCTCAAACACATTTCGCCTTATAGTTCCACTATAGTAGATTTCTCTTAGTGCGAGTTAAGTTTTCCTCACTCACTTGTCTCAAACACATTTCGCCTTATAGTTCCACTATAGTAGATTTCTCTTAGTGCGAGTTAAGTTTTCTTGACTCATATGTCTCAGGCATATTTTACCCTATATTTTCACTACATCAAGTTTCTCTTAGCACGGGTCAAGTTCATACCTCAGGCACATTTCAACCTATACTTCTTGTCACGAACGATCATCACTTAACCATAACATCTTCGCTCAACGGACCATTCATTATTTTTGCTTGCTTACACAGATGTTTGGCAGCTTGTTTGCCTTGATTTTATGTGTTTTTGCTAAAGAAATATAAGTGAAAATAGTTTAGAACACTATAAAATGACCACTCGCTGCGCGAAGCCAAAATAGCCCAAAATAGCTTTGTTTTGGGTCATTTTTGTATGCTGCGACGACCGCTCTGAGCGACCCAAAACGTCAGCCATCTCAGCCTCTTGGAACCACTCGAGTGGCACAGGGTTGGATGGGGCTTCGAGTATATATCGAGCGTGAGCATTCATCAAGAATTGAACTCGTCTTGCATCCAATACCTTAGGAACTATCGTTTGTTAACTTGCGACCATTCTTACAGCCCTTTAAAGTCTTATTTCACTCCATTTCTCTCTTTTCTCTGTTGTACTCAAGGTGTTCGATGAATTGCTTGTAAAATATGCCCTCTTTGTGAGACGTCAGGACTTGTCTATTGCTTGTTTTTAAGCTAATAAACTTCTCTTTTGCAGGTCCTTTGGGACCCGCACAAGGTTGCAAATGGGCTGACCCTTTATGGGTAAATAACGCTTTGACGTTTCTTGACTTAGGCAATCCCAGCTAAGTCTGAACATTTGGACAAGATTACTCTACGACTTAGGCAATTCCAACTAACTCTTCAAGTATGTCACTAGGGTGCCACAAGGTTTAGGTAAATTTAGCTAAATCCGTGACATTTTTTCATAGTGGATTTTTCTTAGCACAGGTCATGTTTTTATGACTCACACACTTTTAGTATATTTCCCCTTATATTTTGCCACAGCGAAATTCTCTTAGCGTGAGTCAGGTTTTTTCGGCTCACATGTCTCAAGCACATTTTGTCCTAGGCCTCCACCGTAACATATTTTTCTTAGCATGGGTTAAGTTTTCCTAACTCATACGCCTTAAGTAGGTTTTTGCCCTAGGCTTCCATTGTGGTGGATTTATTTTGGTGTATGAAAAGTTTTTCTGACTCACACACCTCAAGCATATTTTTGCCTTGGACCTCCATAATGGTGGATTTCTCTTAGCATGGGTGGGGTTTTCCCAAATCACACACCTCAAGTATGTTTCTACCCTCGACCTCTACCATGGTTGATTTCTCTTAATGCAGGTCGGGTTTTCCTAACTTACACGTCTTAGGCATATTTCACCATAAGCCTTCATCGTAGCAGATTTCTCTTAGTGCGGGTCAGGTCTTTGTGACTCACACATCTTATGCACATTTTTGCCCTAGGCTTTTACTATGGTAGATTTCTGTTGGTGCAGGCTGGGTTTTTTTGACTCACAACCCTCAGACACATTTTGCCATGGGCCTCTGTCATGATGGAATTCTATAAGCACGGGTCAGGTATTCTCAACTCACAAGCCTCAGGTATATTTTGCCCTAGGCCTCTATCATGATGGATTTCTTTTGGTGTGGATCGAGTTTTCCTAACTTATAAACCTCGAGCATAATTGGTCTCAAGCCTCCACCATGATAGATTTCTCTTAGCGCGATTAAGATTTTTCCAACTCATATGCCTCATGCATATTTCACCTTGTGATTTTGCCATAATGGATTTCTATTAACGTGGATCAGGTTTTCTTAACTCACAAACCTCGGACACATTTTGCCCTAGGCCTCCATTATGATGGATTTCTCTTAACATTGGTTGAGTTTTTCTAACTCGCACATCTTGGACATATTTCATCTGAGGCCTTCACCATGGCAAATTTCTTTTAGCGTAAGTCAAAAATTTTCGACTCACATTCCTTAGACACATTTCACCTTATGTCTCTACCATGGCAAATTTTGAGTCTTCCTACTATGGTAGGCTTTAAGTCCTCCCTTTGTCATGGCAGATTTTGAATCCTCCCGTTGTGGCAAATTTCAGATCCTCTTGTCGTGGTAGGCGTCATGTCCTCCCTCTGTCATGGCAGATTTCAGATCCTCTTGTTAATGTTATTTCTTGGGAATTGCCTTGAAGGATAATTGTTTTGATCATAAGAGGAGGGAGATCGACATCCTCCTTTTAGATCCTCCTCCCCCTATAGAGCGAGATTCATTCTTTCATCTGAGCCTCCAAAGACTCCAGTTTCCTCATAACCTCCCTAGAACCTTTCAGCCTCGACCCCACAACCTCCTAAGGAGTGCTGGTTACAAGTGCCCTGCAAGCCAATCACGTGAGTGATGGCACGTGTGACACGCTGTATGATCTTTTTACTTATGATTAATATTGACATATTCTCACATTATATTATCTGTAGCATATATACTGTGATGTCTTTGGTTCTATGTAATGGGAATTGGATCGTGATGAGATTACGATAATGAGATCGATTCACCTTTAAACACATATCCTAAATAAGTGACTAGTGACATCGAGATAATCGGACAGATCGATGTACTATATACTCATCCATATGATGGAGGCGGCTGGTCTCATAGTCACTTGTGTGGAGATACTAGGGATATAATACAGGTGCTCATTAGAGAATGGGTTCACTAATTGATCCGCGAATGCTGTATGGTTAATGATACCTAATGTCAGACAGTGATTCCATAGTCTCAGTCGTGTATTTGGTCCTTAGACCTAATGATGCCTTGTATGAGTACTCCTTTCTTTGACGCCAGACTTATAGGTTTTGAAAGTTCCATATTTAGTATAGTTGATTATCGGGATTGGTAGCCAACCTTACGAAGGCAATTGAGTATTAATAGAGGATCATCCACTCTCGGTATCACGAGAGGAATATCTCATATGTGCTTGCTCAGACAAATCCCTAGTCAAGGTCATTCGGATTGAGAGAAAAGAGTTCTCTGGGAGAATCTGATTAGAGCGAGACTATGACGGATTCCGTATGTGACCTAACAGTACCGTGTCCAATATATAATCTCTGAGATATTAGTTAGATAAGTGATTATAAATACATGGTAACTGTAGATAGATAGGTCTGACGGATTCGATCCCCTATATCGTTTGAGGACTATAGCGTAATGGCCTAGTACGTCCATAGTCGATGAATCGACTGAATTATTATGGGGATAATAATTCACTATATCGGAAGGAGTTTTGATAGGAGTGACTCACGGCCAGCTCAGTATCGGGCCTAGAGGGTCACACACATATGGTGGATGCTTCAGCAAATAGAGGATTGGATGAAGATCCAATTAGCCTCTATTCTCATTAGATGAGACCCTATACTGATGGGCTCCTTGATTAAGACCTAATTAGAGGCCTAAGGAGATTATTGGATAGAGATCCAATAATGCAAGGTTAGTGAGTTATTGGATAGAGATCCAATACCCACTAAGGAAGGAGCCCTAAGATTTTGGTGGCTATCTATAAATAGATGAGGAGACTTATGGTTGATAGATTGTAACTTTAGTCATCACCTCCTATTCTCCTCCTTCCCTTTGCGCAAGAGTTGCGAGATCAGATTGGAGGAGTTTCACTGTAAAGATCCATCGTATGGATACCATTAGAGAGGACGCTTGACCTCCTTCATTTTCTCTATCCGGATCTAGAATACAGGGATATACGATCTCTTTAGATAAAATCAATCTCTCATTCATCGTGATTTTCTGGTTTTTACGGTTTTTCTCACGACCTCAATCTTTTGCACAATAATTTGATCTATATGGGAAACCAATTTTTTTGTTTTGATTTTCGCTATGCATGTGATGCTCCCACTGAGGTCTCCTAACAAGGAGTAGTCTCCACCTCACCCTGATTCTCAATAAGGTAGGTTGATCTTCGAGTCTCTTGTTCTAACATCAGTTCTGCAATAAGCCAATCGTCAATCTATCTACTCTTCCACCTCAAGTTGGAATGTCTTTTCTTTCTCATACAAGATCCTCCCAATCCTTTGGCCATTGGTCGGTCAAGGTATGTGCTTTGTCCTTGGATAGTCCAAGGCATAGGAGGTTGTCTCCTCCCCTTTATCAAAGGAGGCATCTCCCGTGAACCTAAAAGTTCTTCAGGACTTGGAGTTTTTGAAAAGTTTGTATGACCTCCTAAGGAGCAGTCTCCACCTCACCTAGATTCTCAACAAGGCAGGTCGATCTTCAAGTCCCTCGTTCTAACATCAGTTCTGTAATAAACCAATCGTCAATCTACTTGCTCTTCTGCCTCAAGTCATGATATCTTTTCTTTCTTATAAAAGATCCTCCTGATCCTTTGGCCATTGGTCGATCAAGGTATGTGCTTCATCCTTGGATAATCCAAGGCGAAGGAGGTTGTGTCCTCCCCTTTATGAAAGGAGGCATCTCTTGTGAACCTGAAGGTTCTTCGAGACTTGGAGTTTCTGAAAAGTTTGTATAATTATGACTGTGGTGAGCCTGCCTCTCCTGTATCACTTGTGAACTAGATATTGTATTCCGATTGAGTTTGATCTATAAGTCCCCCGACCTAGTCTGTCGACTACTTACAACATATCAAACTAATGATCGATGACCTGGCTTTGATAAGTCATTCATTTTCTGATGAAGAGGTACTCGTCCACACGTTTAATGGACTGAATCCAGAGTTCAAAGAACTGGCAGCAACACTTCACGCGCGTGACTCTTCAATTTCCTTTGAAGAACTTTAGAACAAGTTGACAGACTATGAAACTTACCTGAAGCGTGACGCCAAGCTGCCAGGACCTCCTATCACAGCTCAGTTCAACCAAACATCCAAAAGGCACAACCGCAAATACAACAAGAATGCTTCAAAAGGTGTGGCCAACTTTCCTACCACCTCTATGGGCAACCACTCGTTGCTTCCTCCTCCATATCCTCCGTACCTCAACAATCGTCATAGTGCTTCATTTTTGCCACATCGTCCTCCTACGTTTCAGCAACCGGTTGTCTGCCAGTTGTATGACACAATCGGTCACATTGCCAAAGTTTATCGGTCTCGACCTCGCCTCCCAGCTCCATCAACCTAGCCTCAAGCAAATATCATGATTGCTCCTTTTGATAGTCAGTCCAATTAGATTGTGGACTATGGTGCTTCCCACCATATCACTTTCGATTTTTAGAATTTATCGCTCCACAATGGTTATGGCGGACATGAAGACATCATCGTCAGTGATGGTAAAAAGATTCATGTTACTCATATTGGTTCTACAAAGTTTAATTCCAATACCACTTCTTTCACACTCGATAATATTTTGTGTGCACCTCACATCAAAAGAAATCTTATTTTTGTCTCTCAATTCTGTCAACAAAATCATACTTTCATTAAATTCTTTCCTGATTATTTTCTTGTCAAGGACTTGAGCACAAGGGCATCCTTAGTTCGCGGCCTAAATAAAGACAACATCTATGAATGGTCGTCAGCCCTGTTTCTCACTCAGCCTACTGCTAACTCTTCCACTACTGCTCCAGTTGATCTATGACATCGTCGGCTTGGTCATCCCTCAACCTGTCTTCAATAAAAATTAATTTCTCGCTATTCTATTCCTGTTTTTAAATCCAGTAATATTATTACTCACTATGATGCTTGTCTTAGCAATAAGTGTCATCAACTGCCTTTTGGTACATCATCTCTTTCATGCTCTAAACAATTTGAGATTGTTTATGCTGATGTTTGGGGTCCTGCGTCAATTGTTTCCTTTAATAAGTTTAGATTCTATATTGTCTTTGTAGACTATTTTACGAAGTACACATGGTTATATCCTCTTCGTCAAAAGTCTGATGTCATTGTTGTCTTTTCTAACTTCAAGAACTTAGTTGAAAATTACTTTCAGACCACTATTAAAACTATCTATTCTGATGGTGGGGGTGAATATCAAGTCCTTGCATCTCATCTTAAGTCCCCCCCATATACTCCTCACCTGGTTGGTTATGTCGAATGTAAACATCGTCATATTTTTTAAACTGGTCTAACAATGCTCTATCAAGCTTCTATGCTATCTACCTTTTGGTCCGTAGCTTTTCAAACTGTTGTCTACCTCATTAATCGTATGCATACTCCTATCCTACAATATCAATCACCATTTGAAAAGTTCTTTCAAAAAATGCCCCATCCTATAAATATTAAAAGTCTTTGGCTGTCTATGTTATCCGTGGTTACGTCCCTACAATTCTAATAAAATGCAGCCTCGTTCTCGCCCTTATATTTTCATCGATGATTCTGTCATCCTTCCGTCTAACTCAACTAGTGATAACCCTCAGCCCTTACCCTCCAATACTGTTATAACCTCTCAACATCTAATGCAAACTCGTTCCAGGAGTGATGTCTTTAAACCTCGTCAAGTTCTTGACCTACATGTGAGCACCAAACTTTCCCCCGACTCTGTTGAACCGTCATCTTTTACTCCATATTAGCTTAAAACCATGTGTAAGGAGCATGATGCTCTTCTTCATAATGCTACATGGACCCTTACCCCCTCTCACTCCACACAAAACATTATCGAGTGCAAGTGGGTCTATCGAATTAAGCGAAACCCCGATGGTTCAATTGCTCGCTATCAAGCATGACTTGTGGATAAAGGATTTCATCAATGCCCTGGTATTGACTACACTGAGACATTTAGTCTTGTTGTCAAACCTACTACAATTCAGCTTATCCTAAGTCTAACAATATCCAAAGACTAGTGCTTACGCCAATTAGATGTTAACAATGTCATTTTATAAGAGACTCTAACTGAAGATATCTTTATGGAATACCCTCTTGGCTTTATACATCCTCAATATCCACGGTATATTTGTAAACTCCAAAAGATCATTTATGGACTTCATCAAGCTCCACGGGCTTGGTATACTGAACTTGGTCTATACTTGTATTTAATTGGTTTCATTAACTCTAAATCTGATGTCTTTTTATTTCTACACCAATAACATGGGGGCACTATCTATCTTCTGGTGTGGACGATATAATTGTCACAGGTGATAACTCTACGGAGGTTCAAGCGTTTATTAAGCAATTGACCGACAGATTTTCTCTTAAAGATCTTGGTCGCCTGAATTATTTTCTCAATGTCGAGGCTACATTTACATCTTCTGGTTTCTTTCTTTCACAGAGAAAGCATATTCATGACTTGCTATTGAAGATGAAAATGTAGGATGCAAAAGAGGTTACCACTCCTTTATCCTCTAGTGAATCATTGAAGTTATGTGATGGTAGTCCTGCTACAGACCCTACTCAATATCGGCAATTAGTTAACTCCTTACTATATCTCGCTCTTACTCGTCTAAATGTCTCCTTTGCAGTTAATAAATTATCTCAGTTTATGCATCGATCGTCTACTTTACACTGGACTACTGTCAAATGCAATTTGCGTTATCTTAAGGGGATTATTGATCATGGCATTTTTCTTCACAAACACTCTCCCTTTCAGCTTCATGCCTTTGCCGATGCTGATTGAGCTGAAAATATTGATGATAGAACCTCTACATCAGGTTATATTGTTTTTCTTGGTGCTAATCCGGTTAGCTGGAGTTCTAAGAAACAGAAAACAATTGCCAGGTCTACTGCTAAAGTTGAATATCGTGATATTGTCACTACTGTTACTGAACTTAATTGGATCACCAACTTACTTAAGGAGCTTCACATTCACTCTACTTCTACGCTTGTTATTTTTTGTGATAACATCGGTGCTACTTACCTTTGTGCAAATTCAGTTTTTCACTCTCGCATAAAGCATGTTGCTATTGACTTTCATTTTATGCGAGATCAAGTTGACCGTTAGTAGCTCCATGTTTCTCATGTTCACACAGTCGATCAACTTGTTAACTCCCTCACGAAGTCTTTAGCCTGTAAACTCTCTTTCTTACATCGATCCAAGATCGACATCCTTGACAAGAACTCGATCTTGCGAAAACATGTTAGCTGAACAGATTTATAACTAAACGAGAAAATCTTGTTTATCAGTTGAGAAAAATTATCCCTCAATCTTGAATAAATATCCACTCAATGTACCAAATGTATCTTTTGTTTTATCACTTCTATTAAAACAATTAGCTCCCCACATTAATAAACCTATACATTCAAAAATAAACCAATCGGATAAAGTCATCAATATTCATGACACTATCAGCTCCATTGATGATGAGGTCAAATCTCATAGAGGCAAAAGACGACACAAAAGGAGTCAAGGGTGAGGGTAATGGGAAAGTCCCCAACTCTTGTGAACAGAGTCTGACTTGACCATTTGTCATCAAATCCTACCAAAAGGACAACCTTTGATTGCTATTCCAGGTGACAGGAGCAAGGTTAAGGCCTTGTGGACCTTCCGACGAGACGCAGATGGTCGGTCACACAAAAGCAACTACAAAGGCGATAGTCGACGATAAAATTATTTAAAATATTAAGGAAAACAGAGATACCAAATAGAATAATTAAAAACCGTCCACTTTTCCAGAAGAAACTTAAAATAAATAAAAAAATTAAAGAAATGACATTAGTTCTTTCCATTACCTCATAAGAAATTCTATGATAAATAAACAAATCAGCAATTAATACACATAATTTTACTTGATTTAATTCATTCTGTCAAAACAGGATATTGTAGCCTCTCAAAAATTAGATCCCATTTTACATTAAAAAGTAGAATTTTACTATCACTAGCAAGTAATTATACCATAAGAACAAATCCAGTAAAGAAGCAACACGAGTGGGTGTACACTGATCAGAATCTAGAGAGAGAGACAGCACCTCTAATATCATTGCAAACACAAAACAATATTTCAACAGTAGCAAACAAGAATGTTGTTTCCATAAACATCCTAGCCTGATTGGTCCGTAAACCATCATTCACAACAACATTATACAGCTGGTCCTAAACTTAGTCACTTCATCAGGATGATTGAAGACAAATTTATCAAGCAATTCTTAATATAAGTCCGCTAGAAAGGCCAATTCCGGACATTTAATTAACTGCAGCAGATGATCCTATTGTTTGCTGGAAATCTGAGAATTACGAATTACAATCCAAATTTGCACAGCATGTGTACCCAGCACCCTTCAACTCAGCCAAAATTAATGCACAATTTTCACATACAGCAGACTGTACCGTTCGAAACACTGTAAACACCAGAAGCCGGTAGTTTATAACTTAGGTGGCCTGGATGATGGAATGAGGGTAGTCAGAACCTTCAGAGAGTATCAGAAATGATGGGAGTATAGCAGCTACCACTAGGCAGCACTAAAGCATATTTTATGAAAATGAAGCTTCATTAAAAATGACAATAATTTGATAGGAGGATAGGAATCCAAAGGAAATGACAAAACAATGTAACTTGCTCTTAATGAACATGGGCAGCAAAGGCAAGCCCCTTAATTGTATTTCGTTCTTCATGGTAGATCTGAGTTTACTCCATCTTTTGTCTTTAAAAGTTATGAAACAATGTTCTCTTATTTCTCCCTTCATATATCAAATCTACTGCAAGTCCCTACTTATCAATACACAACTGTAACAATTTCTGTATATGTGAACCTACTGCTGATGAATGACGACACAAGTTCCAATCCAATGATCTCATCACTAACTATCAGGATTAACAGAGTAATAATTGGATTTGGCATAATTCAACCTCAGTCCAATCTATTTTTGTCTTAATTCAACTAAATAGTGAAGTGGTACATCAAGAACTTTTTTAACTACACATTCAACACCAAATAAATTCAGAAATCAATTTAAAATGCAACTGGCAATTCAATACATTAATTAATGATCTAGAGATATAATCAATTCGAATTGAACATACAATTGTAATGTCAAATCATAATCATATAAAATACCATTTAGAATTTGAGTGGCCCATTAGATCATCAAATTAAAAAAAAAATCCTGAATATGTTTCAATTGCACACCCTATTGGAGCTAACTTGGTGATACTATTAGTGAGAATCTCAGCCCATGTTATATTAATTTTCTTATTCATTTTTTATAAAGATAGTGTTAAGGAGAGATTTGCAATAGAAGACTAAAACACATCATTTTTAATTTATAAAAATATGTGGTAATATATAATGGTTAAAAGAGTAAAAAGGGAGTTCAAAGATTTTCACGGTTGGAAGAGGAAGTAATTCAAGTAAAGAGGATAAAATACAACTAGTAACATGGAGCTTATGGAAGAAAAAAAAACCACAGATAAAAAGAAGAAAAGTTTCTTCTCTCTTCTTGCCTTTTCTAAGCTGGCTTAGCATTATCTATAGATACGAGCGATAAAGCAAAAGGGGGAAGAAGAAAAGAGAGAACCTGTAAGGAGCCCACACAGTTTATTCCACTGTAATATCTAGGGCTGTTGGTTTCTGTTAAGTAAACCTTGAAAAGACAAGTAAAGATCCTTGTTTTCAGTTCCAAATATCTCATCTGCCTTTCTGAGGGTTTCCTGCATAGAAAAACAAGGTAGAGAATGAACAGTATAAAAACTGTAGATTCACATAATTAACCATTAGCAATGATCGTTTACACTAATGCCCACCTCACGTGATTGTCTGTGAGCATTAAGCTCCTTGATGTTAGCTAAAAAGGCACCAAACTGTTCATATGAGAGTCGGGTCCTGAAATGGTGACAAGCTTAAATTAGGTGGAAAATTTAGTATTATCTGATTCTGTACAGCATCTCCAGGAGCATCTACTTACCTAGCCTGGCGGAAGAATTCTTTTCCATCTACACGAGGCATACGTCCTGAAAATTGATAGAATATACTAAGAAAATTTTCATTATGCTGCAAGATGATGACTAAACAGGAGAGTTTCATGACTGAAAAATTGAAAACTCATTCAAAAGGTCTACAGTATTGACTTTTCTAAACAAAAAGGAAAGTAAAAGTTGTAGAACTGACTCAAACCAATTTAACCTCAATAGGTTCATCATGTAGCCACATCTGAAACTTGTTGACTCAAAGTATTTAATTTGAATACATGATTAGTGAATAGGACTCTTAAATATTGCTGCTATCAGTGGTCTAGATAGTAATGCTCTAACCTATTAAGCTTCAAACAAATTTATGAACCATAATTATCATTACATAACAACACATTAAAAAAATCTAGAAATGAAATATCCACCATTAGGAAGCCCTTTGTGACATTGGGTATCTTTATGCAGTTGCTATATGCAAGTCTCCCAATTTTGGGACATTAGTAAGGCAGCATTCTAAAAATGATCTCAAATCAACCGACAAACCTGGTATATAGCAAAGTATTTAATTTGAATACATGATTTGTGAAATAGTGCTACTATCAGTGATCTAGATAGTAATGCTCTAAGCTATTAAGCTTCAAACAAATTTACGAACCATAATTATTATTACACAACAAGACATAAAAAAAATATAGAAATGAAATATCCACTATAAGGAAGACCTTTGTGACATTGGTTATCTTTACATAGTTGCTATATACAATTTTCCCAATTTTGGGACATTAGTAAGGCACTACGATAAAAATCATCTTAAATCAACCCAAAAACACAGAAAAACAGACCTGGTATAGAGCGTCCACGGGGAGGAGAGTTAGCAGCTGATGATTGCTTACTTGATGGGTACCATGGTGACAGAGTCAGACCTTCAAAGTGAGTTTTTGTTGGAGAACTGGCACCAGATGCATATTTTGGCAACAATGCAACAGAAGACCTTTTAGGAGAACCACCAGTAGATGTTACTTTTGGTGTCGCTGTTGGGGTGAGCCGGGGAGGAAGAGGAGGGGTCTTTGAGATTTTCTGTCCATATGGTCTAGCCACTGTTTCAAATATATGACAAACAAAATGTTCATTGATGATTCAGCTTCTAAGTACTTAAAAAAGAAAGAATTTGCATACCATCAAGTGTCATGTTTCCCATGTCTGTAGATGTACTGGTAGGATATGAATCAGATGATGCAGAGCGGCTGATAGAAACTTCATCTTCAACACCATAAAAATGAAAATCATAATAAAAGAAACTAGCATTAAAAAAAGGTAAGAATAACACAAGGCTAACAAATGAACATCAAGCTAAAGCATGCCTTTCCAAGAAGATGCTTGGGCAGTTGATGAATCACAGGCCCTTATGTCCACAGGATCTTGTTGCTTCTAAGACAATATATAAGAAGAAAATAACATCATTGAGGACTTTCAAATTTCTGTATTGTAGTTCCAAGAGTTACCATGATGATCATCTTGGGGTAGAAAACTGGATACTGAAGTATGTTAAGTTTTATAGTATATTTACTTACAGGTGTGTTATCATCATTAAGTGACTGCAACAGATGTTTCTTGAATGCCTCCAACTGCCCCAAAAGGTCTCATGATTCAGACAGTTTTATAGCAGACAAATAAAAATAATTTTAAAAACAAATGGACACAACATCATCAGGAAAGATAAATCATTCATCTTCAGATGTCATGCAGGTGATTATGAGAATTGCATCATAAAAATGTGGATTCCAGGATTCGTAATCAAACAACAGAAAAGACCAAATTTACTCAAAAGAAATCACATACATGACGTGACATGGGGTCAGTGATTGAAGGATCTATATTATCATCAATCATACAAATTTTGCATTGAGAATAATGAAAATACGTGTGAGGTTAAATTTTCTCATGGACCAAACGATACCCTGTTAGCTAGGATGAAGATCAATTGTTAAAATTAGTTTTCTCTGTACAGTATTCCAAGAATCAAGAATCCACAAGATTTAAATAATAAGCAGTTTCAGATATATCAAGATCAAACATATAAATCATTTATCTTCAGATATCAGAACCTTTATGGCCAAGAAGACCTAATCCCATTTCCTGCATGGTCACTCAACATTTATCATTCTTATCTATAGAAGGAGTCTTTTAGATTGAGGACCAAAATTTTGGTTAAAGTAAACAATGTTCCAAAAGCATGAACACCAACTAATTATGTGACCACTCGAGGCACAACCTAGGCTCATATTACATTTATGTATACGAGAAGATCAAAATTGCCTGGACTATCAAAAGTATTTTGCTAATTGTTTAGCAATATAACAGAACAAAACAACACAATGAAGAATTCATGCCGCAAACCTTATGAAACTAGATGCAGTTGGACCTCTCACTTCTTCTTTTTTCTTTGTCTTCATTCATAAATGGGAAGTAAGAATTTTCTCAACCCTACCCCAGGCAAAGTTATAAAAGTGCAAAAGCAGTACACTTTCTGATTCCTAGCTTGATGCCACAATTTTCTATCACAAGTTCTCCCTAATCATTCTGCCATTTTATTCCAAATAGGCTTATCTCACAAGTTCAACAACTTTCTAAACTTTCAACCATCACCATTAATTACCTAGCTCAGACACCAAAAACAAGACAAGCGATCAATTGTCATATGAATTTCAACTAAATAGTTGGCAGTTTTAAGGAACAATGATAACCCTGCTACTCTTTTGACCAACGCAACCCAGCTTCAACATATCATAGCTAATAAGAAAAGATACTTTGAGGTGGAATCTTTGGCAGCATTAACAACAACCTTCATAGGAATGACCTCAAAGGAAAAAAAAAAAAAAAGCGCCGATTTAAGAAGGGAAAGAGAACAGGAACGTAAAGGGAAAGAAAACCACACCTTTGCTAAATCTCGAGTTAATTTCTTTGAAGTCTGCGCCAATGAATCACGTTCCTTGGCCAGCTTAACCTTCACCCGAGAAAGAAAACTCAGATACCATTTTGTGAAAAATAAAAGATAAACCTAGTATTCGATCATAGATTAGGAGCTCACATTCTCCTCGAGGGTGGCCCTGAGGCGGGAATCGGTCTGCTGGAACACGCGATCGAACTGGGCGAGCTTCTCCTGCAGGTCGGCGATGGTCCGGTCCTTCTCCGCGACGCTCTGCCTCAGCCTCCCGGCCTCGAGCTCCAGCTTTGAGACGCGGGACGCGATCGCCATCGATGTGATCTTTCTCGCCAGGTCCAGCTGCTCGTATGGGTCGGTCGGCATCACCGCCAGGATCTCGTCCGGCAGGTAAAACTCCGATCCTCCTCCACCGCCGCCCTGCGTCATCCCCGCAAAGCAAACCCTCCCACCAGAACCCTCTCCCTCGATCGAAGCACGCCCAAGAAAACCCTAGCGAGACACCAGTAGCTGGGGCTCGATTTCAAATCGCTTAAGGAAGCGTATCAAACGAAATCGCCGATTAAATGGCGCTCAGGACACCTTGGCGGAGAAAGCAAAGAGAGGTACCACATCGGGCCCGCTGACTGCGCCAATCACAAAGAAGGTACAACAACGTGTAATCCGAAACATGGTGGGCAAACTTATTACGAGAACAAAGAAGAGACATACGTCACCAAACCGCCATACCCCCACATCGATACTCTTTGTACGCCGTCTCACTTAATTAGAGCGGGTCCCGCAATGAGCCCCATATGTGCCTGGTCCGGAGGTAGGTACATATTCGGGTACGTTGGTGGCTGTAAACGAAAGAGCTGCTCGTGGGAAAATGGAGTTGGGAGTGTGATGTCATCGTGTTACGATGATTGCTGTCGGGATGCAGAGTTTGGCGCTTCTTTTTTTTTTGCGCTTTTTTTTGGGGAAATGTATTATGCCCGCCTCAAGCTTTCAAATTTTACGTATTTAAGGAAATCGTATTGGGATATCTGAAACACTTAAATAATATAATAAAAAGAAGTCTGAAACACTTACCGGTAGAAAATAAATAATATACTAAAAAATAATTGTTGCAACCTAACCATTGCACTAAAATTCATCCTCAATATAAATATCTTTAATATAATAATTAATAATATTTATATTTTAAAAAATATAAAATTAATAGTATGATAGATCGATTCATCTCTTCAACTAGTGATATTGTAAATTAAGATTTGGCCGTATGCTTTTTTAAAGCCCCTAACTTTGTTGTGCCACTTATATAATCTCACAAATTTTTATTTGAGATTTTTTTGGTTGGTCGTACCAAAATGATTGCTTATAATGTGTTTTTATTTATCTACTAGTAAACAGTTCGCTTGTAATTAAAGAAGTAGGGCTTAGGCTTTTGTTGCTTGGACATGCATGTATTTACAATCATAAAATATATATATATATATAAAACTACTTAAAAAGTAATGAATAAAAAACATTTATGTTTACTTGTCTCTATGGTTGATAAGCACTAGTGTATTTTTCACATACTTGCTCTTCAAATTTTGGGTGCAACTGCTGATGTCAACTTTAGTAAAGTTGACTTCCGCTGATATGTTTTTGGAAATGTTGTTTCATTTGAAATTAGGAAAAAGATTATTTTAAAGCATGAATAATCTTCAATTAAGAAAGATGTCAAACTATGGATGTCTCTTATATTCAAGAAGAAGGGTTTGATTATTTAATTTTTATTTGGACATAGAGTAATGAATGTCACAAAACTTTTATGAGCTCAAATTATTATTTATTAGTATCGAGTTAAAAACTTGAAGAGAATTTAGGAGTTCATAATTAGTTTTAAAAGTTCAAAATACAATGTATTCGGAGATTTTATAGTGTTTTATCTAGATGTCATGTTTATTTGACATACCCAATTAGCACATCATAGTTTCATTGGATATATTATCATAATTGGTTATAATTATAATATTTTTCTTATTTCTCATTGTGATTTGGGCTATGTTGAATCATAATATCCATCTTGGAAGCTTGATAGTTGGAATCTTCCTAATGAAATAAAACAAAGGATTGTTTTCTTCTAATAATATGGATATGTTTGGCTAATTAAGATGCATCATATATTTTTATAGTTACGTTCCAATCAAACACTTGGCAAGGGGGAGAAATTTTTTTATTATGCCAAAGTATATTGATGGTTATGTTACAAGGTGATAGAAATATTTATTATTATTATTATTATGACTCATTGAATACTTCAATGTATTTATGCTTGAGCAAATATATCATACATGTGTGATGTATTATCCGGGTATGATATATTAGAAGCTCTAGATATTTTTATTCAAAATAAAGATCACTAGAATACATTTGATACATTAAATGCTTATAGCCTTGGCATATTATGCACAATGAGAGAGATGAGAGAGAGAGATACTTTACCCCATTTGGGTGCTTTTGGATGATTGTTGCATGTCTTGGATAGATATATTATGGTGAGGAGATGGTTTGAGTTAGAGAACATCAAAGTGGTTTAATACTTTAGTGTCATGTCAGGGATACATTAATCAAATGCTTCAATACTTGTATGTCATGATGGATGGATAAAATATTTTACTTGATTAAGGTGTTTCGAGCACTTTATTGCTTGTGCCACAGGCAATAAAGTGCGTCGTATTTTTTTATGTCTATATAAAATAAAAAAGATATTTTTATGATTATGACGCATTACACACTTCATATGCTTATTTCTTTATCTAATGTATTATGTTTAGGAATGTGTTTTACTCCGTCACGATATAACGAATACTTTAATATTATGTCATGAATAAACATGCTATGTGTGGAGACACATCATGCTCTTCAATGCTTATGTCTAACATGAATACCAATGTGTTAGCATGAATATGAATGTGTTAGCTAGTTGTATGTGCAATCAATCATGTGAGTGTTGTTGTAATATTTTTATTTATTATTATTAGTATTTTTTATATTATATATTTTTAGATATATATTTTGATGTTTCTATGCAATAAAAATCGGATCATCATAATAAGACTGATTCAATTTTAAACATAAATTCTAAATAATCCTGGTAATAGGTTACTCGAGAGAGATATCGAGATAATCAATGTACTATATACTCGTTTATATGATGGAGGTGGCTGGTCTTATAATTGTTTATGTGGAGACACTAGAGGTATAGTCCAGGTGCTCATTGGAGAATGAGTTCACTAATTGATATGTTTACGGAATGCTAGATAGATAATGATACCTAATGTCAAACAACAATTTTGTAGTCTCGGTTGTGTATCTGGTCTTTAGACTTGAGACACCAACGATATCTTTTATAAGTATTCCTTTCTTTGACGTAAGACTTATAAGGTTTGAAAGGTTCAGATATAGTACAATTGGTTATCATGATTGGTAGCCAACAATACGAAGATAATTGAGTGTCAATAAATGATCATCTACTCTCGGTATCATGAGAGTAATATCACATGTGTGCTTGCTCAGGCAAAATCTGTAGCCATAGTCATTCAGATTGACAGAGAAAGAGTTTTACAAGATAATCTAATTAAAATGAGACTTAGAAGGATTCCATAGGTGGCCTTGACAGTATTCATATCTAATATACGGTCTCTGAGATATTAGTTGGATAAAGGACTATATATACACGGTAACTATAGAAAGACATATTCGATGGATTTGATCTCTTTGTACCGTTTAGGGACTATAACGTAATGGCCTAGTACGTTCATAGTCGATGAGTCGAGTGAATTATTATGGAGATAATAATTCACTATATCAAAAGGAGTTCTGATGAGAGCGACTCATAACTAGTTCGGTATCGGGCCTAGAGGGTAATCCAAATATGATGGATGTTGCAACGAGTAGGTATGAATATGAGATATCCGTGAAGGTCTTGGTTTGGATCATATGGATGAGATCTAATAGGATTAAGTAATTAGATAGAGATCCAATGTGAATGGATGGGAATATGCTCATTTACCTTTATAAATAGGAGACACTCCTTTGTTAATAGGCTAGAGATAAAGAAGAGCTAGAGAGAGATCCTAAGAAGCTACCTCATATTTCTTCTCATTATTTTTCTCATCTTTCTTAGTTTGAGAGTGTGGAGAGGCTGATGTCATAACTGAGGAGCCTTATTGTCACGTATGTCATGTGAATTACCGCTAAAGAGGACAATGTGAGTATTTTTTCGTCTTCTCCATCGGATTTGAAAATTTTTAGAGATATATGTTCTCACTAAGTAATACATCTCTCATGATTCAGGCAGTTTTTCGAGTTTTATAAATTTTTTACACATCAATCATCGTACAATAACTAAATACTTAACTTCAAGAATCTGAGTTTTATTTTTGTTTTTTTGTTGCGCATGAGATGTTGATCATAGATTTCTTGACAGACATGCTATATTAGGTAAACAATTTAGATGTTTTAATGAAAGATAGTATATGTCAAGTGTAAAGAAATATTTTGCTTAGCTTCAAATGCTTATGACTTAGTTGAGCAAGTTATATCTAGAGAGATGATATGTCAATTAAGACACATCAAATGGTCTCGATACTTTTGTCCGAGGTAAGCACATTGAGCGAAGGGAGATGCTTTGCCCAATTATAACACATTTGATGCTTATGTTATCGACACAATTATAACATATTATCTAGAGAGATGATATGTCAATTATAACACATTTGATGCTTATGTTATCGACAAACATAAGATGCACGGAGAGATACTTTAATATATGTCAAATGCTTCAGATGCTTATATGTTAGGCAATTGCATCTTTAGCTGAGAGATGCTTTGACACTTTAATGCATATATCTAAGATAGATATATTGAGCTCAAGGATCAAACATCAAATCAAATAATTGAATATTGAGTCAAAAGATGGAACATCAACTAGTGTAATCAGACATCAAATTGATAGATTAATTAACGTGTTGGAGGACTAATCAATATGATAAAAAGATTGATTAACGTATCATAGAATCAATTAACTCTCGAGGATGATTCAAAGTCTTGGTCAAAGTTAATTAAGTTATATGATGGTTGTTAAATAGTTGGGTTTGTGACAATTTATAAAATACATATGCTTAGAGTCTTTTAGATAAACCCCTTAAAGAATTAGAAAGCCTAGAATACTGCAATAAGTGATTTGATCAAAATTGTGAAAGAGGCTTTTTATTACTATTGCTTGCAAATACTTCCAAAACAAATTCTTCTAGACCTATGTATCTTTATCTATTCTTTTATTTATTTTATCCATCAATATTTTTATTCATTTATTTTATAATTTTTTATAATTTATAAATTTGAGATTTGACTTATTTATTTTGAAAGACCCATGCTAAGCCTATATGTATGACATATTTATTAGGTGAATAAGGATACCATCATTATTTTTTTTTACTTTTAGATAATTTTTATCATCAACTCATTAACTCAAAAGTTAACTTAGGTGAAAAAGATTGAAGCAAGGCACTTGCTTATGTTATTTGTGTTTTTGACATATTTATTAGCTAATGAAGAATTGGTTAGTCAAAGGAAGCTTCTTCAACTTTCAATCATCAGATTCCCTCCAATATTTTTCCAATGTGCAGCCACCACATACCAAGTCAACTTTGCAATCACCAATGTCAAGAAAATTATGTTTCTGATGCAGGCTAACTCAAGGATCCATCCTACTGCCCACACACACACAAAAAAAAAAAAGGGTGGTCAAACATCTTATAGTTTGTAGAGTTTGCACTTCAAAATACTCCACCAAGACAACAACAATAATTTATCACTCCAACTTCTTGCTTTGGTGGTCACATCCCCAAGACATAAAGAAGGGCATGAACACCAGTGGATGGTGACAAGGCAAGCACCAATGGCCAATTTAAAGAGGCATGAACACAAGTGAGACAAACATCCAACATAAAAAGATAAAAAATAGTTCCAAGATTCCATATTTTTGGACCCAAATTTAGACATTTCTTTTTTTTAATTTAAGAAGTAGAGCATGTGTCCAGTTTCACCAAAATTATATAATGTTAGTATTAAAAATCCTCAATTAGGCAAGTATTATGAGACTACATCAAGAGGTAGTAGAATAGTTTTAGGTGACATTTGTTTGATGGTGCATTAATTATTCTGTTCTTAATGAGAGTGACTAATAACCATTCCATCCTTGAATTGATCCCCCTCTTTATTATTGAAAGGACATTAGATGATTTAAGAGCAATACAACTACTCCTCCTTTACATAATAAATATAAGAAATTTTATTTTATGATCATTATCCCCCCCCCCCCCCCCCCAAAAAAAACTCCTAACCTAACCCAAACATATCGGATTCGGATCCTGATCGATCCGGCCCGAATCAGACCCCAAAGTCCACAGTTCGTTTTGTCTTACCTTTCGCCTCACGTTGACCGCGCAACGATCGGTGGACACGCCTAACACGGAGCAATATGGTTTGTTTCTTGTTGCTTTGAGATTCGAACCTCACCCACTCCATGTGAGATCACAACCGTCCGTTTTCCGTGATCAACCTGGGATTCCCACAGTATCTCTGACACCGCCCGAACGCGCTTTCATCTTTAGTTTACATCGCGTCGGTCCGTCGCCGACCGTACGATTCACGCGAGTCGTCACCGAATTCGTTCTCACTCTGTCTATTTGGCACAAATACTATTTGTTTGGAGGGGTTCGGTGTAAAAATAAAGCGGCTTTGTCGAGGGAAGTATGTGTAAAAGGTTTTGGTTCGGTGGGGCTATTTGTAAAAGTTAGACACCGTTTGGGGGGCGGCGAGGAAACCAAACCACGTGACCGGGAGAAATAAAGCATGCGTTCCCTTTATTGCCGATTAGATCGCCGATTCTTTGCCCCCCCCCCTCCATGATCACCGGTTGGTCCGATGCCGAACCCGTGGAAGAAGTTCCGGGCGGGCGGGGGCGGCGGCGGGGCCGGCGGAGTGTCCCGGCTGCTCGCGGAACTCCGGCCTCCCGAGCAAGGCGGCTCGCTCGTCGTCCAGACCGGTTTCCCGACCTCCCTCGCCGACCTCGTCGTCAAGAACCGCGGCCGCTTGAAGAAGCCCTCGCGGAAGAAGAAGCTGCCTCCCTCCGACCTCGACTCCTCCGCTTATGGTCCCGTCGCAGCGACACCGTCGGACGATGCAGCTCGACCCGGCGCCGCCTTTGCAAACCGCCCCGTTCCGGTGAGTGAGGATGGCCGTTCGTCGTCGCTCGTTTCTACTGAGACGGATGGTAGGAGGTTAAAGACTGGGTTGGGGCTTCTTTTGGCAATGATGTCGGTTTTGGTGCTTCTGGCTATCGAAAGAAAGAAGCTTGTCGTGGGGATCACAGTCTCCGCCTTTGCACTCGGGCTGCTCGATCCCATGTGGTTTCAAACGCTTGGATTCATGAAGCCGTGTCCGCAGGCCAAGAGGAGACTGAATTCGGTGGTCGTCGGGGAATGGGATTTAGAAGGGAGAGGAGTGGTCTCCCCCATTAGGGAAGTTGGCATCAGTAGCTCTTCGGATACAGTAAGATCAGAAAGGAACTCGGTGGAATCGATTGATTTGGATCCGAGGAGGGAGGTTTTGATGGAAAGGAGGGATCTTGTCGGAGCTGGGAAGGCCTGCCACGAGCATGATCATCGTTCGAAGGGTAATTCGAAGGTGAAGAAGCTGTTCAGGAAGTTCGTCCCGAAGAAATTTCGCCGACGAAGTGACAAGAAGAACACACAAGAGCTGATTTCTGATTTGAGTGGAAGAGGAGCCTCTGATGGCATTACAGAAATGGAAGAAGAAGCAATAATTGGAGATGATGATAGTGATGCAGTGCTCGGTAGTGGAGATGGTCTAACCATCGATGCCTTCAACAAGGTGATCGATCACGAGAGGAAGGATGTGGAATTTAGTCAAGAAAATTTGCATGAATCTAAATCAGGGAGCTCGCATCAATTGTGTTTTTGTGCGGTGGTCCTTTTGGGACTTGTGGGTGGCAAGAGTGTAGCCCTTGTTCTAACTGTGTCATGGTTTCTATTTCACAAGTCAATCAAGACCCTGTGGAGGAAAGGAACAGATTTGTTTGTTTGATTGTACAAAAAATTTTTTTGGTTTGCCAAGTGATGGAGCTTTTTTTGTATCACCTTACTCCGGATGTTCGTGTTGGTCGTTCGAGTAAGTGAACAAAATATATGGTAAAGGTGAATATGAAATTATAGATGTTTGTTACCACTAATTCTAGCTGCTTTCTTTTTTTTTCTAGTTTAGCTCCTTTGGAAATTTACTACATTTCATTACATTATGTATGCTTTTGATCATTGATTCTGTAGTGCGAGCACCTTTCCTTTGAATAATTAACATTTTTGCAGCCTACTTTTAGACTTCCTGCTTTTAGGTTTTAAAGCCAAACCTCTCGACTCTGTCTGTTGATGGTAATTTTCTCAGAAAGTTTCTATCTTGCATCTTACTTATGTTCTCTTTTCGATGTTTCAGTAATTAAGGGAAAAAAAAAAAAGCTCCTAATAATCTTGAATGGATTAACTTAGTATCCATTTACCATAATTATTGTCCTAGTAGTAAAAATATGTGTATTAATGATGCAGAGAGGATGCTTCTTACGAACTAGGTTCTTTTTCCCACCTATTGACGAGTGACTACGTCTTCTAACAGGAGATACTTCTAGAATCAAATTAGTCACATTTTAAAGCATCAAGTCAGTTGTTGAGCATGTTACATGTCTTCATCTCCTGCAAAACCATGGTGTACTGACCATTGCCGATGGTATTTTACTGGTTCGAGCAGCAGGTTGCTCAGGGGTATAGTGATGCAAAAGTGTTTGGTAGCATACGTTGATATATATTTTTTTTAATTCTTGCAATGGACAAATTTAATATCTGAACCAGTCTGTAACTCATAACATAGAACCGGTGAAACATTTTTGAAACCCTTGAATGGTGAAAACAGCCATCAGTGAGACCTCGACGGTATGCAGGGAGGATGTTATGCATATATATCTTAATATCTATTTGTATGGATCCCACCTTCTTTCTTTTTTTCCTTTGGGCTGTTACTTGTTTTGACATATGAAATGTCGGTTTGTACCGATGTACCATATCAGTTTGCGACCTCGCCACTAGACCTGGGTTTTCTCAAGTTTTAGGACCTTGATGCTATTATAGTTTCAAGTGCAGAAAGAAAGATAAAACTTGATGGTGGTGTATCTGTTAGATGCTTATATTTGTAAATCTGAAGAAGTATGGTATAATCATAAGGTAATAGTCATCAAGTTGCATTTGATGGTCAATTTTGAGAGAGATACATGTGATGGTCAGCCATGGATGTAGATATGCATTCTCTTGGCCACATCCCACTGCTCTAGAAAATTATATTAAACTAAGGACTCTTATTGATATAATCTTTCCAGTTAAGTTCCATTCAGATTATTATTTTTTTATCTGTCTCCCTCCATGTTCCTTTCTGATCTTTTAATCAAATAACTAAACAGACTGCCTGATCTGTACTTTATTATGCTTGTTCAATCAGAATCTGCAATAACCAAATTAAGAACTCATTTGATAACATATATTGACGGCTTGAACCCAACCTACAAAATTCACAAAAGGGAACTGATTTTACTCCGTTGAACACATCTTCTGCAGGTTAACCATAAAGTTCTTGATTCTCAAACTTAACCCAATAATGTCATTGCAAGCAGAGATATGCTAGATAGCTTGTTTCTATATGGTTTTACCACATTTCTTGCTTCTTATTGAGCGACTCTCATTTTCATTCTTTCGGGGTGGTGGTGCTGGTCCGTAATATGCATTGTGATCGGATCTGCTACTGGAAATATTTCTGGAATTCTAAGTATACTTCATATCCTTACTAGTAGCTGCTCTACATTCAATTTTAATTATCGAACATGATTGATTTTTCTTCTGCCGCTTCAAATATATTGCAGAATTGTGAAAGGTGATGCGAATCATTGAGCGAGAAAGGACAATATTCAAGGATGCCATGCCATGTTAAGGACCAAAACTGATTTGTGGCTTGATCTTTCCAGTAGGTATTTTTCATTTACTTCTATTTCACTGATTTCTATATTTTGTTGATGGAAATTTATTGATTTGATAAGCACATAACTTGTGATACAAGCATATGATGACTACATCATAGAATGCCTTGTTAACTGGAAAATGATGACCATGCTAGGTGTTGTTTGATCATCACTGGTTAGATTTGTAATTAAGATTTCTAAATGCCAGGTGGTCTATTTAGCATTCTATGCACTCCATGGAGAAGCATCCAAAGGTCCTTTTACCAACATCAAAGTAGTAGGAAGTGGTGCATCATTACAGATGCCACTATCATGGACAAACATATTGTTTGATCAAACCGAATACTTCTCTGTCCCAGATGTCTATCATTAGCGGTCATCTTGGAACCAGATCTAGTTTTACGATGTTGGACATCGACCTTGGAAGGTCATCCTGTTTTTTGAAGATTGTAAACATGGTTATGGACTAATGTCAGTCTAGTTATTGGTTCACATATAGGCATCATCAATATCAGCGACATGCAATCTCTATTTGATTGCAAAATTTGTTTACGCCTTCTTTCTTCTTCCTTCTCCTTACTGGTTGCTTCAAAATGGGTACTACTGAAAGCTGATTGTAAATGTTCCCCTGCATTCTAAAATCCTTTCACAATTCTGTTCATACTGATAATACGGCCATCAAATTTGAAGAACTTATCCTGACTAGAGATTATGTGGCTCCTACAGGAGTGCTCTTCATTTTTATCTTCAAACATCGTATGTACGAGATGATGCTTTGGCATTATTGTAGGTACTCTTCGCCTTTCTCTTGAGATTTCAGCACTCTCCAGATATTCCGATGCTCCAATTCAGTCAAATGAGGTGTGCAATGCTGTGGTTTTCCGGTGCTGCTTCTCTGGTTATTAGCAACTGTCTTGCATCTTGAACATGGAAGCTTCTTTCATCTTCCTTTTTGATACCACATTGTCTCAATCATAGTCATATGTACAAAGTGGCTATACCAGAGGATGAAAGAGTACAAGGCCTCAGCAACTCATGCACTACACAGGGAGATCTGTGATGACACCTAAGCTATCAAAGTGCTTGGTGCTATGATCTATGACCTGAACTCATGTTACTTGACAGCATCAAATTAATTTGGATTCCCTGAGCCAGACAAAGCCTGGAAGAGTTTAAAGGCTTCACTAATTCATGCACTGTTCAGGAAACAACAAGTTCATATGGTCTAAGAGATCTGTGAATGGCATCTAACACATCAGATTGCTTGTCATGATCTGTAACCTCAGCTCATGTGTCACTTGGTGCCATCAAAATAATCTAGATTTCCTGTGCTAGGAGGCAAGAACAGTAAAATTGTACTGATGCTTCACATTCTTTCTGGAGTCTAAAAAAATGAGAAAACTCAAATGTGTGGCAGGAAGACTCTGTCTAGTTTCCAATTGAATGGAGTTCTATTAATCTAAGATACAGTGTCACGAAAACATTTAAAGGTAAGATTGTATACGTAAATTTTTAATAATAAAATTATATATGCAAATGTTTTTTTTTCCCCTGCAGATATAGCATTGGTGGTAGGCTTGTTATTAAAGAAATATTAATATCAATATAAGTTTTGTTACTTATGACCAAAAGATCTTTTTTGATAAATTATGTAGGTGGTCTTTTTTTCAGCGTCTTCTCTATTTCTCAGTTCTTCTGTTTCATTTCACAGTCGTTCTGATGCTCAAACAATTTTTTTTTTCTTTCTCGTTTTCACTTTTATCAAAGACATTAGGAAGGAGTCGCCAAGTCAAAGTCGAAGTCAAATTTGGACGACTTGGTAGTGTACGAAAAAGTCTGCATCTTTCCTTTCTCCACGGCAGCGCTCAATCCAACACACAAATCCGAGGCACGAGAAAACCTCCTACGCCCTTCAGGCCTCTGGGATCACAAATCTCACAGAGATCCGGCCGAACCTCGTCGGGTACCCATCGGCCGACAACAACGAGCCGGAGGGGCAGAAGATGACCTTGTAGTCGCCGCCGCCGGGGCAAGTGAAGGTCGAGGTGGCGTCGTCCGTCGGGTAGCTGTAGGCGTCGGGGCAGTTGCTCTTGAAGAACTTGGAGTAGGTGGTCGGCGCGCAGCTGCCGGAGTTGCAGCAGTACTCGTCCGTCTTGAACACCGTGCATGCATTGTTGCAGCCGCCCGGCGCCTTCAGCACGGCGGGGCACCGCCCATTGATGTCCGCCGAGCACCGGATCGCGCTGCAGTTCCCTGTGATGGGGCCGAACTCCATGGGCACGTTGAAGCCGTCGACGAGGGAGATGTCGAAGAAGTCGAGGTTGTTGAGCTGGTTGACCGCGAACTCCGCGAGGCTGTTGGGTGGGCTGCCGTACGCCTGGCACTCCAAGACGCCGCCGCAGTCCCCGGTCTGGCACCTTCCACGGCCGCTGCCGTCGAAGGAGCAGCCGGTGCGAGCCCAGATGCGGCCGTTGAACGACGTCCCGTTGGTGGTCACATCGATGACATCGATGACCCAGGTCTGGCCTTGGTCAAGCTGGAGGCCGCCACCGGGGATGGCTGCAGGCCAGACGGTGTAAGGGCATCCGTTGACGATCTCGAACCTGACGGCACGGGAGAGGGGGAGGAGGAGAGCGAAGAGGAGGAAGGAGAGAATGGTTGAGGAAGCCATTGAGATCAGGAGAGGCTGCAAAGAGGTCAAACAAGCTCATATGGTCATCTCAAACGAGCAGATACAAAAAAATAGGATCACGCAAGGGATCCTACAAGAAGAAGAAGTGCGACTTTTTGACTTCAAACTGCGACTTTTTGACTTCAAACTGCGACCACAAAAGTTGGACGGAGACTTCCCGGAGTCAAGTCAAGCGGCGCCACCACGACAACTCCTCGTCCAGTTGTCGTTGATCTTTTCGCCGCCGACGTGGAGCGCCCAGGTGTCGTCGGGGCCCAGATGGTGTAGAAGGGCACTGGTTGATGACGTGGAGGTGGCGACAGTTTTTAGCACTATAATGTAAATTTATCAAAACTATTTCCTGATATTATTAGGGTTAGAATATTCCTAAAAATCAATAAGATAAACATAAAAATACGATCGCGATGGGACTCGAACCCACAATCTCCCGCTCCGGAGGCGAGCGCCTTATCCATTAGGCCACGCGATCTTGATGTTGTTTTGTTTGATAGCATATATTACTTATAGAAAACTTTATACGTTCTTCCAAACAATTAAATCTGCATTTGATGTCCATTCCAAACAATTAAGCTGATTACTGGTGACAACAACTATTAATTTGATAGTTTAAATATTCTTATAAAATAAAAACAAAAAGTATTCAATTACCATCATGATTAAATTTTTAAAGATTATTAATATCAACTAAAATTTACACATCTTATGTATAAGCACATGTAAATTTTTCGGGGTTAAAGCTAAGCTTTATATATATAAAGTCAAGCGGAAAGGTCGGAATTTTTACTGGTCGTTGAGCTCTTCATTTTGTAGGTCAACTCTCTGTGTCAAATTTGTCAAACACATGGCCTAAATAAAGCACTTAATGTACAATCATTTCAGATGACATTATCGTTTGTGTTAGTTGACAAGAGCATGGACTTCAGTAGGATACAAAAGGAAAACTTCATCTGGACTTTGTCTCTACTTTCTACCACTTCAATTTATGGCCATGATTTACTCTGGAAAGCATGTCATCAAACAGAAGTCAACAACAAAGCCCTAAATATCCAGCCTGTTCAAAGCAGGTGCATCGATGACAGATTAAATAGAAACAGTAACAAAGAATGCATACATCAGGAGTTGTCCAGATGAACAACAGCATACATTTGTTAAGATGAAACATGGAGTTCGTTCTTACCTACCAGAGGTGATGCTGATTTATCCATTCATCCTCCATTTGATGATTACAGGATACATTTGATGATTATAGGTACTCATTAATAATTAAAGGACACTGCTTTATTACCAATAAAGTGTTCAAAATTTTCGCAATTATCTCATGTACAAATAAATAAGCATGTCCTCCCTTGCATTTTCTCATGATCTGCTCTCAGAATGAGATATGGTTCCATCAAAACACCAAAGAATTCAAGCAGTGGTGACAGGGGTGTCAGATTGTGATCCCCACTCGGTCCAGGATCCATCATAGACTGCCACATCAGTCTTTCCAAGCCGATGCAAACCCTAAAATTCCATGAATTTGATTGATTATCAATATGCCAATGTCAAATTTTGTAGATAATCATTTTTTAATTGAAATGAATTAACTTACTAAAGCAAGTAAGCAAGCGGTCACACCAGTACCGCAGGAGGCAACCACAGGTTGGTCCATTGTGATTCCTGCAAAAGATGAAAGAAAGAAAGAGGTGACTTCCAAGTGCAGCACTAGAAGCAATTCTCTATCTTACAGAAGGTGCAAAGTTCTTTTTTCCAATGTCATTGTTGACTCGAGAAGTACCGAGTGACCCTAATAAATTACCATCTGCAAGATTTACATTTGGATATTTACAGGAAAATATTAAAACTTACCTGCTTCCTCGAATCTTTTGGTAAGTTCATTTGCCGGCAAGAGCATTTGTGAGCTATCCAGCATCTGCAGAAAAGGTACATCGTCCATTGAAATCCCACAGTAAAAGATTTATTATTGAATTTTTGCAGAGGTCAATCTACACGAAAAAAGTTTAAAGCTAGGCAAGAACCCCATTTGTTGTAATACAGTTCTTAGTTAAAACAAGGTGTAGGCTTTGCTCCTGACAAATGCCAAAGTCTTTTAGGGGCATGCCTCCATGTAACAAATAAATTTTAAATCATACAAAACTCTGGTGTAAAAAATGGCTAGGGTCCAAAAATCAGTAAAGTGCATTATGATAAGGTCTTACCAACCATCATACACTGTTGGGGAACACAAATCTCCAGAAGGTTAAAATGAATAATAATAAGATGAACGAGGAACCTGTGCTCAACAGAAAAACTTGTCTTCGCGTCTAAGGCCAATCATTTGCATCAAAATAAAAGCTTATTTAAAATATAACTGCAGTTCTGTAACAAGAGGTGATGGAACTAGCGAAGATATCATATCAACACATAAGAAAGAGCACATAGTAAAAGACACAATGAAACTTATAAATTCCTACCTGGCCAAAAGGAATGCATTTGCTGCCAGGAACATGACCACCTCTGATTCCCTTCCGTGGCTCAGGAGCTACACCATCAAACCTGGTATACATTCAAGACATCTTTTGTATTCAATCGCTTCTCAGTATGTGGTGGTTTATATTTTGATCAAAAGCTTTATGTACCGTTCTGAGAAGAAACAGTCAAAGAAAAAATGAGGGACAGTATTATAGTGGAGATCTGAAGGCACAAAATATTATAATTAGAAAGAAAAATGAGGGACGGTATTAGACCCAGTCTCAAAAAATGTCACAATGTCTCATCTTTGCTGTCTTACAGGTTGTTCTGATCGACCCACCAGACTGCTGATCACCTTCAATTCCCAACACTTGCATCCAATGATTTGATAAACATTTTAAGAGTAGGTTTTATTGGTACTTTAATGGATTTGATATTGGTTCTTGGCTTGCGAATAAACAATCCTATTGGGCATCAGGTCTTCAACATCTTAATAAGATCAAGTCCTTTATAATTTTTCAGAATAAAGAATAGTAGATTCCAACCATAGATAACAAAAGAAATAAGATTAGAGCAGAATGTCAATGATGTCCAACACGTGCAATGGGCACAGACATATAAGCAAGTTAGGTTCAATGTAATAGACCACTAAATTCAATGATTTCATGTTTATTTGATTGGAGCATTAATTTGATAGGATAATGAAAACAGTTGAATCAAAACATTTCAACCAATATATATATATATATATATATATATATATATATATATATATTTCTTACAGAAATCACAAATACATCATAGGGCTGTAAATTTCCAGAAGGCCAATCTGACAATAAATCAAAATTTATGATGCAACCTTGAAAGGAAGGACTTGAGTATAATGTATAAGAAAAAATCAAGGATGATTTAGCATGTCAAAGTATTAAGATAAAAGAAATTATATTGAAATATTATGACTTAAACAAGACAATGTATTAAGAAATTACCTCGCCTTTGAACGAGCATCTATATGCTGATATGCTTGTCCTTCTATGTTTTGCTTAACCTGAAACAAGTAATTACATTTGCTTTGTGCTAAGGGCCATTACCAACAACATCGTACAGAAAGAACTATTGTCCAGCCCACAAAGAAAAAAAGAACTCTTCAAAAACTTTTCCATAAACATTAGAACTTAAGCTAAAGATTAGAAGCATTGATACCAATGAAAACTGTACGAGGACAGAAGGGTAATAAACACCAGCATTTGGGTTCTGAATAATACAAGCACCTAATTATTTTAATAGGTTCGTCCAAGATAGCCAGAATCAATTATAACTTGGGCGAAACATGGTCTACACTCTTATGTTAAAATATTTGCAACAAGTACATCCAAAAGTCTGAAAGTATGAAAAATAGTAAAACTTATTCCCAGTAAGATACAAACAATCTAAAATTAATGCGTAAAGAAAAGCCTAAAACCGTATCAATTAACAGAACTATTTAATCATACATATAAAGTTAAGTCCTAATCCAGCCATAGCACTTTTCAGCCCAAGGAATACTCCGAAGCAGTATGAAACGAGTTGCATGTACCTGTCTGCAGTGAGCTGGCCTGTGGACCTCCCCCATTACGAGTAGTCTGGTGGTTTGACCATATTAAAAAAGACACGCCTCATTGCAAAATCCTCCACTGCCATGCGAAGCCACTGCCTAATCGGTATGTGTCTCTTCTCCTCTTCCTCCCTTCTCTTTCTCCATCGCCTCCACTCCTTCCTCTACCTTTTTCCTCCTATTCCTCCACCACCTCCTCTTCTTCCTTTCTCTTCCTTCTTCCTCTTTCTCCACTGCCTTCTCTTCTTCCTTCCTCTTCCTTCTTCCTTCTCTTCCTCCACTGCCATTTGTTCCTTCATCTTCTCCTCCTTCCTCTTCAAGTCACACCATTACGTAATTGTCCGACCAAAGACCTATACGAGTCTGGTACCCCGAAACAAGGTTCCTTGTTTCAGCCACAATAACTTGTCGAGATGAATTAGATTTGTCCATCTAATGTGTTCAACATGTTCTCAAAGAAGCCGTGAATCGTGTGTAGCATACCCTTGAAAAAAATCTCATCCGAATGCAATGTTGTGCCGATAAGCATTACCTAATCTAACAATTAAACATTCCAACATTTAAGCACTAAAGAATACAAGCATAGTTACAATCTCAGTTTCCTCACATCTGCATGAGATTAAATTATAGAAAAGGCTTTTTTCCTGGAATGTGATCACATATCAGCCACCAAGTAGGAAACTTAAAAAGTATATCCTATCAGAACACAACAGTTGATACCAACTTATGAAAATTATGTCAACTCTAAGCCTACAAGCTAGCTCAAGATCACCAGAAAGGGAAACAATTATCTGAAATAATTAATGGAGCAGACATGTGGCTGGCAGAGAAAGGATACAGATATATCATTGGGTCAGAGCTGACAGATACAAATATATGGAGCAGCCAAGATGATAAACGGAGGCACAACGAAAGCGTAAAGTGGCCCAGTAGCAAGAAATTGTACAAACAACAGATGATGGACACAGAGAGAGAAACCATGAAGATTATCATAGGACAGATGCAAATTTCTCACAACAAGAAAAGTGAAAAGCAGTTCTAAGGAATAAATAAATGTTGTAAACAAAGAAGATGGAGAGGGAAGTCAAGAATCAAACGCGCTCCAATTCCATTATTTTTTTGTCTTAACTTAACATTATCTCACATAGGACCCCATTTCATCTCTCCTTCTATCCCTTCATCTAGATTTCATCTGGTAGACTTGTAGCATACCACTCCATTTCCACTTAGATAACCCAACCACTTGGAAGGACCCAACAGCCAGAGTTTGCTCCCTCTTCAGCAGATCATCCAAACAGGATCACAACATAATATATTTTCTCACCTGGGACAGAAGTGATCCTGACACATCTTTCACCAGGAGTAAGAGTGAATAATGACATGACAAGGATCTCAAAGTAAATCCTCAGCATTCAAGAGTGATACAGTAAACAGAGGTCACAATACATGTAACGCAATGATGAGAGGTTTGAATTAACCTTATTCTGGGTTTCTATCAGGGTATGTCAACCCATTTAGCCAGACCATACAATGGGTCACACTCATGTTGAGGAACCAGACCCCAAACAACATGTTCAACATTACGATAAAATGTGCTGTGTTCAGTTTTACATGTCACCATCTCTGATCAAACATGTTACTAACAAATGCGGAGGCAGAAGCTGTAGTAAAACAGGTTTTGTCCTCAAAGTCTGAAGTGAAAAATATAAAAACAAGAAAAATTCACAGAAATCCACCAATGCCTTACATTACATTTACTCTACAGCACGATTCTGCAAACAAACTACAGTTTACTGCTTCCTATGCAATGAAGGTCAGTTTACTCTCTGTCTCAGAGGACTTGTCTTTATTCAGTTATCCTGGTCATTTCTGTTGCTTATCTGTCTAGACATAGTTCACACGAAAATTTGTGAAGATCTTGGCAAGTATGTTATGATATGCTATTTTTCACTCGCATGTCATATATGATCACCTCTTCTGTTTAGTCAACAATTGCACTGCATATTATTTTTTTGTTCTTTGCTTGAAGACATCCAATCTGGGAGCACATGGTTATCCTGTTAACATTAGTAGTTTTATCCTTAGTTTTATTAGCTTTTCTTTAAAACCGGAAACAGTCTCTGTTTGCAAAGATTAGATTGTATATTGATCCTTTGCAGACTCCATGTTACATTGTATGTCAAATTACATTGCATGTGCATGAATAGGCACTTATCTGTCTATTCATTCTTCTGTTGGATGACAATTTCCTAGCAGAGCAAGTGTCTGGATGCAATTTACGTAGTCTGAAAAATATGTACTGGAAACAAATAGTATTTACCTGATCCAGCTTCCATACAAGATGAGGCTGAAACTTTACTTCAAATGTTGAAGATCCAACCTGCATAGGATAACTTCCTAAGAGTTGTACATTATCACAATTCCTTATCAAGATGATACACTCAGTTAAAAAAAATAGCTAATATCAAACATTCTCATATTTTGGCACAGGAACAAATGTTATGCATTTGACTGTTGTCATTAGCAGATAAAGATAAACATATCACAAAATATGACGTGTTCTGAAGATTTTGTGAATTAGTCAGTATTAAGACCAAAATCACTAGTAATAGGAAAAATTCCTTAACTACATTTGTCTTTTTCTAACTAAATTATCTTCCTTTTTGCTATTATCTAAAACATAAAGAACCAACATGCAGATATAGCTTCCATGAATAAAGATGCAAATATGGAGAACTTAGAGAAATGTACAAGATAAATGTGTTAACCTCTATCCTCCATTTTGATAATGTTTCCCACCCACACCCAGACAAACACATATTAATTTGCTTTCGTAATATAAGTGATTAAATGATTTATAATTGAACTGATTCACAAATGCCAAGTTTAAACATCAACATCAAATCATTGTCCAAATAATCAAGTCGATTTAAAAAGCCAAATCAACATGACCCATAGGGAACAACAAAGAAATAATGAACAAGCTTGAGATACTGGAGACAATATGTGGTCCACAAAGCAAGCAAAACATCCAACGGATAATTATATTTTAGAAACAAATATAAATATGAAAAGCAACAAATTTACTAATAATATTCTTTAAAAGGCTTAGATTAGTAAACGTACCACCTTTCCATGATAAACCTTTTCAATTGCTTCACTAGCTGCACTAGCTTTTAAAATTGCATCTCCAGAGGCACTGGACTCGACATCATATCCGGACGCACGCCACTGCGGCAAACCTCCATCCAGCACCCAAACCTTATCATGTCCAAAAACTCTGAACATCCTGCAGTCAATGTTAAAAATCTGTAAATATAACTTCGCTCAGATAAAGAGAAGAATAAGTTGATCAATAAGTTAATATTAGAAGTTTTCCAGTTGGTAGATGTTATTGACCCAAAAATATTAACTAGATATTATTAAATAACTCTTTAAACTTAACCATTATTCTCTCAGTTTTAGATGACTATCTACTTTTTGGGCCAATAACACGAGAACCAATAGATCTACAACCATCATTCTTTTTTCTGTTATTTGTTTGCTTAAATTCTCAATCATAAATTAATCAGTTAGTTCAAAAGTTGAACAAACTAATTATAAAAATTGTTGAAGCCTGAACAACTGATCCATATCATCCAACCCCACTGATGCTATCTGATCCCAGAAATTCTTCATATCACTAATCGTATTTCCATTCCTGAATCTAAAAACCTTGAGCACCACCATAAGGCTGAATCTCATTTAATTTATTTGTTTAATAAAATACACGAAACTTATTTTGCAATAATTATCTTCACAAACAGATAATTTTGTATAATTTATAAATAACTAATAAAGTTGAGAAAATATTTTAAATACAATTGCATTACTTATCAAAGTTCTGCAATATGATACTTACCCAATAGTATAAACATCCTCTTGCTTATCAGCTTTAGATAGAACTATTTTATCCAAAACAAACACATTACTAATTGCCATGCTAATATATGTCTTACCACCACACACGAGCTGCACTGAATATTCCCTTTCCATCATAAACAACCACCCCATCTCTGTTATAAATCCCAAGTGCAGAAACTGCAGCAGCAAAAGCTTCTCCTGATGGCAACATATGTGGCAACTGATACATATTACTAGTGTTAGTTGCTATCCATGTCATAAGTACTAATCAATGGAGGAAAAAAACAAGTGATATCTACTGAACCAAACATTTGACTCAGGACAACTGAAAAGATGCACTATAATAGATGGGTATACCATAATCTTTACCTTCTTTTACAGATCATGTTGCGAAAAGATGAAAAAGATATTAAAACTTCATTGTCACTACTCAATAGTATATATAATCATTGCAACTTTATCTTTCTTTAATTGCTAATCTCCAACTTTATTATAAAATGGATTATTGTTTAATCTGGAACCAATCAGAAACCATTTTATATCTATCTATTACAGAACAGATATTTCGTGGGCAACACAAAATAATCAAAAGAGAATGATAAGTTTATAGCAAAAGCCATGATATTTTTTAAAAATTACCAGTACCAAAATTATGAAGCTAGTTTTGGCTTCCCAAATGAAAGAAAATCGAACATGGATGAACTGGAAATGAGTAATTTGTTTACAAGTTATTATCAAGAAAGTACAGATTAATTTACTGATGAAAGTTAAAAGGTGGAGAAAGGGTCAAAAGAATGACAAAAAAAAATGAAACTTTGCATGATAACTGCTAGCTGCAATTAAACAGGGAAGAGATAATATAAGAACTTTTCATCATAAGAACATTAAATCTTGATAATTTAAAAAAGATATCTTGTTACAGAAAATATTTCTTCCATAGGATTGACTTAAATTAAATCTGGATCCCACAGTAGCCATTGGTACACCAAGATTTGTCTGAGATCACCACCATCCTGACATGTCCATTGCAATTAGGAAATTTTCATACTTATCCCACAATAATTACGGAACAACAAAAATATCCATCAAGTTGGTTTCACATATATATCCTCCCAAACTTCAACATTAACAAATATATCCCTGATGTTAAATACTATGGATAGGCTGTTAGAAACAAGTCATTAGTTGTCAGAGTGACCAAAATGCCCTTCTAAAAAGAGAACCTGCACATGTACAACCTAACCAAGGACAATTCCAAGGATTAGGTTCGGTTGATTGATTTGGTTAAATTTTATCCGTCTTGTTTCAAAATTTTTCTTACTTCAAGCTATATTCATTATTCCCTACTCTCAAGGAATATGTATGAATGTTTCCCTTACATGTAGAGCAATTGGGTGTTTCAAGTATACTATACAACCATTTCACAATTAAGACACTTTCTGGACAGTTCTACTGAAACATAGGATGAAAGCAGGTCAGCTAATATCTGTCCATAACTGTAAAATATGCCTCAAATGGAAATCTGTCACTAAAACATCATGTAGAAGCTCTCTTAGATTACATTTGATAAGATCCATTTAATTTGATCTCATCCACATATATCAAAGTAGTCACATTTCTCTTTTTCTTGTCACTTTTCTTCCTGCTTATTTCCATTGCTCTGTCCATGACTTCCATTCTGAATATGTCCTTTCTTGGTTTAAGTATGGCCTCTTTATGGTCTACACCATAGTCACTATCCCACTTATTGTCCTTTATCATTCATGTATAGTGGCAGAAATACAGTGCAGAATTACTGTTTGATGCCAAAACATCTGCTACCTACTGTAAGGACCAATAGCACATAGATAATTAGATAAAACTTGTGGATTTTGATCTAGAGAATGTAAACACTATAAAAATAGTGTTCTTAGTTCATATATCCACATAACATATATAGATATCTGACATACACATATACATGGACAAATATATATTAAACATTATCTTGATCATATTTGTGGATATACACGTCCACATATATGATTATAACATACAAGAAGTTTGGGAAAAGAAAACCTTTGGTCAAGATCACAACAACCAACAAGAAAATATACATTTGTATTCACCTATGTTTATAAGCATGCAAGTATTACCATAATCCACAGTTCCTAAATATATGCACTTCCTAAATATGCTAAATATAAAACAGAAGGAAAAGCCAGGGGCAGTTGCATGGGCAGGACTTGTGTTACCAAGAGAAGTTGCTTGTGTGCATGTATAATTTGCAAGGACTAATTTTCAGTATTTGCCACACTTACCAAATCTAAACCACAAGAAAATCAATGTAAAAAATCAGGAAATTTCATCTTACATTAGATGCTCTGTCTGATATTCCATCAACGTCGAAAAACAATGCACCAGGTATATGAGCCATCTGAAAAAGAAAAGATGAAAAAACTATAATACTAAAAACCCTGAAAGTAAACAAATAAGGCACAGAAATATACTCCAAGGTTGTATAGAGAAGCTGAAGAATATCACATTGCCTACAGGAGGAACGGACCATTGACACTAAAATCAACTGGCACTTAGACTGACTGAACCTTAATAATTTTCCAGATAACTTTAACCTTCTTCAACCCACAACCTCTAATTTATAGACAATACAATCCTTTAAACCATAGCTAACAAGGGTTTAAATCTCAGACTGATACCAGTTTAGGTAACCACTAGACCAGTATGGCACAGGTATATCGTGCAACACAATTACTTATACCACCAGATATCATGAATAAAATAACAAAAACATGAATAGTAATAAAATGGTACTGAGCTATGTGTTTTGACAATGGTAATTGATAGGATTGGTAAACACCGGTCTGTACAAATGATTTTTATTTCGTACCATACCGCTCAGTATGAGTGGTACGTACCGGTCTAATAGCCTCTAGGCATGTGGACTGCCTACTACCAAGCGGTACCAAATTTTTATGGACAATTTAACAATTTAAGGGCGTCAGAGACGAGCCGTGAAAGGAATGATTTTTATCAGTTCCTCCCCAAGATTCCTGATCAGAACAACCTCTTTAAGTTGCTTCGTTCTAGCTGATAACATAGTTTAATTAATTTGCATTGGATATGGGTGGTTTCATGGGAAGTTGGTTCTTGAAGCTGCTCTCATGGTGAAGAGGCAGAAGCTGTAGGTTCAGATCTTTTGTGAGAAAAGAAGCTTCTTTTGATTTGAAGTGGTAGCAAAGAGAGGGCAGTTGGGAGTCGAGAGGAGGGAGGAAGAGACATGATGTACGGGTCTCCTTCGATGCAACCGTCGAAAGATCTCAACCTTCCTTACACACACTATCACGAACAAAAAATTAAACAAAGTGTTCGACGTAATGCTCATGTTTGTCCGTGTCTTTTGATTTTTGTAAATGCTTTGTACAACAAGTAGCGGGCTTGCAGTAGGCTTGGTAGCCCTAGTTTGGTTAGCTTTTATGGCCGGTTTCGGCTTGTAAATGAGAGTCGTGCCATGTGGACACTTGTGGGGACTTCGGTCTGTAATGGACCATGATCCTTTGTGTGCGATCGTTCAGAGCTTCTAAAGTCTATGGTTGTAATTTGTATTGGCTATATAAAGTGTTTTCTAAAGTGTTTGCTTGTGGACCCCGTGGGAAGTGCTTCCTCTAACCCGTTTTCTCTTTTGTAGGTCCTAAGGGACCCTAGGAGGTTTTGAGGAGGCTGACCTTTGTAGACGGACACGCAAGAGTACCGCACAGCTTAGGCAAAACCAGCTAAGTCTGTGATATTTTGGTATCAGAGCGGGACAAGCACACATAGAAACACTTGCCATGCAAACGTGAGGGACCTAGCTGGGCTGTGTGGAGAGCAGCTAGCACACGCAACCGTTTGGGGGAAACAGACATTGAGATGTAAGGAAAGGAGTCGCTCAGAGGAGTGTGCATCCATGATTGACATTCAGAGGAATGGCCAACCCTTTGCGCGAGAGGCACCACGAGGACAAGCAAGCTAGGAAGAATGTGTAGCGCACAAAGGTTGGGATGACTGAGTTCGAGCTACGACTCGAAGTTGGCAACCAAACTTGATGGTACCCAAGGCAAGCGGGGCGCTTGGTAAAAGATAAGATCGTGCAGAAGTGGGATGTGTTGTGCAACGACCGAAAGAGTTGTGCAAAACTCATAGAGGTGAGGGAATTATAACTCGAAGAATTTAGTACTCATGCAAGGGCTTGTATGTGAACGATGGAGTGTTCGTGGCCATCCCAAGACGCGATCGAAACTCGGCGCCATGGAGCATTGAAACTTTCTCTTCGACATAGAAAGGATACGTCCGTAGGAGACTAAAGTTTGCAATAAGTTCAGCACGTTGCTAGGCCTTGATGGGTGTAGAGGAGAAGTCAACAACTTGTAGGGGCAAACTCGATGGTAAAGCGGAGAGGAGCATGATCTCGAATGAGGTAATGCATTGGTAGATGCATTGCGAGATCAAGTGGAGGAGCGACCAATGGCAACATCATCCGAAGGCACACTTAGAGTCGATGTGGAAATCAAACTCAACGGAGGGCTGACCCGTGGAATGGTGAGCGTGAGGCGACCATCAACGCAAAGCAAATCGAGGAACAGAGCAACTTGGGTGGAACTTAGCGAAGTATCGAAGCTGCATGAAGGGAGTCGACGTAGAAGATAGAACATGGAGCGAAGGCACAGAGCTTTCCTTGGACAGAGATCGAGGACATAAACTCTTATAGAGGCAAGAGTGGGATCATGTCGTTCCATGGGTTCTTCATTCTGATGGGACGGACTCATCTTGTATGGTGCCAAAGACGAAGGAAGCTTCGAGGCACATGCACCTTGTTTCAGGGATGCATTTGACAGAGGAACTAAGGTGACTCAACTTGAAGAGGCGAAGTTGGGACAGAGGCCTTAGCATGGGGCAAGAGGATGTACAGGCAGGTACTCTTGAAGAATATGCCACAGTGCTGTCATTCGAGTTGTCATGAAAAAAGCAATGCGCAGTGGAGATTGTGTTGGTGGGGGATGATGCACCAATTTCAGCAAAGTCGGTGGACTTCGTATGCTACTAGGCGATGGACTGTCCTAGAACGATGTTTCATCCTGGTGTGATCCGAGAATAGGTGGGCGAAGGTGAATTGCCAAAGGAGTGAACACAATCGGAGGTGGCGGAGGCCCTACGATGTGTTGGCAGAGGCCACACATGGAGAGATCACAGTTCGAGTTCATCACACAAGAATCTAAATGCAATAGAGATGTCACCAGGAGGCGATATGGTGCAGCAGGTCATGGTGGAATAGTTCAAGGCAATACAACACACGCGAGAGATGTCCCGTGAGGGACGTGATCATGTGGAGATATAATCAGGAGCTACTGAGAGCTCACTTCGGTGAACAACACAACGGCAAGGACTATGGATTCAAGGAGTAAATGCTATGGTACTGCAGAGGTGGGTCTTCCGTGTAAGTGCATCGAATCTTGCATCGGATGAAAGCCTTGGTCATCAGCATATAGGGGTTGTGTACCACCGAGGGAGAAGTCAGATTGCGGGTACCAGTGAGTCCCATGGAGGGGACTTGATCATACAGAGGTATGGTCGAAGCGGCTGGAGAGTTAGACTACTTCAGTGCTCACATTCACTTAAGGGAGCTCGGCAAGTCAGAGGACAAGGCCGAGTAAGCGAACATGGCTACCAAGGAAGCTAAGGAGAACAAAATTGGTGTGAGCCCTGCAATAATATGGCGGAGGTCATATATATAAGTTGCAGTCTGTCTTTCCATCAATCAAGGGAAACTGCTCAAAGAACACAGGGGTGTTCAAGCAGGTGGTCGAAAGGGGCGAGGAAGCAACGATGAGTCTAGAGGGGTTCAGCTACCCAAAAGCAAAGTGTCGGTCAGAAAGGTGGTGGACTCGAAGGAGTGCCACAGTGCCGCAAAGGTGGATCTACCGATCGTGAAGAAAGGAATGCAAGTGGTCGAAAGGGGTGAAGAAGTGACGATGAGTCCAGAGGGGCTCAGCTACCTAAAAGCAAAGTGTCGATCAGAAAGGTGGTGGACTCAGAGGAGTGCCACAGTGCCGCAAAGGTGGATCTACCGATCGTGAAGAAAGGGATGCAGATGTAAAGCAACGAATAGTAGGGCCATGGGCTTGGCAACGCTATGGTACCGCAGAGGCGGGACTTCCGTGGAGTCATAGATCCCTTGCTCTCATTGAGGGAGAGCATTGATCGTGAAAGGGGCCGAGGAGGTGGAAAATGCAGAGGCAAACTCCAAGTGTCAAGACAAGGCAGAAGGGCAGAGGCTAAGGAACTTCATAAAACTGGTGTCAACGAGCTTTTCATCAAGATAGACGAAAGTGGGGGACTTCGGGTTGATGCAGGAGTGCTTAACCAAGGAACGAAGTAGGCAGTACGTAGTGTTGTGTCTTTTCTACTCAGAGGAGTAGGCGACAAAGATGATGGAGAAGATGGTACAATCCCAGAGGCGACCAAAACTATCAAAGACTTACTCCAAGTTGGGGGACTCCAAGTTGGGGTAAACTTTTATTTTTTTTCGAGCAAAACTTCTTGCATTCGGGAAGTTCGATGGCAGTGGGAAGGCGAATCACAGTAGCTAACTCAACGCAAGAAGTGCAAACACTTCAAGTGCTTCGAAAGTGTGAGCAAAGAATAGACAAAATGCTGGTAAACAGCTCGATGCATGAAGTACAACCTCGAGGAGGCGGGCGAAATCAAACAACCTTTGCCTTCTCATCTCAAGAGAGTGGGCGAAACCGAGTTCCCCAATTCTCGTACCTCGAGGAGGCGAACGAAATCAAGTAATCTTTGACTTCTCAACTCAAAGAGAATGGGCAAAATTTAGTACCACGATTCTCTTATTTATCTAACAAAGGAGCTCTGCACACGTTCAGTGACCCTTCGAGGATAGCTTATGGAAGACAATAGTTGTCAAATCCTCACCGTTGGTGATCAGTACTACTAAGAGTAGATTGTCTGCTTCATTTCCTAATAGTATGCCAATCGAAAGCGGGAGTGATGCGAACCTACTTGGAAGTAACAACTAAGTTGAAGAAGAATTGATGAGCATTTTTTTGTGAAGGAAGGACCTCAAAAACTTTAAAGTCTGCGAGATGATGCTCGTTAAAGCTCCTACAAGCATCCATCCAGTTCAAGCGACATGAGATGTTTGAGATACTGGCGAAAAACAAGGAAGGTCTTTTCCTTTATCAAAAGAATCCACAAAAATCAACAAGGATCAGCACAACTCAACTGACCCCACACCAAAGTCAGTCATTGGTGAGTTGAAGTGCATGGCAGATCAGAGTTCGACTACTTAACAACAGCGACGAAGAGGGGCTGGGAGCCAAGAGGCGTGTTGTAGCCAAAGCAGAAGATTGAAGATTCAGCAAAAAAACAGGGAGATCGGCATGCGGCTTCAACGAGGACGTCGAAGGAATAAGTGGGGGAGAATGTCACGGACAAAAATATAAACAAGGTGTTCGACGTAATGCTCATGTATGTCCGCGCCTTTCGGTTTTTGTACATGCTTTGTACAGCAAATAGCGGGTTTTCAGTAGGCTTGGGAGCCCTAGTTTGGTTAGCTTTTATGGTCGATTCGGCTTGTAAATAAGACTCGTGTCATGTGGACACTTGTGGGGACTTCGATTTGTAATGGACCATGATCCTTTGTATGCGACCGTTCAGAGCTTGTAAAGTATATGGTTGTAATTTGTATTAGCTATATAAAGTGTTTGCACGTGGATCCCGTGGGAAGTGCTTCCTCTAACCCGTTTTTTTTTTGTAGGTCCTAAGGGACCCTAGGAGGTTTGGAGGAGGCTGACCTTTGTAGACGGACACGTAAAGATACGACACGACTTAGGCAAAACCAGCTAAGTCCGTGACAGCACGCTGGACTGTTCAATGGACAACAAACAGTGGAAGCCGAATCGGATCTCCTCCACCACCAGCAGCAGCATACTAGCTCCAACCTCCTCCAATACTGGTCAGCCTCGAGCTTGCTGCTTAGTGAAGTCTACGAGGAGTTCCTCCCTGTTCAGGATTGTCCCTTTAGTGGCGCCGCCACAGCCATACGCGGAGGTCAAAGACAAAGCGGAGGATTTACCGCCGCTTGATATTCCATCCTCGAGACAGCGAGCCATAGCTCGAGAGCTCGTTCCGGGCCGTCATGGGATCATTGATGATGGAGGTGGCACAACTCAAGTGCGGAGACTTCAATAGCTCCTCTAATCTCATCAAGCATGGAGACTTTTCCCTCTATCGCTCAATACGCCCTGGCGTACCGCTCAATATGTTGTATCGTACCATACTGTGTATAGCTCGATACATCGGTATGATTACGAGACTAAAAACCTTGGTCTATACCAATTGGTACAACCGAGCTTCGAGACCTTGATTATTACTTTATCTTCAAGCCAATAATCAGAAAAAAAAAGATCATTTTGAGTCCTTATTAAATTAGGGGGTTGTAGCAAAAAGCAGAAGTTAATGAGTTTACATGGCAGTTGGCCGATATTACAAAGTGTGTCCATCTGGACATCATGCTCATATTTTTTTCAGCCAGTTGCAGTGCTCAGCTGGCTGTAATGCTTCACATCCCAGATCTGATGGATACAAGTGAAGGAAACAGATGCAAATTATATGCTTAAAAAAATATCATGTATGGACTGATGAGGTATGAAATATTGTTAGGAACTCCTAATATCCTAAACAAAAAAAAAAGAAAACAGTTTATGGCAAATATTAATACAGTCACAGCCAGTCATAGTATCTTGGCTTAAATACTACATATCATTGATATAAATTTGTATGAGAAAAAAATCAATGCTATCAATCTAACAGGCTCTTCGGTAAACATTAGCACTAAGATTAAAAAGGATGCACGAACACCAAACACAATCATCATATATACCTGGCAGTGCAACATCACAGCAACGAAAAGTAAAAGTTGATTGCTGGCCATAGAATCAAATAAACCAAAATGCAAAAGCCAAAAATCCAAATGTAAAAGATCTAAGAACAATAGAAAATTTTAATTAATTATTTCATGCCCCAGAAATAGAAAGTTGAAAACCAATTATCATGCAACTATATGAATAATGCGATCACTAGAAACAAGTTTTTTGTTGCTTCATACGACAGATTTATGCTTCCCCTCAGGCACTACAAGGGCTTAACCACAATCAAGCTTACTTATAAGAAGCAATAACATACATAGACTGTTAAACAGAGCCCAGAAGAGAAAACTTTGCTAACCATAAACAAACCTGATATTCTTGGAAAGGATTCCTTTGCTCATCTGGCATGTACCAAGAGGCATCTAGTACCTGAAAACAAAAAACATGACAAACAAACAAAGATCAGATCAAATAGCATAAATTGCAAGTATGTATTAACATGAGTAACCATATGTATTTACACACAAAATTTTGTACACTAAATACATATGCTTATTCATTAAGTTGAAGCCGATGACAATAAGAAGACCTGGTTGACAGAGACATGTTGATTGATAAGAAAGCAGAGCTGTGTATGTTATTGTGACTTTAAAACCTGAATATTATTTGTAAATCTCAGTAAACAAAAACCAAGTCAGGAGATAAAAAAATACATGGGAAACAGACTTACTAATAATGGCTGCCAATCAGTTTGCCCTATGAACAATGTGGTCATCATCAAGCAAAATATCAAGAGGCTCATGTGTGAGATTAAAAACTTTTTTGGCGGTATAGCGCTTCAAATTTCCACACGGAGAAGACAATAACGGTTGGCAGACTATGTATGGGTTGATAAATTGCCCAAGTGATCTCAACATATAACACAAAAAGGAATCCCCAAATAAAAGCAAGCAAGAAAGAATTATGATAATGAACATCCATGAAAGGAAAAACTATCATGTGACAGAAACCAAGATACAGATCAAAGATCTTCTACAAATTGATTATTGAGTAGAGATCATGAAAGCATATTAATGCAGTCAAATTTTCACTATAGTTTACTTTAGTCTACTTAGGTTAACAGAGGTGTGCCAAAGAATCGTTTGGCCTAGTTGGGGTTATGTTTGCCTACTTTTAAAGGCATCTAGAAGATTGTGTTTTAATTTGTATTTGCTATTCTGAGAGAATAGTTGCATGTGAATTGGAATCGATGTTGACTGACGGGAAATCAGTTAGAAATTACTTGAGGTTCTCATTTGATGAGCTTTGCCCAGTTTCAGCATGGCACAGCTCATCAGCATCACTGTTCCAGCAGCTGGGCACCACTGTTTGTGCTGCCAAGAATGGTCCTTACAAGCAGCAACTATTTGTCGGAAAGCTGCTTAGCACGGCAAAGCTGTGATGCCAAGTAGGCACTCAGCTGGCACTGGTTGTGCTAACAAGAATGGAGTACCATAAAAATAAATGGTTGTGCAGCTCGGCATTGCGGAGGCACTTAGCTGGCACTGGTTGGGCAGCTTGGCACCGACGCAAGCCACACTGTATGATGCCAAGGAAGCAGCCCTCTAAAACAGCAAATTTTTGCAGGAAAACAGTTTGGCATGGCACAGCTCGTTGGCGCCGGTCCCAAGACGGCGCTCAACTGGCACGGGTAGTGCTGCCGAGAACGGAGTCCTCAACGACAGTAACTTCGTATAGGAGAACTGTTTGGCAGCAAACACAGAGTGGAAAAATGTGATGTTAGGAAAGCACCTTAACATCAGGCTCTCTAAGATTAGCAAGAAGCCAATCGGCAGAAACAACCGGCTCACTGTGCGCTACCGAATGAATCGCAGACGCGGTCGCCCTCAGGCTTGTGGAAGTAAATTCAAAGCGCCGGACGGACCCGGTAGATGGACGAACCAGAGATGACAAGCCGGAGCGGCCACTGCTCACTATTCTCTGCGAGCACAAAAAAAACTCGGGAATCAAGAACAACCAGAACCGAGAACAAGAGATGGAAGACCAAGGCGATCAAGAAGCGCCGCACGAAATAAACCTTGGAGAAAGGGTTGAAGAACTTTCTCGAATCGTGGGCAGCGCATGCCGAAGAACGGATCGGGCGAAGCACCGCGAGTGATCTACTCAACAGAGACGATGCCATCGCGGGCGGGCGGGCGGGCGGGCGAGGGAGAGGGAGTCGATCTCGAGTGTTACCTGTAAAAGGGTTTCGAAGAACCCCTCCTTGACTAGATAGAAAGAAGAGGAGTAGCAATTTATCATAAAAAGCCTCTACTATTAGGACTTATATCAAATGTGCCCCATAATTGGTTTTTTTTTAGCGCGGGATAAATTTTTTTTTTAGAAAATAATTCTGATAGTGTGATTGAATCGGGCTGTTTAAAGCTATAGATCTATGGGCCGATTTGGTCTGATCTGATCATTATGATTCGGATCAATTCGGATTGGATCAAGTGTTAAATTTGTGAACCATTGTAACTCGAGTGTAACTAATGTATTTTTATCAAACTAATTCAAATTTCTCCATAATATGATTATAAGATGCTTCAATTTATTTTTTTATTTTTTTTATAATTTTACGGTGAATAAATTTTTAAATATGATATTTTTAGGTTGAATTGATGATAGATTGAATTGTTATCAATTTTTTCTAAACTTCTCTTGAATTACTAGGATAATATGTTTGGTGTTTTTTTTTGGTATGAATCTAAGTTGATTAACTTTTTAAATAGGATATTTTGGATTGAATCTTTAATCGAGTGTAACACGATTGTAACCCGAGTACAAGTCTTTAAATTCTCATAAAATATACTCCAAAACTTTTCTACGATGAGGAGGCAAAGGTGGAGCGGGAAGAAGATGCCAAAGGATAGGGGGAGAGGAGGCAACAAAATAAGAGGAGAAGATGACGTTGGAGTTAGAGTGGGAGGATAAGGAGGCAACGATAGAGGTGGGGGTGGGAGTTGAGGATATGAGAGTAATTTAATAAAATCAATAAGCAACGAAGAGCTTAATTAAATCAATTCAATTCAAAAAATTTGATTCAATCCTAGTCAATGACAATCACTATATTTTTATGATTTTATTGAAGGTGTTTTGATTAAAGTTCAAAAATAGAATTCCTCTTGGAAATAGTCAAATATGAGAGCACTATCTCATAAAAATATGGACTTTTTTTTCATAATTTTTTTTATTAATATTTATAAAAATATTTTTTTACTTATAATATGATATTAATAATTTTAAATATTTCTAAGTTATTATTCTTTTATATATATCATTGATTTATAATTTACTGTTAATCAAAATATGTTCAAATTTTTGATTTTTTTTTTCTTCCTTCCCCTCCTCCTCTTAATCCTCATGTAAAATGACAAAAAAAAAAAAAATCCAGGTGATAAAATATGACTAATTGAAGATCGAAAAGAAGAAGATGAGAAATGAGTTTTTTGATATTTGTTATAATAACTTCATATTTTTAATGATTATGTACATTCTGTAATAGTTCAGAAGATATTTTTGTTACATTAATCCAAAATATATCATGTTTCAGACTTTTGGACTGTGAATAGTAAAATACTATTTTATTAAAATTTTAAGGAGTTCTGCAGATATATTCAGCAATTTTTTATTTCATCCCTAGTAATTTTTATTTATCATATATAGTATAGCCCTATGAATCTATAACCTATCATATAAACCCCCTAACAATTACCATATATTCCCATGTTTAACTTTAAAAAGAATTAGCATAAAACCCTTGAAATTAATCACGTCAGAATAAGGATACTTAAATTCTAATTGATACGGCACCAACATGATTGGATCTATTGATTGTAGTTAAATCAGCTCAATTATCATGTCACTATCAAATCAAAACGAAACACTTGCTATATTATTCAGATATAAAACAGCTTCCCTAAATCTTCACTTTCAGATCTTATTTGTTCACTTGCAGATTGGAAGGACACTAAATTGAGCATTAGAGGATCAACTAACCTCTGTAAGCCATGATCTTTGATATAAAACCATCTGTTTTCTTTCTCTCCAACAGGGTGTGATCCTGTTGCAAAAATAGCACCAAGAAGCAGCAGTTCTAATGAGATTGTAGCAACAGTGGAAGTCGAAGAAACCAAATAGTTGTATTGAGAATAATCACATATTAATCATTAGTGGATTTTTATCCCTCGACAATATTGCTCTATGAAAGAAGAAAACATTACATGAGAAACGAAATAAGTATATATTTGTTATGCAGAACAAACAACTCCAACATAAAATGGTCAAGAACACAATCAGTTAGTTATTGATTTCTTGTCATTGGCTAACAGAAACAAATTGTGAGCAACACTAGGAAGATTGAATACAACAATTGATCATTGAGTGAAGGAGGATATATGTCAAGTTCATTGGAGGGAGACTGAGATCATTAGTTACGTCGGGGACCAATCTACCAGGGAATCTCCTGACCGTCCCATGCGAAAAACTTCCCGTTGTCGCTGCTTTTAGCATTGTCTATGATGCTCAGTAGATTTTGGACAGAGAACTCTTTTGTGAAGAGTTTACCCTTTGGGACATTTCTTTGGAATGGCCGGGAAAGGTCTGTGTCCACGGTTCCTGGATGCAACAGGATGCAAACGATTGGATCTTTCTTACGAGCAAATTCCACTGATATAGTCTTTGTCACTGCATATATTGACACAGTGGTTTTAGGTATCTAATAAATAAGCAAGAAACCATAAAGTAATGCATATGGCTTCAACGCGAAAGATGCCATGTTGTAAAATACATGTGAAGCATTTGTTAATACATGCAATGCAACATTGCAAAACCACATATTACCCTGATCAGATTTCAACAATGTAGCAGAATCTGTGCAAAAAGACATTTCTTTTTAGAAAAAAACCAAGACCTCAGTCACTATGTGCGCCTTCCTGGTCACTGCAATTGGATGTGTACATTTATCTATCCCTCGACTCAAAAAAGCAATGTCTGAAAAGTGGTCAAAGGGCTTTGTGCCTTTCCTCGCTAACCTAAAATTCAATTGGGCACTTCTTAAAACAAATGTCAATGACAAAGAAATGCAGGCGCACATGTAAGCTTTCTCACCTTTGTGTGTAAATTGAGAACTGCACCTGTCAGGATTCCCTCCCTACCAGCTGTTCCTCTTTGCTGCCTGTTTCTTTATAGTATAGTAATCTATGCCAGAATGTTGTTTTCCTGGTATCACACTCCATCTCTGTGGCTCTGGACTTCAAAAACTCCTAAAGCCTCTAAAAAGGCAAATGAATATAAAGAGACAGTAAGAGGAAGACTCCAGAGAGTCAAAACCTCTGTCATACTGGCACTACTAACATTGAAATTTGCAGTAACCTTAACTCCACTTCTAAAATAACAACCAACGAAATCAATCTAGAAGACAAGATATAACTTAAGAATTGATTCTCAATCTATGAGACCTGTATTCATGTAGCTGTACTATTCAAAACACACTTTTCCTTAGCACTATGGTAAGATTGGTTCCCTGTGACCTGGATGATCCAAGCTTTGATCACGAAAATAGCCTCTATGTTTGCTGGGGTAAGCCTGAGCTTTCTTTTCTGCATTGGTCGGAGTTTCATAAACTGTGCAGGCCCTTTGACAAGGATAACTTGAGAAGTCAGGAGAAGATATTGCCTAAAAATTCCAAGGTTAAGGCGGTGATCTTGCCATGTGTTGCTTCTACTTTATATTTATACATATAAGTTTCAAGTAAAGTTTCTTGGTTTCCATCAAGTGGTTTGATCTGCTCAAGACTTCATTTCAGCACAAAAAAGCTTTACGAGCCTACAAGTATATTTGCCATGGTCGATCAATAAATGGATATGAAACATTGTTTATCACCGAATCTCACTATCAGGAATCTTTTTTTGGCATTTCAGACCAATATCCAGATGTCTTCCATCATCAGAAATCTATTTCTTGTCACAAAAAATTATGTTTAATATTCACCATACAATTACACACCAAGAAGACTAGGACAGTTGATCTCTCAGCATTATGTTTAATATTCACCATACAATTACACACCAAGAAGACTTCATTTCAGCACAAAAAAGCTTTACAAGCCTACAAGTATATTTGCCATGGTAGATCAATAAATGGATATGAAACATTGTTTATCACCGAATCTCACTATCAGGAATCTTTTTTTGGCATTTCAAACCAATATCCAGATGTCTTCCATCATCAGAAATCTATTTCTTGTCACAAAAAATTATGTTTAATATTCACCATACAATTACACACCAAGAAGACTAGGACAGTTGATCTCTCAGCATTATATACTACTTGAGCATCAAACAATCATGTTCAGAAACAGGATGTAATCAAAGCTCATATGAGATATCAAAGTAGGCAAGAAGTCATTAAAAAAAATCTAGTGCATAGAGTTAGACAATGATAATTGGCGTGGCAGTAAGAAGGTATGCCGCATACATTGATTTAATGCTGTTTTCGAAGCTCGATAAGAATGCCATCCTCCCAATCCATTATCTCCAATCGAGCCCACTCTAGCACTTAAACTTGCAACAACAGCATGTTTTCTTTCAGTTCCAGAGCCACCTCCAACCTTCAAGAGTGGCCACATGTGCTAACAGAACAGTTTCTAGCAGAAATTAGAATTACAGTTCTGGATTTAAGAAACATAATTTATAAGCAGAGCTATGGAATATAAACAATGTCACATTACAAGATGAATAACTCACCTTGATCACTAAAACAGGACCAATAGCATTAACTTCATATGCAAGAACCAGAGATGACTTTTCCACTTTAGTTAATGTTGTTTCTGCCAAATAAATTTTGAAATTAGTTTCACACACCAGCGAAGGATCAGTCCATAAACTATCACAAGGAACATGAGGTCATGTTTATCATTCATGTAGATTTAAATGAAGTTATTCCAAGACCAAGAAGGTAAATGATCAAACCACAAGCATAAGCTTTATTGTACTTGGCAACTATATACAATACAAGTCCACATTGCTGGTAGTTACAAGCAAAACCTGGTTGTAGTACATCTGGTATTGAAAGAATGCCAGACGCATTAATCAGCAGGTTCAGACTGCCATAGCTTTCTCTTACAGAGGTTGCTGCTGCCTGCCATGGTCTATAATGTTCAAATGGATTGATTGATAGCATTCAAGATGCAATTTAAGTAGCAAAGACTAGCAAAAGTAATACATAGAAGGACAGAAATTGCTGGAGTGCAAGCAAAAGATCAGAATTGAAAATTGTGTAGTAAACAGCAGGGTTCAGACTGCCATAGCTTTCTCTTACAGATGTTGCTGCTGCCTGGCATGGTCTAAAATATTCAAAGAGATTGATTGATAGCATTCAAGTTGCCATTTGAGTAGCAAAGACTAATAAAAATAGCATTTAGAAGGACAGAAATTGCTGGAGTGCAAGCAAAAGATCAGAATTGAAAATGTGTAGCGAACAGCAGGGTTTTGATCATAATATGTTTAACTCCAAGCAACATGCTTCTTGATTCAACCGGATAATAACCATCCAAGAGTAAGCATTCTAACATGTAGGTATCAATTATATATATTACAAGAAGACCTAGTAAATTCTTTGTCTCTCTTATAAGTTAAGCCAACTAAAAAAAGTGTCCCACAACAATCAAGAATCATCAGGTACTTTACACCTACCTCGCCATGTTCTATGCAGATTGCCTGACATGATTTCTAGAACCTATTAATTCTTATCCGATGCATGGCACACCCACCTAAACAAACCAAGTCAAAACTCAAAAGTTCAACGTGTTTATGCTATAAGAAGTTCGAGTCCATGGAAGAATTGAAGTTTATTTTGGTGAATAAGATAACCCATTAAGAAACAAAAAGCTGGAAGCACATGCAAACGACCTGAACAGGGAACCTTTCTCACTTTCTTACTTCCTTCATCCTACATAAATATAATCATATCACATAAAAGCATGCTTCATGCATTCTTAGAACAGTTGATGTCAAATTGTTTACTTAGCTATAGAGATGAATTGATCAATGATAGTTTTGCCAGTTCGACATCTTTTTGCAAATTTTCGAGTAATAGATTGTTTTCAAGCTTCTAATGACTCGTTAGCATATCTTTTTAAGAGTAAAAAAAAATATGAATGAATAACATGTTGGAAAGAAGCTTGTACCTCTATGGTGCTTTCCTTTGTTACATCCAATTGCAATAAATTAAGCCGTTCCATAAATTTCTTTTTCAAGTCAAGAAGGCTTGTTGCTCCATCAGGATTCCGACAGGTAGCAATGACATGTCCTTTATCACTCTTTTCCAATAGTTGCCTAACCTAAACATGCACCCCATAAGAATGTTTAATATGCCCATATAGTATGAGATTTAAGCAGAAAATTAAACAATAAGTTTGCATTGATGTAATAACCATCAAATAACTGTTATTTGTCTGGAAGCATACTTCACATAAGATCTCAAATAGTTTCCACAAGCATATCATGGTACAACCATTTGAGGAAGTTCTTCAAGGATCATATGACAACATCAAACTGACCAGAATGTTTCAAAGGATATATGCATATAAGCTGTCTCAATATAAATAACACCTAGAGCTTCAGAAAACATTGTCCTTCCTTAATTGACTAGACGAAAAAAATGACAATCTTTAAGAGTTTACAGACAGTGTGAAACAATGCATGGAAATCAACGATATTTAATTACATGCATTTAAATCCATTAGATGTGATATACCTTGAACACCTTACTCATGTAACATAGGGATACAGCTAGCATTTGGGGGTATAACAAGCACCAAGTATCGCAACTCTGATATGAGTCTCTTAGCTTCTTTTTTTTACTAGAGACGAGTAATGAATCATAAGAATATGTTTTGAAACTCATTCACAGTTTTGGTGGAACCCGGTTTTGTCACCAAATGTTGGCTCTTTCCTCTTCTCCTTTGTGATCCAGGTGGTTAGGATTTGAGCCGCAACAATCTCTTTACTTGCAAGGGCAAAGCTACTTACATCTATCCTCCTTGGACTTTTACTGGAAGGATCCTTGTGCACTGGGCCACCATTTTAATATGTGGCATCAAGACCAGAAAGCACAGATAAAGCCCCTATGCCAGTAAATAAATAAATTATGGATTCCAATTAATAATGAAGAATGTGTGAGGAACTGAACATAGTCTTTATTTCACTGATAAACAAATGGACTCGTAGCTCAGCTCCTCCCATTTTATAATGAATGATCTACAATGATAAGTGAAAACGATATCCAAGATCGTCTAGGACATGCAGCTACAGAAAGGGCTATTGCATGAGAAATGCAAACAGAAACACTTGCTTATTATTGAAACCTTTCCCTCATCCCTTTGAGATATCCAGAACTTGTGACAGGAGAGTTTAGCAATACCAAATCTAAATTTGGCTATCAACATAACCAGGCACCAACTTCCAATATACTCGAAGCCAAATTTTCTTCCTTGCCAATGTAAGGAGCTCTTACATCACAGTGAAATCCTATCCATGTCCTAGGTTTGTTAGTGCATTAACACCATAAAGAACATGAAGAGCCATTAAAACACACTGCTAGAGCAACAAAATATAAATGACAAAGTTCTCGTGTGAATGTGTTCACTATAATCACATGCCTAAAATTCCAGAACCAAATTTGTAAAAGGGGGTAAAAGTTACCTTCCCATATAAGAGCCCAAATAAATAAACTTGAACACTAACTATAACAAACTGAAGTATTTGTTCGGTAGTATGGATTATATTTTACTTTTTCCCCTTTTTTTCGGTGCTAGAGCTACAAAATATAAATGACAAAGTTCTTGAGCCGAAGTGTTCAATATAATCACATAACTAAAATTTCAGAACCAAATGTAGAACTTGTAAAAAGGGGTAGAAATTATCTTCCCACATAAGAGCCCAAATAAATAAACTTGAACGCCAGCCATAACAAACTGAACAATTTAAGGTAGCATGGATTATATTTTACTTTTTCCACCTTTCTTAAGCATAACATCTAAAACCCACAGAACATTCAGAAGAATACTAGTGAAGTGAAGGAAATTTAGTATGCACTAGGAAAGTTGATATCAATAACAGCCTATTAATAATGTTTGACTCGTATGCCAAAATATAATGAAGCAATTTTTTTTTTTTCCAGGAACGTTTCTTGGTGGATCCCAAACTGCTCTACTTCTGGTGGTTATTTGGCAATAGGTTCTTTGTTTGCGAAACACATGCTGCCTAACCAAATCAACTTCTCTGTTGAAACGTCACTCAAAAAGGGATCAAACTTATGTTGCCTCAGCAAGTTTCTTGGCATATATCTTCTCCCTCTTATCATCGCAACTCAAAGAAAGATACAACCTATGTTGTTACAGCAATTTAACTGGCATATATCTTCTCCCTCTTATCATCGCATGACACTCTATGCATGACGCTCTGTCCAATTCAAGACCACATATGCTTCCAAAATAAGCACAAATTTCCAGACTATTAATCTGCCCATTTGCAGATATCCAGTTATCCACATCAAAGACACGGTCTTTTATTCCTGTATCCACCGAGCTGGACATACACATACCCAGAAAGAAATCGGAAGAAGGTTTTGACGAACCCGGATGCGCATTTATATTTGAGATCTACACTAATACTCTGCCACGAGACTCGAAACAAAAGGGAGGAGACGAGTGAAGTGGGTAGAGATCTTCTGCTTACGAATTCAAGGCCGATTCCCCTTGAAGCGCCCTGCACCATGGAAACCCCACCTTCCCACCTGAGCGCAGCGCTGCTGCAGAAGAAAGCCCTTCTCATTGATCTCATCCTGGGCGAGGAAGATAACAACACTGCAAGGCACATACCAATCCTCCAGTTCTCCCAATTCCTCGATTGCCCATTTGCTTCCCCTTTATGCCATAAAAATGGTGTAGAATAATTATTTCTTTTAATATATATATATATAATTTATTTATTTATTTATTATTTATGTTACAGTTAGGTAGTATGCAACACCTCAATTTTATCACATAATAAATAAAAAAATACACATCATAAGCGCTGTATATAATCATATTCGGATAGATTTTAACTTAATCAAATCATCTTGACCAAGTGATGCATGATCATCAAATTTATCGATGATTAGGGATACTATAAAAACATGATATGATTAATATTCTCAATCAATTAAGATTCGACACATCAAACCTAATTATCGAACAGTGTGCATGATATAAAAAATATTTTTTATTTTATACTCTTTATCTCTTTGTAATTGAGATGATGACAAATTATGTGCCATGGGTTCCCTTTATGTATGTAAAAAAATATACTTAAAACTTTTTGTAATTAAGATTGGACATGACTCTTAAATCAAGCTTCATCCCATAAGTAGATCATCTTCGAATCACAAATGCATGATAAAAATTCTAGCAAAACCACATCTTAAAGAGTGGCAACTATTATTATTTATATCATTGGTCATTCCACTTCAATCTCTTTAATCAATACCATGGCAGTGCTGTGTCGATTGGAAGCACATATGATATATCAAATCATTTGATCATGGAGTCAACTTCGATGCTAGAACAAGCCAATGATGGTGTTCCACATCAGCATCTTTGACTGGGCCCCCGACGATGAGGAGTGGCATGCACGGGTCGACCGAGACGACGGCGACGACGACTCGCCCGAGGCTTCTTCACTCACGTCCGTCTCCGTGCATGGATGGCTTCGTCACGCGACGTCGCCTTCTTCGCCACGAACGAACGCGCCTCGCTTCCCGATGGAGACGCAGCGTACGCCGGTCACGGGCTGGACTGTGAGGAGAGCGAAGCTCTTCCTCCGATGGATTGGATTCTCCCACAAGCTCAGGTGGTTCCAGCTCGAAAGAGCCGATCTGTTCATCTTTTGCTTCGTCGCCTCTCTCCTTTACGACTCACGCGTAAGAGAGATTATGGCAGAAACAATACAGAAATTAGTGTGAGAAAGCAAAGCTTCAGACATGATTACGAGGGGAATAAAGTGCGGAGAGCTTTCAGTGTCAGCATAAGGTGATGTGTTTATTATCTCAAGGAAGAAGAAGCTTTCCCTGCTTTTGTTCCTTCACCAGAGAGCAGCTGTGTGCACATGGAGGAGTGCAGCTGTTCTTAAATGCTATTGGCAGTCTGCCATTACTTGTGCTTTTCTCTGACAAAGGTAGTCAAAAGCCTTCAAAAGAGAAAGGTCAAAAGAGCACTGTGCCGTACCCCAATATGCATGTGGTCGCATGCAGTAATTATGCTTGCAGTAGCCTGCACCCATTGGTGGGCAAGCTTTTATGAGCTTGTATTTAGCTTTATCTGCTATTAAAAAGCTGATGTAAACGAGCTTTGAGGATGATGAAGCAGTGGTCCTCAATGTTTGACACAGTACCCAATGATTTCAATCGCTACATGCATGCAATCTGAGAGCATTCTTCTCTAAGCTCATATAGTCACTGCACTAATAACAAGAGTTTGCTACAATGGTGGACTGGCACAGTTAGGCATGCGCACCAACCCCGCAGAAAATTGCACTGTATCCAATGATTTCAATCGCTAGTTTATAATCCAGCAGTAATTATTCTCTATGGTTATTGTTAATTACTGCGCTAATCACAAGACTTCCACTATCATGGTGGTCTTGCACAGTTCTCCACCTTGGGAAGAACCCAGTGATGGACTTCACCCAACACCCCAGGCCATCATCGTTCCCGGTAGATCTCTCTCTCTCTCTCTCTCTCTCGGCTTTTCTTCCTCTTTCTTTGGTAGCAGTAAGTAGCTAGCTGACACTCACCAACACAACACTCGAATGTATTACACCCAGAATACATGTATAAAAAGTTCTGCATCCCACACCAACCAAAAGGAAAAGAAGAAAGCTTCAGATGCTTCCTTTCGCCTCCCCTCTTTTCCTTTGTGCATCTACTAACTGGCATTGTTTATCCTTTAGCTGCGCACCAGTGAGTGAGGTCTTGTGCCATCCTCTCCTTGTGAAAGAGTGAAGCATTATAGAGGGAAGGGTAAGGTTCAAGATCAGAGCATGGTTTCCTTTACTGTGTCAGCTGCACCGAGTTCGGATTGTATGGGGGAGTCGAAGATTTCTCGGTTGGAGTTTTGACGACTCCTGCGCTGCTTGGTGTGTTACTAAATGGAAGGACTCCCGGTGCATTTCTTGGTTCTTTCTCTATTGAGTCTTTTGTTAGGTAGCCTATGCCAAGAGGATGCTGCTGTGTACATTGTGACCATGAAACACCCCCCTGCAGTCCATTACATTGATGAACTGAAGAGGCTTGGAAGCAGTGGGGTCAGCTATGGGGGCTCTGAGTCCTTCAATATCCTCAATAAAACAAGGTAATGCCTTCTTTTCATTTATATCTTTGGAAACTTGCAGATATTGCAGCATTCAATCTTTAAAATAACAAGGTCTGTTTTATCAGGTGGGTAAAATGGTGCTTGATTTTCTCTTGATCTTTTACTTGTATGTTGATCTTGAACTTTTGGGTTATCAATTTCATTGGCAGAAGTCATTGATTGTTAGTGCTGTAAAATTAGGGTTTGACTCATGGGTCATGATGACTGGTTGCTGCTGTAAAGTGAGTTTGACCTAGGACACATGATGAGTGGTCACTATTGGTTCCCTCAGGTCCAACTAAAGATTTGGGCTTCTTCGTCAAAAATCATATGATTAATGTGCGTAACAGTTCTTATTTGTTTTTATGATTGCCTTTTATGTGCATTTCAGGATTAGATATGTTCTGCATAGCTATGTTCCAGAGTTTGACCTATGGGACTTGATGACTGGTCACTGCTGTAAAATTAGAGTTTGACTTATGAGGCAGATGACCGGTCACGATTCGTTCACTCAAGAGGACTACAGATTCGGGCTTCTTTGTCAAAACTCGTATTATATATGCCTAGAAAGTTTTGTGTTTGTTTTTGTTATCGTCTTTGATGTGCATTTCAAGATTGGGACTGTTCTTCTATATGGCTAGAGAGTGTGAATTTGTGATATAGTGCATTTATTTATGTATTGTACTGGTTTAAGTTTTATATCAGATTATTCTAAGATGGTCGCTCAATGCGACTTATTGTGACTCTTGTCCTACTTCAAATGTGAGACTAATTGGAGTGTCATATTTCTATCTAGTTGGTTGTCACTCTGCTTTTTTCGTCGTAGATGGCAGTACACCTGTCCATTGCAAGTGAAATCTTATCCATTTATTTGTTCCTTAATGAAGCTCCTCATCCGAGCTCCCTTGTTGGATACCTCCTGTCTAAGTTGTTTCATGAATTATAGTGATCGGCTTCCTTGTACTGTCTTAACTGCAGGAATTATTCAAGGACAGATACAAATTACGGCTCATATCTGATTCGCCTTCAGAATTCTCTGTTGAGAAGGGCATTTAGGGGGGAAAAATATCTCAAACTCTATAGTTATCATTACTTAATCAATGGCTTTGCTGTTCTTATAACTTCTCAACAGGTACTTGACACGGCTATGCTTGTTCATTTACTGTTTATTTTTAGTTCCATTAGGTTGATGGACTAGATAATTGATAGTTGTTTGGGCCAAACCAATATGTTATAATTAGGGTTCTCGAACTTATGTGAGATAGTTGATGCTAAAGAGTACAATACAGGTGTCGAGTTGATGATATGTGAGAAGCCGCCATGGTTGTGATGTTACATTGATTTATGATCAATTGCTTAATGAATATGAGCTTCCAAAGCTGCATTATATTAAACTTAGCTAGTTTATGTACTGTCTATCCTCTCCTCTTTGCCTATACACTCTTGTGGTTTAGTCTGATAGGCATTTTTCTCAGTTTTGGTTTTGGAGCATTGGCATGAGTTATTTACTCACGATTAAAACTAGAATTCTTGTGTCCAGGGTTGTCAAACATTTGTCACTTTCCAAAATGAGCCATAGATTAAGCTTCAGTTGTCCCATTCCTAGGAGGCATACAAGAGCTTTGTGATTTTCTCAAACAATTCTTACTGATACTTTTTCGGTCAAAAGCTGGAAACTTGTATTTTTCAATTAATTAAATGTAAAATTACAAGGCTCATTTAGTCATATATCTTAAATTAGTAAAATTTTATGCCATGTTTAAATGTTAAGAAGTAGATAGTGTTTGTCAAGTCATTCTACTTCCAAATTTAGTCCAGTGGTGGGTACACTTACTCCTTTCGCCTTCAATAAAAGGTGAAATAATAAGATTATCTTGATCAGAAAGCTGACCTGTATTATTTTCATTCCAATCTCTCATTTGACTCTTGTCTTGGATTTCTATACCTCATGCACATTCTTATAATATCCAAACCATGTTTTTTGTTCTTATAACTTTAATTATTTATTTCAACATCAATTGAGTTGCATTTTCAGTTTCCTATCTGATATAAAGTGTTCTTGTTGGATGGAAAAGGCAGAAAAACTTTCAAGGAGGCATGAAGTAGCAAATGTATTGTTAGATTTTTCAGTTAGAACTGCAACAACACACACTCCAGAATTTTTAGGTCTCCCTCAAGGAGCATGGGTTCAAGAAGGAGGCCCTGAAGTCGCTGGAGAAGGAATTGTTATCGGGTTCATTGATACAGGGATAGATCCAACTCACCCCAGCTTCTCTGATTATCTATCTGTCAATCGTTACCCAATTCCACGTCATTTTTCTGGCATTTGTGAAGTCACAAAAGATTTTCCAGCTGGATCATGTAACAGAAAACTAGTTGGAGCTCGACATTTTGCTGCTTCTGCAATAACCAGGGGGATTTTCAATGCTACCCTGGACCATGCTTCACCATTGGATGGTGATGGACATGGAACGTAAGTGGCTTTCACTTCCACTAGAAGTACAATACAGAAATTATACACACACATATATATATATCTTGTTTCTTTGATGTCTTCTCATTCTTGAGTTTCATAAGATTTGTCCTTCACTAATTTATGGTACATCTTAATGATATTGTAATCTGACCTAGCTGCATTAATAGTATCCAATTATTAAATAATAGATGGTTTCTTTTTAACTTTAGCATTGTTATGCTGGAATAACAATAATAGAATCCCAAATCCATGTATGTTCCATGACGTATTTCTTGCTTGCTAACATGGTGAATTCCACTTTATTTGAAAAATCCTTGGTTTGTATAGTATCCAATTATTAAATAATAGTTTCTTTGTAACTTTAGCTTTGTTTAGCTGGAATCACAATAACAGAATCCCCAATCCATGTATGCTCCACAACATATTTCTTGCTTGTCAAAGTGGAGATTAGGTGAATTATATTTTATTTGAAAAATCCTTGTTTTGTCTAGTATCCAATTATTAAATAGTAGTTTCTTTGTGACTTTAGATCAGTTAAGTTGGAATAACAAAAGAATCCCCAATCCATGTATGCTCCATGGCGTATTTCTTGCTTGTCAAAATGGAGATTAGGTGAATTCTACTTTATTTGAAAAATCCTTGTTTTGTATAGTAAATGATTGTTGATAAATGCAGGCACACAGCATCCACTGCAGCTGGTAACCATGGGATTCCTGTTGTTGTGTCTGGACATCATTTTGGAAATGCAAGTGGCATGGCCCCTCGTGCACAGTAAGCTGATAATTTTTAGCCTATGACAGACCATAGATGGTGTCCTTTTTACTCCAAGATTGATTCTAAATTTCTAACAACTCCAGTTTTTTCAGTATTGCAGTGTATAAAGCTTTGTACAAAAGTTTTGGAGGCTTTGCAGCTGATGTTGTCGCTGCTATAGACCAGGTAAGCAGGTGTCAATTTGATCTGTTTTATTGACATGGCTCTAAATAAAGTAAAGAAAGAAACAAGAGATCTAAAGAAAGTAAATCAAGAGGAGAAAAAAAAAATGCCAGAAAGGAGGAAGAGAAAAAATTATATGACTTAATGCAGCTAATTAAATCTAAATCCAGATTTGTACACATCAAGTAGTTTACATTTTCATAATTCTCAGTTAGGCTTCACTCTACAATTTTTCTGGCATTTGTAATCGATTGCATTTACAGGCAGCACAAGATGGTGTTGACATCATAAGTTTATCCATCACTCCCAATAGGCGCCCTCTTGGTGTAGCAACCTTTTTCAATCCTATAGATATGTCGTTGCTGAATGCTGTAAAAGCTGGAATATTTGTTGTTCAAGCTGCCGGCAATACTGGACCTTCACCCAAGAGCGTGTCTTCCTTTAGCCCTTGGATATTTACTGTTGGTGCATCAGCTCATGATAGAATCTACAGTAACCATCTTGTACTTGGAAACAACTTGAAAATTTCAGGAGTAGGACTTGCACGTAAGTTTAAACTCTAAACACTGCACTTCAGTAATAGAAGATAAATACGAATCTTCAATTTGCCCTGTTTTGCATTCTATTTGTCTCTCTAGCTAAGTTTTATCGCTAATGGAGTTATGCGAGACTTGATAGCCTAACTTTCTGAGTTGCATTAACTTAAAACTCTTTTCTCATTTACCAATATACTTCTAAGTTCAACCACATGCTGAGTGGATGCATTTAGCTTTGAGCTAACAGTTCTTAAAACTTGCAGCTGGAACAGATGGTGACTTAATGTATCCTCTCATTGCTGCTACTCATGCCTTGACAAATGAGACAACAGATGCAAATGATATGTATTTGGCAGAATGCCAGGATTCAAGTCTTCTAAACAAAGATTTAACTAAAGGAAAACTTTTGGTTTGCAGTTATTCCATCCGATTTGTGCTGGGCTTGTCCTCTATCAAGCAAGCATTACAGTCAGCAAAGAATGTGAGTGCCGTTGGAGTTATATTTTACATGGATCCATTTGTTATTGGGTTCCAGCTCAACCCAACTCCTATGCATATGCCTGGTCTTATAATTCCTTCACCTGATGACTCCAAGGTATCCCCATAAGAACCATCTTCATCTTAATTGTGTTACCGTACTGTAGAAACCTAGTAGGCCACAAAGTCCCAACTAGGATCTTTTTGGTATCAGGGCTACATGGGTTTTTTGCCACCATTGAAAGATACATGTCTTTAGTTAAGTTGAAACTATTTAAATTTTCAGTTATAATTTGTAGTTGACTTAAGAAACCCAGTAGAGTAGCAGGGGAGAATATTTACTTTTATGTATTTATTTAACTATTAAATAACTTACATCTTGGTCGTATTATTTTAATTATTTTTTATTTTGTTTCTGATTTAGGATTACATGCTCGTGTTTTACACAACAAAGATCTACCAGTGAACCTTGTTTCCCTTCAAATATCTATTTCTATATATCAATATCAAAGTTTGAGACTTGGGTTATTCTTGAGTTTTGATGACTGAATGTCTGCAAAATGTGAACTTGTATTTTGTTGTCTCCTTTGATATCATCTTGTTAGTTTTCTCGTTCCATTCACACTCCATCAAGGCATCCTTGTAGTTGCTTTGAAGCTTTCTTGCACCATGTGATCGTTTCTTTGATGGTACTAATTCTTGTTCTATGGTTTGTTTAAGATATTCCTAAAATATTACAACAGCTCCTTAATGAGAGATGTAGACTCAAAAACCATTATCAAGTTTCGCGGTGTTGCAAAAATATTAGGAGGTCTTAAAGCTAACTACAGCATCTCTGCCCCAAAAGTAATGTATTATTCAGCTAGAGGACCGGACCCAGAAGACAATTCATTGGTTGACGCTGACATACTGAAACCCAATCTAATCGCTCCTGGCAATTTCATCTGGAGTGCTTGGAGTTCCCTGGCAACAGATTCTGCTGAATTTCAAGGTAATATCATACTCTTTGACAGACACTGCAACAAAAATTTGTACATTTGTGATGCATGATACATGGAGTCTAGCACTTAACTCTGACATATTTAATGGTTATCATGACTCGATTCAGAGACACGGAAGCAGATTTTATGTAAAGTCATGTAGACTTTTACCAACAAGTCCTTTGCTATCGATATGAATCCAGGCTTTGCTGATATAATATGATCCATTCATTTTCAGAAACATGTTAAAGAGGACTTTAAACTGATGTCAACTATTTGAATTGCCGATAAGTATCTAACAACTGCAACTCCATGCGGAGGGGGTCCATGGGCTGTTATCTAAATAATTGATTTGTTTGGTGAGTATACTAATACACAACTAGGTGGCTAAAGCTCATGAAACCAAGAAGTGGTGTAAGAAGTTTCATGAAGAACTGAAAAGAATGATGTATATGTCAACCCATGCTTAAGCCATAAAAAGTTCTAAATGCGGGAAAACCCCTTGTCATCTGAATCAAGTATCTGTAGTGAATCTTACATGTTATTCTTCCTTTGAATAGAGTTGCTTCATCTCAGGGTTACTAAAGATGTTTTGATATTGAAACATGCTTGTAGGTGAGAAATTTGCAATGATATCTGGGACAAGTATGGCGGCTCCACATGTTGCTGGGCTTGCTGCTCTGATCAAGCAGAAATATCCAAATTTTAGTCCTTCGGCCATTGGTTCTGCTCTATCCACAACTGCCACAGTCTATGGCAAGCAGGGTTCACCGATCATGGCCCAACGAGCTTACAGCAATCCAGACTCCAACATGTCACCTGCAACACCATTTGACATGGGCAGTGGGTTTGTCAACGCAACTGCTGCTTTAAATCCAGGACTAATTCTCGATTCAGGTTACTTGTATGCCATTAAACTTCAATGATAAGTAGTAGAAGCAAGCATTCACCATGAACTTGTGACAAAAACTTGCATGATTTGTTGCTTTATAACTGTGATTGGTTCCATATATTTTGCAGGCTACGACAACTTCCTCTCCTTTCTTTGTGGCATCAATGGATCTGCTCCAGTAGTACTGAACTACACTGGCCACAACTGTAAGATGTCCACCATGATGGGCTCAGACCTGAATTTACCCTCGGTAACCATATCATTGCTCAATCAATCGAGAACCGTCATGAGAAGAGTTACCAACATCGCAAACGATGAGCATTACAGTGTCAGCTGGAGTGCTCCATATGGAGTCTCAGTTTCTGTATCACCAACACGGTTTTTTATAGCGAACGGCCAGCAACAAAACCTAACTATCGTCCTGGGTTCATCCGCGAACAGCACCTCTGCCAGCTTTGGGGGAATTGGCCTTTATGGAAACCTAGGCCACAAGTTGTTCATTCCCTTGTCTGTCATCTCAAAGACCAAGCAAAAAACCACCTTAACCAGAAAGAGGTGCTGACTTATATCCTTTGCTGCTTACATCGACCTCATTCTTTATTCAATTTGTATACATTTTGAGGCATCTGAATGTAATCAGAGGAATGAGTGACCAATAATGTTAAAAAATGCATCTTTATCATCAAGTATCAGTATGCAGATTTACTGTGCTGTGACTGAAGAATATGAGCAGACTAATTTATGTGGCTCAAAAATTAACTCTTTGAGCTTGTTCTAGCTGCATTGTTCTAGGTAAGTTGAAGAACAACTCCTTTCCACTGGATATCATGGATATCCTTATGACCTATGTATTCGATTGTTTCTGTAATGAAATATTATGCAGAAAATGTAAATTGGACATGTTGCTTAAGAAAAATTGTGCATCCTCTGTTTTTAGTAAAATTCATTCTGACTTGAGCTTTATGAAACTTTGGTATGATCAGATTTAGAACATTTTTTTGTGATAGAGAACTTTTCTGGCCAATTGACGAAAGCAACTCCTTCAGGAAAATGAGGGCTTCTCTACTTATAATTAAGTTGTAGTTCATGGAAGATGTACATCATAGAAAAGAGAAGTTAGAGGAAACAAAACGGAGGCCAGACAACAGTCATGAACACTTGAGCTCATCCACAGCAGGAGAAACACACAGCCCACCGATCTCTCAGGCAACATTGAAGGAACTGGCTGCGCTCTCCACAAACTTCCGGGCTCCCTTGAACCATCTCTTGTCCCCAGCTTGCGCCTTGCAGATGTAGAGCTTCCCGTCGGAGACAGTGGCTGTTATCAGCTGGTGCTTGCCACCTTCGTCCCCATCCGCCGTCCTCGTCAGAACCGAGACGAAGTAGTACTTCTTCCCGCCGGTCTCCTGCGTGGTGGTCTCCAATATATTGGCTGTTGCCACAGCATCAGAATCGAACCCACCCTATCAAATCCATGCCTTGTTCAGTCTCCAAATCGATCACATTCAAGTACATGAGACGCTTGCTGTCATCTTCATTGACCTACCTCAGAGTCTGTCTTGCCGAAGTAGGCTTGTTTTCCTAGCAAGTAATCAACCTGTGGCGGATACATATCCATGTTGGTGATGCATGTCTCTTGTCATTTAGTCGAGCATGTGGGTGGAAGATATGAGAGCCGTGATTCCATCATGGATTTGATTCAAGACGACCGATAGAGGAGGAAGGAAGGAAGGAGAAGGGTCGGTTACTTGAGAGAGGAACTCCTCCGGGGTGCCGTAGTCTGTGATGGAGCTCTTGGTGGTCGGCGTCACCATGACGTTGACGTTGCTGTTGGAATCGAAGTTGTCCTCGTACCGGAGCACCTGGCCGGGGTACTCCACCTCTTTGCTTGGGTTCCACTTCGACGGGATCATCAGCTTGAACCCGTCGCCGGCGTACGGCAGGAAGTCGGTGTTCGTCTTTGGCTTACCGAACACGTTGGCTGCGTTCGACATGATGAGTAGCTCGAAGCATCCGCAACAACGACGACAGGCGTGGGAGAGACTGCACGGGAAGACGTACCAGCTTCGCCGTAGGCCGCGTCGGCCGGGGCGACCTTGGCGCCGAGGGCCGCGGCACCAAGGAGCACCGTCAGCGCCATGCGACGTGACACGGCGGCGCTGTTCTCGTCGTCGGCTGCCTGCTTCTGAGCCTTGCAGACGACCAGGTTGGGCTTGTTGATCGGCACAAGGCGCGTGGATTGGATCCTGGCGGTGATGGAGGGTGCGTGGTGGTGGAGGAAGCATGCAGTTGAGGCCATCTCTCTTCCTCTCTTCCACACTCACACACTCTCTCTCTTACCACTCTCCTCTCATCAAGCATGCTTTAATGTGGATGTTGGTGTCAGTGCAAGGAGAAGGAGGTCTTCTGCGAATCGAGTGTGTGTGGCAGTGGATCTAAGGGAGGATGAGAAGTTGGGATTGGATAGAGTGATTGAAGCTTTGATTGGGCCACCTGGGATGGGTGTTCTTCCTCAAGTCTCTCACCTGTCTTCTTCATGTTTGTATGTATGACTATGATAGCATGGCTATGTGTTCCTTCTTACATGTACTGTTGGATCCTTAGCATGTTAATTCAACATTTTGATCAAATTTACGATGCTACTGATGATGATAATAATAATAATTGGGAGGAGAAGGGGAATCGATCATATGATGGATATTCCTTTTATTTTCTGTATTTTGTGAGGAATTTTGGGAATTCTTTATCATCAAATTAAAGCAAATTTCTATAGAAAAAGGATATATATATATATATATATATATATATATATATATATATGCAAAATTTCATATAGCATATATGCCCTCCGAATATTAGTTTTTAATCATTAGATGTAAATGAGTTGTAAATTAAATTAATTTTTCAAGACTTAATTTTAAGTGTGGATTACTGAATCATCATTTTTTATCTTTTATCATAGAGCATCTTTACATTTCAATATTTCTATATCACTCTTCAGAATTCTTTTTATAAAAATCTCGCACATGGGTTTCTTATTACTTGTGTAACAACATGAAAATTTAAATTTGTGGATAAGTCATAATGGTCTGATTGAAATATATATATTTAAAATAATATTTGATTGGAGTATACATTATTGACGAGTATAATGTTAAATTAATAATCATTATTATTTTATTTAAAACCTTAAATCCATCAATAAGATATGATCTTTGAATTAATACATATACTTCAAATATTTTATTATTATTTGACCTTATATTTTAGGTGTTACTTATGATTTAGTCCATAATATTTATACGTCAAGTGATTTTTGCCTAATAAAAAATGGTGGAATTTGAAAAGTGAGATACTGTAAGCTCCACTTCCCCTTTATTCCCGATAAATAACACCAAATCGAAAAATAAAAAAAATTTATTTTGGATGAGTTGACCTTTTCAGGTCAAACCTGACTTTGGGATTGTTTGACTGCGTCTGAGGCGGAGTTCGCGGTGATGGGGATGGCGGCACGCCTTCTGCTACCGGTTCGGATCCGCGGTCGCCGATCGCCGGTCGGCTCTTCAAACTCTCTGCAAGGTTTTCGTCGAAACCCTATCTTCCATCTCAATTAGCTTCAGAAACCGGTGGTTCGACCAGGGTTCTATGCCTGTGGAATGAGGTGGTCGAGAGTCTTTAGGAATTGCCTTCTCGCCCCTTCCAAGTTATTCGAATTTTTCCTGTTGCCAACCTGAAATGAGATGGTTTGGTTCGAGCCTCATGTGTTTTTGCTTGTGCATTAGTGGCAGGAATTATCTATCAGAAACCTAAATTATTGTCAGATTCACATCTCTGTTCTTTCCGCGATGTCGACCTGCACGGTTTTCTTTCACCAAATAAGATCATCTCATTTTGGTTTCAATGATGACCTCAGTCTACATCGTTGCTTTTTTACTCGATTAATATCTCATTTTAGGTTCTTGATGCATTCTTTGTGAAGTCCTAACATCAAAGCCTCGGTCATTTTGTCCGATGCTTTCGCTTATCAATAGGAACCTCAGCATTAGCGGTGGTTGCTTCCAAGAACTTCATTTTCTTTTCTGGTCTCTCACCTGATGTGGACTCCCATTTACGTAGTTTACTTGTTCTGTTTGATATTTCTTCACCCTTTTGTTCTTCGAAAGTGCTTTAGTTGTGGTTGGCAAGCAAAAGTCTATTTCTAGTAATTCATCTGAAAAGAAAATTACCCTCTGGTTCCAAAGAGTAATGTTTCTTTTTCCTTTTTCGCTTGTGAGGTTAAGGAGTAATGTACTGCTAAATCTCGTGCAGGATCAAATCAAAGCGATGAATTGATTTACCGTAATTTAGCACCTAGAGGTTTCAAAATCTTCATTATATAATTTTTCACATTTGATAAATTCCTGCATGATTAGGATTTAGGACATATATCTGCTCAGGCAAAATTTTGCTTGAAGTTTTTATAGTATATGAAAATGTCATTTGACCTTCACTGTCGGAGGATCTTAGGATTACTTGGGTACTCTAGGCTCACTGAAGCTGTGGAAATCTTAGAGGCCTCTATACAGAAAAAAAAGGACAGATTTATATTTTTTGAAGAATTTCTTGAGTCTGGAAGGTGTCTCAATTATAGATTTCCAGAAGATTCTCATCTTCTTGAAATAAAGGGCAGAAATTTTTTTTTGTTTCATCTTACTTTTAATGTGTCTCCGGTTCTCAGCAAAATCTTATGAGTTTCTGTTTCGCTAGTTTAGGGATTTTGGCTGTGTTTTGGCCTTTTCACTCTTAATTAAAGTCAGGATAAGTGGAAAACTAGTAAAACATATATTAGTAAGTATAAATGTAGTTCAATTCTTCATTAATTAAAGAATTAATTTCAGGTTTCAAAATTGGAAACATTCTCTCTATTTGCAGGTAAGATTGTGTGCATTGGCTATCTTCAGAGTTCAGATATCTCATGCACTAGCCTGCTCTCCTTTTTATTATGCTCATTGGCTTGCTTCTTATTCTAAATTTTTTTAAGGACTTCATATTGGAGAATTTCCATTACCTTCTCAGCTTATGGCTATTTTGAGCTCAGATGAACTGAGCACTGGGTGTATCAGACCTTTGACTTAATGGAAATTTTGCTTTTCATGAAAAAAAAAGACCAAATAAAGTGAGATGAATTTTCTGTACAGTAGAAAACAAGAATGTTCTTGACTTGATAGTAGCAGAACAGATTTGTTTCTTATATCATTAGAAATAGTGGCATAACTTTTATTTTTGTGAGTTGGAATACACCACTTCTGTTGTTGATGAATATCATACTATCACTGAACTTGCATGGCTAGGTTCATACAACTTGCCATTTCATGGGTATTTATTCAGAATATAAGGTAGTTAAAAACTTAAAATGGACATTTTTGAACGGTTTTTCTTTTGGATCAAATTCTTCTTGTCTGTTTTATCCACTGGCTGCTAGTGGTCTCTTCAGTCTTCTTTATTTCACTTTTCTGTACAGTGTTTGCCAGAAATTGAGTATTTTGGTTTGGTTGCTGCATTTTGTTAATGTGGCAGTCTTCAAAATCTGTTGGCTGCATACTCTCCATCAATTTATTATCAAGAAGCACATAGCGATGAAACGTATATTACATCTGAGCTGTGAGATGGTGGGTTCATGATTTGTGTGTTTGATTGTTTTGAGCAACGAAGCAACGTATATTTGTAGGTTTACATAGCAAAGTTTTTGCCACTTCTCAGTGTTTCATGGTGAAGACTTAAGACACTATCTATTTATTCTTTTGACATGTCAAATAAATGAAAGTATCAACTACTCTGGGAACAGGAAAATCATGTCTAAAAGTCAGATTCTTCTAAAATCTTAGATCAACTCAACAGGGATTTTTTTTTTCGTCATAAATTTCAGGATAAGAGATTATTTTGTAGCAAACACGTACTCATGCTTTCTGATCGATGGGGATACTTTTCCTAAAAGATTTTACAACAAAAAATTGTTTTGTTAGCCAACATACTTTTAGGATTTCTAACCTTGACATACGGAGAAATCTCTAATCACTTAATTCATTCTTGATGGTTTCTTGAATTATTATGGGAATCTGATTCTTTGATGGGCAACCTAAAACAAACAGCTTGAAAACTAAAGAAAATTAGAAACTTTCCTTCTCTGTTTCTTCCTTTTACAGGGCTTAGACATTACAAATTCAATAATGAAGGTTTGTCAGCATCACACTTGTTGATAATATCATGGGATAAAGAAAATAAAAAAAATTTCTTCTCTATTTCTTCTTTTAGAAGGCTTAGCCATCACAAATTTAATGATGAAGGTTTGTGTGCATCACACTTGCTGATAATCTCATGGAATAAATTGTATTTTCTTATATGTATACTATTCTTTGATAGATATAAGAAGAACAAAGTTGCTTTATCAACATCATGTACTGAAACATTAGCTCAGACCACTCCAACTTCATTTTTCTTAATTCTATTTCATATCACATGGTATTTATATTTCATCTATGCACAACCACTTGCCAGTGTTTCTAAAATGTTGGATTTTTTAGATATCATTACAAGTTTAGTCTTCAAGGGTTATTAATCCAAGATGTTTCTGACTTTCTTCCCAATTTCTTCTCTGATAATCATCAAAGTCTAAGCCGCTGATGCTTATGGTAGTGATGGGCTTCGTACTGATAATGACTTGGAGAATGTATAAAAAACATGCAGTAGGAAACAGAACATTAACTTTCTTTTTTGGTTGCGTGTTCACATGTAGCTGGACCTGCCCTTTTGTAACTTAACTTATTTGTATTTTGTATAGATACTTCCAAGCCTGATGAACCGAAACAATATTGAATTTCTAGCCTTCCTTAATGACATTGGACAGGTCTTCTAAAGCTCCTTGCATTTCTCAGTTATGGTGAAGATCACATTGATTTGCAGTCTTAGATAACTTGTTAGATTATATCGGAGTTGTTACCTTACCTCTTTTGTCCTCTATCTTCCCTTATGGAGATTTTTCATCATGGATGCTCTATGAATATTATTAGCATAGTTTATTTGTTTATACCAATGGTTTTGAAAGAAGATATACTAAAAAATAACTGGACATTCGATGTTAACTAATATCTGACTGTGGAAGAAGCGTTCTGAATTGTTTTTCCAGTGATAAGGTTTAGGTCTTTATCTCTCTTAAGATGGAAACTCTGACAACTCTCGGAGTTTGCAAAACAAGTATATAAAGCCACAGGTTGGTGGGTTGGATGAGAGCAACTTTTATGGTTCTCATCTAGTTGAGTTACTAATCACCTTGACTTTTCTAGACAGCTACTGCATCCTACACTACTGAAGAAAAAACTACATACCGCTATACAAACTATCTAATGCATTGAATAACCTTGGAAGTTTGGCCTATATTCTATATTTAACACATTCTATGTTTTTCTGATGGAACTAAATTTCATATCGATACAGTGGGATGAGAAGGTGATGTGCATCTCACATTAGAGCTAACTAGTTATCCTTGTACCTCATTATTAGCCCTGTTTTGGCTTAAAGACAGGTATCATGCCTGCTCCAGCCTGCTGAACTTTTATTGTGCAAGTTTCTAGTTGCTATCCTGTCTCATTTTCTTTGTTTTTATAATTGTCACTGTAACTTTGTATTTGACTAGTGCAATTTGAATGAGATTTAATGGACAATGTGCTTCAGTGATGATTCACCATGTGTATATATATATATATATATAAGGGAAGTAGACTTCATTAGTTATGGGATAGATGAAATAATAGATCGAGAGTGAAAAAATCTAATAGATTACTAGGGATTTGAGTGGAACCAGATGTCCTAAAAAAATTGGCTGATATATCAGCAGCTTTATTGTTTGCTGGAACTACTGATCTCTCTAGAAAAGTTGAGCATAGTCAAGTGCCAAGTGAGGCAAGCAAATCCAAAGTGGAAATTTTGCCCCACAGCCTTTTTAATAGGAAAAAGTTGCGATATGCATAATAGATCTAAGGAATCATCTTAAAAGTGGATTTAAAGTAAATGGTGAAGTGTGGGTATATTTTTCTGAAATTTTGATCACTTATGGGAAGGTAACTGAAAAATCTGTCTGACTAGTGGCTGATGACAGGTTTGACCGGAACCTGGAGCGCATTTTCTATGGTCTGATTTGTAGCAAGCTGTTAATGTGGTTGCCAATCCGATAGGCTGCACTTGGTAAATCTTTCACCATCCAACAGTGGTTTTGGCAAATAAGGGTCTTTTGGATTGGCCATGTTACCTTCACTACTACCTGACAGCAATGGAGCTATCATAGGGATGGGAGAAAGGACTGGCAGCTATCGTCTTGGAGACTATTCAAAGAGACGGAAGACTACCAAGGTAAGAATCACCTCAAACCTTATCTCTTTGCGAGCTGGAGTCATCTTCTCATCACTTTTGTGTAACAGAGACTACACTTCAACTGATCTCATCCCAGCTGACATGGACATGGACACTCTTCTTTCTCTTCCAAGTTGATACTGCTCCTGGAACTGCTCTTAGCTTTCTGGAGATGCCTTCTCTGACGCCTGAAACCATTGGATCGATGCTGTCTTCTGTTTGTGTGTCACTGATCTTGATTGGTTAATCAGGATGGGGATGGATGTCGGCAGGCTGGTGGTGCAGCCCACCGTCATGTGATTGGAGCAACATGGATTTTTATGCAGAGCCATGGCCACAAGCATCAGGCATTGTCCAAACTGCTTGGGTTCATCTTCCACCTCTGCTGGTTGGGTGATGGCCCCTTTCATCTTTCCATTAGATGACACAGCACTGAGGACAGGTGTGCTTGGATGTCAATGTCACCACAACACAAAATTTCTTGTAATCAAAACTGGATTCTACTTCTGATGGATTGTAACTTGTGACTTATCCTTAAAATCATTCTGAATGTGTGATTGACATCTTTCATTCCACTGCTTGACCATTCAAATCTGTGTTTGTGAATGAGACTTTGTGAGAATACTAGTGGTTCAATTGCTGGTGATCAACACTGGTGGTGATGTTGAACCGAGAAGCAAGCAAGCAAGCAAATGAGCAACCATTATTCTTGCATTGTGTCATATCCCACTCACTATGTAGGATGACATGTATGAAAGGCCACTTTCCTTCTTTTAAGTATCCAAGAATAATTATGTATGTCACATATGGATTCTATGGATTGGTCGATGTAACGAAGAAGACGATACTATTAATTATGTCACACATGGATTCGATCGATGGATTGATCGATGTAACGAAGATGATACTATTTAATTTAGCCTATAAAGATCTTGATTGTTGATAGTAATAAGAACACTCACTCGGATTGAGATTTTTTTTTTTTTTTGTAACTTACTTAGAGACAAAGTGTCACATATTTCGCGATCGGGCCATGTCAGCATGCCAAGTAAGAAGGATGAGTTTTTTTTTTTTTTTTGAGAAGGAAAAAAGAAAAAGAAAAGATTAGGGCTGCATTCATTCCCCTTTAAAAGTTGACTTATTTCTCCCTATTAATACATTACCTAATCTTCTTCCCCCCTTGTACTAATATATATACGCCCTCGGGTGCAGTCTGCGAACTCCCTCTCATCGACGCTACCATGAGCATCTTGAGCATGGTGGAGGCAAAGCTGCCTCCGGGCTTCAGATTCCACCCGAGGGACGACGAGCTCATCTGCGACTACCTCGCGGCCAAGCTCGCCGGAGACTGCGTCGTCGGCTTCCGTGGCTGGCCCATCATGGTGGAGGACGTCGACCTCAACAAGTGCGAACCATGGGATCTCCCCGGTCAGTTGTCATCCCTTGGCATCATATTCCATGTGATCCAGTCCGAAATTGGTGTTGCATGATCATGTTTTAGCCGTCATCAAGTGCTTCGATCTTCTTCATCTTCTACCCTTTCCCTTCGCCTCGCCCTCCATGGCTGTCCTTTTTTTTTGGCTTTCCCTACGAAGGAGATTGTTCTTGCACGAAGCTTTCCCCTTTCTTTACCTTCCAACCTTTTCATGTGTTCTGTTGCTTCGTGTTGACCGCCATCTCTTTATGGATTATTCCTTCTGCCCATATCGCGATGAGAGATGAATCGCAAGCACAAACAAGGAGGCGAACAGAAAGAGAAAGCTTCCACCACTTGTTAACCTCCTCATGCCTTTTATTCCTTCTTTCCACATCTCGACTTCACTTTTCGGAGAGAAGAGAGGAACCGAGGCGTTGGCTTTCTCAGCTTAACCTGCTGCAAAATCTGGTCTTTTAGCTGAAAGAATGCTTTCTGAGCACGTCGATGGATTCACAGCACTAAATGTCCATTCCATTCGAGAGAGAGAGAGTGTGTGCGCGCAAGTTCGTCGATCTCCAGCGGACCACACACGTGTTCGTCCACCACGCTTGATGCTGACACATCGACGTTTCCATGGGACGTCGATGTGCCAATCCACCAGCCATCGGGACACCATGATGAGCGATCTCTGTCATGGAGTTTTGATCCCACCCACTGCAACTTGTCTTTTGCATTCCTATCCACAAGCTCCTCACTTGGTGAATTTGTTCTGGTGGATCAGCTACTGCGTGTGTCGGGGGCAAGGAATGGTACTTCTTCAGTCTCCGAGATCGGAAGTACGCCACGGGGCAGCGAACCAACCGGGCGACCATGTCAGGCTACTGGAAGGCGACAGGGAAGGATCGATCGGTGGCTCGGAAGGGATTCCTTGTGGGGATGAGGAAGACTTTGGTGTTCTATCAAGGAAGAGCTCCCAAGGGCAAGAAGACGGAGTGGGTCATGCATGAATACCGCATGGAAGAATCTGCTGCAACTCCAAACTTGCCCTTCAAGGTGACCTTTCTGATCTCGACTCCTTCTTTACACCTTTTCTCTTTTCTGCAGCCGAGCACAATCTCTCTCTCTCTCTCTCTCTCTCTCTCTCTCTCTCTCATTAAATTATCTTGTTAGATAAATTGATCTTTTGGCTTAAAAGAAAATTACTTGACAGGAAGAATCTTCAAAGACATCTCTGCGCTATATGTACTGTTCTTACTGTAATTGTTTTTTGTGCTTTCTAATCACTGGTCTTGTTGGATAAAAATTGATCTTTTGGCTTATAGAAAATTGGTTTTTGACAGGGAGGATGATCATTCTGTGGGTTGTTTTGGCTAGTAAGAGATGCTAGGCGTAGGATAGATCTTTGTGGAATCCCCTGTTGGGAACTTAGATTCTTTGATCTAAAAGCCTTTTTTTGCACATAAATTAAAATAAGACGAGAAGATTAAGATATTTGCATTGATTCACCTCTTCTGCCCAATGAAACTAAATTAGATTTCGAACAGTGGGATGAACTGTAAGACACTAGTGGGGAGTTAAAAAAGAAGAAGAAAAATGAAAAAGAAGCAGATCACAAATTGGCACAATTGTTCTTTTTTTACTGTATTCTTCTGGAATTTAATCATCTCTAAGCTTCAAGAATCAGTTTCCTCCAATAAATCTCTGACTTGAGTTCTTATTGGAATAGAACAAAGTTGCTCACCATCCTAATTCTGTTTCATCTTCAACACAATATCTGCATGGAAGGAGGTCAACGACTGAAGTGCTCAACCACCATAGTAGATAATTCTATGCACTGTTCATCACAAAGCTTTTTTAGATTTCTCAAGTTTGAGTCGGTTCTTTCATCAACATGGACTATGACACTTTTTTCTTCTTCTTCTTCTTCTTCTTTGTGGAAGCAGGAAGATTGGGTCCTATGTAGGGTCTTCTACAAGAGCAGAGGGATGTCCACCAAGCCAAGCATGGAGACAAGCCATGATGATTCATCCCTCCCTGCACTGATGGACAACTACATCACCCTTGACCAAACCCCAGTCAACTTGGAGGGGTTTGAGCAGGTGCCCTGCTTCTCCAGCACAACCCCAAACTTGGTCCCACACCTGCCCCCATTGGAGAGGGGCATGCCCCTACCAAGATGCTTGGCACAAACAGGTGGCTTGCCTGACCCGAGCTCTGGATCGAATCATCTCACTGGTGACCGGAAGGTCCTGAGATCAGTTCTGAACAACCTCACCAAGCTGGAGGATGACCCAAGGGGAGAGGTGGTGCCAAATTTTGGTGAAGGGGGTCTGGGGGCTTACTTAACACACAGTTCTCTGCCATCATCAACATGGAATCCTTTTTGAGGTTTTGATGAGGTTGGTGATCCATTAGAACAAGAAGATACCTCCTATTTATATCACTCATTCCAAGTTGCCCACATACATGTCCAGTTATTATTAAGTTGCTGTTCCTTGCACTATAGGAAGTTTTCTTTTTTATTTATGGTGGATAAGTTCAATGGGCATCTCAACACAAATGTCACTGAGAGAGACAGAAGAAGAGTGAGGTTGATGATTAATGGGGAAATGACACCAGCTGGCACAGGTTTAATGGAAAAGGCTACCAAGGTCAGATGCAGAAAGCCCTCCTCTTCTTGATTCTGTGTTCCATACAAAAATAATTTGTATGTTTCCTTTACATACACTGGACTTGTAATTTGGTTGTCATGTCAAATTTTAGTGTGATCAATAATGGTTGTTTTGCAGAATTGCAACTGCATTCCAAATTTACTTGTGCTCTTTAAGTATACTGGATTTGATGTACTTGAAGTTACCTCCTCACAAAGAAAAATGACTTGATCCAGATGGATTATTCCTTTATTACATTTTGGCACATTTTTCTGAGACAACAAATGTAAGACAATTACTATGGAGTTTTTATCTTTTGTCAATTCCAAGATACACTTTGAAGAACACTGTTGTTATGAACAACCAATAGCTACAGAGGTTATAGCATTTTTATATTTTTTTTAAATTCTCTGCCAAATGATCTAGCAAATATATATATATTTTTTTTCCTTGCAGATTATTCATAGCACAAATCTTTGAAGCTTACTCTGTTTTGAGATCTAACCTATTTTAAGTGAGATGAACCACATGCTCACTTCCAGCTTCTAACACCATCTATGTGTCTAAGCTTAATACCATAGCCTAATGCAGCAAATGCTTTCTGATACCCTCTGACAGTGTGACATTAACAAGGGAGTTGCAATCATATAGGGGTCAGCACAAAAACAAGCAGATAATGAAATTATTCTATCATTGGGCCTCACCACTTAAAATGCATTTATCATGATGTAACAATCAACTACTCAATGTTATTGTGATATCTGAATGCAGATTTGCTGACATTAAAAGCCTGATGAGATGGTCCAGCACAACTGGTTCTCACCATCTTCCTCAACAACCTATTTGTTTTCATTTGTTTGTGATTATGTGCAGGTTTTCCTCAATCATCCACAAGCTTACAGCTACAAGAATATGCTGAAATTGGTGTCACCCAAAATCCTACTTGCCTCATATTTTATTTAATGGACTGAGACTAGTGAAAGCTGCTGAAGGCCAACTTCTAAGCTGTGAACTTTCTCTGTAGGTAATAGAACAGTGCCAGAAACAACATTAAAGGAGTCTTGGGAAATTGGACAACATTGGCCTTACCATGTTAAAGAAGATTGATTCTGCAATAGACCAGTGAGGTGATGAATCCAAACCATCCAAAGAGAAGAAGATTCCAATCATTGAAGGAGCTCCCACAGGTTCCATCTTGATCAAAATAGTAACTGGGCTGTGATTTTTATGCCTCTGATCATAGTAGTAGAACCATGGACCTCAGCAAACATGATGTGAATCATGTTAATGGACTATATGGCTCTTCAAATGATGCAAATGGAAGATCTGAATGAAGCTCAAGTTGTTAATCATGTATCAAATTCTTTAAAACCTTAAAGCTTCCACCAAAAACATGCTGATAGAATTAGAGGATAAATACATAAATCTTCTGCTGTGATACCATGTCAAACTTCAGTGACTTGCCAAACCATGTGAAAAATTGTTGGTAGGTTTTATTTATTTAAATGCAAACCTATCAATTATCGGAATCCATCTCACTTGCAAGTGACCAGTCTTGCCAAACTGGTGCCAACATCAGCTGTCCAACCACCCATGTCTATAAACCACTGCTCTTTAGTGAACTTTCAGGATGATTCCATGTATCAGTTCACTTTGAGGTTGTGACATAAAGCTTGAATATGGACAAACCTACTGCAAGATTGGCCACTCCTTCAAACTGGAATATGATTCTGGTGTTTGGCCTAACAGTGACCTTTTCAAATTTTTGTTAGAACCAACTATGCAGTGGAGGGAGTAGTCCTCCTATTCATGCCATCCTAATCTATTATTATGTGACAGTCCAAACCTAACTCATTAACCAGTCCAAGCAGAAGCGAATCAGTCAGGGGAAGGAGAAAGAAGACTGTTGCACTGCTAAGAGCAAATACAAGGAACATTGACATCATTCTAGCATCAAAAGAAGCATTCTTGAGACAAAGACTAGGCTGCAAGTTTGGCATGGGGAGACTACATTTCTTTTTTTTTTGGGAATTCAACTGATAGGTTCAGGAGGAAACTCATGGCCTGATAGGTGAAAGCTGAGGTCTAAGTAGGGAGTTGTACTTGGTATTCCATACTATGACAAGTGCCACAGTTGTCACATTTCTTTTTGAGTTTTATAAGCAATAGTAGCTGTCACTGGATCTAATATATCCACCAACAACACAAGCAGGAGACAGATCAATGGAATGGTGATGTGTTCATGGGCCTTTTTCTTTTCCTATTATAAGATCTAGTAGCAGCTAAAGCATGAGAGGTTCCAATCCTGACCAAACTAGCACAGAACGCTCACATCAATTAAAGAAGAAGCTACCTCCTCTACCAGTCTGGTTCCCTTCATGAATGATTGAATCAGGGAGCATAGTTTCAAAACCATTTTATGAGCTGAAGGAGCTCTCTCAGCTTGAACCCAGTGAGGAAATGATAATTACACCACAGGATTGATCAGAGTAGTGTTAAGAAGTAGCTTCTCCAAAGAGAGAACTGAAATCCAAAGAAAACAAATCAGTATCATGTGAGCAAAACAAGTATAGAACAAGAATAAACAGTCAGTCATTATCTTCCTTGCGGTCACTCCAACCACAACATTGTTCACCTTCAACACACAAACTTTTCACTTGGTTCGGCGATTTAAGGTCCGCAAGCCATGGCTGGAGCTCGGGAAGCATACTTTATATCATGCATTTCTACACAGAAAGCAACAGAGGAGAAAAATGAGGAGATTTAAGCAAATGATTACCAGAAGATGTTGGAAATCAAAATCACAGACGAATCAAACATAGAATCGAATCATAACCTAAGGTTTGTAACGAATGGCGAATTGCACAATTTACGGTTCACGTAAGCAGCCTGACTTGCTGCATTTCAACCAGGAACTAAAAAGCTAGCTCAAAAACTGCATGAACTTTTCATATGTTACAACAGGTGTTTAAGTACTTTGTTGATTTATTTTTGTTTTTATGATTCTTTGTTGTTCTTTTTAAGAATAAGTGTCCACCAAAATGGTGGATGTTTGAAAAAGTGTTTGAAAAAGTAGATGTGAGATGTGTAGTGTGGTCATGTCTAACTTAGATGAACTGTAGTCATGTGTTTCTTCTAAGTTTTAGGCAATTACATGTTGTTAGAAACATGATTTGCTTTGCAAAGAGTGTTATTATGTACTCCCTTTTTGTGAGCATGAGAAAGAACAAGAGGAAAAGTGAACTAAACTTAAATAATATATATATATATATATATTTACTGCATGGTTTATATCATCTGGATGGTATGGTCTATCTATCTTTCACATCAAGGCGAGTGTGAAGTAGGCTTTGTTATTTTCCATTTAGGTTGCCAATCAGTTTAGAACCCCACTTTGCATGATCCTTGCGCTTGTAAGAATATGCCCATTTGACCTTTTTCCTATGAAAGAAATAAAATGAAAGAATAGGGAAATTTAATGAGGGATGTAGATTTAGTGGGGAAAGTTCATGCGACTCCTTGAGGAACAAAAAGGAGGGAGAGAGAGAGAGAGAGAGGGAGGGGAACAACCTGGAGTTGAAGGGTTTTGATTGGAGAATAAGGTTGGCAGGAGAATCTATGTTGGGTCCAAGCACTCCAGACAAACTCCCAGATCAAAAGACTGAAAAGAGAGCACGTACCAGCATAACAAAATCCAAGTCCCCTCACAAGATATGTAGATCCAGAGAATAATTAACCTTGGAAATCAGTGCCCATGTGGCAGCCACCACCACCACCACCACCACCACCACCACCTTGTTCTTCTTCCAACATGCTTCTTCTCTCTTCCAACTCTTGAATCTCCCCACTTGATCCAGCTATACTTGTTGTGACAACCATAGCTGGATGATGGACAGGTTTATTTACTGTGTTTTTATTAATATATTTCAGCTGGGATTCACTCACTGCTATCTCTATATATATGTATGTATATATAACCCTACAACATCACCCTTCTCCTAGCTCAAGAAGACACACACACACACACACACACACTGGCTTAGGGTTTCCCTGGCTACAAAGTAACTGTGAGTCTCCTTTAGGGATTGTGCTTGCGTTGTAGGTGGAAGCTGGAGAGAATTAGTTGGTGGTGTGTTCTTGCGAGATTTACACGATCTATATGAAGAAGAATGGATTACGTACACCCTTCTCCATCTCCCTGGCCTGCGTTGAAGGGTTTTGGAAGTAGAAGAAGAGGTGAAATGGACTATGCCTGGCTCCCTGTATGCCACTCGCCTAGTTTACCAATCAAAAACTAACGATTGGCTACTGCGGATGGCGTGCGAGGAGCCAAGCATGTCTCTCTCTCTCTCTCTCTCTCTCTCTCTCTCTCTCTCTCTCTCTCACACACACACACACACACACACACACAAACACTTCACGATTGCTTTGCTGCCTTTCTGCAGCATCTTGTGAAGCTATGAGGAAGAGCATCAGCACAAGTCCATCACGGCAAAAAGAGGCTGGATATGGATCGTGATGTACACTTGTATCTTCCATGCTTTTCTTCTCTCTCATACTCACACATACAAACATGTTTTCTGCTTTTTCTAACAGCATTTTGTGGAGCTATAACTACCAGCAAAGCAAAAGAAGATAGTTCAATCTCCTTACCTCTCTCTCTCTCTCTCTCTCGCTCTCTCAGCATTTCACATTCGTTTTCTACTTTGCTGCAGCATCTTGTGGAGGTGCGAAGACCAGCACAAGCACTGTCCACCAAGCCAAAAGAGGCTGAGGTTTCGATCGTGATGATGTATATGGTTATATCTTCTTGCATGCCTTTTCTTCTCTCTCCACAAACACATTGCATTTCACATATGTTTTCTACTTTGCTGCAGCATCTTGTGAGGTCATATCTTCTCGCATGCCTTTTCTTCTCTCTCCACAAACACATTGCATTTCACATATGTTTTCTACTTTGCTGCAGCATCTTGTGAGATCACTAGAACATCATCAGCTCAGTTCATCAGAGCACAGAGAAGCTGTTAACTTTTCTTATGACTCTATATTATAGTTCTTCTGTCTTCTTCTCATCTGTTGTGTAGACCGCAAATCTAACAAACACAATATATGTTGCTCCTTATGCTTGGTTTCACTTATCTGTGTGGTTTTAACTTGCACGTGATGCAAGTTTATCTTATTTATGCAGAATTTTTTATTTTACACTATCTATCTATCTATATCTATATATATATATATATACTTTTTGTTTGTGTGTGTGTGTGCTTCTAAAATTGAAAGCCTGACACTCACACATATAATTATTATTAATCTCCATCAGTAGCTATCGCTTCAACAAAATAAAATTCTCGATGATAATAATATCGCTTCTACTATAGTTATGGTTATAAATATGTTACGAGTATTTTTGATTCTACATATAATTAAACTACTTCAGAAAAATTCAATGTTAGACATTACAGTCTGATCTCAATTAAGCATCAGGCCAAACGATCAAACCTAAAAATTCGAGAAACAGACTCATTGATAGATGATATTACCGTTTGAGCTTTAAAGATATTTATAAATTTAAAATGGATAAAAGAGAAACTAATCCCTCTCAAAGTGTCTGCATTTGCCGTCCCCCCTACCATCGATCCTATCTTATCATTGTCCTCTTCTATCACCTTCGCCCTCTCTTCCAATTTTAATGTTTTTTTTTTTGTCTCATAATTTATTTTTCTTCCTCTTTCCGCTTCTGTTTCTATCTCCCATCACCGTACTCTTTTCTTTCATACAGGTATTATCTATAAAAAAAATTAATATTTAATTTATTATAAAATAATTATATGCTGTACATATTTTGCATAAAAAATATTAATCTTGTAATCAAACCAGTTGACACAACAAATAAATCAATGATCCAATGACCGTACACTTGATCAAATGGATATCTAGTTAACTGTGTGATTATGTATCGACATTACTTTTTAAATTTCTTCATGACTAATATTCGTATTGAGACTTATTCTAATCTAGTTCTCTCATATATATATATATATATATAGAGAGAGAGAGAGAGAGAGAGACTTAATCTAATCTGTGAACAAACAAACAAACAAGTAAACGAAGAAGAAAAAGGAATGTAATAATACCTCTACTAGCGGGGCAACTTTGGTTGCAATTTTCCAGCTTCAGCATGGGGGTATTCATGCGCTATCTTTGCAGGTAATTATGGTGGTTCTTCCACCAATCTGTCAATATAAAGCAATCATGAAGAAGGTACCATCGGTAAAAGAATCTTTGTACCATCATGTAAACTGGGTTAGTTAGTAATGGTTGCTGTGACAGGCATCAGGCATGAATATTTTCTTGTGCTAAGAGGACATTCTGGCTCACCAAAAGTCAATTTAATCTCCATAAAGCTGACTTATGAAATGTTGGGAGAAAAAGTTGCAGCCTGACAAACCATTCCAAAAGACCAATACATTCTTTAAAATAAAAATAAAAAATGTTGGAGGCCGATCTTCTCATCAAACGATAGTCTTGTCTGATAAATAGATGGCAGAAAGCATTATAATCATATCAATTGGTTTCAGGAGCTGGCTTAGAGGTGTGAATCTATCGTCATGCCTAACCCTTCTCAGAATATGTTCATTGTAAAGATTATAAGAAGAAGAAACTTGAGTTGGTAAAATGCAGTCATTTCATGGTCTGCCATGGCAATACCATCAAGTAACAAAAAGCCACAGCACGTTGCTATCTTTGCAGATGATGTTACCAGCCAAAGATATGCCACTTGACATGAGACTTAAAAAGGCATTGGTGCATAAAGTATCAAACCTTCCATTGGATCATCTTAATCTGTTACCACAGGGCCTTCTTTCTGCAAAATTCTCATGGCAGCAATTGAAGAAATATCAGAATGTCTAAGGATCAGCCAGCCTATTTATCAGTCATTCTCCTACAGAAAATTTTAGAACAATCTTTGTGAGCTAAGGTATTTTAGAAAATAGATAATAAGATTCAGAACATTAGAGTCCAAAATGAAATTTGTATCTTTTAAACAAACTAAATATATGAAACCACTCCGTCCTCAAAATGTTTGTTATTGGCTTAGCACAACATTTTTCATTAAAAAAAATATATATTAAAGATTTTTTCCAGAACTTAATATCAACAGAATTGTATCACAGCTTGAGGAGCTAGTTCACATAACCATAAATCACTTTAGGAGCTCATACTCAAATAACCATACATAAACACTAATAATCGTGGTTTTCAAACATGAAAAATGATAAACATAAACAATGAACTTCACTTTGCTTCAAACAATGCTGAACACCACAGGAATACATGCTAAGAGAACATGGATAAGTTCATACAGTGGTGGTACCTAAGAGTCAATATAGGAGGAGGCAAAAGTCAATGAAAAAGCACAGCAGAATTATTCTCTAGAGTAGATGACAGAAAATGAAGTAATGCTTATTAAAGTAAGAAAACCTGTTTACCCTTTCAAGGAGAAATTGATTGCCATAGACCAATAGTTGTTTTTGTGCTATATCTGCCAACAAGAACATCACAGCTGCAGGTATCTGCCGTCCTTGCCATTTGGCCATGTACTTGTGTTTGTGTTTAATCTTTCTTGATGCTGATGACATGTCTACTGTGAATATGGTTTGCCTGAAGAAATCTGAAATGTGGTCTTCTTTAGACCTTGCTAAAATATGTAGGAGTACATATGAACAGAAAAGTTGAAAACCGCATGTGCTCTGTGCTCCAGAATGCATGCTATGTTATTTGAGCAAAGGCAACTGGCCTTAATAGTACAAATGCAAATGTATCTTAAACCATTAAATAAAAACTTCAGAGATAAATCATGAGAGCATTCGGTCTTCTACTCTGGTTAACCACTGACGCTATAGACCATACTTCATCTGGAAAGAGAGTATCAACTTCAAATAAATATGTATCTTTATTTTTAAAAGGAAAAAACTCCATCTCTTGTTTATGGCTGATATACTCATTTATGGTAGTCATGAATGTGTTCCAATCTAATACTCATTCCAATAGTTCAGAAAATATGTCAGAACATGTAAGGAGAAAGGCAACAATGCTTCTGGCGGCTTATGGCACATAGTAACATAAACAAAGTTTCCAGAGAAGAACCCTAACTTGGACCCTCTGCATCTGTTAAGAATAAACACCATATAGGCATATACTCAAAAAGGTAGGGGGAAAAGAAATTAAGAAAAAGAAAGCACTAAGGATTGAAGAGTTTCCGGAAGGGTCCATCTTTCCTGTCCTTGGCAGCTTCTGTTAAAGCAAGGAACCTCTTGAAACCAGTTGTCGCAGCTCCCCTTCCAAGAGCTGCAGCCCGAGTTAGCACATCTTCTCGGGATGCAATGGCAACAGATGCAGAAGTATTGGATGAGGGAGTAAACGTGGAAGTTGTAGATGTCACTGTTAAAGTTGGGGCAGCTGGTGCGGGTGGAGCAGATGGGATGGCTACTGATGGAGCCACAGATGGGTGTCTGATTGATGAATTTTGCTTGTTGAAATCATCAAGTATAGCTTGTTGGTCTGCTTTCTTTAAGCCCTGCAACAAAATAAAACAATCAGATGCATAGCAGAGGCAAGTTACATTAGATTTCCATTGTTTTTTAAGACTTTGGAAGGTTGTCATCAAAGAAAAGAATATCAATTTGCATTTTCTAAAATCCTATACAAGACAAGAAGATTGTCGAAAGTTAAGATGTAGCATCCATCATCAGTTGAAAATTATGTTTCCTGTAGTCATTTTAAAGTGACGTAACAGATAACGGAATACAGCCTCCTATATCAGCACCAGCAGCAGCAGAAGAGTTAGAAGAAGAGAGAGAGAGAGAGAGAGAGAGAGAGAAGATTGTGTTATGAGTTATGACCTGACTAATCATATCTAGAAGCGATTTAAAGAACAATATAGCTAAATTCTATGAAATCATAAGTTAACAGCTAATTGTTTTTGCTCAAAGATTCTGATACTAAGGGCCCATTTGCTTCACCAAAGGTAAAAGGAATTGGCACCAAAGTGAGGTTCACTTTGAATTTCTGCAATACTGTTTAGTTACCCAAAAGTTGCTTCAGGGTTCATAGTATAACTTTCAGTGTAATAGAGGGGTTGTCAAGGATACTGTTCTCCACAAATAACAATTTATTTTAAATTCTTCACCAGAAGGTTTTCATGGACTAATGCAAAGCACACGAAGACCTATTTGAGAAACGTGTATGTGAGAAGCATGATATTTAAGCACAGAACCTTGAGGTCAAGGATCCTCTGGAACTCAGCAGGTGTTCCCTCAGGAAGCAGTGCTCTGTATGTATTTGCAACAGAATCAATGGGAGATAATATAACCTGAAAAATACAGATTAATCCTTCAGTTTCATTATTTGATCTTCAGGACAAAATAATGTCAATAGAGCCAATTTCATACCTTCAATAGTGCTTCAGCTTTACTCATTTCACGACTAACAAATTTTGAATAGCTAGTAGCAACTGCTGTCTGTTTAAGGGCAAAGAGAAATAGCCATTGAAGAAGCATGTATGAATTTATTCTGAAACAAAACAATCTTATAGATAACTGGACATACTTTTCCGCTAGAGTAGATGGCTGAAAATGCAACTGTTACTTAATATCTAAATTCCAAGTTTAAGGAACTGGTAATCCAATGCTTGTAACTAAAATATCTTGGATTCTTTAACTACAAGCTCATGAGTTCCACCTTGAATGTGCAGGCCTTTAACAATTGTCAATATACCTTCTATAATTATGGTCTCCACTCGCATCATGTGACTCAGCCAGAAACATTATCGAGAATCTAAAAAAGATAATTAAAAACGTCTATGAAAGTCATATACCTGCTTCCCTAAAGAAGGAATCTCCAAAAGGATTGTTTTTACAGCCTGAGTATCCAGCAGCATCTACAGCATAAAGAACCAAGGTCTTTCAAGTCACAAATTCCCATAGACAAAAAAAATGTGAATCAAGATATACAAAATATGGTTTTCTAGCTGTCTACTTAAACGAATCAGCAAGGAATTTCAATTACCTGCTGTGCGCCAGTTTCTGATATATGTTTGCATTTGAAAATATTGAGGTAAAATCGAGGGCCAAGAGATGCTGCAAGCTGCAGAAAAAAACTGAAGTTATCAGAGCAAATACAATATAATAAAGAAAAGAAGTAAAGGTTAGAAAACCACAAGAAAAGAAATAAACAAGAATATGTGCTTAGTGGAATTCTAATTCCAAGTCCACATAAAAACAAAAATACGCATAACTCTTCTAAGAAGTGTCAAACTGGCCCCATGAGGAATTATCCTTGCCAATATTTGGGAAAGCACAAAGATTCAAACATGCAACTACAACCAGAAACCAGTTACCTTCTTCTGCCATAAAGTACTAGAATAAAATGGAGGCAAAATTTTGCCCACTATTTAGCTTTTAATCAACTATCATCACTAAATCACAAAAGGTTTTAAGAACTCAGAGGCAACATCCACAATTGGATGTTTTTGAAAAATGTATTTAAATCTTGCTTCACATGCTTTCGTAGCTAGTTGAGCTAAGGCAGACTTCCCATGAAAAAGAAATAAAACTTGGCAGCTTATTATATGATTCACTATAAGCTACAGAAAAGAAGTTAAACAACATGGACTTGTACCCGATACAAGCACCTCATAAATTATTGTGATTTCACTTAAAATGCAAAACTTGTGCTGACATATCAAACACTCGGCAACAGACAAACAACTCAGACCCCTTCTACACTTTATTAACTTCAGCACTGGTTATTAACCAATAAGTTAAAACTTTCATCAAAATTAACTTCCAAAATAACAAATTTTCTGAATTAAGTGAACCTACAAAACTAGTTTGTATGTGAATCTGATCCTGTTAGTTGCATAATTTAGCTCATGTTACAAAGCAATTCTACGAGTATCCTTGATCATGCTGGCACCACATTCAGTAGTACCACCAGGAAAAATTACTGTAAAAAGTTCCATTTGATTTGCATTTTGTGCAACCAATGTAATTGTCACTCACCTTGTCCAAGAAAAACTGGAAGTAAGTGGGCGACAATAGGCCACCAAGCATAGGAATGCTGCTAGAAAGAATAGAGTTGATGCCATTGACATACCTGTCAAGTATGATCAGAAGTAGCTTTGATGAATTAAACATAAAAATATGGTTCGAATAAAAGATCAGCTTAACTCAATATATAAAATCAGTAACTTTTTAATAAGAATTGTTCAATGTTGCAACATGAACCACCCAGCCTTCTTTTCTGCTCAATACCACACTCCTAGACTCTATAAGCAGGAGACAAAGGATTTATTGGGTTAACTCTATCTGATTAAAGGAAGAGTGGGAACTTGTGTACCTTTACCTAACTGATCAGCAAAAAAGTCTTAACTCGATGGCCATTAACAACCTAATGCTTGATGATCGCATTTGCTTGAAGAGTAGAAAAGTAAATAATGAATAACTAAGCATTAAGTGCTTTACTCTGATTGGTCACCAACACTTTCGAGGCTTGCCCATGGAACTCGTGTCATTGCAATCATTTCAGCATCAAATTTGGTCTCAAGTCCCTGGACTAATGTAACTAATGCTTTCGTAATCACTGCAGAGAATTCATCCTTCATGGATATAAAATGCACATGAGTTTAAAGACACCAAAAGCTTTGAAGGAACATAGATGAAGCAGGTAAAACTTATTACCTGAACTTCTGACATATCCACCTTGTCTGCGAATGAAGGATCAATGATCTTTGAAACATTTTCAGCTAGTTCACCTGACTGTCAACAGAAAAGCACAGTAATGTTAACTTGCAATGCCGACACAGAAAGGATATCTAAAACAAGGTTTGTGGTGCCACCCTGTACCGCCCAATACGGGTGGTACGTATCGGTCCGACAGGGTATAGATACGCGAACCACCCCATACCGGGTGGTACAGATTTAATATATAATATTATATAATATAAATATATATTAAAAATTAGAAAAAAAAAGAGGCATCGCCTCGTCTTCCTGCGCGGGGACGAGGTAGCGCCTCATTCACCCGCTGGAAGATAAGGTGTCACCTCCTCTTCCGGCTCGGGGATGAGGTGCCGCCTCGTCTTCTCACGCGGAGACGAGGTAGTGCCTCGTTCTCCCGCTGGAAGATGAGGCGCCGCCTCGTCTTACAGCTCAGGGACGAGGCGCCGCCTAGTCTTCCCATGTAGGGACGAGGCAGCGCCTTGTTCTCCCGCTGGAAGACGAGGCGTATTCCAGCTCGGGGACGAGGCGCCGCCTTGTTTCTCCCGTGAGGCGAGGCTATGCCTCGTTTTTTTTATTTTGTATATATCTTATATTATATTATTTTTTAATATTATATAATATTATATTATATTATAAAAATATTATATTATATTTTAATGTACCGAGCGGTATACACTATGCGTACCACTCGATACCAGGTACTGTACCATACCGATACCGGTACGGACTGATACGATGAACCTTGATCTAAATATAGAGTGTAGTTCTCAATAACTCAACGCATGTGTTGTTATGAAATGAATGTACATGCTTGCTGTGATCATGACCAAGAACTGATAAATCAAGGAATTGCTGGAGGAACAAAGGGTTATATAGCAGAAACTAAAAACAATGGTTATTTTTTCTCTTTTTCACTACATCTGACTTCTTATAAGAGTTCAATAGTTTGACATTCAAAGTCCACCACAATATGCCATTAAATACTCTCATAAAATTTGTCTTAAGAAAGCATAAAAGCCAACATACAGTTTTGTGGCAGTACTCTGCTGTATTCACAATGTAGCATATCATCCTCTCATCTCTATCAGATGTCTGCAGTGATTGACAAAACATGTGAGCATTAAATGTAAAAAAGCAAGGAGCAAAGAAAAGAAATTATATTCCTCCATATCGGCAATGAGATGAACAAAGGTTTGACCTTAATCTGTCCATCTGTTCCTGTAGCAGCTGCAACAAGCCCTGTACCACCTTTGGGCAATCTAGCATATAGCTTTGTTGCATATGCTTTCAGAATTCTTTGAAATACCTACTAAATACAAAGTCATAGACAAGTAATATAAGTTACCATGTACATACACCTTTATACCCGCATCCAATGAATTTACAGAAGAAGTTTTAATATAAAGAAGAAATTATACTTGGTGTGTAGGTGGGATACATCATAATTTTGCAGATTTACCAAATTAAATGAAACTACAATATTGTCTCAACTCTCAACAGTTTTACTTTGCCAATTTTCAAATGGTTCATCTGACACTAGACTGGTCTATCTTGAAATGCAACTGCAAGAATTGCTATGAGGATAAAAAACGAATATATGTACCTCAAACAAATTAAACAGTGTCTGATTCTTTGTTAAAGCACTGCATCGCTTTAAGCTTCTCCTTATTATCAAGAATACCTGCAGTAATAAATGCTGAAGGTGAAAAAAAAAATTGTTCAACTTCATCTAGAAGTAAAAAAATTTTCTAGACCAAGAAAGTAAGTTCACTTTTCCTCTGTGCTAATCTCATTTTGTCCCATTCTCAACACATTGGATTGAGAGATGGACGATGTACATGAATACTGCATTTACAACCAGCAATTTTGTGCTAAACAATATTGAAACTTCTCAATTTGCTGCCTGCTTACCTGTATCATCTTAATCTCCATGACTATCACCAATGCGGAACCACTAAACCAATAGGTTCAGATATGTCTTGATGACATAATGAAAAAGAATACCATCTCCTAGTTTTTACAGTAATATAACAACATTTTGTTCAGTGGCATACCCAAAAATGAGCCTGTATAGTTCTATGCAATTTCTATGAGATGTAGGACAAATGCAATAGATTTCTTGCCCTATGGAAATCCATAATTATGTCTCAGTTCTGTAAATGTGTGACTTCATCATGCATGAGTTAAAATCGTCAGACATGCATGATGTAAAGCTAAACTTTGGGATATATCTCGCATGTGAGATATAAATATCCATCACAATAAAAGCATTCCTCTTGCACATGATCCATTTGTCTCCGACAAAAAAAAATCTAAATTCATCACAAACTTAGACAAGTAACCAAAAGATCATACATCTCGTATGTACCAGGTAGCCTGACTGTACACATGAAAACACACCATTTTAGTCCTACTTTAAGTGAACTGAACCCTTGTGAGTCACTTGATCCCTCTCCCAGCACCTGCTTCCTCCCTTGCAAGCCATTACCTTCTACCAACCTTGTCTCTCCCTCTAACAACCTATCAACTACATGCTGCAAATTTTCCATTCAATGACCATCTCACCTTTGTCGTTTGTTGGTTCTCCAGAAACATCAAGTATGAGATCCAATTGGGTACAGGCATCTTTGGATCTGCACAAAATCTTCATACCAGGAACCATTGCTAGATGACTATACTACTGGAAACCCAATAGAAAGCGGCAGGTGGTGGGCAAACATACACATTTCATTTGCAATTTTTATTTCTCCTTTATTTACTATATATAAAGAACATTGCATTTTTCTTTTTTCCTTTTTTTCTCATTTTTTTTCTTTTCTTTTTGATGCAGGCATGCCTCACATACCAAGCATCAGCACATATGGTACCAGTATATACCAATTTAAGAGGGTAGCCAAGATGGAAGTCATTGATGTCAAAATTAGTTTATCAACTAGCAGGCTGATAATTTCTCATGTTCTATTTTCCTTTAGGTCTGAACAATCACCAACTTACTTACAACAGAATGAGACGAAAGCAAGTTACATAGCTATTTGCTCCCACTATAAGGTCATGAACTCTAACAAAAATATCTACACTACAGAACGAAACCTTAAAGCCATTAGAAAATAAGTAAAAGGAATTTTGTAAGGGGTGCTCCAAAAACTGGAAAATAGTCCAACTTTCTGCACATAATTTTCAGAAGTAACCTATAACGACCGAGTAAACTGTCATAATCTTCAACCTCTAAAACACTGAAAATGTCAAGGCAGTTTCCCATGTTTCTTCCTAATAAATGTCCAAGCATCTTTCTTCAAAATGTCAAGGCAGTTTCCCATGTTACTTCCAAAACATGTTGAGGTTCTAACAAAAACAAAAAAAGAAATTCTACAAACAACATAATACCTGCATGCTACTTGACAAAATATTTGTCTGACTTCCCTCCTCAGTTTCCCATGTTTCTTCCTATTAGAAAACATGCTTTAGAACATGACTGTAAAGTGCCAGAAGAATTAACCGAGTAAAATTTGTTTAACAACCTGCACAAGTTTCTCCAAATGTTCCATAAGTGTTTTCTCCTCTAACTCCACATAGACTGCCAAATGTGTTTCAAAGCAAGAGGAAATAATGCCACGAAAGTTGAACTGCAAGAACAGTGAATAAAAAATCAGTGCCAAACTCGTACGGACAGCATAATGCAGGACATGGATCTGATGTCACCAAGGAAGCTAAGCTACTTACTCCAGCCCCAGGCACTGATAAATCTTTTTGCTTGCCCTTTTCCTAGGAAAGGAAAAGGAAAATTAGGGTACTAACTGCTAAGTACAAGTGGAAGTTAAAGAAAAAAGGCCTTGGTGCATACTGTTTCAGCTTCACCATGTTGCATAGCAAGCTTTTTTTCATATTTCTTCCGAATATCTGAGACAATTTGCTTGTTGCTTTCCCCCTCGCCAGATTCGTCTACATCATTCCCAAGTTCTTTGTTCCGTGTGCTTGCAGTTCCTCCGCTGAATTTTTCAGCCAACTCTTCCTCAAACTCAAGTGTCCTCTGCAATGCCTGAAATGTAAAGAGTAAGATCATATTAATTTAGATTGACAAAAAAGGAAATGTTTTGAATAAAAGACAAAACAAGCTGAAAGACAATTAAATAACAAATGGCATTTTTTTTTTACTTAAATTCACTTGCTTCTACTCAAAAGTACAGAATCTTCACGCTTATAGGTGACAAGTGTTTACTACTTTTGTGGGGCTGGAACTAGTAAACAGAACTATGAGAATAATCATTTGTTCTCTCTACCTAGAGATAACATATTAATTTCTAGGTGTTCACCTAGAATTCGCCTTTGTTTGGGCATGAGTGCATGAGCATGCTAATTGAATGCTAGCTCCACCAAAAATAATGCAATTGAGGTTGTTTTTGTCTACCTGGAATGGATAGAAGTCGATTTGGGCATCACCTCAATTTAATTATACACTTACCACAAAATAAATCCTCCTCAAAGTCTTACAACTGTGATGTGAGACTATTTTGATTCATTTTTCTTTTGAATAAATTACATTAGTTAAAGGGGTCTTTTGCAAATGTCACAAGTTGCTGTATGGCAACATCTATGATGCTACATCAGTTACCAAGGTTGTCCAAAGAAAGAAAAAAAGGAAGTCAAGCAAAACAAATTGGAGACAAATCTTATCTTCTTATTGGAGATCCCAAACAAAAAAAAAAGGAGATATATCTTAGATTGAAGATTTTAAGACTTGAATGAAGATTCCAGCCCTACAAGGAAGTTTCATCAGTATTAAAGAATCTACGAAGAACGAAAACTATCAATCAAATATTTTTTCAACAAAGATTTCAGCCCTTCATTTCTTGGAGTTAATCTCCAAGTTTTAGTGAGATCAGTATCAAAACTTTGTCCTACATCACAATGTTTCACATGATTAACAACTAGTTGTTTATCACAGTCTTGGATAGTTTGATCTTCAAACTTTGAACCTATTATAGTTTTTTGTTAATTTTATTACTACATATTGTTACTTTATTAATTTTATCACATAAGATTTCCTCACTAAAGCACAATCATAATAGAAATGCTTTCTGAAGAGTTTATAACTAAACTGAAGGCAATTTATCATTTGTTAGAAGCTTTTATGAACATGGACGGTTAAAAGTTACATAAGATAATAAGATATTCTGCCCTGATAATTGATCTTATTATGCCTCAACTAACTCAAAACCTATACAAAGTTTACTAATAGGTGGCTTATAGACCCTAAAACTAATGTTAAACATTACCAAGTCTAAATGAAACAAACATTACAACAATGATGAAAAATGAGATGAAGAATTACCAATAAAAGTGTTGCAACATCTGGTTTCTCTTTCAGATTATTAAGAATATCCACAATTTGCGTCCTGAAAAATTAAATATGTCAAATTATCTTGTTGAATATGGTAAAAAAAGAAATGTAAGAACAATATGCATTATAAAAAGATTGGCAATATATTACTGGCAGAAGCTACTATCAATAGAAAGCCATCCCCTGTCATTCAAAAGCTGCATCGTACATTTCAAAACTAAGTACTAAGTAGGACCTCGAACTTACCAAGAAACAATTTACTTAAGAATCAATATCCATTCAAATAACATGTCTACCAACAAAATAGGAACTAGCCTTTAAATATCTCCTCATTTTATATAAGGTATGATAACATGTCACTCTTTTATTCTTAAAAGATCATTTTAATTCTTGATATTTTAATATATAAACTAATAAACCAAACGATCACTTAATCTCATAACTCTTCCAAAACTCAATAGAGGTATCATCATGTACTTTAACATTCATTTTAGCTTCTTGATAACTTCTTTTACAACAATTACTCTTTAACATTTTTAACAAATCTATGATTCTCGATTATCTATAAAATGTTCAGAAAATAATTTGTAAAGTAATTCCTTCATCTTTCCTTGATATCCATGATATTAACAATTGCCCTTTGGTCTACATTATTTATTCATCTAGTGTTACTTAAATCTCTATTCTTCCTTTCCTTGACTTTAGCAATCAAATAAATTGTATTTTCTTAATCCTTAACAACTATTTTATTATAAAACTATTATGAACTTTACATTTAATTATACTACCAGATTTTTCAGCCTTCTTCTTAGTTGTATATCTTCTAAAATTTCCCTTGTTCTTATATTCAGCTAGCCTTTAAAGAATGCCTTTAAAGAATGATATTTTGTAGTAATTGGTTTTTGGGCTTCCTCACAGTACAACTAGCTTTCTCTTCAACCAACACGCCCACCTTTAAACACTCCAAGAAACTATTTTAACATGCTCTTAAAATTTGTAGCCATACAAATAATACTAATATTATTTCCTTACACAAGTTTCAAACTCTTTATTTCTTCATCCTACTTTAAACAGGCTTGTGATATCATGATTTAGATTTACCTATGGAATTAGAAAATTATTCATGATTTTTCTCTTCCATTTCCTAAAGTATACATTTAATCAAGGTTTTCCTTACCAAGCGGTAAGACCCGTACCGCCCAATACATACCGGTCCGGTGACCGGTATGCGACCGGCCGCTACCAGGCGATACCGCTAAGATCGGCCATCGGCGGTCGATTTCAGCCGTCGACAGTTGATTTCCGCCGTCAATGGTCGATTTCCGCCGTGTGCGGTCGATTTAAGGAGAAATCGACCGTCGACGGTCGATTGAGGAAGAAAAAGGAAAGAAGAATAAGAGGAAAAAAAGAAGAGGAGGAGGATAAGTACCTCGCACCGCCCTAGCGGCGACTCCGCCCGGGGGTCGCCCATGAGCCGCCGCCATAACATCAGCTACGCCTAACGCCGCGCTGGGTTTTTTCTCCCCACGCAGGAGAGAGTTCGAGGTGACGTCGCTTATTTTTTAAATATATTTTTAATATTATATTATAAAAATATTATAATATATTTAATATACCAGATGATACGCACTATGTGTACCGCCCGGTACCGGTACCTACAAAATGTCGACACACCGGTACGGACCGGTATGTCAATCCTTGCATTTAATATCATCATTTTTGTTGATTAGACAAGCTTTCTTCATACATCGTAATCGTATAGACCTTACATTTGATCCCATCTTTCCCGGGAGAAAGAAATCCATCTATCCAGCAAGAAAAACATTCATTGGACTATAACATTTCTACTTTTATAAGTAATAATATTTTTTCTTAAGATAAGTATTAATAATTATGAGATCTTGTTCTTCTCTCATACTCGTACCCATCATGAACTCGTCTAAATTCTCCATTTTTTTTTTCCTATTTGACCATTCATATCCCCTCCAGTTATAATTTTATCATCTACATGTATTTCTTGAACTATTGCATCTATGTTTTCATATAATTCCCTTAATTTTCTCTATCCACTTAATTTCATGCAAAAAAACTATGCTATTTCTACTTCTGTTTATTGTATTTGTATATACTAATTTTAATTCTTCTTTAAATATTCCTATATTCTAAACTGGTTTGATCTTAAGTCCCAAACTTTCTTTATTCTCCTTGGTCCAAAATAATGCAAGAACCTTGCATATACCTTATGTCACAAGCAAGGTTTGGAACACCTGGTGTACCGATCAATTGTCGATATGGTACCTACCGAGCTATACCGAGTTGTACCGAGCATACTGGTCCTCTATCGGACCAATACATACAGAGCATACTGAGTGATACAGTATGGTATTGCAAACCCTGCTTACAAGTATAACCTAGCCTTGTAATGAAATGAGCAAGGTCGGCATTTTCGAATCGTACCGCCTGGTATAGGCGGTATGTACCGATCCGCTCACCGACACAAGGACCACCGCCAGTGCAAGATTAATTTTCGTTACCATCGAAAATCGTCAGAATTCGATTTCGATCGTCGCCTGCTGCTATCGGGTTGTAATGGTCGATTTCGACCGTTGTTGATTGATTTCAGGCGATATCAACCGAGAGAGAAAGAATAAGATGGAGAAGAAGAGGGAGAAGAAGAGGGAGAAGAAAAGGGAGAACCTAGAGATACGATGCTGCTCTCCTAATCCCGATCCGTCGCTCGCGGGCTTCGCAGGGAGAATCTTCAATGATTGTGGGGAGAAGAAAACGACGCGCAGGCTTCTCACCGAGGTTTCGCGGGGAGATTCTTCTTCCCGCGCGGGCTTCTCGGGGAGAAGACATTTCTTCTCCCCGCGAAGGGAGAAAGAACGAGGCGACATCACCTTTTTTAAAAAAAAGCTTTATTATTATTATTAGTATTATTATTATTATTATTGTTATTATTATTATTATATATATATACTGAGTGGTTTGCCTGGATGTACCGCTTGATTCCAGCGTCCCGTACCATATGAGTTGAGCTCGATACATTGGTACTATACAAAATGGCGAACCTTGGAAATGAGATCAATTAAGATTCAGGTTCATGAGATTCAAGAAAGTTTTCAGCTGGCAGTCAGTAGGATGATGCAGTTTTTCTTTATCCGAGATTGGGACAAGCACTGAAAAAGATAACATAGGAGTTATCTGTCAATACATCCTAAATGTAGCACATATCAAAATCCTATAGACCAGCCAAGTTCCAGGAGTATATTTTTTCAAGGTACTATTACCTCATTAGTTTGGTTTCTGTGCTAAAATGTTGTTTTCATTATGTGATGTCGAGCTCATTCTATCTCCAAATACATCTTTATGTTAGATAGTTGGCATCCAACTTCCTTTGTCTTTCTTCCTAACTTCTCTCACTTGAGAAAAGTTTTTATGTGACAGTTTCCCATGAAAATATAATTAGAAGAGGAAGAGATATAAATATATATAGATGATTGGAAAATGTAAAATACTACAAAATCATAGTCTTTTTCTCTAATCTATTTAAGCTATTTTTTGCATACTAATCTATACTAAAATTTAGATTCCAACCCTGGTGATGAGTCAAATAAATGAAAATTATATTTAATAATAAGTAAAAATAACTATCATTAACAAAATAACTGTCAAAACTGATACGCCAAATTTCAAATAACTATCTCAGAAAAGCTCAGATAAAATCATAGGACATTTTGAAGACAGAGTAAAAGCAAGCTAGTTGAAATGCTGGTTAGGTGCCACTAACCTTGTCAGCTTACAGAACTGAATGCAAAGAAGATAGTCAACATGCCATGCAGGAGGGAAAATCTTCCAAATTTCCTCATTTGTCCGCAGCCGACGCTTAATCCATGAATATCTCCTTTCAGTCTTATCCAGTTTTGCTAGTTCTAGTGTAAGAAATGTAAGTGACAAAAGAACCAATTTCAAGAACAGGAAAATGAAGATTGGGGAAGACAAACTTAGCATAACCTATAATTAAGCAACCTGCTCCCTCAAAGATCTGACGATATGAAGTGAGCTCCTTATTGCAGAAGTTCCTTACTAGTTCTTCTCTTACAGATGGCTCCAATGCATCAACAACCAAGCAAGCATCTGTTAGCTGCTGCAGCAAATTAGTTTCTTCTGTCTCTTTTCCAGTCCCTAAGCTGCAATTTTTTTCGATATTTGATTCAAAGGACCACTTTATCAATGATACTGTATGCCAATTGAAACTTTTACTATATGTTAGATCCAACAGGAAGTCTAAGGCTAGTGGTGAAGAAAATTTTGTACAAACTTATTTAGCAATATATTACAGAAAATGCTTTCAAGGGATCCCAAAGACTACAAAATATATTAGATAAACTACATTAATAAATTACTTCTCTATCATTCCTTTATTTTGAAGGTATTTTCTAGCATATCAATAAGCTTTGTCATAGTTATTTAAACCTTCCCTGCTTCTCTTCAACAAAAAAATTTTACCCTTGCATGAAAGCCCATAATTTGTTTGAATCTCACATTTCTTGTAATATTTGTGTTTGCATTCTGCCAAAAAAATGTATTAGTTCTGGATTCTTTTTCCCCCACTCTGTTAAACTCATTTAATACATTTTATTTTGAACATCACAACACAAGCTCATCCGAAGAATATCTTAAAGCAAATGCATATAGATTATTGATTACAAAGATCATTATATATAGTTAAGAAAGCTGGAATGAAGCTGCACATTGATCAACTTCCTAATGCACTAGACACTATGCTTGAAATTTGATGAGCAAAGACCATGGGGAATTTAATCTTGGATAACGGATATATATGCATATATCCTATAATACTCCTGGAAATATAGTGCCAGGCATAGGAACCACAAAATAAACTTCCTACCAGCTAGTGCAGCACCTTGATTCACCTTAATACTTTAATATGATGGGTATCAGACTCTGATATTCTTCCCAACTTTTACTTTGCTTATTCAAGACTTCTGAAAAACTAGCATGTCCTAAACAGCTTAGCTTACTTCTCCTTTTACTTTAAGTGATTGTACCACCCTTGACAAACCCTATCTTAATGGGTTCCTCGTGTACTATGCCACTCGTTTTTTAATAATGCCACAGAATCCATGAGCTCCAAACTGCAAGACTATATAATAATAATCAATACTCATATATTGATGTTAACAGGCATGTAATAAATTGTATATTCTGAAATAATAAGATGAAGTAAGGTAATCATAGTCCTAATCACTCTAAGGATTATAGACATAGTGAATGGTAGATCAGATCCCCTATGCATGCCGGTACGTGGCCATGGGTTCCTCTTGTCAGTGAACCAACCCCTTTCTCATCAGGAGGATCACAAATATGAAAGTATATTAGACCTTCAATATATAACCAAAATGTCAACTGCTTATTATATATCAATTTTGGTGGTAGTTAATCTATTCTTGAAGTATGATACATTTATTGCAGCACCCACCAACTGCTCAATGGTGGAGGCCACTAAAACGATCATGAGGGATATAATGAAATACTCGGGGAGTGTTAAAAATATGAAATGGAATGACTCAAGGGAGGACTAAAGACTTCAAGATAGATGACCTAGTGCTAGACAAACTCCGACCAATATCCCTTTAGTTCTCACAACACTAGATACATAAGGGATCGTTTCACAAGTATTAAGGCCTCTGTGGTATTAGTGGACGATAGGCAATCTTACAAAGTTCAGCTCACTGCATGGTTTAAACTTCAGAGTGCACAAAGTGTTACACATGAGATGCTTGAAGCCCTACCCTACAAATTCATTATCCCTTTAAAATGTGTTTTAAATAAGTCACAACCACCAAAACTTCATACGATAGTAAAGAATTTTGCTGGATTAATAGTGCACTTTGCCAAAAACACAAAGTAGGAGAAATACTTGGTGAAATGCCATTTTTTTTCCTAATTCAGAGGCAAATTGGGAAACAAGGATGCGTAAGGCACAAAAAGGAATCATTTCTGAATCTAAGAGCATTACATGAACTTCAAGAAGGAGAATGTCATGCTCAATGTAGCCATGGAGTGACAAAATCTTTGTTTGTGCAATAGTTCATCATTTTGTTTTGATTTGTTTTCTTGTATGGCTTACAAGGTAGACAGACCTACAGTAGCATAGCAACCTCACTTTTTCTTATATATGCATCCTTGTAAAAATAAAAGTCACAAGCTAAAATATCAACCTAACATTAAATGAGATTGAAACTGAGCCAAACCTCCCTATTTCTAGGTGTCATTGCAATGGAATGTAGCAAGGGAAATACATTGACAAAATGTTAGCATCTCGACCCCAAGGAACCCCTAAGTAGCCTTGGGGGATGAGAGGCATCCAATAGTACTGAGAGATACAAAGATGTACTGAATGAGTTCACATATATTATTTTGTTCAATCAATGCATGAGGTTGATGGTCATTCTGTACACTAGTATCATATTGGTTCAATCGGTTACAGAATTAAGTACGAGACCGAGATTTGTATACTTGGTAACATCTAGAGATACCCAAATTAAAAGATCTCAAAAATAGAAAATAATAAAATAATAAAAAAGAAAAAAGAAATCACAACTCCAACAGTCTCGAGCTTAATATTGGTAATAATAAAGTTTTGCTTCTTTTTCAATCATGGATAGGTGGTTCATTTGTTACTTTAGAACCCTTATTCACCTAATCTCCCTAACATTATATTAACAAAAGCAAGGCACATGCCATGATAATAACAAACCCACATGGGCCATTGGGATAAGTACTTGAAGAAATTTACCATCTATCTCATTTTCCTCAAAACAAATTAAAATACTGAATTTGGAACTTTAATAGGTTCAAAACCTAATCAACTTAGAGATGTGAACCAGGATCTTGTCAATTCTAGTCATCAAGCATTTCCTTAATTCTTATACCCAAGGCATATATTAATATATATTAATAATCCAAATAGAGTTTATTAAAATCAATCAGAAACTACCTTGAAAAGTCTGAAAATACATGAGACTTAAGTATTTTCTTGATGTTCTTGAACTTCTCTCTGAGTTCGGATATCTTTGGTATGTCCCTGTAAGCTTCAAAGTGACTGCACAATTGGTTTACTGCCTGGAAACATGTCATACCTTCTGTTACTCATGAGGTTAATAATCCACATTGCAATTTGACAATTATTAATTTAAAAATCAAGAGCAAAAGAAATATTTAAGTTTTACAATGCTAGAATAGAATTTGCAGATGATTTTTCATTGCTAACTTAAAAACCAGCAGATCAACCTCAGTTAATAATATTTAAATTTTAAGACAGTGATGCCATTTTTTGTTTTAAAATTTAGATAGATGTACCTATGTTTTGTGCTACCACTAAAACTTTTTTCTACTCAGCTGGATGTGGTGTCTACAATGTTCAAAAACATACCTGGCACAGCAATCACGTATAATTACAGCTTATCTAAATCAAAGGTTTTAACCATTCAGAAGATTAGAGAGAATTGTATAGCTCTGAACAAAGATTAAGCAGCAATACCAAGAACCTAATTTATAGCTCCAAGAAGAAAATCCATGAACATTAAATTTAGTTATTTTACCTCCAACTGTGCAGCAGCCTCCTTATATTGGCGTTTTGAGGCCATTACTTGAAGCTGCTCAACGGCCGATACTGTAAGTACAATGTTCTTAGTTTGCTCATGTTGTACAATTGATAAAAAGCCAATAAAAGCAAAACTTGCATTATAAAAAATAAAAAGGAAGATAACATCATACCCTGTCTGGTAACTATTCGCACAATAAATTCACTAAGTAAATTAGCAAGCACTTATGCCAGTATAAAAAAAATTCCTTTGAGTTTATACATATGAAGCTTCTATAGTACCAAATAAGGTTCAAAAAACAAAAATTTATACTACTTCGGGAAAGGGGTTGTCAAAATCAGCTGGCCTAGTTTCTTGAATCACTTTAAGTCAAAAATAATTTCAAAGTTCAGTAGAAAAAAATTATAAATTTTGATAAAGAGAACAACAAATAAAAAGTTTAAAAAACTAAGAAACTCATAAAACAAAATTAGTTTAAAATAAGTATTAAGCAATAGACACTTGTAACTAAGAACAATATGCATGTCTTCCTCTTCCTCTTCTTTCTTTGAGAAACTAAAAAAAGGATAACTATGCATAGAGTCAAAAGAGTAAAGAAAACTAAACAAGCATATATAAAGTTATAAACTACATCATGTTGCCTAAAAACATCAGTGTTATTGCAAACAAAAAACAACTTTAGAAAGCCTAAGGCATCATTAAACCATAAGCAACAAATCACATTCCAATTGTAATGCAATATAGCTAATTTTATTTGAGGGGGGAAAAAGCAGCTCTATGACAAATACTGATACATTTAGCGAAAATGGAAAAACCTTATAATTGTTGAACTTACAAGAATTAGGCTCCATCAGACAATAAAAGAGTACTTCAAAAAAGAACTAGACTTTCACTTTCTATGATATGTAAACTTGTAGATTTGTGGTCAAGAGTCCACATATCATGTAGTAGCTAGCAGAGAATGATAAAACAAAAAAATTATAGCTAGAAAAGGGGGGAGGGGAGAACTAACCTAGCATGGTAAGACGATGAAGTGCCGTAATTGTGGTTGTTATATGTTTCTTAGCGCAGTCCAGTTTCTTAATATCACGGCAAATTTCTTGAACCATGGTTTCACTTTGTTCAGCCTTTGTTTTTATTTCACGTATCTTGTGCATAAGTTCCTGTTTACCAAGAGAAATGTACTTTAGGAACGAGGCATTCGATAACATCAACCATCTTCAAGCCTCAAATGATTCTCTATTCCAGTGACAGTCCACTATTATATGGATAACATTATACATCAACTAGTGATAGACAAGAATAACGATATGCCTCATATTATGCTAAGAAATACACAGGAAAAACATATCTAGGGACAGACAAGGACCTGAACAGCATGTGTTGCAGCAGCAAGATCTTCCTTGGCTTTTGTGCCAGAGTTACTCTGTATGTGCACAAATATAACCATGAGACCCATTCCCCTCACAAGTTATATATTCTGATACCAGATCACTCAAATGCCCGTGGTATGAATTCCATAAATAAATAATGAAGGGTGACAGTAAAGTAGGCAGTAATATGAAGAAAACTAGACGATATTAAATATAAAAAAGAAGATATGAGAACAAAAGCAGGCAAGACCTGTTGTCTGACAGCTGCCAGTATACTGGCATCTACACGGCGAATCTCGCTTTGTATCTTCTGCATAAGTGGCTCCACCCCTGATAATGATGCTTCTAAAATGAACAAGATGGTTCACAATGTCAGTTTTGTGTTCCACTTACTATACATTGAATCTGTATGAGATTTTCTACGATACCAGTTTTACACGGAAATAAATATTTTTAACAGCACTTTGGAACATTTACATGCTGATTCACATTAATCATAAACTAAATTGTCTGTTATATACAAAAATTCTTGATAGCAGTCATAAACAGACCCACATATGATTCTTGGTAGTTAATCTTATCTATCATACATTTTCACTGGCAACTTTAGCTTCTAGTTCAGTGCATTGCAGTTTAATGTCCTGATTAGAATACTGTAAGGAGCATTGGCCAAGGCAAACTTGCTACTACAGCAAATAGTGAACTGCAACATTAGTCAGCTTTGATCCAGATTTGAATTTCTTCTTAAATTCCAGCTTTCAAGCTATAGCTCGGTCAAAAAATAATTTAAGGTTTAACTAGGAAGGAACGCATCAACGAGCACCAACAATTGAATGGCTTCATACACGATCGTATGTATATAAATATATATTATAAATTCAAAACAAAAACCCAATGCTCTAGAGATAAACAACCGTAAATCCACCAAACCTGTAGGGAACATCTGATTGATGTACTCCAAGGCACTGGACTTGTCCATGTCTCATCAACTCTCGATTCGATCACCGCCAAACACGCGGTTAAATCCGAATCACAGTCTGCAAAGACAATTAGATTCCACGATCAAACACAAAATCAAGGTTCCATCAAACGGAACAAGAAAGACACAACCAGAACCGACGTCAGAGTTTAAAGCAAAACCGAAGGAGAGCGCCTTTGTGCAAATTCTACAGCATTGCATCAAATTAGTGACGTCCTCCAACACGAGGACGACAGGATCGAATAAGATCCAGACGTGAAGGCCGAAGGGTCTGAGCAACCCCAAACCCTAGGGTGTGGGCCGAGCTCCAGAGATAGGTGGCGGATCTGGATTGACGCGGGGAGGAGAACGAGACTACCTCTTCGTTTCTGCGACGGGGATCGGTTTTCTTCTCCTGGAAGAACGCACCGAGATCTCGCAGAGCTTCTCCCGTTTGCTGTTATGGCTTCGAGACCAGTAAACGGTGGGTTAGAATGCGATCCGCCGACGTCCGGCCCAGACTCCAAAGCCGGTCTGATCAATCCGGTTTAAGATCTGGGGAGCAGTTGGGTCCGGATCCGGGTATATATATATATATATATATATATATATATATATATATATATATATATATATATATATATATATATATAATCTCGAATTTTGATAATAAAATTAATTGGTGGATTTTATAATCTAACTTATGTATTAAAAAAATTGATGTAGTATTAACTGTGATGGTAAAATGACATTACAATTAGATATTAGGTTGAACTCAATGGAAGCTCATCGAGCATTCATCGGAGGTCAACCAAGGTTCGAACGATGTTGTCGGGAGCTCGTCAAGAACTTACCGGAGGTTCGTCGGAAGAATGCTGGAAGTTCGTTGGGAGTTCATTGAAAAAAATCGGGCAGTTGTCATGCCCAGACTAGGTGGTTGACCCACCTAAACGTAGTCTCCCAAACTATGTAAGGCGGTTGAACTGCCCAGACACAGTTTCCCAACCTATGTTAGGCGGCTGAACCGCCCAAAACACAGTCTTCGAGACTAACACCTCGGGTACACTTAAAATTTGATTTTTGGTTCTATTTTTAAAGTCATTTTGGGCCTATAAATACCCCACTCATTCTTACTAGAGTATGCAAGCAATTAAGAGCAAAAACCTTGTGAAAACACTGTTATAATTGAGAGCTTCTCTTCATTTTGTCTTGTATAGTTTTTTTGTTTAAGAGAGAGGTTAGAAACTTGTAAAGATTATCTCCTAAACCTGTAAAAAGAGAATAGAGTTATAAGAGGATGATTGATCTTCACCTATTGAAGGAAGATCAATAGTCGAAGCTGGTTACCTTAACGAATATGGAATCGGGAGTGGACGTAGATTATGAGACCGAACCACTATAAAATTTGTTTGCTTCCTCTTCATTGCTCTTTATCTTCATTGCTTTGTTATTTAATTATTTACTATCTTTGTTTGCAACTCAAACGTATTTTCGATATAATTTTTATTGAGTAAATATTTAAATCAACATAAATTTTTTTAATAAGCACTAATTCACGCCCCCCTTGAGATAGTTTTTATTGGCAATCAAGAGGGACTTTCTATCACTCGTACTCCTATGTTCAATGGAATGGATTACATGTATTTGAAAACTTGAATGAGAATTTTTTTATTTTTTATGGATTTTGAATTATGACATGTTGTTGAAAGTGGTTTTGAAAAGTCTTTCAAATCCATGAACAAATGGAAAGATTCGAAAAAGAAGACTTTCTTTTTGAATACTAAAACAGTGAATGCTTTATTTTGTGTTCTTAATTAAAACAAATTTAATCAGATTTCTATATACGAAATTACGCATGAGATTTGACACATACTAAAAGTTACAAATTAATCTTTTGGTGCATAACTATAAGTTGTTTCGCATGAAACCAAGTGAGACCATAGGAGACATGTGGACCCATTTTACGAATGTTGTTAATGGTCTAAAAGCACTTGGTAAAAGTTTTTCTAATTTTGAACTTGTTAATAAAATATTAAGATCCCTCCCTAAAAGTTGGGATCCAAAAGTAATGGCAATATATGAAGCAAAGGACCTAAACAATTTTTCACTTGAAGAACTAATTAGATCTTTGATGACTTACGAAATGACAAGAAAATTCAAATGATAAGAACTAATGGTATAACACATGATAAACTCGAGAATAACCTTCCAAAGAAAGACATAACATTTAGAACCAAGGAAGACCACTTTGGAAAAAATTCAAATGATGATGATGATGATGGGGACTTCGCACTTCTTACAAAAAAATTAATAAATTCTTAAAAATAATTAAGACAAAACAAGAAACTCAAAAAGTACTTAATAATATGTTACAAATATAAGAAGGTGGAACACTTCAAAAATGAATGTCCTCGAGTGAAGAAGAAGCAACCAAAGAAGAAGAAGGCGCTCAAAGTTATTTGGGACGACTGAAGCTCATCTGAAGATGAGGAGCCAACCAACAAGGAAAATGTTATAAATTACCCTTTAATGACATTTGACAACGAGGTAAGTAATCTAAACAAGTCTTCTTTATCTTATGATGAATTATTTAATACATTTAATGACTTATTTGATGATCTTAAATTAGTTATTAAAAAATATAAATTGTTAAAGAAAGATCATGTTTCACTTGCTAGGGAGGTTAAAAAGTTAAAAAAATATATGATGAACATAAGATAACTCCTTGCACTAAGTGTAAAAAATTAGATATATGTAAGAAAGAAAATATTTTATTACAAAAAATATTAGAAATTTTTAAAATATATAACAAATCCTTAAACATGATCGTTGCTAATAAGGTTCATGTTCATAGAAAGGAAGAAATTGACTTTGTGAGTAACACTTAACAAAAACCAACCATCTTCGTTAAAGGACCTATATTATATTTTTCATCTAGAAATAAATATAATTTTTATGGAAGAACTAGACACTATTCTTATAAATGTTCATTTAAAAGGAATAGTTCATATAAATTAATTTAGGTTCTTAAAGGAACCACAAACAACTTAATGCCATTAGTAAAATTAGGTAGAATTTTTCATAAGAACCTAAAGGTAAATGGATACCTAAACCAAAACCCCCTTTATTGTAGGTATATCTCTAAACAAAGGCTAGAAGCACAAAATGATACTTTAATAGTGGATGCTCAAGACATATAACTCGAGATCTAACTCATTTCTCTGAGCTTACTAGCCTAAATGAAGGATTTGTCACATTCGGAGATAGCAATAAGGGAAAAATCATTGGGAAATGAACTATAGGTAACAAATCAAACCTCTTGATTAAGATGGTTTGAAACATAATCTACTAAACATTAGTCAATTATGTAATAAAGGATACATTATCAAATTTGAATCTAATTCTTGTATAATTGAAATACCACACAAAAATAGTTTTTTGATTGCCTTAAGAAGCAATAATGTGTATACTATTTACATTGATAATTTTTATAATGAAATATATTTTTCGGCCTTAAATGTTAATGCATGAATTTAACATAGGAAACTAGGACATACTAATATGAAATATTAAACCAAATCTTAACTAAAAATCTAGTAAGAGGAATGTCTAGCATCAAATTCGTAAAAGATAAAATTTGTGATGCATGTCAAATAGGAAAATAAATGAAAATAGTTTTAAATCAAAAAATCAAATAAGCACCTCTATGCCACTACAATTGATCCATATAGATTTATTTGGACTAATTGATACTTCAAGTTTAAGAGATAAAAAATATACATTTATTATTGTAGACGATTATAGTAAATATATTTTGACTTGTTTCTTGACACACAAAAGTGATTCATTTAAATATTTTTTAAAATTTTGTAAACTTATTTAAAACAAAAAGGGTTTTATGATTTCATCTATACGTAGTGATCATGGTGGTGAGTTTCAAAATCATGATTTTTAAAAATTTTATAACTCAAATGTGTATAATCAAAATTTATGTACTCCTAGAAATCTACAACAAAATGGAGTAGTGGAAAGAAAAAATATGATCTTACAAGAAATGCCTAGAACCATGTTAAACAAACATAGTCGATCCAAATATTTTTAGGTTGAAGCCATTAACATGGCATGCTATATCATGAATAGGGTTCTCGTAAGACTATTACTTCCAAAACTCCTTATGAATTGTGGAATAATAAAAAATCTAATATTTCATATTTCAAAGTATTTGGTTGTAAATGTTTTATTTTAAATGAAAAAGATGTCTTAGGAAAGTTTGATGCACAATCTAATGAAGCATATTTCTTTATTATTCCTCAATTTCAAAAGTTTATCGTGTCTTTAATAGAAGAATTATAGTAATTAAGGAATCCATCAATATTATTTTTAATAAGATTCCCAACTTAAAGAAAATTGATTTTGATGATGATTTTGATTTTGATACTCTAAATTTGAATGATAAACCTACTCTCCAAAATAACTTGGATGCATCTACTTCTAACGAATCATTACTCAAGGAATGAAAGTTTGTAGATGTTCATCCTAAGGAGTTAATAATAGGAGATACATCAAAAGATGTCTAAACTTATTTATCATTCAATAATTTTTGTACTAACGTTACATTTTTATCTCAAATTAAATCAAAATACATTGAGGAAACCCTAAAAGATTATTCTTGGGTTATTTCAATGCATGAAAAGTTAAACCAATTTGAGAAAAATGAGGTGTGAGAGCCTGTTCCTAAACCTAATGATCGTTTAGTGATTGCTATTAAATGGGTAGAAACAAGCAAGATGAAAATGATATTATTGTTAGAAATAATGCTATAATAGTGACCAAGGGTTTCAACTAAGAAGAAGAGATCGATTATAAAGAGACCTTCGCTCCTGTGGCTAGACTTGAAGCTATAAGGATGCTATTTATCTTTACTTCTTTTAAGAATTTTAAGTTATTTCAAATGGATGTCAAAAGTAATTTTCTTAATAGTTTCATTTCTGAATAGGTTTATGTTAAACAACTCATCGATTTTAAAAATAATCTTTTTCTTAATTATGTTTTCAAATTATCTAATGCTCTTCATGGATTAAAACAAGCCCCTATGAAAGACTTACCTCTTTCCTTATTTCAAATAATTTTTTGAAATACAAAATTGATTCCACATTATTTTTTAAGTATTTTGAAAATGATTGTATAATTATTTAAATTTATGTTGATGATATTATTTTTAGTTCAACAAATAAATCCTTATGTGAATCTTTTACCAAAAATATTAGCATAATGGGTGAATTAACTTTTTTTCTAGAATTATAAATAAAATAATTAAATGATGGTATCTTTATAAGTCAAACTAAGTATACTTTAGATTTGTTAAAACACTTTAGTATTGATAATGCTAAGACCATAAACACCCATGAGCACTTCTATAAAATTAGACTTAGATAATGAATGTGAAAATTTTGATCAAAAAAATATATAAAGGAATAATATGTAGTTTATTATATTTAGCTGCTACTAAACTGGATATAATGTTTAGTATTGAATTATGTGTAAGGTTTAAATCCAATCCTAAATATTCTCATTTTAAGGTAATTAAATAAATATTTAGATATTTGAAATGAACTTCTAATTTAGGATTATAGTATCATAAGTCTAAAATTTTGATTTGCTTACCTATGCGGATGTTGATTTTGGAAGTTATAGAATAGATAGAAAGAGTACAACCTAAACATGCTAATTCTTAAGACATACTCTTATTTCTTAGTCTTCTAAAAATAAAATTCAGTTGCATTATCTATAACCGAAGCTGAGTACATTACAGCCGGTGCATGTTGTGCACAAGCCATTCAGATGAAAAACACTTTAGAAGATTATAAAATTCACTTAAAAAATACTCCTATCAAATGCGATAACACTCGTGCAATATATTTAACTAAAAAACTTATTAAATACTTAAGAACTAAATATATTGACATTAAAGATCACTTTATTAAAGACCATGTAAATAATCATGATATATTTTTGAAATTTATTGATACTAATAATCAGTTAGCTGGTATCTTCACCAAGCTACTAAATGAATAATTTGACTTTATTCGAAGATAGTTAGGAATGTTAAACCATCATGCATGATTTGGTAGATTTCTTGAGCCTTTGCTTACATGAGTAGCTCTTGTATTTTTCTTGAATTTCTCACGACTTTTAAGCTCTCTTTCAATACTTTGATTCTTGGATTCATAAATATGTATCCCCCCGCTTAATAATTTATTTTGTTTTGGGATACTTAATTTTTGGATCTATGACACCCTCTCCCCTTATTCTTCTATTTTATTTATAAAGAGGAATAAAATAATTTGATACGAAATAGATTAAACTTTACTCTAATTTTTCTTCTTATTTTACTAAGGGAGAGAAATAGACTAGATTTCTTAATTTATGTAATAAATATTTATGATAAATGTGTTGACATATATATTGAATACTTAGTAGTCAAATATATGGTAAATATTTCTCATTTTTGATAACAAAGGGGGAGAAACGACATGATTGATGACATATGATAATTGTTGTGTTTGAAATATAATATTTATTTTGAATAATTATTTAGAAAATGTATGTTGAATATTTCTATTTTTTGATGAAAAAAGAGAGAGAAATAGTATATTGGTGATAAATGAAAAATTATAAATTTGAATATTTTTGATAAATATTAAAAAATGATAAATATTCAAATGATTGATATTTATGATAAATGTACAAATATAAATTATACATTTCTCCTTTTTGTTGATGATAAAGCAGGAGAAATGACATAATTGATAACATAAGATAAATGTATATTTTAAAATCTTTAAAATGTTTATGTGATACCAAGAAGATGATTGCTTTGAAAATTTTATTATGTATGGTATCATTAATGATTAAATTATGAAAATACTATACTTGAATTCAAAGTGATGGGTTCTTTTGAATTCAAGTTTGTTATATTTATCCAATGACATATACAAAGGGGGAGTTAAGATTAACTCCCGTCATAAATTGGTTGTCATCATAAAAAAGGGAGAGATTGTTGAATCTCAGATTTTGATAATGAAATCAATTGATAAATTTTATAATTTAACTTGTGTGTTAAAGAAAGTGATGCAGAATTAACTACGATCATAAAAGGGTATTACAATCAAATGTTGGGTTGGAGTCAAGTTCGAACATCGGGCCGAGGTTCGAGTGACTCAATAGGAGTTCATCGAGAGTTCGTTAGAGGTTAGCCGAGGTTCAGACGATATTATCGGGAGCTTGCCGAGAAATCACTAGAAGTTCACTAGAATAATGCTGGAAGTTCATTGGGAGTTAACTATAGGAAATCGGGAACTCGTCGAGAGTTCATCGGAAGGATGCCAGGAGTTCAGTGAAGAGATGATCGAACAACGGAGATTATACGTTGAGTGTCATGGTTAGCATCATAATGAGAGCTAATTTTACTAACTCAATTAAGAGTTCATTATATCTTAACTGGGGTTGATTTAGACTTATTATAAAAGTTATTTCAATAGCCTAAGGTCAGAAAAGACACAGTCTTTGAAGACACGATCACTAAGATGACATAGTCTTCAAAGATATGTCAGGCGGTTAACTCACCTAGACTGGGCAGTTGACCCACTCGGACATAGTCTCTCAGACATAGTCTCCCAGGCTACTAAACCACCTGGACACGATCTTCAAGCTTGTGTGAGGTGGTTGAATCGCCCAAAACATAATCTTCGAGACTAGCATCTCGGGAACACTTAAAATTTGGCTCTACTTTTGAAGCCATTTGGGGCGTATAAATACCCTGCCCATTCTTGTTTGAGTATGCAAATAATTAAGAGCAAACACCTTGTGAAAAATGTTGTTGTAATTGAGAGTTTCTCCTTATTTCATCTTCTGTATTTTTTTATTTAAGGGAGAGGTTAGAGACTTGTAAATGTTATCTCCTAAACCTGTAAAAGGAGAATAAAGTTGTAAGAGGGTGGTTGATCTTCACCCATTGAAGGAAGATCAATAGTGGAAGCCGGTAACCTCAACGGAGGAGGAATCAGGAGTGGACGTAGTCACGAGATCGAACCACTATAAAATCAGTTTACTTCATCTTCTTTGCTTTTTATCTTTATTACTTTATTATTTAACTGTCTGCTATCTTTGCTTGCACTATTACAAATATCTCTATGCTTAAATATATTTTTGATATAATTTTTATCAAGTGAATATTTAAATCGACATAAATTTTTTTCACAAGCATTAATTCACCTTCTCTTAGTGTCGCTTTTATCCTAGCAAAAAAAAAATATATATATATATATATACATGTATATATATATATCCCTTTAAAGTTAATTTTTTTTGTATTTACAACTCCAAATTTAAGTTATAAATTATGTTAAAAGACAAATCAATGTTAATATCCCTTTCAAAGTATCGAGAAACATGATGGGCTGATAAAAAAATATTTTAGGTATTACAAATTAGATAATCTTTAAAATTCAGTGATAACCGTGATTAGTAATAGTTAATTTAAGTTTATTGGATGAATATTAATGTAATTAACATATATGGAAGATTAAAAACTTAGAAGCATATATAAAAAGTCTAAATGTCTCGTCTCCAATCTCATTTAAGTTAAAGGATGTTTAAATTTAATATTAATGTTTTAAATTTTAATTTTTTTGCATTATACGTTAGGATGGTTCAGAACCTTCGATGACTATGGAAAAAATCCTATACTTTTCAAGATTTCTTATAAAATACTCATACTTTAATTTTTTTTAATAATATCTTTCTAAAAATAATCATTTTACCCCTTCGTCGATTGCCCCCATTCGCCTAGCTCATCTTGTTGGACATCAATTTTGTTATCACTATCGTTAGGACATATATGCTAACGATAGTAAAACTCGATCAAGGTCTATTGGAGATGACCCCTAATTTAATGGAGGGGGTGACCAACCCTCACGTGAGGGTTGCAACGAAGGGGGGCGATCTTACACAATGAAGGGGGTTTGTGAGTAATGATAAACCCTCGCACGATGACAGGATAATGAAGATGACAATAAGCTGACAAAAGAAGAGGCAAAATAGTCTTTTCACATAATTAGAAGTGTTGTTATATCATTTTTTAAAGTATAGACGATTTGTGATAAATTTAGAAAAGTAAGAATTTTGGCCAAAATTCTTATTGACCCCTGGTACTATGCCTCAAAATCAAAATCACCCCTCATATTTTAAAACTCTTTTAAGTGACCTATGTACTACGATTTCATATCAAATTCACCCCTCATACTTTAATAAGTGACCCCTTGTACTATGTCTCTAAATCAAAGTCATCCCCGTATTTAAAAACTCGTCTAAGTGACCCCTCCCATACTATGCCTCAAAATTAAAATCACCCTATATATTTTAAAACTCGTCTAAATGACCCCCCGTATTATGTCTCAAAATCAAGTCAACTCTCATACTATATATCAAAATCAAAGTTACCCCTCGTACTACGATTTTATATCAAGGTTACATCGTAATAAGGTTTCACCGTAATAAGTGACCCCCCGTAATAAGTGACCCCCCGGTAATAAGATTACATCGTTAGGTAAAATAATTTATGAGTTTATTTATTAATAAAAAATTTTAAAACTCGAAAAAGCATATATAGTTTTACCTTTAATTTATTTGTCAATCAAATTATAGAAATCCCAAATCTCAAGAAAAGAAAAAATAGAAAGGCAGAAAGACAACAGAAAGACGAACAAACTAACGCCCAAGAAAAAACAAAAATGACAGAAAGACAGCGAAAATACCAACAAACTAATGCTGACAGAGGTTGATGAAGAAAGACATAGATCAAAGTTGTAGAAAAGAACGCCGAGAGAGGTTGGAGAAGAAAGAAAAATAGGGGAAAATGTATTAGGGCTTTAGGACTATTTAGTTTTAATCCTCAAAGAAAAATAATCCCCTAAATTATTTTACCTAACGACATAACCTTATTTCTAATAAAGGGACTACTTTGATGCGAAATTGTAGTTCAGGGGTTACTTAGATGAGTTTTAAACTACGGAGGATAACTTTGATTTTGAGGCATATTACGGAGGGTCACTTAGACAAGTTTTAAAATACAAGGGGTGACTTTAATTTTGAGACATAGTATAGGGGGAGTCACTTAGATAAGTTTTTAAATACGAGGATGATTTTGATTTAGATGCATAGTACAGGGGGTCACTTAGATGAGTTTTAAAGTACGAGGAGTGACTTTGATTTAGAGACACAGTACGAGAGGTCAATAAAAATTTCGGCCATGAATTTTTTTAGGAATTCACCTAAAAAATGACATCGATTCAACCTTATGGAATACACTATCCTTTTTTTTTTTTTGCATAGATTCATAAATTTATTTTTAGAAAATAGATATATTTCTAACAAAATTTTTGATTATTTTCTAAATTATACCCTTAAATTTAAAATTTCTAAAACTGCCCTCATTCCTCTCTTTTTTTTGGTGTCCTTTCCCCTTATCCTCCTCCGCCCTTGTAGTCTTATTTATCACAACCTAAACTGATTGGAAAAAAAAAAGACAAATTCTTGGAAAAAAGCATATACTTTTTAAAATTTCTTATAAGACACTCATAGTTTGAAAATTTTTAAAATAATATATTATTAAAATAATTATTTTATCCCTTTGTTAGTAAAAAGCCCATCCTATTATCGCCTTCGCCATTGTTGTCGTCAGGACCTAGTAACTTGCGATAACAAAACAAAACTCATCCAAAATTGATGGAGGACCATCTTGAATACGATGGAGGGGGTGACCAACTCTTAAACGAGGATTTCAACGAAAGGGGGCAATCCAACATAACGAAAAGGGGTTGTGAGTGATGATGAGCCCTCACTTGTGGGCCATAGGTGACAATGGGATGACAAAGATGACAATGAGTCAACAAAAGAAAGGATAAAATAGTTTTTTTCACATGATTAGAAGAGTTGTTTTTAAATTTTTTACACAATTTGTGAGAAATTTAGGAAAATATGATTTTCTTTAGGAATTCACTATAAAAGTGATTGTGCAATGAGTCCACTATTTTTTTCCATAGATTCATGAAAAATACTTATTTTCTAGTAAATAAATATCCTTCTAATATCTTTTGATTTTTTTCTAAATAATACCCTTAAATTTAAAATTCTAAAACTACCCCTCCTTCCTCTTTCTTTTTTCTCAAGATGGGATAAAATGATATTTTTTAGAAGTCTTGTTTTAGGAATTTTTTCAAGTATAGACAATTTGTGAGAAATTTAGAAAAATATGAATATTATTTTAGGAATTCACTATAAAAAAAAAGTGATTGTGCAATGCCATCGATTCAGCCTCGTAAAATACACTATATTTTTTTATTGAGTCATAAAAAATATTTTTCTAGGAAATAGATATCCTTCTATCATGTTTTGATTCTTTTCTAAATAATATCCCTAAATTCAAAAATTCTAAAACTACCCCTCCTTCTTTTTTTTCTTATAAAGAAGGGACAAAATATTTTTTTCACATGATTAGAAGCGTAGTTTTAATTTTTTTTTCAAGTATGAATGATTTGTGAGAAATTTAGGAAAATATGAATTTTCTTTTAGGAATTCACTAAACAAAAGTGATTGTGTAATGACGTTGATTCAGCCTATTAGAAGACACTATATTTTTTCTTCGTTGATTCATAAAAAAATATTTTTTTTCTAGAAAATATATATCCTTCTAACATCTGTTGATTTTTTTTTCTGAATAATACCCCTAAATTCAAAAATTCTAAAACTATCCCTCGTTCCTCTTTCTTTTTTTCATTTTATTCCCTCTCATCCTCCTTCACCTTGTTTGATCTAAAACGTCTAAGATAAATTAATAATAATATATTCATCAAATACTTATAAGTCAATCTTAATCTTATCCACTATATGACTATCAATATATTACATCATACCTTCTTTCTCGTTGCCCACCTGTCCCCCTCTCTTCTTCCCTCCTCATTCTTTATCATCTCTCTTTTCTACACTAATGATATGACCTTCGAGAGGAGCAAGGGATCGGAGATAACAAATGACATAGGAAACAACAAGGGTACTGTTTCGAGATTTTTGAATTTATGAGAAAAAACTAAAAATAAGGGTACTGTTTGAATAATATCTAAGATATAAGTATTTTCTAAGAAAATTGTGGATGAACACAACCAAATATATGAAATAATAAAATGGAGTAAAGAGCATGTACTGATGATTCACTTCATAAAAGTGTGTGGCAGAGTTGCAGACTCAAAATATAAGATCACTGACACTCATCAATGACCCTTTCTTCTCAATCAACCTTAGGTGTCACACATTCCTTGTCGAGAGAAGTCAGCATCTCTTTCTGCTTCTTTCGCTCAGAAAACAGCAGCATCTGCTTACTGCATGATTGCCATTGATGAGTTCCACCAACCTCAGTCCAGCTTGAAGAGGGAGCAGTTAAATGGTCTTCCTCATGGTTTGGCAGGTCAACAGTGAACTCAGCTTTCAAATGATGCATCAAAGAGCTTCCTGAGGTGGGAGGATGGAGAAATAATGCTTGCTTGCAAGCTGAGTGTTTATGTTGATTACATTCACTTTTCATGGTGTTGTTAGTATGTCTGATTCAAAGAGACCCAATTTGAAGAGAAATATACTTTTTTTTCAAGCCTATCATACATAACATTAAAGCAGTCCCCTTTAGAACTAAGTTTGCACAAAACAACACAAGTGTATATTTTTATTCATCTATCTATCTTAAAGATGTCAAATGCTGGCCTCACTAAGTCTCATCTGGCTTGATCCATTTAGCTAAAACAAGGCAAGTAGAATCTAATAATTGAGCTTTGCAAGTACATTTATTCTATTCGATCTAAATTTAATAGGTATCTTGTGTCACAAATTCTATGGTTCTAATCTTTAGTATTCTAGGTCTCGTAAAACTAGTATCCGAGTGAGATTCTTTTAATTTTTAAATATATTAATTTTGAATTAGAGTAGTGCCATACCAAAATTTGTTTGAGGTTGATGATTTAGAATCTATGTGTTATGGTGTAGGTGATGTCAAATGTTCCCTATATCATATCTAAATCTAAGCACATTTATAAGGCTATAAAATCTAACATCTTACATGCATGCTAATGCCATTACAAACTTATTAAATTAAGAGCATCCTACAGCTACAGGCATGTTTTTATGGGCTCTCTCTGTCAAACTATCAGTGCTCACCATAGTTGGAATATTAAAATCTATAGTGACATATATAAGCATTTTGAGTAACATATATGTACAAAAAGAGCATTTCATTTATTACCCTCCCACACAACCTCTGTTGCTGCCATATATAATGTTCATATTTCTTGTTTTGTTTTAGATCTTTTTCATTCATTACCCCTCCAACAACCTCACTGTTGCCATGGGATGAATGATTTTTTGTTTCTTGCTCTGTTTTAGATTGGTTTTAATCCTTTTCCTGCACTTGTTTTTTTGGGTTAGTGTCAAACATGTTCATTGATGAAAGAAATTGACAAAAATTGTGTAAATTTTATCTTTGTCTTGTATGTTTGTTTTTTTCAAATGAAGTTTGAGTTTATAAACACATTTGCAATTTATACTATTTTTTGAGGAGTAAAAAGTTAACAGAGGATTTGTTTGTCCACATGTCCATATATATATATATATCCACATGTTGATGCTTATCCAAACAAGTTTGACTTGGTACAAGATGATTCTGAAAGATCAACAACCAAACAAATGTTTGTTGGCAAATTAAGTTAATTCTCATGCTCAGTTCTAGGGAACCCAAAGTACACAATGATAACAAATGCTGCTTCAAACAATGCACCAAATTATAAATTAGAGATAGAAAGAGAGAGTGAGAGAGAGAGAGGATCATATGCAGGAGTTTTGAGTTGGATAATATTGATTAAGTTACATAAATGCATTGCTTCTTATAGATCTGTATTGATAACTAAATTTTGCTAATAAAAAAGTAATCTTCTCTGCACTTAGTTTTTATCCTACTAATATATATATATATATATATATATATATCTACACATATAAATATAAAAACCTTGGTTGATATTTTTGGTATAAAAAGTTCACCTTCTTGAAATATCTTGAACACAACAAAGAAAATATAGTCACACTCTTTTAGTTCTGCATGGTTCTTAAAAATAAAGCAGGTATATAGGAAGGATAATCCTATATTTTTTTATTGAATGTTTGTACTCATCTAAGAAGTAATAATTATTTTTTACACTCACATGCTAACTAATGATGGCCTTTAAAATCATAGTGTATGTCAGATTAGTTTCTAAAATACTTTATAATCGATCACTTGCTCTTTTCAAAAAAAAAAAATCTATTTCTTTTTATTTTTGGAAAAAAATCATTGTGATATTAAAACATTCAACCTTGATTGATTTGATCATGCAATAAGCAAGATATAATATTGCATTCCCGAGATCTAGTAGATGTAGTAGTGACATTATGAATTTTATATTGGATTTATCAGCCAACCCCTTTGAATATATTGTGGCACATCTTTTGACAAAAAGAAGGAAAAAAAAAAAAGCTATTTGGTTGCGCGTTATCTTCATCCACAACTAATTAATCACGTATTTTATTGAACCCCATCATTAATTAATCATTAATCATCCGGTACAAGGCACACCAACCACCTAATTAGAGGGAGGCAATCAATCATGGCTCAGATCTACGGCTACGATCTTCCATTTTTGTCGGCATCAGCCACTGAGAGCCCCTCCTCACCTTTCTCCCCCAAAATAAATAGTTCCCCCCCCCCCCCACCTTTCACGGCTTTTCCATACCTCTGCATCGTCACTGGCGGAAGAGACTGTGGGACCCAATCAATACACACTGGAAATTATCGCTCTTCTTTCCGGGCCCCACCCTGCGTAACCACGCAATACAAGTGGGCGTGTCAACGTACGGGCTTTCTATAATATCCAAACAGTCGAGGGGTTTTATAGGAAAAGCCTCCGCTACTAGAGAATCGTACGTAGCGATGCTTACCGCTGCTTCTGCTTTACGATCAGAGGAAGGGCACTGTGGGACCCAGTCCGGGTAAGGAACAGTCCGCGTGAGGAAAAGTACAACGGTTCCTTGCGTAACCACGCAATGAAAAGTGTAATTTATATAATAACCACCTATTCGAGGAGTTTTATAGAAAAATTATTGCTACGAAATGCCGACGTGTCACGGCCCTACTTGTGCCTTATGATTGAAGGGATGATGGGACCCACTATGGGTACGATAGGGTACGCGTGAAAAAAAGTATCAGCTGTTCCCCCTGGCCCCACTTGCTCATCCACGCAACACAGGTGGGACGCATATATTCATATAGAAGTTTTATAATAATAACAAACGCAAGGGGTTTTCTGAAAAAAAGCCACCTCTGCCAGCAAATATGCTTACTCTACAGCTGTCATTGCGGTCCACGCACCGCCAAGTTGCGCTCACCGCTAGCCGTTGCTCTCCACGACTGCGCCTTCGGTAGGTCGTGGGTCGCATCGCGTCACCGACCTTGTGGAGATTCCCTCCAAGTCTAACTGGAAAAGGAAACGTTGTTTCTTGGAATAACTGTGTGCGTGGAGGTGACGGAGTGGAAGTGCATGGAGGCGTGCTTGTACGTTAGTTGGCGAGGCAAGTTCATTACCGACAAATGGAGGGCAGTTTGGTCAAATGAACTCCACTCCCCTTCTTTTCTTCTTCCAATTTTGTACGCGCATCCAACGAAAGCCATCAATCGCTCCTTTTTAATATCTTTATTCTTTTTTCATTTATTGTTTGGTTACTTTTCGATGCTTCCACTCGTATCGATTCCTCTCCATCTCTCACACTCGCTCACTCACAGAGATCGTACTCGCGGACTACATTTGTCAAAGACGAGTAGGGTTTGTTCTGGTGACACGGTCACCTGCGTCTGAGGTGAGATCCCGCTCACTGGATCGATCCTGCGGTGGGTTCTTCTTCTAATTTGGTTCGTTGTTGTTTCTTTTCTCGTAGAGATCCATGTAGGGGCGCGGACCTTCCCTTCTAGGACCTGCATTTCTGTAGGTTGCGAAAAGTTTTGGTCTTGCTTCGGATTTAATGTGTTTTTCCTGTGGATTTTGGGTTTTTGGTGGGTTTTGTCTGCATTTAGCCTGGATTTTGTGCCATGACTGGAATGTTTTCTTTCTTCTTTGAGTTTGTCGATGTGTGCGAGATAGATACCTAGCTTTTCTTGCATCCAGCTGGTTTTTACGTGAATGGAAGAGTAATCCCTGTTCTATGTAGGATCACCATGGAAATGATCTAAAGACCAACGGCAATTTGATTTCTTGTTTTCTTAATTTTGCAGTGTTCCTCGAGGAGTTTGTTTGGAGAACATGCGTGTCGACTTTGTTAGTTGCTAGCACTAGCCCCATCTCATTCGCTTAAAATTCGTGTGCGAAAGGACTCCAAATGGTATTTTTGCGTGATCGAGCTGTCTGAGTTTGGATTCGAACACCAAAGCTACAAATTTTCTGCTGAAATGGAGTCAGTTTTGGAGAACGATAGCGAGGATACGGCCAAAAAGGTTCAGTTATCGATGTCCTCGGAGAAATCGACGGATGCTTCCGTTGGCGTTTCAAAAAAATCATCGAAAATGGTAAAACCTAGCGAAATAGCACCGATTGCTTCGACTAAGAAACGAACGGAAGGAACTGGTCCAGCAGATAAGATTGCCAACAGGTCTAAATCTACTTTAACCAAAACCACTGTGAACTCAAATGCTGCTTCATTGCCGAGGAGAAATAGCACTGGGGGCACGGCACCGAAACAGCCATCTTCTGCTACAAAACGAAAGGAAAATGGAACTCCAGCTGAGGCCAAAAAGATCGCTCCTTCGCTTTCTGATCCTGGAAAGAGAAGTAGCAGCCTTGAGAGCAGACGTTCATCACTGCCTTCTGTTAGCTCAAAAATACCTGCCTTAGTAAAACGTTCAGAGGCATTAAAGTCATCTCCCATGTCAAGGTTATTATCCAAGTCTGACAGTACCAAGGCAGATTTGACAAAGAAGCTGTCCATCAAACCATCATCACCATCACTTTCAATTTCTTCCTCAAGAAGGATTACCTCGTCTTCAGTGGATGATCCCAATGGTTGCAGTAGTCTCAGAAGAGTCACTAACAATGTTTCTTCTCCATCAGGGCGCTCACCTTCAATTATGAGTAGCTCTAAAATGAGATCAACATCTTCATCTGTTGATAGGAGTTCGTCTTTATCAGGTCGGAAGAAGACTTCATCTTCTGTGAGTCGTGATTCTCGCTTCATGATGCTTCCACAGGTCGATGTCAAGGCTGGTGATGAACTGGTAAGTGATGAAGCTCACTTGTATTATGGAAACTCAATTTAGAATTGAGTTCTTTTTCTTTTAAGTTTCTTCTATTTGATTATATTACCAGTAGTAGAGAAAAACCTGAATTTAATTAGTCAATGCAACTTTAGGAAGAACATTCATTACTTAAACCACTGCTTCTTTTGCTGTTTTTATTGCATTTTCAGCGGCTTGATTTAAGAGGTCACAGAGTTCGCAGCCTTAGTGCCTTGACTTTGTCACCAAATCTGGAGGTAAGTGTGCATTTTGGATGAGTTAGCAATTTTGGTTCATTTACATAGGAAAATAGTTCTCTTTTGAGTGAAGAATACTGTTTTTCTGGTTTTGACCTGTAATCTTGTCTATGTAATGACATGAAATCAGTGAACAAATATAAAAGAAGGCTACTGATAATTTTGATTCATGTATTCACTTTCAAGTTCCAACCATTAACAATGATCAAGCAACTTAAATAGCAACCTATTCATCATTTTGTGTTATTTTAACTTGGTGGCCAATTCTGGTAAATCGCTGCCTAGTACAATGGACTATTGTTTGAAGTCCAAGACCATCTTTCATCAGAATGATGGAGAGCATAAAACCATACATAAAATTAATTTGCATGTGGTCAAACTATAACTGTGGGTTTTTCTCAAAGTTCTGTTTGAAGATAAAGAAGTTCACTCGACTAAATTCTTAGTTTTTCCAATGAATTTGGTATATGCATAAAATATTCGTAACTTTATTGTGAAAGAAACAGAGGAAATGAATATAGAGGCCTCCTGCACATGCCTAATAAGGTGGATGTCTACTATATAATATCATGCTTTCCTGCTTACATAAAGACTGATCTAATTCACTTGTGGGAGTTATGATGAAAATGCTGTTATCATCATGGCACCCTTATATAGACCTCTAACTATATGACATAAAAGATTCATAGAATGAGAAAAGAAGAATATGTGGCGGAGAGATAAAGGAGGACAAGAGAGAGAGTGTTGAACTATTGCAGCCTCTACTTCTTTAATGGTATCTCCATATCTCTATGCTAGGCTATGGTATACCAAATTATCATCAACCACTGATTGGATGGTTTGGAGAGATCTAAAGATAGATCCATTGATTTGGTTTGCTTGTGATGAAGTTGTGCTACAATGTACACAATGTGCTTCAGGTTATGATAAGATTTCTTTAGTGAGATTGAGGTGACTTCTTATTGCTGAAGTACTAGGTCTAAGAAGGAAATACATCATAGGATTTTTTGCCTGATGGAAAGTTTTAATGCTTTCTTTTGTTAATGTCGTGGCTGATAATACAGATTTGTACGTATGAATTACTTATAAGGTCAGAGTTAAAGATTTTGGAATGATGTAGAAGTCTGAGTGGTACCACATTTGTTGTTATGGTTAACCCGTTTCCCATGGTCTGCTAAGTTGAAAATTTTAGAGGGCTCGAAAAAAATAATTTTTGTTATCTATTTTTTTCATATGTATTTATTGGTAATCTTAAGTGGTCCTTAAGAAAAGGGCAATCTTATGGGGTATGGGATTAATATGTTATGTAATGATATAAGCTTGGATAATTGCATAAGTGTAATGTAGTAAATGGGAGAAGGTTGCACTTGTTGGGGACTTCCCATTACTGTAGGCTATCTCTAGTAATTACATTTTGAAACATGTAGTGCAATATCTGAGGTGTCATATTGAAGCTCTTGTTTGTTACTTATAATGATTATTAAGATCTGGTCTTCGTTGAAACTCAGTATGCTATTGGCAACGGAGTATACGGTGACTGATTAGCTTAATGGGCTACTGTGATTGTATGCACTTTATAGGCAGCCTATGATTCACCTTACTGGTCTGTACCCGTATACCAATCGGTCATCGGTATGATATATACCGATATATGGTATGGTGGAACATAATGACAAATCAGTATATACCACTTGTATCGGTCTCCTGTCAGACCGGTATGTACGTACCGCCCGTCCGAGCGGTTTGCTGTGGTACACGAACCTGATAGGCTAGTTGAGTCTGTAAATGTAAGAATTGCTGAATTATTAACTGGGTTACATTAAACATGCTTGAGAGTTGACACAGATTTCTAGTGAAAATAACTGTTAAGAGATAATAATATCTTTACCTGTTAGTGCCATTCTGTTAATTTTAGCTTTCTGTTTCTAGGCTAATGAATTAATTCATATTTCATGTTAAGATCTTTCTTTGTTTGTACTTTTTGATTAAATGTTGTGAGAGTACTTCTTTCTTGTACCAAATATGGTGTTTTACTTTGTTTCTTTTATATTCATCTCAAACATACAGAACAGAGTATACATTAGAAATGCTCTTTGAAGAATGACTGCTTCTACACATAGTAATATTTCTACTTTACAGTTTGTTTATCTCAGGGATAACCTTCTATCATCCGTCGAGGGCATTGAGATTTTAAAGAGGTTGAAGGTATGGCTTCTTCATATATCTTTGCCAGAATTTATCATCCCATTTTATAAAATAACAGGGGTTACCTTCAAGTATTCTTTGACCAAATATCCCAGTGGTAATTGATGAATGTGTAAATTTTATCTTGAAGGTGCTTGACCTGAGTTTTAATGATTTTGAAGGACCTGGTTTTGAGCCTCTTGGAAATTGCAAAGGACTCCAGGTATGTAAATGGTCTTTTAAGTTGTCTTTTCCTTGCATACCTCTGTATGAGGCTCTTTGCCTATAATATGCAACTAACAATGATTTGTTCCATATTACTTTAGCAACTTTATCTTGCTGGAAATCAAATAACGTCGCTTGCTACCCTTCCTCAACTTCCAAATTTGGAGGTATGCAGAAATTATCATTTATCACAATCTTAAACTGGATATATATTCTCTCTTTTAATAATGTATACTATTATTATTTCTCACAAATCTATGTCGAACATCTTTTCTTCCAGTTTCTCTCTGTTGCTCAGAACAAGTTAAAGTCACTTACCATGGCTAGTCAACCTCGGCTGCAGGTCAGCTAGTTTCAACTTATTGTTAACCTTATCTTTTTCTCTTTATATTTTTATTCAGTCACTGTTCTTTGTTTTGGTACTCATACAGGTATTGGCAGCTAGCAAAAATAAGATATCATCTTTGAAGGGCTTTCCACATTTACCACTTCTAGAGGTCAGGCTATCCTACCCATTTATCAAACTTATGGTTTCTTCTAGTCTTACCTGCATTGGCAGAATGGGGAAAAAAAAAGAGAATTTTTTAAGCTTTTATTTTGACTTCTTATGTAAAGTTTTTATGTTTTTGTTTGCACAAACTTTGAGCTTTAGCATTAGAGATGCTTAGTTTTATTCTCTATTTGAAATTTAAGAAAGATTCTATATTTTACGTTGACATAGTTGTCTACTTGTCTTTGATGTTACATGTTATTAGTGCAGGTTGTGGGATTCTCTATGAACCTTGTGTATGACTTTATGAGAAAGATATATCTTTGAGAAAAGCTTAGTTAACTTAAGTACATTTTTTCTAGAAAAAACTTGGAGCCTTTGGGATGAAAATGATTTATCATATTTGTGAAGAATAAAAAATTCAGTTCATGGGTGACATAATTCTAACTGTGCTTTATAGTAAGAGTTTCATTGATTCTTTAAGAAAATTAATATCATGATGAATGATAATTATCTTTGAAGAATGATTTACAAAAGGTGCATGAAGGTAACAAATTTGTTGCATTTCTTTTGATATATTCAATATTGATAAAATCTAATATGGTTGAATAGGCGATCACATCTGAATGAATCTTGACGCAGTATTTGGTATTATTTTTTGCAATTTTCAAGTTATCAAATTGTTTGGTACCTTGTATAGCAATATAAAATTGTTTCTAGGTTGCTATCTGTATTATGGCATCCTTAAAATGAGTGACCTTTCATTTCCTGCGTTACACTCTGGAAACACTTTCTTTGACACATCAGTAAGGATGACTTATGTGAACTTTCTGAATGTTACTTGTGCAGCATCTGCGTGTCGAGGAGAATCCTATACTAGAGATGTCTCACTTAGAAGCAGCTTTGATATTACTTATTGGTCCTACACTTAAGAAGTTCAACAACCGTGGTATCGTCCAAGTTCTTTGATATTCTAATGTGACATAGGTTTCAAAGTCTTTTCTCTATCTCGTAAAATTTGCTAGAAATTCCTAGCTCACTACTCCTATCTCAATGTAATTACTTGCTGCTTGTTGTTTCATTTCATACTATTTCTCTTTTATTTGTCTTTTTCCCTGATATTAGTGAGTTTGACATGCTATGCTTGTTCATTTTCTTGGTAAATATATGTTTTCATCTTAGGTGCAGCCTAAGTATGATGCAGTTTGTATGATTAATTTCATTATTATCTTGCTTGATCTTGTGGCTATGTGTGGGATAAATTTTAGAGTACTAGGAGTTCTAGACTAATCAGGAGTTAACCCTCAGAAGTTAACTTCTGTAAAAGCTCTGGAATATGGCTATTAATTGCCCTTTTAGCATATTCGCTTGGGAAAATCCACTTGTTGATGCATGATAGATCATGATATAGTTATGTATTTTTTGAACCAAGGTTTGCAATTTCGACTGTCTTGCCCGATGTGGTACATCGTCCGCCAGTTACCAATACTGCTTCGCCACTGCAAGGCCAAAAATCAACCGACAGTTGATTGAGAGAGAAATTGACCGTCAGCGGTTAATTGAGGAAGAAAATGGGAAGAAGAGGAAAAGAAGAAAGAAAGAGGAGGAGAAGAAAGAATACCTCGCCCGTGCGCCGTCCTCGCCCACCTGCCGTCGTTGCCCGCGGTCGCTTTTTCTCCTGTGCGAGGAGACGGAGCGTCTCCCCGCGTGGGGAGAAAGATCGAGGCGACGTCGCCCCTTTTCTTTTCTTTTTTAATATTTTAATATTTTAATATAATATAATATAATATAAATATTATATTATATTTTAATATTGGGTGGTACACATTGTGCATATCGTTTGATACCGGTCCCGTACTGATACCGACAATATGTCGGTATATCGGTATAGACCGGTAAGTCAAACCTTGTTCTGAACCATGACCAATTGAAAATGAGTATGAGTAGAAATTGATCAATGCTACCCTCATCGACTTGGACAAGTCGTAGGGTCACTGGTTATACCAATGGTCATCAATTTGTTCACAAGTCTATTAAGAGGTATCTAACAAAAGAAAAATATTAATTTTTTTTGAAGAGTAATACTAACAAATAAGCATACATAGAATGCATTTATTGTTGTTAACCCAACTATTATATGGCATTATCATGACATTTGATAAAGAAATTATTAATCACATAAAAAAACAAATGTCATTATATCATCTAAACAAGTAAATTAGCTTGTGATAATCACCTAAAGAACTCCTAGAATCCATAAATAATTAAAACAAAAATTATTGCTAGTAAACATATTAGAAACATTTTTTTGCCTCTTATGTTGATTAATTCATAAGTAGTTATTAGGATAATGATATAATAAATAGCTAACCGAGAAAAAGTGGGAGATGGTGGTGCCAAAATTTTTAGTACTAGTGTTATACTGGTTCTAATAACTTATTGGATTAGTAAGGTCTTAACAAGGTATGTAATTTCGAATCGTATCGCCCAGTAAGGTTTTCCATATCGGTCCGTACCGATGTATCGAGTTCATCTTGGTACGGTATGGTAGTAGTGCATACCGCTCGATATATTATAATATAATATTAATATTAATATAATATTATTTTAAAAAACAAAAGGCGACGTCGCCTTGTTCTTCTCTCTCCGTGGGGTGAAGAATCGCCCGCCAGCGAAGAATCGCTCATCTGCGAAGAATCGCCCACTGGTGAAGAATCGCCCGTCGGTGAAGAATCGTGTGGGGGAATTGGGGAAGAGCATAGCACGGGGAATATGTTTCTCTCTCTTCTTCTTCTTTCGCTTCTTTCTCCTTCAATCGATCGCCAACGGTTGGATTTTGGCGGTATCGCCCAGTAGTGGGTGGTCCGCATACCGGTCAACTGGTGGATCGGTATATACCGCTTGGTACGGGGCCTTACCGCTCGGTAAGGCAAACCTTGCTGTCCGGTATGGGTGACATGTATCGGTCCGCTAACAGATAGGTACGTGTGACCGCCCCACTATCGGGCGGTACTGTGGTTTTAGCCCTGTATTGTCCGGTACAGGGTTGTATCAGTGGTAACGGTCGAAATTTTGACCATTGTCGCTCACTACAGGTCGGTGACGGTCGATTTCGATCGTTGCCGCCCACTATCGGGTGGTTTCAGCCTGGTTGTCGCAGGCTGCAGCGAGGGAAGAAGAAGTAGGAGAAAGAGGGAGAACCTCAGACGGTGTTCCCTCTAACAACGAGGTGGCGGCTCGGTTATCGGAGACGTCCGTAGTCGAAGAACCTCGGGATGGCGCCGCAGATGAGGAGAACCTCGCGAGGTGGCGACTTCGTTGCGGTCTTCTCCTCATCGCTTTCTTGTCTGAGGCGATGAGGAAAAGAGGGAAGCATCGACGACTTCTTCTCAGCCGTGCGGGGAGAAGCCTTGGCAACTTCTCATCTGCGTGGTGAGAAGAATACGAGACGACTTCTCCCTACATGGGGAGAAGAAAACAAGGCGATGTCACCCTTTTTATTATTATATATAGCCCTAGCATACCGCTCGGTACCCCCATACTGTACTATATCGAGCAAAGCTCGGGATGCCGGTATGGTATGGGATGGCGGGCCTTGGGTCTCAGTATACTGGTTGCCAATGGTTGAGGATGAGCTGGTGTGCAAAGGCAGTGAAGGTGGCTGGCTGGAATTCCAAATGTAGCTTTGGTGATGTTGAATTTTGAGGCAGCAATGGTGTAGCAAGGCCTTGACTTTCTATCTTAATGATGCATATGGCAGGCAATGGTTTTGTGAAGCCAAGCAGCAAATGGTGTTGTATCCTGCAGGGGAAAGTGTGCTCTGGGCTGGAGGGAAAGAGGAGAGCCGAGGTAATACAAAGATAAAGAGCAGCGTGGTAGCAAAATAGGAGGTGGTGGGGCGCGGTCATGCGCAGAAGGAAAATAGGGAGGAGTGATGGGGCACAGTAGTGACAGTTAAGAAAAGACAAAAAGGGATGAATATATCAGACATTTGGACTGATTTCAAAGAACTTTTTGTTTTTTCTTAATATTGTAATTTATTTATTTACCCTCTCCAAAGTCCTATTTGAAATTTATAACAAGGGTAATTCAAGTCTTTTGCCATTATACCAAAACCAGCCTGGTTTTCTGTGGATCAATTGGCCAAAAAAACTGGGTGGCTTGAGTAGTTAAACCTGGTTCACATGCATTTCCAATACAGAATTGATTGACCAGGGGGTTGGTTTCCAGATTTTCCCGGTCACCCTAGCTGGTCCAATCTGATTTTGGTAACATTGAAGTAAATTATCCTTAATTGTGTGATGAAAATTACTTTTTTGTTAGTTTTGCTTGATCTCTTCTCCTCTCAATTCAATTAATCAATGCAGATATTTCTCCTGAAGAACTAGAAATTGCAAAGCTATACCCAGCACATACAGCTTTGTGCATTAAAGATGGATGGGAATTTTGCCGTCCGGAGATTGCTGAAGGTATGCCTTATTTGGTTCTATATTTTATTATGATAATCTAATTTGGAAATGTTATCCATTCTAGGCTTCTTGAAGATTCTCTCACCTTTATTGACTTGGGAAACTTAGTGACACTGCACCTTTCTTTCCTAACATTTCATCTCAGTTAGCTTAGTTTCAATAATTATGGTACTAACTCTTGTGATTTGCTTGTGTTCTAACACGTTTTTTGATTGATATTACATGTATTTTGATCTTTAGGCATTTGTTTTGAGGGGTACTGTGGTACTACTTTATGTTAAGGTTGTGTATGTGGTAGGGTTATCTAAACTGCATTTCCTTAACCAAAAAACATCAGGGAGGCTCAAGAATATGGGCAATATATGATGGATAATTTGAAAAGCTTGATTTTCTGCCTAGTATGTGACAATTTGTTATTGTCGACAAATTAATTCCAAAATCAGCAGATTTAAATGCATGGGTGGTCTCTATATCTAGCATCGCAACTATTGGTGTGTAACTTTAGCACTTTTCTGTAATGATTTATTCCTGGCTGTCCTGCTAAAAGGACAGCCACGTGTCTTGGAACTTTGATCATCACATGATAACTTAAAGTTTCTGTTGGCCGATGAATTTGGAATTCAGGACCATGTGACTCAACGTCTATGTCAGAATTGGTTGACTTCAATCATTGGGCTTTCTTTTATTCTTGTTCTTGTCCAACGTTAAATCCTTTGCATTTATTGTTTTACTGACCTGCCTTTTCACTTTGTCACCCGATCTTGATGTTGATGATAGCTTTCTTGAGGCTCTTGACATTGGTCTCAGGATCACCTTTGATATTTTTTTTATATGGTGAAGAGGTTTCTATTTATTGTATAAGGTGGAATTCAAACTTGAGGGGGCTGGTGTGACTGCAACATGCTTGAGGTTAGTTTAGGCAGTGGTGAGCTTTTGCTTGTTGTCATACTGATTGAGTGCCACTGGGAGGTTTTTCTTTCTAATGCCTGGATAGTATGATGGATAAAAATTTGGTTTCACTGGTCCTTTTCTCCTTGTATTTGTTTGGCTAACTGTGAAGGTTTCGATTTGCCACTGGGAGCTCATTCTGTATCCTTCAATGTCCTCAATCCTCCTACCTTTCTTTCTCTTATTCTTTCAACCTTAAACCTTACTGCTAACCATCTCCCATATGTGTTCTAATAAGAATGCCGGAATAATCGGGCCATCTCCTGTCAAGTTTTCCTGTGTTGTACAGGCATGAACAATTCAGTTGAAATTCCTGAATGTTGAGCCATATTTCTTTAAGGAGTATTGTTAATATCTTATCACGGTTGCAGTAGTTGTCAAACTAGAACTTTTGACAGGCTATTTGCTGTATATTACAAGGTTAAGAATTACAGTCTATTCAAGATATTTTCATCCAAGAAGAAGGAAAACACTAAACTAGGACAGTTTAGGAAGGTTGGACTTTTGCTGATAATTCATAAATAACTACTACTATCAGGTTCTTTTATCTCGTGTGTGTGCAACATCATACATTCAGCAGATTCTCTATTTATTGAATATATCCAAAATCAAACAGTCTCAAAATATTCTTTGTTTATCTTTTTCTGAATGACATAGGTTCTCCTTTGTAATACTTTATACTCTAAGTCTTTCTGCACAGTGTCAATATCCCTCTTAGAAAAGTTGTTTACAACTGTACGTCTTCTGGACAGAGTCAACATTTTCATTTCTATTTGAGCAATGGAAGGATAACATTCCTCCAGGATACATGCTTAAACAAGCTTCAATTGATCAGCCATTCGAAGAAGATATCTGCCGCTGCCACTTTAACTTTGTCAACTTAAGCAGCAAGTCTGAGCTGGTCCTTAAGTATCAGTGGCTCATAGGAGAAAGAACTCTCTCTAGCTTTGTACCTATTGCAGATGCTGTAGATGAGGTATAAATTATACTTATATGAATTTATCTATGAGTTTATTTATGTTTCTTCTGATGTTGCAATATGCTAACCATTTGTTGCTTCCCACTAATAAGGTTTACTGGCCAAAGCACTCCGACATTGACAAATATTTTAAGGTTGAGTGCACTCCAATCATGAATGGTGTTGAGTACCCTTCAGTTTTTACTGTATCGTCACTTGTTTCCCCAGGTATCTCTATTGACATGTCATGTTAGTTAAATTTGTTGTTTGATATAGAATATTGTTGGTCTAAGTTCTTCTGTTTTCACTGTTCATGTGTATATAATAATTATCGAGGATATGTGGTTATAATTTGATGTGATTGAATAAAATTTTGAATTTGTACTTTGCAAAACCAAGTGTCTGCATTCTGTACAACTGGATATATAACATTTGAAACCTGATGCATTGTGATGTTATTTGCAAGCAAAACCTTTGTATATAGGGGAAAGGATCTTATTTTTGTCTTTTTGCGAATATATCCCCTCTTTTTGTAGAGGATTTTTTGAATCTTCATCATATCATTGGAGAATGAACAAGAGTGAAAAGCGAACTTTTGTGCATGTAAAGAAAATATGTCACAATCATTAGATATTGCTTCACTGCACAGGAAAGTTAGATTTCCAGATAATAAGAGCAAAAGGCAACTAATAAATTGCTATAGGAAAAGTTGGGATGTTACAGCTTCTTGTTGTTCTTCCTTCACATTTCTACCAAGGATCTCTTATTAATGGAAATGCAGCATCATCATCATCCTGTGATGGGTTAGATTAACCTTTTAAGGCTTCAAAGTTCTGGATCTTATTATTCAAGAATATCAGGGCCTCTATCATGCAGTGTGCTTTAACATTTATTTTAGTTTTAGCTTAACAAAATATGTTAACCATCAGATAAGGGAATAGTATGCTATGCTTGGTCTTGTTGATTCTCATTTGTCAACTAGTGGAATTATATTTCCAGATTTTTTGTTAATCACATTCTTCATTGTAATATACTATAGAGCAAGGTTCGCAATCTTGTACTGTACCAACATATTAATCAGTTGTTGGTACAATATGTACCGAGCTATATCGAGCGTACCAACACATAGTACACTAAGGTACCGAATTTTTCTGAATGTATCGGTCCTCTATCGGACCGGTAAGTATCAAGTGTACTGAGCAGTACGATACAGTGTTGCAAACCTTGCCATAGAGTCTGTAGTCCTTTGAACTCACCTGATTAGTCCATTGCATGCATCTTTTTTGGAATACAGTAGTAGTTGAGAAAGAATGCCAACAGTCACCTCAATATTTGTGGTGAATAGCTTGGAAGTCTTTCGCAGCTAGGGTTTCAACAAGCCTATAGTTGGCATGCAATATATGCAGTGTTTTCTTCGTGCAGTGGTCCCCTGTAGCAGCTGCATGATCTCTTGAGAATCTGGAAATCTCGTTGGATTTGGTATTGAGTAATCATATTCAGGGTGCATGTCATTTAGTGGTCCCCGGTAGCAGATCTGAGGAGAAAGAGACTGGCAAGTTGAGAAATCATATTCAGGGTGCATGTCATTTAGTGGTCCCTGGTAGCAGATCTGAGGAGAAAGACTGGAAACATGATCTATGTAATTTAGTTTAATGATCTGAAAATAAATATTATGCATATTCACAAATTTGTCATTTTCTCATTGATGTTTGTTATCATCTTTGAATGACAACAAAATCTTTGGATGTGATTTTGTAACACAAGGTCCAAAAAATATCTAAGATCTTAAGTCTACATAAATATGTTGGGTACTGCCATACTATGTCAGAATTGAGTATATATGTAGGTTTGGTCTATTTAGTTAAAAGTAAGTTTGCAGTCTTTCTTTTATTTGGCCTATTATATAAGTCTGAACTTCCTTGAATCAACAAAGTTTAGTAGTCTTTCTCTCGTTGATGTTTGAAAAGTTACAATTAGATTCAGAAGGAAACTACTATCATCTTAAGAATTTTAGCATATTTGGAACAACACTAAGAGAGCATACTATTGAAGGGCTTGTAAAGAGTGAATCATATTTTAACATATGAGCCTCACATATAATAATGGACAATGATGCAAGTAAAATGGGGTCTTTCATATCTGGCTCTCAAAGTCCACTGTTAAATCTCATGGCTCAACCCTTGTCAGCCAGTGGATTCTACTATGCTGGAGTATCCTTAGTTTTCTAGCAAAGATTTGTATTGAATGCTGGATACAGAGAATTGTTACTATTGTTGTTTTGCTATCTTAGTTGATGATGATAAGATGTCTACATTAATTTTTAAGATAACAAGCATAAACGAATGATCAGATTTTGGATTGGTAGAGATTTCTTTTTTAGTTTTTGTTGCTTTACTTTTGTAAGAAGTTCTTGTAGAGTTGTTAATAGGAGCCAATCATCTTGCATCACTGATTTCTAGTTCCTGAAGGAACCTATATGTGATACTACCACTACCACTGTAAGTTTATTAGTAGCTTGCATGCTGTTATAACAATTCCTTGATCAGGAACTGGATATCCTAAAGTTCTGAATGTGAGTGTCCATGGTGAGCTTGTGGAAGGAAATGTGATAAGAGGTTCTGCTGAGGTTGCATGGTGTGGTGGAACTCCAGGTAAATGTGTGGCAAGGTGAGTAATCTACTGTATTATTTGAAATTGGTTTCTACGTGGCATCAGAACATTACCATTCTCATCTTTTCCTGAATGCAATCCTTATAGTGAACATCCATGAATCTGTTTAACAGCTGGTTGAGACGAAGATGGAATGGTAGTCCTGTTGTAATAGTTGGAGCTGAAGCTGAAGAGTACACGCTAACTTTAGATGACATTGATTCAAGTTTGGTTTTCATGTACACTCCAGTCACTGAAGAAGGTGTCAAGGGAGAGCCACAGTATGCAATGACTGACTTCATAAAAGCAGGTAATGCTAACTTACATATTATGAGTTGATGTCATTTATTTAACCTGCTTTGTTGTAGTTCTTTATAGTTTATGCTGGACTTTTTGCCTATGGTGCGATACTGCCTACAACAATATGCATAAAAATTTTCTCTCTAGTTGTCCGTTCAAATTATTGGCACTTGATATTTTAAGTGCTTATGTATATATTCTATTTGTCAATTACAAAGTAATATTCTTGTTAGTATCAGGAAACATCATTGTGCTTTGAGCTATCTGTAGGATCACACATATTTCTCATGTATGCATAGTTGCAGGGGTTTTATCTTTGTATCCTTGAAAGGTTTCCTTCCAATGAAAACTCAGTTACCTGATGTATAGAAGAACCACAATTTTATGGTCAGCATACCATGAGTGCTGTCTTTTGTTTTTCTTACATGAAATGATTATTATGCACTTGATTCTTATTGAGTCATGTTTTTCAGTGGAGTAAGTAAACCAGGGTTTGCTTTTTTGGTTACTGAACCCATTTCGGAAAACTGTTGAACGGTATGTACCCGTCTATACCGATGTAACTAATAGGACCCTAATAGTGTTGGGTCCATATCTATTGAGTCATGTTGGTCGGTTCAGTCAAGTCAACAAGGAGTCCAAGCTCAACTATGAGTTGGATTTGGCTAGGAGTCTATTTGATTAGGAGTCCAAATAGGAGTCTATTTTAGGAATGTAACTTCAATTAGGAGTTGGATTGGAGTCTCTATAAATAAGGGTGTAACGCTTCTGTTTTCAGCAATCAAGGAAGAAAATATATTTTAGCCTATTGGCTAAAACCTTACGAGGGTCGATCCCCTATAGAGATCAAGGAGACTCGATCCCCTCGAAGTGATTGTTTATCCCCTCTTTTCCATCTCCATCTACGATGGAATCCTAAGGGTCCCTATCATCTGGTATCAGAGTAACGTTCTTGGCGTCTCGCTATTCATCCACTCCATTGCCGCCCTTACAGCGATCATTTATCTTCGATAGAAACTTTTGGGTTCCTATCAGTAACCGACATATGGTATGCCAATGCATACTAGTGGCCGACAACGAAGAAACGATAGAGAAGTGGAAGGAGTGGTAGAGGAGCAAAGGAAGAAGAAAGAAGAAAGAAGAAAGAAGAAAGAAGAAAGAAGAGGAGGATAAGAGTAGTGGCAGCGACAGCGAGGTGATGCCATCTTACGCGACGACAAAGTGATAGCCAGAGCAGTGGGAAGCGACAATGGTGAGGTCGTGGCATCTCACGCAAGTAGCAGTGGTAGCAGAGGCGAAACGATGATGGCGAGGCAGTGGCACCTTAAGTAAGAAGAAGGCTTACGTTTGTGAGCTCTAGTCTAATTTTTTTTCTTTTTTATGATGATTAGGACATGGGCCCTGCCATTTTTTTGAATATTTTATTAATTTAATTGGACTACTCAGTACAAGGTGATCTGCATACTGGTCCCCTATCAAACCAGTATGTTCCGCCCATCCCATACGACAAGGTTTTACTTACCGGTCCGTACCGGTGTATCGACATATTGTCGGTACTAGTATGGGACCTGTACCGGGTAAATGCATAGTGCGTACCACCCGGTATTAAAATATAATATAATATGTTTATATTATAATATTATATAATATAATATTAAAAATATTAGATTATTAAAAAAAATGAAAAGGGGGCGACGTCGCCTCGATCTATCTCCCCACGCGGGAGACACTCTCCTCGCGGGAGAAAGCGCGCGTGACCGCGGCGATAAGGCGCGCGGGCGAGGTATTCTTTCTTCCCCTCTTCTTTTTTTTTCTTTTCCTCTTCTTCTTCCCTTTTTCTTCCTCAATCGATCGCTGACGGTCGATTTCTCTCTCAATCGATTGCCGATGGTCGATTTCTTCTTCAATCGGCCGTTGACGGCCGAAATCGACCGCTGACGGTCGATTTTTGACGGAACTGTCCGGTAGCGGGCGGTCCACGTACCGGTAACTGGCGGACCGGTATGTGCAGCCCGTACCGGGCGGTACAGGTCAAAATTGCAAACCTTGCCATGCGGTATACCGTGGCACGATAAACCTTGGAGTAAACACATTTGCTTATTAACTTATTTTCCTGCAGTGCTAACTGTTGTTGTTGCTTACTGTTTGTGGTCTATTTTCTTTGCTTTCAGCTGCACCTTCAGTCAAAAATGTGCAGATTATAGGAGATGCTGTTGAAGGAAACATGATAAAAGGAGTTGGAGAATATTTTGGGGGAAAAGAGGGACCAAGCAAGTTCAAGTGGTTAAGAGAGAGTAAAGATTCAAGGTATATCTATCTGAACTTATTGCCGAACCCTAAACATAATTATTTTTTCTTTTTAAGAAAAAAATTAAAATTACTTAGTTGGGCAGTTTGCATGTTCCTAATTTACCTTCATTAAAAATTTGGACAAAAATAATGTAGAATACGTGAGCAGAATCACTTCTCTTTGACTCTTTCTACTTGAACCTGTAGACTGTAGTTGAAATTCATCAAACCCCCAGACAAAAAGAATATGGTTTTGGTCATATGCTGACTTTGTGTTGGGAAAAAGAACCCCTTTTATATGCTTGACACATTGTCACTTTCAAAGCTTATCACTACTGAATTGCCTTAGCTACGAGTTAACAAGTCAAGGTTATCAGCTGTTTTACAGTATTGTTATACCAGTGTCCTATTCAGGATGCTCATGTATCCTTAATTGTTGCAATATATTAAATCTGTGGCCTGTGGCATCTATGTGCCTTTTTAATTGACATTATACAGTAATGAAGCTTATAAGTTGATGTGTGTTCTTGATTGGTACAAGTTTTATTAATGGCAATAGTGGAATAATTTTGCTTTGCAATCCTACCTTACTTCTACCAGAATGCTGAAAAACTTGATATACTTTGGCATTTTCTCTTTACCATATAATTTGTTTTTGAATTTGGATTGAATTGGGCAGCATTTGTGAACTAGCATCATCTGGTACAAATGAATATACATTGACCAAAGAAGATATCGGAAGACGCTTGGTGTTTATTTATATACCCATCAATTTTGAAGGTATGTTCATGTGCTATTTCTCTTGAAAGTTATAGATTATTCAAATTGAGGAAAATTTTATTTTCATTGACTCATTTTCTGTTGCTTTCCAGGTCAGGAGGGAAAATCAGCATCTTCTACTACAGAAATTGTAAAGAAAGGTATAAGCCATACATCACATTTGCTTTAGGTATCAATAAATTTGTTCTTTTCACCTAAAGTTTCTTTCCCCCCAATTTTATCACAATGTTGTGAAGCCCCTCCAAAGGTAACCAATTTAAAGATCATTGGAGATCTTAGAGAGGGAAACAAAGTTACTGTTAGTGCTCTTGTCACTGGGGGAACTGAGGGATCTAGTAGAGTCCAATGGTTCAAAACGACTTCCCCAAAATTGGAAGCTGAAAGTTTTCTTGAAGCAGTTAGTACCTCCAAAATTGCAAAGGTGAGATATTAATTTTCATTTCATCAAATGCTGCTCAACTAACTTCTAAATGCAATTGAAGTTGTTTACTTGTTCAAATTTTATGATCTGCTTTTTCACATAAACCATAACTTGATCTTTTCATAGGCATTTCGTATTCCCCTTGGTGCTGTTGGGTACTACGTTGTTGCAAAATTTACTCCTATGGCTCCTGATGGCGAAACTGGTGAACCTGCATATGCTATATCAGAGAATGTCGTTGAGAGTAAGTTGCATTAATTTTTATGATGCCATGAATTTCTTGAAAACTTCTTTGGTTGACAAAGAGCTTCCTTTTGTAGGGATCTCTACCAAGGTCTAAATTCGCTTTTTTTATATTTAATCTAGTTTTTGATTTGTAGAAATTAATGATTAGCAATTGCAATTTCACAAGCACGACACTGTATGCCTATGGTGACATGTTTTCTCAACTTCGTTAAGAGATATGTTTCAGGCCACAGGAACCATGGTTTTTCCCAAGAATTGCCATATTGGTCTGTACCGATGGTACCAAGCTCAGCTTCATACGGTCGATACCCGGTACCGAGTGGTACACATAGAACATACCACTCAGTATAATATAATATACTAAATATAATAGAAAAAGTTAAAAATAAAAAAAGGGAAAATGTCGTGGCCTCGTTCCTTCTCCCCACATGGGGAGACTTTTCTTCTCCTCACGCGGGGAGAATAAATCGCCCGCGGGTGACACATCGCATGGGCAAAGAGGACTCTAGGTATTTTTTTCTCCCTCTTCTTCTTTCTCCCTCTCTTGATTGATACCGCCCAAAATCAGTTGGTGACGGTCGAAATCGACTGTTATCGCCCGACAGCAATCGACGACGGTCGAAATCGATCATTACTGATCGACTTCGCGTGGTAATGGGCGGAAATAGACGCTACCTGGCGGTACTACCCAGTAGTGGGCAGTCCACGTACCGGTCAACTGACAAACCGGTATGTACCTGCCAGTATGGAAAACCTTGGTTTTTCCTAATACCATGAAGTTCTGTTTCCCTTTCTGACTTGCCAGTTGTTCAGATATTTATTCCAGTTTTGTTCTTTTAGCGTATTCCACCATCTATATGCTTTATAATTGAATTTATTATCAAGGGTCCAAAACAAGTTTAGGTGTCTAGAAAGTAGGAAGTAGCAACAATCACTTTCCTCACTATTAACCTATTAGAATTCAGTTTATGTTAGAGGACTATGCACTAGATCCTGTGGTTCATGTGGGAATGATAGTTCCCAGGTTGGCAATTCTGGGATTTGATGTGACACAGAGGAAAGATTGAAAATTTTTGATAAAGAATTTAGAGGCAAAGGGTTTCTAAATGAAGAATCAAGTAAACGTAGGTTGAGCATTAAGGCAATACCTGAATATGTCATTTGTCTCGGATGAGTTGAAAACCTGATTTGTTAAAAAGATAATTGATGAGTGGAAGGTTGTTGCAAAATGCTGTAAGATGTCAATAGGGCGTGGATAGATCATGCTGAGAGAGGAACAAGAATAGTGACGGGGACTGTGAGGATGCAAA